>CM023455.1:10819391-10923905 GCA_013339765.2 Haemaphysalis longicornis | reverse complement strand
CACAAACCCCTGACGTACGTCATCAGCCGACCAGACACCCACTACATGCCACGAGAAGTGTGGCAGCTTGCCTACCTGTCCTATACACGACTGATAGCAAGCACGTCAGTGGCGTTGACAACACAGCTGCGGATGTTCTAAGTCGCCTGGACGACATTGCCTCCACTTCATCGCTTTTAATTGCACCCGACTCCCGCCGGCTGTGTTCTGACCAAGGCGATGACACGGAGCTGCTGCATCTTCGCACATGCCCCACTGCGCTCCAGCTCGAAGACGTGACACTCGATGGTCAGCAGATCGTTTGCGACTTGTTGACAGGAATGCTACGACCGTTCATACCCAAAGTCTGTCGTCGCAAACTCTGTGACGCCTTGCACAACATGGCTCATCCTGGGATTCGTGCCACGCCGAAACTCATCGCGGCTCGTTTTGTCTGGCCTCGAATGAACATGGATGGTCGCGACTGGGTCCGCGCCTGTGCACTATGCGAACGCGAAAATGTTCAATGGTACCCAGTTCCGCCAGCAAAGACGTTCGTACAACCTGGTGAGCACTTCGCTGTCGTGCACATCACCCTCGTCGGTCCCTTGCCCCCATGCAAAGGCTACCACTACCTACTGACTTGTGTGGACCGATTCACACGCTGGCTTGAAGCCACACTGCTACACGAAATCTCCGCGCCCGCAGTACCGCCATCATACGTGTCGACGTGGGTAGCGCTCTTCGGATGGCCATCATCCATCGTCACCGACCGCGGACGGCAGTTTGAGTCTACTCTTTTCAGAAAGCTCGTTCACCTCCTCGGCACAGCAGCGTACCGGCCACAAACAAATGGACTCGTCGAGCGCTTTCACCGCCAAATATTAAGGCCGCGCTCACAGCACAATACTTCCCCACACAGTGGGTCCAGCGCTTGCCACTCACACTTCTGGGCATACGCACAGCCTTCAAGACTGACCTGACGTGTTCTTCGGCAGAACTAGTTTATGGAATCCAGCTTCGGCTACCACCCGACCTGTTCGAGGTACCATCTGAAGCACCTTCCGCAACGTACTACGTGGAATCCAAGCGATTGATCATGGATGATCTTCGACCGCAGCCTACACGGGAACAAAAATCAAGAGGACCTTATGTGCTTCCGCAAATCGAACAGGCAACACATGTGATTGTGCGGTACGGACATGTGCGCCGCCTTTTCCAACCACACTACGTTGGTCCTTTCTCTGCGGTAAAACGACACCCGTCGACGTACGTCATCGACATCAACGGCTCTCACGACCCCATAGCCCTAGAGCGCCTGAAGCCGGCACACGTCAATACCATCAATATCAGCTCTAAGAGTTCTCCTACTGGGGCTGCACACCACCGCGACCATCATGTACGCTGGGTTCATGAGAGCGTCGCACCAGCTCCTCTCTTGGGGGGAGCCCTGTAGCAGCAAGCCACAGTGCCAGCGGCAGCAGCGTGACGTAGGACAACGAGCGCGCTCACCCTCCGGATGGCTCCCGTGCCCCTGGCATCAGTAGATAGAGACCCCATGGTGTTCCGAATAAACCGGCCTTGCTACGTGGTCTGGTCGTCTCTCTTTCAATGCTTCCGTGGCATGCGCTCTACATATAAACACCGTCGAGCGCACCTGCTAAAGATGAGTAATCATCACCATTACCAATCTGAGGTTAAACTCTCGCCTGAAAGTTGTCTTATTCCTCTAACGTTGACGCTCTAGGCCAGAACGTTAGGCTGGCAACGAAGGAAGATGCCCATGAATCGTGGGAAACCACCCAGAGCGGAGAAACAGTGCCCCTGTGCCTTCCTCATGCAGCCATACGGGGGCTGGAGCCGTTCGAGTGTGAAGAGTCTGCTTGGCCAATCTATGAGGCACCCATCCGCGTGTTCTTCCGGGTAACAAAAGGACCGGATCAAAACAGCCCGCTGCAGGACCCGTGCCTTTGTCTTCTGATTAACCTTCCCAAGCCAGCCACACTACATGACAAGTGGCTAAGTAAGCTGCTCACGACTGTGCGCGTGCCCTTCACCCCGTTACCGTTCGTATTATTCAGGAATAAAAAACCTCAACCGGAGGAGAGACCATCATGCATTTAGTCGCTACGATAAGAGGGCTAGCACGTGCTGCGCATACAGGAACCAGGTCGACGTGCTGCTCAGGGAGCGCTTTTTTGGGGGATAAATAACAACTTCTTGCTGACACAACTCTTGGAGCTTCCCTTCCTATCCCTTGACGACGCCGAGAAGGCAGCACTGCACTGGATTCTGTGGCCTATAGCACTGGACAGAGTGCACGTTCTTCCGGCCGCGAGTCAACGGTACACGCGATCAAACGAACGGCAACAAGGTGCGGTACGTGCAGTTGCCGCGGTAGAGACCACTCCTCCCCAGGGCCAGTTCTCCGAAGCACAATGCTTCCTTTGTGAGAAAACTGGGAACATTGTATGGGCAGCCGAGGGGAGAGGACAGAAAAGGGACGGAAGTGGCAGCCTGAATCAGCCGAGGGTCCGCAAAAGTGAGAGGTTAGGGTAGTTGTAGCAATGGGTAGGGTGTAAGGACGTGCAGCAACTGGCTTGGGTCCCTCCAGGACCAGGCTCCACGTCGTGGGCAAAAACCTGCTGGATTTCAACGTGTGGTATACAGGCCTTGTTCCGCGGTCGGTTCCACCCAATATGTGTACCATCGAGGTCTGCGGGCGCCTCATTTTTATATTGCCACGGCCCATCGATTCAGTGACATCCTAGGAACCTGCTCTACACTCGAAGACTATCCCTGCATGCCGCCAATTCCACCACAGCACGAAACCAGATGCGCGTGTTCTGGGGCATGAAAGTGAAAGAAGACGAAGACTCGTTTGTGTGTGTCCCGCTCGGTACTGGCATCGCCATTAGCTCTGTGATTTAAGCCTAATTCTGGCATCAAACTAATTGCTTACGAGTAGCGAACCCTTACATAACGCTACAATATATTGGAACCAACGGGCCAGCGTGTCCATCATGTCATGGCGGGGAACCTGTTCAATCGTACTTTCCCTGGCATAACCGTCGAGGCTTCGGGCGAGAGCTGAGCATCTTTTCCAGACAGCTGTCCTTGGTTCAGGGACAGCGTTCGGTTTCGCGCCAGGTTTCAGCCTTGTTCTTTTATTTAACAAATAGATCGTCCCCAATTCTGCAGTGCTGATGCTGGATTCCCCTTCATGTCTACTGTGGGACGAAGGTCTGTCTGATATACCTCTGCACGCTCCTGTCCTTCCTTGCCCGAGCGCAATTATTCCCTACGAATTTTTGTATTCAGTTTCCCATCAAATTGTTCAACTTGCCCTTCTACTAGAACCATCTCTCAGTAACTTTTTTGCTAGTCCACCGGTGGCCGGTAATGTACATGCGCAGCAAAGTACATTAAATAATCTGAAAATCCAGATTGAAGCGAAGCCGCACAAGCAACTATGGTCGAAAGATTCACTCTCTGGCCCTGTTTCTTTATTTACCGATTGTCCTTGTCCACAGAAGCCATGGGAGTAATTTCAAAGAAACCAAGTCTCATGGACTATATTGACTTTTCTTCTCTGAAAAACACGATACCACGTGCTTTAACGTCACTTTTTTCCTTCACATTCGAAGCAGTATGAACAATTTGACCAAGCGAACAAATTAGAACTGTCGCGGCTGGTATTGGTCAAGAGATTTGCGGCCTTGGAACATTGCACTAAACGTTGTGTTTGCCTTTCGTAGTGGATGCTCCGTTCGACTGACCTGTTCCTCTCTGACCAAGAAAAGCCGAGGCGGTGGTGTTACCTGCACCACCAAAGCACTTGCGGCGGGGTGGTTGCCTTCATATGATATTACAAAAGAGTCGCGGTGCTGTACGGCTCCGGCCTGTCTGGACCACGTGGGACATCGTCATTGCTCTCAGCGGCGCTGCGATAAAGGGCTCGTCGAGGAATGCATCGCTGGGATTTTTTGGCCGCGGAACGTTGCACTAAACGCTGTGTAGTGGATGATCCGTACGATTGACCTGCGCCTCGGTGACCAAAGAAAGCTTAGTCGGCGGTGTTATCTGCACCACCACTGCGCCTGCGTCGCTGTGGTTGCCTTCGGGTGACATTACAAAACAGTCACGGCGCTATACGGCTCCGCCATGTCTGGAACACGTGGGACATCTTCATCGCTCTGAGCGGCGCTCCTATAAAGGGCTGGTCGAGGACTGTATCGCTGCTAATATGCGGCCCAGGAAGATTGCACTGAATGCTCTCTGCCATTCGTGGGTGAGGTTGTGCCATTTGTACCCGTCAGCGTTCTACTCGTTTTCAGCCACAGTTCCCACCTATGCACTCTTTGATGAAGTGATTTTTTCTGAAGGGGGGTTGATCTTTAAACCGACCGGGCTCGCATCGGCTGACTTGGCCGCATGGCTCTGCGTGAGCTTGAAGCTATGCTACAGGCTGATGCTACTGCTCATCTCCTGATCAAGGGGTATCCTCAAGGCAGGCTCGCAGTCGTGTTTTTCTCTCTGCACAGCTGTTGGTTTGCTGCCGTGACATGGAGACCAAACCAGGCCCTGACAAGATTGACATGATTCTCGGTGCCGTGAAGGAGGCAGCGTTGTAGCTTGATGCTTTTGAAAAGGAAGTAAACAGTAAACTGAGAGACATTTCAGCAAAAATTCTTGATATGAAGAAGCTTCTTTAAACATTCGAGGAAGGTTTACTGGCTCTAAATAAAAGTGGTGACAGCATAACGACTGGTGGAGGCTCTTTTGATGAAATAAAAACCGACATTACTGCCGCCACACGCTGGTAGGGCTGCTGAGCAGGTCTTCTGGACATAGTATATCACATGAACAACCCCATGCGAGAAAATATTCTAATAAAAAAAAATTCCCTAGCAATAAACAGGATACTCTGAGAGTTCTTATTTCAAAATAACATGTTTTTAAAAAAGCACCGTAGCTTAGAAGTCACCGATGTTAAACGAGCACATCGAGTACATGTTCAAATAGAGGGTTACCACCGCCTATTGATTGTAGAATTCCTCAAGTACAAAACAAAGTGCGAAGTCCTAGAAAATGCGTGTAAAATAAAAAAAATTGAAGACCCCAAAAGTAAGGATCAAGAAGATTTTTCATCTAGGATCCAAGTCGTGTGTCAAAAGCTTCGAGACTTTGCACGAGAGCATCGTCAGCCGAGTGACAAAATGAAAATATCTTTTGACAAGCTGTTGCTGAGAAACCACAGATATAGCTGTGATCAAGCTATTGCGCAAGTGGTTTAGTGGACACAGCAGAGCCGTACTTTGAGAAAAGATTCTAATGCGCCAGATAAAGACGCTGAAGGAAATCTTTGTTTGATTTTGGTGAATTTTCGCAGCATTACGACCAAACAGGATGAACTTACCGCTTTTATTCATACGTGTAATGCAGATGGCATTGTGCGCATTAAAACGTGGCTTACGCAACAGATCGACACCAGCGAAATTGAAATTTCCATGTCGTTTACGGTGCTTCGTTAAGATTGCGATGGTAGGCGAGGGGGAGCTCCTTTAATTGGGACAAAGAAACATATTCCTGTTCGGTTTATTGATGTCAACAGCGTGCTTAAAACGCTGTGGGTCGCCCTTAATCCACCAAGCATAACAGTAGTTATTGGTGCATGCTACAGGCCTCCAGAATCATCCGTAGATTTTGTTGAGAAACATTACGAAATTCTTGTTTAATTTAAAACAGATAGGTTAGCTCGCCGATTATATTGACTGGTGACTAACCTTTCTGTTCCAAACTGGCATCGAAGCATACAGCCTACATTTGAATGTACCGCATTCTTGGATTTTATGTCGTTCTTTAAAATAACCCAGTTGGTACCCACACCCACACGCGCAGTTGCTGTTCTTGATTTGGCTCTCACCACACACCCAGGTATCCCTCACGTCAACGTAATAAAATGTAACAGCGATCATCACATTGTCCATTGTTCGAGTATGCTACAAAAAAACAATGCTTCGAGAAAGAAAACGGTGCCAAATTTTGCTAAAAGCAACTTCGACGGCATAAACAGAAATTTAGAGCAGTTTTACACAACCTCTTTACATTCTTATAAAAATCGTTCGGCACCTCAGAACTGGTTGCTATTCCGAGTAAGGGTGAGAGCGTTGCAAGAAAAACGCGCCCTAGAAAAATGTCCCTTTGAAACGACCGACACGCCATGGTTCTCGAAATATATAAAACGTTCTTCGAACAAAAAAGAAATGTTTGTACACGAAAGCCAGGCGCAGCAAAAGAGACGAGGACTGGTCTCCGTATCTTGATAACGCCTAATTATCTAAGAAACCCTTTGGAGTAGCCAATAATAGACTCTTTAATGTTTACCTGCCTAATTTTACGAAAACCAACCCAGAAAAATTCTGGAAAGTTATTTCTCCGTCGCCCTTAACGGAGATGCCTCGGCTTATCTCGGATTCGGATGCGAATTTTCAAAAGGTGTCTGACTCCTTCAATTACTATTTTGTAGTGTTTTTAAACAAGATAGTCCAATGCCGTCTATAAGTGTTTCTACTAGCTCTGACTCCCCCAAACCTTGTGTAGTGGTAAACTCGGAGGGAATCAGGAAAGCGATCGAGAAATTGGTTGCCTTCTTTAGCCTACGTTCGGATGGCATCTCACAAACTACTAAAATTGCAAAGGAGTTTTTAGCACTTATTCTTGCACTCATCTTTCAACAGACTTTAGACACTTGCGTTGTTCCTGATGATTTAAAACTGGCACATGGGTTTACGATATGTAACTGAGGCAAGGAAAACGAGTTCAGCAACTACAGACCAATACCCGTAACATCGGCCGTATGTAAGCTTTTTCAGCACATTCTGTAATCACAAATAATCAAATACCTAATGAGAACCACATTCCATATCAAAATCAACACGGTTTCCAGCGCGGACTTTTTTTCGAGACTCAACTGTTCCAGCTAACAACTGTTATGCACGAATATATACATAAACTTCAACAGATTGATGCTATTTTATTGATTTTGCCAAAGTCTTCGATCGCGTACCTCATATTCGCGTTATACACAAAATGTAAAATATTAAGATAGAAAAGAATGTTTTAGGTGGGTTAAAGAATACCTAACTAATAGAAAGCAAGCAGTAATTATAGTATACTCACAGTCCTTATTGCAATTAGTAAAATCTGGGGTTCCTCAAAGGTCAGTGCTTGGCCCCCTCTCTTTTTATTTAAATTAATGACATACCTCTTCAAATTAATTCCACTGTAAGGTATTTCGCAGATGACGGTGTACTTTACCGGCGCGTAACTAACTAGTCCAGTTGTAATGAACTTCAAAATGACTACGTAAATTGGAAAAGTGGTGTGCTGACTGGCCAATATCTATCATTACTAAAAAACCAAGGTTATGCGCTTTACCACGAGAAATGAAGCAATATTGCTCAACCATCCCCTAATAGCGCAGACATTGAGCCTGTTTTTCATTTAAATAGTGAGGGATTCACCTTACTAGCAACGTTTCTTCGAAAACACTTATTGACTTTATTTTAGCCGATGCCTACAGGACACTTGGTTTCCTCCGTCGTTTGTTACGCCATGCTAATAAGTACACTAAACCGATTGTATACACGTCCGTTGTAATGTAAAAAGTTGAATATTCCGCCATAACTTGGGACCCTTAGTAATCATACTTGACCAAAAAGCTGGAGTCATTGCAAAAGAAGAGCGCTCGGTTCATACCAGGTCAGTACACACCGCATTGACGCATTATACTGATAAAAAAGTAACCTCGGGCTGGACATTTCAGAAACAAGGGGCAAACTTTCCTGGCTTATATTATTTCATAAACTTTATCACAACCCTAATCATTTTACTCTCTCAAGAATAAAACCCGGTCAACCCATATCTCTGCGCATCGACCACCTCAGCAAAGTGAAGCCGCAATTTTACCGTACTGACCTACTCCACCTTTCCTTTCTGCCTTCAACAATTAGTGACTAGATTGCCCTCCCAAAGCATATTCCTTTCATCAAAAACCCCGAAAAATTTGCCGAACAAGTTACAAAATTGTTTTTTTGAGTGTAAAAAAAAGATGGTAGTATGTGCCTCCACTATATTGATACAGCCTACGTCATTTATTGTTGTGGCCAAAAATTGTGCTGTTTGGGTAATAATGTGCTGTCCTGCTATTTTAACGTCACTGTATTCTTCCCCCGGAGTTTTCTGTTCAATCGTACCATTTTGTTTAACTTCAATCTAAACTTTCCTATTGCAAAGTTTTTTTTTTCATGACGCTTGAGTGTAGCGCGTGAATTTGTTATTGCCCCAAATGTAATGCCCGCAAGCACCTTTAGGGCAATAAAAATAAGAAAAGTGGAGCGGCTTCAAAAGGTACTGCACCTGGACTCCTGAAATTGCGCCTCTCAAAGAAAAACATTGGTCACCGTTACAATAACGAGACTGCCAAGGCGGAAATAAGCCAGAGAAAAATAATTTGTGTCTAAAATTGATAAAAAAGGGAAGCGGCTCCAAAAGCAACTGTTCCTTCACTCCTGAAATTGCACCACACAAAAAAAGCATCGGTTACCGTTACAATAACTAGACTGCCAAAGGGGGAACTAATGCTGAGAATAAATATTTGTCTCTCCAAACATTTAGCCATATCTCTCCATAGCCACTATTTTATCCTTAGAGTTCAACAATAAAGGTGGCGGTCCACTCATCCCTTCCGAATTTACATAAGACGTTTTCAACGCCGAGTTTCACGTTCATACAAAACACTTTAATATTGTACGATACAAAAACTGATTTTTATATTGTACGATGGTTCGACAAGACAAGCCTATTTGAAGGCGTTTATTCGGACGCGATGTTTCGGTTATGGCTATGGGAAATATTATGTGCCGAATCGGTATGTGTATCCTTCTTTAGAGCGACAGGAAGCAAACTACAAATATTACAACATGCATCCCGTAATATTAGTGCTTCTCATATACAGGAAACCTTTTTCGTCTTGTTTGACACAAACACAGTCAACTTTTTACAAGTATTTACGGTAGTTCAGATCATGCATTTTATTGCCTGAAATTAAGGAGGTGCTTTCTTCTAAGCCTATGTGACCTTTTACCAATTTGTTCTGGGAACATTTAGAGGCAATAAAGACCATACTCAAGGCGGCTCATTTTTTGGTAGCGTTCTCGTGATTCAACCAAAAAATATTTTAAATATTTTTGTCTGGTCTGGTGGAAGCACAAACACTCACACAGAGCGCGAGTATATATATATATATATATAATATATATATATATATATATATATATATATATATATATATATATATATATATATAATATATATACACATAATTACGGTAAGAGGGAGAGCACCGAACATAAGCGTGGGCAGTAAAGAATGCTGCGGAACGCAAAGAGGAGAATGTGGTAGGTCATTGAAACAGACGAGGAGTTTTGAAAGACTAAAAGAAAGCGTATAAAAAATGCTCGCCGGGTGGGATCAGAAACCATAACCTCCAGAGTACGCGTCTGGTGCGATGACCACTGCGCTCCCGGGGAGGGCTGTTTCCTCCCCTTTTTCGGGTATTTCTGGGATGGTATTTTGTTTCCTGCGCTTGCGGGTGGTAGCCAGCGCCACTGGGAATATTAGAGGTGAAGGGAGGCTATCTTTTAACCCCCGGACAGTGACTTGAGCGCCTACGACATGTCCAATGTGATCGACCAGCATTGAACCCTCCGAAGCTACCTAAGTCACCAAGACTGCCAGAAAAGAGGGCCTCCCTATGCACGAAGCGAATCAGAATGAGAAATGAGGGGCTGGTTAAATTAAGATGGAAATAAGCGTTCGCAGTAAGGAATGCTTCGGAAGCAAAGGGGAGAATGCGGTATGTCATTGAAACACCTAAAGAGTTTTGAAAGAAAGATAGAACGCGGAGTAAAAATGCCCGCCGGGTGTAATCCTAACGCACGCTTTTTCTCCGCGTTCTTGCACGTGTATACGTGTATATGTGTGGATGTATATATGGGTATACGTGTATAGGCGTGTATGTATATGCACATATTTGTGTTTATATGTCATTCTTCATGATGCCATTGTTATGTTTTGTATCGGGTCATGTACACGACCATCAAAATATTTGTGTTGTCAGTTTTTTTTTTTTGCATCTTTTATCGGCCACCGGGTTTATATGGTCTTTGGGTGAATCGTCCTTGTAACTGGTCATTTTACTTCTTTCCACGGCCGCAGTGGCGGTTGTGCGTGTTTATTGCTTGTAAGTGCGTGTGGGCGTCTTTTGGCTTGCCCTTCTTCCTGTATATCATCTTTTTTGTTTGTTTTACCTGCATATAAATGTTGTTCTTTTTTGCTCCCCAGTAACTTACTATTTTCGCTGTCTCAACATACAAGGAAATTCTTGTGTACCCCGTCAAAACTCATTACTCTTACTTCGACTTTCTATCAGCCTAGTTTTTTTCTCGGTGTTGCGACTGGGGGTGGCCTACCTCTTCCCAGGTTTCTCGGAGATGTAGACACATTTGGGGTTTGTCGCTGGTGCGAGCAAGAGAGGTCCAGGGGTGGGGAAAGAGGATGGGAACGTCATCGAGTTCCACAAAAAACAATGACCCCCGTCAAGCTTTCGCCTCAAAGCGCGCGCAGTTATGACACCTCTTGGAAATTGTTCACTAGCACTGACAACTGGCCTCCCGGTCAACCACGCAATTCTATGTACCCTATCACTCTTTGGCGTGCCGGTTCCTGTCGGCCGTTTTCTCTTCGCTCAGTTTTCTTCTCGATTAAAAATAAGTTTTAAGTTTGAGCTTACTGATTATGTTGAGTTTGTCTTTCTCTCTAAATCATTATTAATATATATTTGTCCCTTCCTTATAGCTTTCCATCTCCCTCTCCCACCTATTTATTGTTCTATAGCTTGCGCGTTTTTATTGCTGGCTTTCTCCTTACTTTTAGTGCTATTTTCTCCCTTCCTAATTGCTTTCCATCTTAATCTGGAGCTCGTGCCGCGGACGGTTGCTACCTTGATTCTTCAAGTCCGGACGAACGACGTCTCCAAGGGCCCGGCTGACGCTGCACTCCGGATTTACAATAAATTATTGCTGGCCATTTGACCTTGGCGGCCAAATTTGCGAGCCATATATGCGATGGTAGTGCTACCACGGAGAGCCAAAATCGGCCTTGGCAAAACATGAGCCAGCGATTTGTCATCCGCAGCAAGCTGGAGTAATGAAAGTTTATTGACGTCTTGCGGAAACACCGCCGCCAGAGGAAGGGACTCTTCTGCCTTGACCATGAACTGCAATTGATTCCGCCAGTGCGTCAGTTTGGGGCGAATGGCCGGTACCTTAGTTTCGAACGTGTAGCCATAATGGCAAACCACCAGCAACAAAGCAGGGCACCACTTACTTGCCTTTACGAACATGTCACCTCGCCAACAGGACCATTGTAGCCGGCCACCCAGCGGCCACCGGCACCCCACTTCCGGCAACGATTGCGATCGCCCAAATGGGAGGATCACGAGAATGGCAGCAGAACAAGCTCCACAACAACGCCGCCGCCACAGCTATACTCACCCCAGAGCAGTTTCCACCACGGCCACAGTCTCCTCCGATCGTCGAGGCTGGGCAGACAGGCGTGGCACTGCGCTACGACCTCCAAAGGGAATACAAACGCGTCGTCGAGGAGGCCAACCAGTCGGACTGACTGCCTATCACCCAAGTGAACCTTCTGCTCATGCAGTTACCAGGAACTTTTTGAGAACACAAAATGTTGCTGAAAAAAGAGTAATATTCGAGTGTCATGTTAACACTTCAATCATCCATGAAAAATCTGCTGCACTATTCCGGCTCAAGCTGGCTATATCCGCCTTCTCCTTTGAACTTCAACAAAAATGGAAAAAGACTAAGCATAAAGTGTCTAAAAAGGCACTTCACTGTGTACTCCAACATCACTGGTCCCACCTGCTGCCGTTCCAAAATTAAGAAAACAAGCTCACCAGAATCAATTCTATTACGAAAATGAACTCCATCGTTCGAAACTCCTTATGCAAAACAAAGATCGCGAACTGCATAAAATAAAGTGTGAAAAGCTGCGTCGTAAAGGCGTAGACTCCACTGCTGACAGCCGATCTTAAACAAAGTCGACATCTTCTTGCGTTGTTAAATCTATCACACCACAAACTATTTATTGAGAAGAGTGATGACCACATTTTTAACCTTTCCGACGAAGAACTATACATAGAAGAACGTATAGACCTATAGTTTTTTCAAATGTCCCAACTTTTCTCATGCTTCCGGCTAAGTAAATGCATTTGAAATCCACAAAGACATGAAAAACTTCGCTCGATCTCTAAGAGTTAGCGAATATTACCTGAACAATACGCAAAGCACTGATGAGAAGGAAAACTTTTATCTATCCGTCAATGAACACCTCCACCGCCAAGAGATAAATGCTCGGATCTCTACATTAGGGCAGTTCAACACGACGCTGCGTCACGGTATAACAATCAGACCCGCTGCCACAAAAACCGTTACCGCAGCAAAGAGAAGGCCTTGGATGCTCTGAGAACACATACAGACAAAATAATAAATCCAGCAGAAGAGGTGCGAGTAAAGTTGCTATAAACCCGTCAGGCTACATAGCCTAAGCCAAAAGGGCAACTGGATCACAATTGCTCTTACAAAGAATTGAAGCCCGACCCAACTCTGCACTTCAAAGATGGGATAAAAATTGTGCAACTTATTGTGGAAGAATAAATATAAATCAAGCTGTGATGCGGTTTCTTATGCCACTTACACCACTACCTGGGAAATTTTATTCTCTGCCTAAGATCCACAAAGAGAAGAATACAGAACGACCGCTTGTGTCTGGCACTATATCCGAATACAAATCAAATTTGTGGATGGCTTGTCACAAGACATACCAAGCTCTATCCCCTCCAGCATTAAAGAACCCCCTCATTTCATTGCAGAAACAATTAATCTGAGTTCACCTGAAAACAGCTTACTAGCGACAGATTACATACCATCGCTATACACAAACACCCCTCACGAAAATAGCATAAATTCTTTGATCTTTGCTTATGAGAAAATGAACCGCCGTAATAAATCAGTTAACCTTCATACGCTCTTAGAACTCTTGAAAATTATTCAAGCAATACAAAATCTTGAGTTCAATAAAACCATTATGTGCAAATAAATGGTACCCTGATGGGCACTGAGATTGTTCCTAATTGTGCCATCGCCTTCATAGGAAACTTTGAAAAAGATTTTGTAGGAGGCTACCCATTAGAACCGTTCATCTGTTTTTGATTTTTTGGCGATACATTTCAGATTCTGCCTCACGGGGAGGAAGCTCTCCTTATGTTTAATAAAGTTTTCAACAAGGTCTAGGTTCTCTCACGCCTATTCTGCATGTAGGTTCTCTCAAACAAGGTTCTCTCACACCAGGTTCTCTCATGCGTACTCTGCTTGTAGCCTAAGCTTTTTGGACGTCACCGTGGAAATATCAGGCTTTGAACTCACAACACTGTTCAGAAAACCCACTGACTTACATCAGTACGTACATTTTTGCAGCAGTCATACTCACCATTGAAAAATCGGGATTCGTTGCAGCAAGTTCATTTAATTCAAAAGAATATATTCCAACCATGAAGACTTTACAGCCATGTGTGGTCAACTATGTAAAGACTTGACCCGTCAACAGTATCCTTTTCCCGCGATAAACGATGCCATTGAAAAATCGAAAACAGCGGACAGGCGCGAGATAAGAGAAAGCTGATAGACCTCGAACCAAGTTGATTTTAACATGCTCGGCCTCCGCCTCAAACGTGCGAGGAATCGTGCGAAAACATCACAATATCGTTTTTAAGTTCTTCCTGGCAGTGGTATCGGGGGGTTAGCAATACTGCAAGTGGAGATGGCGAATAAGTACATTACATTTGGTTGCCTGTCCACGTCTCGCCACTCGTTGTTAGCCCACTCATTCCCAACAAAGCCTCAGTGCTCGGTGCCCATAAATATCATTGATTAGGGTAAAATGAGACTTTCAACATTTGGAGTTGCAACCGAGTCTTCACTAGAAGAATCGCGTGTTACATTAGTCTGCAAATATTGTGCACGCGGGGCGAGTCGGTAAAGTGCAAAATCTAAAGTGGTAGGGCGCTTTGATAGGATAGTAATTTGGACCACTGGGCGCCGTTGGGTAGAGGAAAGACTGCAATGACGTTGTGTTGAAGCCTGCAGTACTGGCAAGAAGAGGCCCATTACAAACCGAGATTAGTGGGGCGAACCCACGACATCGGACAAACGTGCATTGTAGCCGTTTCCTTCTCTTTCACAGAATTAGTTCTTCTCAGCAGCACTCTCCACCACGCCAACGTAAAAAATGCTGTGAGTGGTTGGATACTTGTTCACGACGGTAAAATTGGCAACCCTGGCAAAGCATCGCCGTCTTTCTGAGTTTTGAGGCTTTGGTCTCATGTTGCAGGGGATCCTGAAACCTTCTCAGTGCAATCCTCGCGGCTTTTAGAGTGTTGCGCAATTTAGCCCTACAGTAATATCGAAAATGATGTAAGCAGGTTTAATGTAGAAATTTGAGATTTTTACCTGATTTGGTATTTTGTCTGGGCTGGGACCGTTTGTTCGGCTAATTCGCGCATGTAAAAACACCAAAAATTTTGGATCCATTATAGGCTCCGAAGGTGGTTGGAAAGCAAAGCTTCGAATGACCCCCACAGCAACTGCAGAGGCGACGACAATTTAATACACACACGTGGCTCTACAAAGAGCGAGACCAGAGATTTGGCCAGCCGTAACATAGAATTCGTTGGGCCGGCGTCTCGAACGCAGCCACGTCGGCCACGGCCAGGCTAGGGCGACAGACGCCGCCGCTGTAGCCCGGCCGTGAGTCGGAAGAAAGAAAACACAGAGAAATGTATTTCTAAAGGTGAGACAGCAGAACCGAGCCATCCTGATGTGCTAAGTGAGGGCTACACCCGTGCGCAAATCAAGCGCAGACACCGAAACAATTCGGCATGTGAGCTTAGTGATTCCAAGTTACACAGATTTAAACTAGTTATGTAACCAGTTTAAAAATACCGAAAAGGCTGAGGGAGCTCTTAGAATCGAAATTTATCAGAACCAGATTTTCTGTCACCTTTTCTAATGCCACTTTAAACAAAACCGATTTGGTACTGTTGCCCTAGCGGTCAGATTTCTGTACGTGATCTCTACGTACGTGATCCCTGCAAACGAATCCTTACAGTATTTTTGCCGTACCACAACTTGATTCCGTCGGATCCGGGTTACTCATGAGGTGCCGTTGAACACGTCAATCAAGCCGTGTAAAGGAAGCGAGCAATAGACGCGAAGTGGCGCCACAACAGGCCCAAAACAACCGTCGCCAAAGCTGACGAGAAAGCCGACGGAATGTTTCCCGCCATCGGGCCTGCCGATGCGCAGGGAACGCTGGGTAATAGCGCGCGTTGGCCGCGCCACCTACTCTGTACTACGTGAGTGAAAACCGACCTCCCCATCTTCACTCTCGTAAGGAGTTTCTTGTCCCGCACACAGAGAAAGAAGTTCATGCTGGTAGCGGTAGAAAGCTTTGCTTTAAAAACAAACGCATACGTAATGCAAGAATCAAGTAGTGCTCTTCTGTTCCATAACGAGCGCAGGTGTCAAGAACCGCGACGTTTTATGCGTGAGTTGGTTGTCTCATAGTTTGATTTTCGGCCTCCAGACAAACGGTTTCCTTAGACACCGCTTTTGAGTTTTTGGAATTCTCGCTTTCAACAACTTGCCAGTGCCATAGCAACACTTGCTCCCAGAAATGAACCAGTAAGGCGGGCCACTGCATTACGTATCCGCGCGCCGCAAGAAGGGATTACGTTATCCCAGCGCGTTTTTGTTTTAGGTGCGACTGCATCTTATTCACTCGCCTTGTCCATGCAGTGTTGGCGTTGTTGTCGCCCGCCCGTCCCCCATTGTCCTCGCCGCGCGAAATGCGCTCTCCGCCGCTCACCCCCTCTTCTCTCCGATGCCCCTCTCTCGTCCATACCCCTCCACCTACACTATAAGGAAAAGTAATAGTTAGTGGCGCCCGGTTTTGATCCCACGACCCTGTTAGCGGAACGCGAGGTACATGGCGCTCTTCCTACTCCGCCACAAAACCGAGACAGAATGAAATGCTACGAACGGGCCTGATATCCTTGACTCATTCAAACTACGTCAAGAAGCGACTGATACAACACATGATGGGGCAATGATTAACACTTGCAATTAAAGAAAAGAAGCTCCCACTCACAGCAACAACGATGGAGTAAAGGTCGTTGTGACAGCGAAGCCCAAGCATACCATTTAGAGAGATTTACCAAGATTGGCCAATAAAACATAATAATAATCATAAAACATATTAATCATACGCGTTCCGGACACGTTTCACGTGATTTCAGAATCAATCCAAAGAAACACCAAGTGAACCCCACGATGCGTCGCATCTACACAGGGTTCCCCTCGCGGGGAGGTGGTCGCAATTTTTTAGATTTTGTGGGCTCTTTTCGGAATCACTTACGGATCATCCCACAAATGTGGTTATTTCTCTAGCAATGATTGCAAACGCTTGGCGTTTGCTGCGCATTTAAGCAAACGCTGCCCCCGATCCCTTCACGAACGTACTAGGTCGCGCACCAAGTGCGCTTTAGCAGCTGCAATTCTGATTTACGACCAATATATTGCCACGGGGCAAACTACTGGACGACGAAGGATGTAGTTATGATGAATTGCTGCACAACCAAAGGCATGGGCCTCTGTTCAGCAAAGGGTGTTATTAAAGAAAGACAACGAAGTTTTCTGTGGGGCATTCTGAATGTTAGCAGCAGCCCTGCCTTTCCTCCTGTATATAGTGTAATTACTTTAAATATATTTTTCTCTACCGCATCCTCGCCTCGACACATCTTGTGGTAGAGGTGCCGGGCGTTCTGCGAAGGCGGAGCTAAATTCTTCAAAATGACATTTCGGCTCAGAAAATCACAATCCTTGGGTACATCGTCGACGCCAGGAGAGTTCAACCCGACCCGGATAAAGTTCGCGCAGTCCAGAACTTTCCGGCCCCACGCTAAACAAAAGACGTTCGAAGCTTTCTATGACTCTGTTCATACTTCTGGCGTTTTATCAAGGACTTTGCGTACATTGCTCGACCCCTTACCACCCTGCTGAAGAAAAACGTTCCGTTTTCCAGCGGCTCCAATCAAGTGGTCTCTTTTACAGCCCTAATTTCCATGCTAACCAATGCACCGCTTGTGGCCGATTTTGATCATCATGCTCCCATAGAAGTCCGCACGTGTGCTAGTGGTTGCGGTATCGGGGCTTTCTTGGTGCAATGACAAAGTGGACTGCAGGGTGTTATCGCCTATGTCAACCGCCTTCTCGCAATCCCAGAGCGCAACTACTCGATCACTGAAAGAGGATGTCTCGCTCTTATGCGCTCAGTGACAAAGTTCCGTCCTTACCTGCCCGTCTGCTCATTTACGATCGTCACAGACCATCACGCACTGTGCTGCCTCTCTTCGCTAAAAGACCCCGTAGAGCGGCTAGAGAGCGGCTAGGTGGGTGGGCATGGTGCCTGCAGGAGTATACATTTGATATAAAATACAAATCTGGACGTTTGCATGAACGTACTGATTTACGGTCGCTCCACGCTTTCCTGGCCTAATTCACATTAAAGAAGAGCAATGTCATGATGCGGCCCTGCGATCCATTATACAGAGACTTCACTTGGCCTCACCGGACACTTCAACAGCAATGTTTCTGCTCCGTGATAACATCCTATACTGTCGCAATGTCCGTCCCGACGGTCCTGAACTGTTGCTCGTTGTTCGCCAGCATCTGCGATCCACTGAGCTCCAGAATCTTCACGAAATCCCGACTGCTGGGCATCTCGGCATCTCTTGCACTTACGAACGAGTCCGCTGTTGGTTCCTCAGGCCTGGCCTATGCCGTTCCATAGGCCGCTACGTCAGGGCTTGCGACCCATGCAAACACAGAAAAACACCAACGTCGCTTCCAGCGGGCCTGCTCCAGCCTCTTGACATCACTGCGGAACCTTTATTCTGCTAAGGTCTACACCTGATTGGCCCTTATTCCTCGTCCTCATCGGGAAACAAGTGGATTGCTGTCGCGACCGATTATGCCACTGACTACGCAATCACGCTACGCAATCACTGCAGATGTATATGATTTTCTGCTAAGAGATATAATTATCCGGAATGGGGCTCCTCAGCAGTTGCTTGAATACCATGAACGTTGCTTCTTCTCCCAAGCCTTTCACAATATTCTTCGCTCATACTCTGCTAAACGCAAGCTAACTGTAGCATATCATCCCGAAACTTACGGCCTCGGCAAACGGCTCAATCGCACCTTGACTATTTCTTTGTACAGTTCTGCAGATCATCGCGACTGGAGCGTGATGCTGCTTTGTGACTTTTGTTTATAATTCATCCCGGCTTGATACCGCAGGGTATTCACCATGCTACCTTTTTTATAGCCGTGATCATACTCTACTATTGGACACAGTCCTCCGCACGTCGGGCGACCTACCGCTACGGCGGTCGGAGTGCGGCCGCGAAGCCATTACTCGCGCTGAACATGCGTGAAAGATACCCTGGCACTGACCTTCTTTCTCGAAAGCTGTTCATAGGGCGATTTACTACCGCAAACACCACATGACCCACTTGACACCGGGATACCTTGTTCTTCTCTGGACACCTACCCGCAATGTCGGCCTTTCTGAAAAACTGCTGCCTGGCTACTGTGGCCCGTATCGCGTACAACGTCAAGTGACCGAAGTAAATGAGATCTCACGTATGAGATCTCCCCCGTTTCTTCCCCGTCGTCGAGTCGTGTACCGCCTACGGACATTGTCCCCGTTGTCCGGCTGAAGCCGTTCCCACCTTCTCTCACGTAGTCACCGCAGCGCCGCGATGGCGATCATTCCAACGGGGGGTAATGCGACAAACAATGTAGTTATGAGGAGGAGTTGCTGCACAAACAAAAACAAGACGTTCAGCGACCGGTGTTCGTAGAGGATGATGACGGTGTTTTTTGTGGGGCATTCTAAATGTTAGCGGCAGCCCAGCCTTTCCTTCGGTAAACAGCGTAATTACTTTAAATACATTTTTTCTCTGCCGCATCCTCACCTTGTAACAATATTTCTCCTAACATAGGTGCGATAGCAGGTTTCGTTAAGCATTGCGTTAGCCCTTTCCAAATTTTTTTAGAATGATGTAATTGGCAGAGATTGATGAAGGCAGCAAATAAAAATTATGACTTTGTTAATCAGAACGTTCTTAGTGCGAAATAATGTCGTCGTACCACTCGCTATTTTATAGTAGTTTCTGAAAAGTCGCTTTTACATCACTAACGGTATAAAACATTTCAAGACTCCCATTGAAATGACGAAAGTTATCTTTGAGGTAACTTCAAAGTATTCGGTTAGACAAAAGCTAGAAAACACTTACTGTCACTTATTATTTAGGTAATTAAAACGAACATGCACCGAGCACTCTGGTTAAATCTCTCGCAGTTTGTCATCAAAGAGGAATGGTGGCTCTAGGGAACTGTCCTTACCACAACCACAGTGTACCTCAAATTTTATCTGTTTAATGGGGGCATGGCAATATCTTGGGTGGCGATACCGATAATATGAAAATGTGTCTGTCGAAGCTTCTTTTAGAAAATATTCACCATTAGGTCAGCTATATTTTCAGGTGTTAAAAGTCCATTGAAAGTGGCAAATTTGGAAAAAGTGGAGATCTAAATAAACGCCGATATCTGATTTTCTCATTCAAGGATTGCACAATAAAAGATAAAGTACTGGGTGCCTAGACAGAGTATATACATTATTGTGTTCCATGTTTACTTTGAGCTCACAGAATGCGTTTAGACTGGGCTACATTTGAGTCATATACTGTATTTGCTATTTTTGCGATCGGTGTATGTAAAACGTTTCTCCGCAATTTATGTCACAGGTATCAAGCGATTGTTGATCCGCTCACTCCACAATACGAGTATTAAACAAAAATCCAATAACCACCATGCCATCATTGCTATTTTGGCCTTCTTGTTTTATGCTTTCAAAAGTTAGAAAGCAGTACGGTTTTTAAAGAAACGCCTCCAAAACAAAATATCTCCTCAGTCCTAATGAAGCGGAAGATGTATAAAATCAAAAGGTTCGGTATACGGGAGTGCTGTCAGGAAATTCGCAACTTAAAAAAAATAACGTGTATAGAGTACCTATCAGAACAAAATATTTCGACTTTTTGGTAAATACTGCAAAATTTTGGAATTCCCAGAAACCAATGAGAGTCATTGTTGGTATTTTTAGTACAAGATGTCAAGACTCTGGTGTGGACAATGTTCATCACGACGACAAACTAAGGCGACTAATGACGACGAAGAAGTGGCAGACTAAACAGTGGCTACATAGTAAATAGAGTAAATAAATGATCGTACTACAGTATTCTTTTAATGCTTAACAAAACACTTCTACATTGTCCAGGTTCCGAAGAGAAGACTGCGTTTCACAGATATACATAAAATATCCTTCATCATCTGGAAAGTGGCTGTAGTGGAGCATAATCAAAACTTTAGTGGCTGAAATTTTATATCTTTTTCATGAATCAAGAATATTATTTCAAGCTCGTTTTGTGTACCCGAGTTTCTCCCAATCCTCCCTAATACATTTGAAGCAAATACCCAGGCAAGCACAAATGATACAACGCGATATTTATTGCACGAAAAAGTGCACGTATATTTGCGACACCGTGGGGCTTTCTGCCGCCAAAAAGGTTGGAACTGTGTTGTCTTCTCAACCAGAAGCACCGGCAACAGCCACTGGCTTTGCGAAGGCTTCGCAAGCTTTTCTAGAACCAGTTACTTCGCATGGCGAATAACGTCTAATCCTGGACACATACCTTTGTAAGGGAGTTAATGGGTTGGTAACTGAATATTGTCAGTGATGTTTCACAAATTAGTCGTAGTTTTGTAACGCACCTTTGACAAGTCGGAGAACCTGTCCTCTGAAGACTTAATAACAACGTGTAAAAGCTGCTGGTATTGTGGTGCAGTGGGCTGATGTTTCACATCTACGTTTGTGCCGTTTATACTTCTGGATAACGCAATGTTCAACATCGTTACTTCGGTACTTAGCTTTCGGCCAATATGAAGCTCTGTGAAGTAGGCGAACGTGGTCTCACACAGTATATGCTCGAGTTTTTGACTGAAATTCGGAACAAGTATTTCTGTTGGCCCATAAATGACCAGGACGAGGCAACAACACCGCACATGTGGCTGGTGGATGGAAGGGGCATATTGTCTTTATTATTCCAACTAGTGTAGCGAAATGTATCACATTTGAACTTGATTAACTTACAGGCGATCGGAGACATTGTTATACTGTCATTCCAAATAGGCAACGCTCTGGCTTTCCCGCTGTCCTCGTGCACTGGCAGTGGTGCCTTAACGTGAAGAAAAGCTATCAGGAATTATCACAGTCTTGTATTATTGAAGAAAGTTCTGCACCATGTATGGTATTTCAAGTGAGGAACATAATGGCGGTAGGCGGCGATATTATATTGTCGTCGCAAATAGCATTGGCATGGTCGGCCACTGTGCTTAACTCTGGCAAAATGCTCTCACAACTTCATTACATCTTTTTTTTTGAGGGGGGGGGGGGCGTGCACAACCAGAATAACATCTTCGAGACTTGGGCAGTGTATCAACGCACACACGGAAAGTCCCATCCGCAGATTTCAATCCCGGTGGTGCAACTGCCGACACCCCAAATAACTAAACTTCACACTGCGTGTACTGCTGGTCTATTCTACTACGCCCTAGCCATGGAGGAATGTTATTTTCAATGCGACAATTTTGTTTTGCTTGGTTCGGGACGCGGTCATGTGGATGGAGTTTCGTGGGTACAGTACCCACAGTACATAGCCTCCGAGGTCTGCAGTCTCACTTTGGCCGGCAGGAACTATAGAATCATACGACGGTTGGTCAAGTGCATAGAAGGAGGGTGTCATACGATTACGACTGACGTTGCACGTCTGATGTCACTGAGGGATGCGGCCTAGCTTTGTGCATAGTGCGCAAATCCAGCAGTACCTGGTTATAGGAATGGTGCTGTTTATTAAATAGATGCCATTCGCCGTAATGTGTCTGATGGGCACTTCGCGAAAACAAACGTAGCCCCGTCAAAGCGTAAGAGCAGTTCATGTGTATAAGGCCTGTTTTACCGAACCATTAGTAGACGAGGCTGCTTTTCGATATGCGCCGCGGAACCCTTTCCATTCAACAGTTTTAGGGTCACGGCGGATGTCTTGTTCACCGCTTTAACAGTTCTTAGCCAGCAGCTAGGAGCTATGGGCTGTAGGAGAAGGCATAAAGATAGTCCTTTAGAAGTTTATGTATTTCATATAATTTCATATCGAAAAATTTCATATAGACAATTTTATATAGAAACTTTTATATAGAAATTTATATGAAAATTTCATATGGAAATTTTATATATTTTCTAGAAATTTCGTATAAAAAAGACATGCTCGCAGATTGCGTACGGCTGCCACACGTTACTGAATACCGGTTAGTGTTTCATGGCAGCCACTTTGCATACCTTATATTTTTCATTTGTGCATATCCCTGTTAGCTACTGTATGGCATTGTAGGACGTAGTTCCGGTACTCTGTGCACGTAATAAGCTTTGCGGATATGTATTGCACAGAAGAGTATATGATTGCGCCCATCTAGCACTAGTATTTTTTAAGTTACCAGCGCTCAGTACATGAACTGCGACGAACAATTGCTTTAATTTACCGGTTGCTAAAATGTATACGGTTGGCGGCTGATAGAATATCACGGTCCTCTCATTTAGAATGCTATAGCGGCTGATGTTGAAGCAACGGAGAAATTTTCTTCAGCCATCAAGCGTTTTATGTCAGAGGATTGTGGTGTAATTTGATACCTATTCTATGTGCTCTTCTTTGTCCCCGAAAGCGCATTGTGCAATCCAGTATACGTTTTTGTACCTGTTCCGTTTGTAGCTATTCGTATTGTTTGCTGAGTTATGTGGTATGTCCCGACATTACGCAGCCATGCTATGGGGCCAAAATGTTGCTTCGAAGTTTGGTAAACCAAGTTGAAAGTGAGAATACCTAAAAAGAGCACATCAATGTAAGTTAGTTATTATTTACAACCCGGTGTGCTCAGAACGTTGCTCCGAACACTAACCGCCAGTTTAATTTTTCATAGTATCAATGCTATAATTCGTCCCCACAGTTCATCACAAATGACGTTAGCAGTAGCGGCTGTGGAGCGATGGTCACCTACCATGGAGCCTCGCAAGAAAACTGCCGTGTATACGAAAGGCGACGTGTGTTTACACATGACGTCCCTAACGCATACCGAGTTGTGCACTGACAAGTCTATTGTAGACACTCTTCTGCAAATCCAGTTTGCGTATTTCTGTTTTCTCCACTCGTCCAGCCAAAACCTCTTAATGGAACCTTCTGATAACCTCGTGAACTATTCTTGCCGGCTATGCATGTCCCCATGCTTCAAAAACACCCCAATTCATGCCCTAAAAAAGTGACGCTCTCCACTCGTTTCTGGCCCCTGGATTTGCGAAGAAGTTCTTTGTTTAGCTTTCACTCACTGTTGCCCTAGGTAATATTTCATTCCCACCGAGAAAACCTTTTCACTACATCCGTGAACACTCGCAATTCTCGCACTAGATTTTCTGCAGTATATCTCTGGAGAAAAATATTTTAGCTTTAGCCGACGCAGGGCGTTCAACTCGTACAACGTGGGCCCGCACTCTAAACTGCCTAATCAGTTCCCATGTCCTCAAAACAGTGTATAAAAAAAACACGGCCTTCGCTCGGTGTTAAGAACAAGCAACGAAGGGAGTCCACCCGAATGGCTCCCGTACCATGGTGTAATGGTTTTCATCTACCGATGTCACGTTACAAGCCGGTTAAGTTCCAGCTGTAGTCATTGAAGGTAACTTCTTCATTTCACGACAGTGTCACCTCATTATGGAGGGCGGGTCAGCTGACAAGATTACCTAGCTTATAGCGCTTGCGGTTGCCTTGATGCCTATGCAAAAAACGTTAACGAATAGAACAAATACAAGCGGCAGTCTAAAAGCATAAAAGGCACCATGGCGCGCTATTGGAGGTTCAAAACCGTGGAATCCAAAGTGCGTTGAGCGCCCTCAAGGAACTTCAACTTTTGCAATCTAGCTCACTCCTAGCTTTAGCTCACTCTAGCTATAGCCTTTCGCATGTACCGTTGGGGAGGTGCACCATTCCCCTAACTGCACCACCGCGCCTGCGGCAATGTTATGTCAAGCTCAGACGCATGAATGGATAAATGACTCCAATAAACCATATTTTATCACCGCCGTTTCCCACACATGCATTTGTCTACTGTTATTAAAGGCATGTATACTTATTCTAGCATCAACCATTATCTTTGAATGTGTGTTCGAAGATGGCAAACAAGTAAAAACAGACTGCTTTAAATTGGGAGTTGAATACGCTACACGTTTTGGAATAAACTTCTCAACAGGACAATTTGAACTGTTATAACGGGCGAAACATGGTAGAATGACATTGCAAAGATTTTATTATCCTTGTGATGAAGTGCCGGTGGACGAGGAAGAAGAGGAGACCGAACGCGCAGCTGCAACGAGTGCGTGTAGAAAATCGAATCGGGCCGGCGATCAGGGGACGCATGTGACGCGCTGGGCTTGAGAGTGTAGCACTTTTGGGGCCCTTTTGGGACCAACAGTATATTTTCAATATATAATAAAAATAATACGGCATAAAGAAATACTAGGAACGGGGGTTCATTGTTGTCTAAACACTAATTTTCACAGAGGGGACGTACCTCTGTGCCTGGTCAGCAGACAGCGAGCCCATCGGCTGCAGCCTGACCTAGTCTGCTAGAACCACGATTTGAGACCTTTATCATTCACCTTGAAGGGGTCCTGAAATCCTTCGGCCGATGCATGGCTGTACATGTAACCAAATAAAGCAATATATTAGCAATCTCCTCTTGCAAGAAGTTTGTTAAAGCGATAAGTATTAGCTGAGAAATCGTAAATCAAAAACCGCTTGATATCGTAGCGCCGAATTTCCTGCTCCTCACACCTTTTTCTTCGAAGTTTACAGCACGCAACCCTTCCCTCCCATAATGCTGCGCTCCTCATCAGTGACGGACTTCTGCTACTGCCCTCCTCAGTCTGCCGCCTGGTACGGGCTAGCTCTCTTGGCTTTTTCATCTTTGTTGTCACCATGGATCCCGCACTCCGCTCAGGGCTGGAAAAGCGATCAAAGCACCTGGCCGTATGTGTGCGGCCTGGCCTTGCCCTTTTGTGGTGGACGTTGCTGCAGTAGCTCTCGGCGGCACGTGACTTTGTATCGGCGGCGAACTCGCAGCCGCACGGGGACGATCGCGCGCTCGTGCCCCTTGATGCACCGCACCTTGTTTATCCAAAAAGCGCAGTCTCAGATGTGGCCTCGCTGGTGCAGGGTCTTATTTTGCGGCGGTGATCATTCATACCGGCGGAATAAGAAAACGACATTTTAAATCGATAGAACTCGTGCACAAAATGCGCCGTATCTGATCGCTTTATAAGTGGGTGAACGGGAAAGCGCAGAGCAAACCAATGCAGCAATCGAGCAGCGTGCACCCGTGCTCTGACAAGCTATACCCATATCTTGTGAACGGTAACAATAGAGACTTTTAAAATAACGTACGCAGCCATACGGCAAGAGTTACCGAGCACGTTTTTGCATAGTTCGCACTGCGCATGCGCCGTACGTTAAGACGCTCCTGCGTCTAGCGGACGGAAGTATAGCGGATGCTCTTTCAGCAATATAGCGTGCGTACGAGAGGCCGCTTTTATTTCCACCATGGAGGCAAGTAGCGCAACAACCATCCACTGTTGCGATCTTCTGTGGGCAGTAATTTGCTTCCGATGATTCATGTTTTTTGTGCCTGCGTTTTTAAATACGTCGCGCGGTTAGCCCGTCGGCCTCACGCAGCTCTCTACCGTCGTAACACCGCTGACTGTCTGAACAAAGCTTGCAGCTAAGCCAAGCTAGCGACCGAAGATGTATGTGTCTGTGCATCAGGAGGCGATGGTGTGTGTCTTGTGGAGGCATTCATTTCGGGATGAAATGCGACGTTGTGCTTCTGCGTGTAGATAGTGCTTCCCATGGTCTGGATTATCTTTTTCGAGCGACGTACGACTCAACCTCGCGTGGGGTATGTGCAGTATGCGTGCCTAAAAGCCTTCTCCGTTAAGTAACTTGCTGTTCGTCCCCGCAAACCATGCGCGAGGTGAGTGCCGAATTTACGACGGGCCGGAGGAGGCAACGCATCGTCTGTCCATCGTGGTTCAGACTTGCAACACATTGTTGTGACGTTGTGTTCGTTCGAAACGCGTGTATGGATTGTTTTAAAGTGAAATAAAATGTATGTGTCAAACCCGGCCATTCAGCTTAAGGCGTTCTCTGCGATTTCACGAATAAAGTGCCACTGGGCTCTAACGCTTTCTTTATGGAACGTATTCAGGTAAGATAATATCCATGTCGTGTTATGACCGTGTTGCATTCAATACAAACAGTTAAGCGTTTGTTTACACTTGTTTGGATAGTCGTAAAATGTGCAAGCACTCCGGCACTCCGCTGGCAGATAAGCCACCGAGCCGACGCTGAGACACGACACATTTCTTTTCCGGAAGTGCGTAAAAAGCCGCCTAATAGCAGGATGTCTACCTCATAAAGCACATCTGGGAATTGATTACGTAGACATGTGAAGATGGCGGTGTCCAAAAACACAGTAGGGAAGGGTTACAAAAGAGCGACAAACTCTGCCCCTAAAGTATGACCTTTTCGTTGCACGTAAAAGAGTAATACTTGGCTTAGCTGACGTTGACGACGCAATCTAAAGATTTCGCTATTTCATTTAGTGGGCTCAAAACTCCTTTCAGGGCCCCTTTAACCTAGGGTGAGGGGAGAGGGGAAAAGTGCGGGCGGTAAACTCTGAAGCTCGCTCACAGAACACTACACGCGAGGAAAAGAGGGAAAGGAAGCATTTTGAAAAGTAGGGAGCCACAAGGGTCGCGCTACCGTTTTAACTGCACTTCGTTAGTGGGCGCAGGTATCCCGAAAAAAAGTGCAATTTGGCAAAGCTATAAATAGAAATTCACTCATTACGGAAAGTTAAACACAAGAGTGACAAGTGCGGAGTCCTTACAATGCCGTTTCTTTATTTTTTTCAGATCAGATCTCCAATATGCGTCTGTATTTGTTGCCGTAGATTTAAAGTGTTTTGCTATCGCTATAAAGCATGTGCCACTGTGGCTTCCTTGGGAACGTGGCAGGATGCGCGGCAAAGGCAGCGTTTGGGAGGCAAGTGCGACCAAACAGCCCACACGACGTTATGCTGACCTCCTTGTTTGCAAATGGCTTACATTTTTTTATTGAGGAGAGTTTTGTATATACAGCTCTTACCAAGATACCTTGTGCTCTCGATGTAGGTGTTTTGTTTATTCAGTGTTTTTTTTTTGGTATTAACGGGTTCAAACGTATATGGTATTTATTTATTTGCTATGCAACAAAATGACTGTGCAGAAAACAAACGTTTCACGTTCTGCCATTCAACGTTTGAAGGGAAAAAGACTAAAAATAACGGAATCATCAACGAAGAATTTAAATGCGGCCTGTGCGCTCATTCAGAACTCCAAAATACCGCAATACATTCCTCTACAGCACTTATATAAAACTCCCAAAAACAAAAAAAAAACCTCGAATGCACGTCAACACTGCTCACAGCACACATCCACTCCCCACCCTGAAAACTCCCAGTTGGAGGAAATACTACACTCCCAATAACAGCCCTGAAAACTCCAACTGCAGTGGCAGATAAATAAAACTCCCATATGCTCCTGAAACAACAGCGAAAATAATGAGACTAAGGCGACCCTCCCATTTGAAGTAGTTTTGGAAACTCCGAATTGGTACTGAGTTACGCGAAAAGCCATTTACTTCAAATCCGGCTTATTTTTGTTCTGTGTGTAGAGACAACTTTTCAGATGTTTTGCTGTATTTGTTATTCTATTTCCCGCTCTTGTTCAGCGAAGATCTCTACAGCAATATTTTTATTAGTACAATCATCTCACTTCCATCTCTTCTTACGCCCTTCTCCCACTCCCGCTTACCTTTCTATGTCATCACGCGGTTGCTGTAATTCTCAACTCTCCAGTTTACTCGCTCTTCATGTTCTCCTTCTTGCAATATGACGGTTACGCTGTAAAAAACCGTTGAAATGCGTAGACATCGCCTAAGATAACAGATTGCCGCCATTGGTTGCATATGTATATACGTAAAATCTATCCCACCGGTTACGTTTTCACAAAAATGTGCTAACCTCAACGCTTCTGCCGCGCTCGTGATAAATGAAACACACGGTCATTTAGAGGCTCATTCGAAATTGTTTTGCGAGCTGAGGATAACTGATCAGCACGCTCCGGCTGCAGACGGATAAACGCGCGGTAAGAACCTGCAGAAGCCATGTCCGCCAAACCACCAAAAAGAAAGGCGTGGTCATAGAAACACGTCTCTACTGATCGTATTCCGCACACACCGGTTGAATGTCGACTGGTGGCGATTGGTCGTGTAGTCGCTAAAAACGATTCCATGGACGCTACCCGTCGTGTGAAACAGCAGTGCACACACAATGCTCGTAGGCAGTCAATAAGCGAAAGCCTCCTCAAAGTCGTCGCAAACGGGGGTCGGTCGCCACATGACTGCTCCGCATATGCACGTCACTTTCAGAAAGGCAAAACCGAGCATAAAATTTCTACTCCCTAAGCGAAAAACATCTGTCCGGCAAAAAAAATGCCTGCTACGTTTACCATAAACAACAAACCACGCCACGAGCATCACCTGTTAAACTCGGCCATGCAAAACGAATTCCGACTTTTGTGAGAGGTGGAAGGCTATGCAAAAACACCCCGAACATTCCAGAGCGGGGTGTAGCGACCGAAGCCACACTCACTCATTGCGTCGATTTTGTGGATAGAAAGGCGTTGTAGCCACGAAGTCGTTATATGATTCCCGCTAGCAGCGATAAGAACTGAGAACCAAACAAAAATAAGTCGTAAGGACTCAGCGAGGGATTGCTGCCACAATCGCGGGGTGTTCCGAACGAACTAGGCTTCGCGGTTGCCCGAACCGATAGGACCGACCTACAGGACACGATTTTCTTGCAGTATCGGTCTTATACACCGTGAAAACACGGTCGATGACAAATGACGCAACTTCAACATCTAAAACACACTCTCCAATGCTCAAACACGCGCTAGAAGCGCTCAAGATCCACGATATATGATAAGCGTCCGCCGTGCACACTCAACCAAGCCGTAAACAAAAGCCATATTTGATGGTCAGGAGCACGACGTTCCTTTCACTACAGTGAACCCATTTGCTCGCACACCCGCCCGGTGTCTACAATCAAATAACGCAGGACATATAATTCAGTGGAAGAGGGGAACACCGAGAACAACCGACAGATCCGCGCCGGGCTAGGTCAACGTCTAACGTGGGGATTTTAAAGTAGTAGTGGGGTTATCTAATTGTTGATATGGAATAAGTATTGCAGAGCCATTTCACAGAGTGCTGCATGCGGATGATATCACAAGCCGTAATTTGTTAAGGGAAGTGGACCCAACACGGCGAGCTGACGATGCCAGGAGTACTGCGAGGCATTGTGCCGGTTTCACTCCAGGTGTACCGGGTGGTCCACTGTCCGTACTTTTTAGTACAAGCAGCTGGAAACTCAGAAGTAGGTTTTTTATTGTATTGCAGGGTTTAACGCGCCGACGCAACTCAGGCGAGCAGGGGTGCTGTAGTGCAGTGCTCCAGATTACATTTTATTACCTGGGGATCCTTAACGTCCGCAAAAATCTCGCACACACGGACGTTTTTTTGGTTTACGCCTCCATGTGAAAAGGGCCACCGCAGCCGGGAATCGAACCCGTGTCCTCGTGGTCACGCGGTCACACGTAAAACTCGGGCATTCTGGAACGGCGCCCATGGGCAGAAAGCACAAGGAAAACGAGGACAACATTGTCGTGGAGAATCGTCAACGTGTCCACGCTAGTCGTCACAGAGGTGCGTGGCGGACATATGAGCAGTTGTGTCCGCCAAAAAGAAATCGTCTTTTGAAGATACTTGCTGAAAAGCAAGCAGATACACTGCCAATTTCTTCTCAGTCGGCCGCAATAGGATCACCTTCTTGGCACCGACCCAGCACGCCTTCAAAGCACGAGTCGTATTGGTAAGTCATAGGCAGGTAGCGAAAATGCAGGTGTTTATTCGCGGTAATGTGTCTAACCGTGCAGAGGACAAGCAGATCAATGAGCTTATAATTGAACACATCACAGCCGTGGGTGCTCTCGGCATGATTCCCGGAAGAGGCAGGTGTGGTTTCCTTTAAATAAATGACCACGCTATCTACAGAGCGTCCGTTCCCACTTGTTCCCTCTGACGCGTTTCACACGGTGAGCAGTCGTCCACGCAGTGCTGTCCCTGTCGTAATAGGCACCTGGACTGCGGGTGTGGGAGCGAATAATAAAAAATGGAACTTTTGCTTTGATGATTCATGCACAAAAAGCGGTGTCCACTGCATAGTTGCATGGCGGCTGGTTGAGCTTTCCATCCCCATTGCAGGCTTCTGCCCAACGTGAGGCACTGCCGAGCTGGTGCGCAGAATAAACGCAGATGTTACTATATTAGAAGAACAGTGAACACTAGATATCTGTAGTATATACAGGTGAGATGAATGCAGAGTAGGACCTTACATGTTCTTCTAAACTCAAGCATCCATCGAGGTTTTTTATCTTCTTTATTGTCACTCATCAACACCAGCTTGAAAGAATATACTCGTCTAAGCATTTCAAATGCTTTAGTACCTTGCAGTGTATTTCAGTCATCCGAATAAATCTGTTGTCGCGTAAAGACTCACCAAAAATGTTTTTTACTACTTATTTTATTATTCTGTAGTTTAGATCTGCTACATTGAAGGAACGCAGTTATATGAGAAGGGCACTACTACGGCCTACAATTTATTTTTTCCGCAAAAGATTCGAAAACAAATACCTCATATTTGTTTGTAATATAACCTCCTTTACTAGTCCAAAGAGACAAACTGAAATCTATAAAACTGGGGCATTACTAAGGCTTATTATTAAAGTTCAGCACATGTAGGTGAAGAAATAAAAACCTTCCATGGAATATTTCTGGTGCATGTATAAACAGGTATGCATCGTTCTGTAAGTTTTATGAGGATAGATGGAATGTTCTTTGATGTAGAAATTGCGATGTTTGGAAAAGAACTTTGTAGTGGTTAGGGATTGGCAATTTAAATAATACGGTTGTCTCGTCGGTCGTTTTAAGTTCTATGAGTTCGAGAAGAATGAGGAAGTGGGAATTGGGGAATCAGTCGGGAAACCGGGACGCCAAACTTCATCTTCACTAGTCAGTCAACGTAAGTTAGAATGCTATAATGGCGAGTCAGACTGAATTCGTTGCCAAAAAGGATTTGTTTAATTTGCAACGAATTTCCAACAGCGACTGTCATTTTTAGTGGCACGATCGTTCGAATAATCTTGTAAACCATTTAAAGGCCATTCTGAAGCGGTTTATGAAAAACTAATATTCTTATTACGGTAGCGTTACGAAAGACTCATGAAACATCCTAGGTAGCCGTGCGTTTTTGCCTTTTGAATCTGCGTTGATGTTTCGTTATGAGCACGTCAGCAGGCTTGAGGGCGCCTAATTATCCATGTTTGGTGGTCGTGTGTATGATCATTTAGGCTTTTTTTAATATTTCCAGAAGGCGTCGCAACTGAATATAATTCTTGATAATTGAGAGAAGCAGACTGAGCCGTGTACAGAATGAAGAAGATTTATTACAGTTTTTCGCAGGTATTAGAGTAAGCGGTAAACGTTTTAGTTCCGCATATGTTGTTAAAAGGTGCAACACATGCTTGTGGAATATCCAAGACTCTTGTGCGCAATTCACAAATAATCGATCTTGAACCTGCAAGAAATAACTCTCTAGTTATATTTTTCCTCTGGACTTTGAGGGATTTTAAATAAAAATTCAAGAGTCGAAAGAAAACACCAACCAACATCGTTTGAAATATTGTTTTCAGGATTTGTAAATTCAAACATGCATTTGATATATATAAAATGTTTTTACCACATTTTCGCTATACCTAAATATCAAACTTTTTCTCTTTATCATTTTGGAGAATCTTTGAATGGAATAATTAATTTTATTTCAGAATCCTTTAGGATAAATGGAAATTCTGCTAGTGACCCGATAATAGCACTGGGCGCAACATCACTGAAAAGCCCAGACACTTTTTTATAGGTATTTGATTGCGTACTGTGTGTCACATTGGTATTTGGTTATTTTTTTCATCTTGGCTGTGTTTATATCAGTGTGTCGAAACGAAAAAACTACCGGTCCCGTTACGTTTCCAGTTCAGGTGAAATCATTTCGTTCCAGTTCTGTTCCGGTTCGACAAAATCACGTACCGAACTGGTTTGCAAACCGGTTCGGGGGACTGAACCGGTTCGCGAATCGGTTCGAAGAGTTCAATTATCACTGAAATTTGAAAACAACATTTAGTAGTTTAATCCAACAGTAAATTCAAAATACAAAGAAAAATTCAAAATGCTGCTCTTCCCCAAGGACAGTGGCGCAATTGCAAAGCAGACTTTAAAAAATTACGAGACATCAGAAAACACATGAAATGGTGACGATTTACAACCTACTTTCTCGCCCAGACTTTATGTTGTCCTACCGACTATTGATAAAGCCACCACCACGAGATATGACGGTGGGATATATTTCTGCCCTTTCGTTTTTTGTTGAAATCGCAATCGTCGCTACGGATTCGGCCATCACGCTATTCTTGAAGGCTTGAATATAGGCCTGCGAACTGGCGCTTTCAAATGCCAGCGCATAATACCGATGGTGCACATATTTTTATATTTGTAACAAAACAAAAAAATTCTACAACAGGCAAATTAATACCACCAATAAATTAGATGATTTGGACACCATGAATAATTTGTTAGCTGTCACCTTATCCAATGTTTAAAAGGAATCTTTAGCTAACGCTCAGTCACTGCTTTATTGCAATGACCACTGCAATTCCTTTTTGCGATAGCTATGCCGGATGTGTACATTACAATCAGTATGTCATCGTACCGCCAAACCCCCGGCCATCATTCCGTGTACTACATAGCGGAATCTTATAACAGATCATGCTGTTCCAAATGAAAGGGAAATTTGACGCTCCGGGCATGAGATGGGACTTTGTTGGGTAGACGCTCGTTAATTCGTCCACAGCAGTACTCCCCTTCGTAACGTGTAGCAGCAGAAGTCATGTAGTCAGTTGGGCAGTCAGTACAAGTGCACCTTCGACAAAAAGCACATCTGAAAGTGACAAAACTGCAGAACAAACAGAAAAGATAATCGCTGTGCGAGAGGAACAGTGTGAGGTACCAGCCTGCCTTTCTGCACGTGTCATCTGCTTTATTACTGTTTCTGCTCCCAAGACAAGGTTGAGGGCTGCAGTTTTTAGGCCAAGAGAAAAATTGCGCACCTGCACAGTTTTTCCTGACACATCTGTTGTTATTTTTATCTGTAAAACTGGAACTTGTTCACTGTACTGTTCTCAAAACTGACCACGGAACTCACTTCCTTCGCATTGATTACCCGTTTGGTTGTGAAAGGCAGGGCAAAGAAAAGTTTAGAGCAATATCCACGTTCTGGTGATTTTCTTATCACTTATTCGGTTTTGCTTACTTTTTGCGTAATATTTTATATACACCTTTTCTTTTTTGTTGTTTTCGTGTGAACACATTAAAAACAACTGGCTCATTTGATGCCCCGTGCTATATCTCTGCTCCGAGGAGAAGCTGATGTTGCAGGCCGGCAGACTTATTTTAACCAGCTGGTGATATAAAACGTGCATCAAAGTCTCGATACATGGACGTTATCAATTTCCATTTACTCCAGAAAAGCAATCGTGAGTAAAGGAGATCTAGGGCACTTGTGGTCAGCAGCAAACGGCTTAGCCACTGAGCAGCTCCTGCGGTCACACTTGTCAAGTAATAACAAGTTGCAGGCATCGGACCTTTTAAACAAATTATGAAATGCAAAACATTTACGCATATCGGGAGTCGGCTTTCGGTGTTGCGCGGTGGAGCACTCCTGTAGCCTGACTGCTCCAAAGAAAGCGCAGCTAGGGAAGGGCAAAGTCGTTTTATATTTTCGGCAAGCTGCCGAGAATGACATTTCGTTTAGTCAGCTTGCGCTTCGCTCGCGCTTCCAGCAGGAACAGCCCATTGCTACGTTGGTGCGTATTCATTTCCCCTGTTATTACATAGAGCGTGATAGTATTCAATTGTCTGGAAGGGGAAGTGCGCGAGCTGGTACGAAGTTGATGGTACGTGAAAGAAAAAAGCCCTGATTTGCATTGACTGTGCAATATCAACCACAGCGGGCCGAACAGTTTCGGCATGAACCGGTAACCATTATTTCTTTTTTGGTTCAGTTCCAGTTCGGGTTCAGCGTGCTCAAAAAATAGCCGTTCGGGTTCGGGTCCAGTTCCGGCAAAAATACCGGTTCAGTTCCGGTTTTTGGTTCAGTTCGGTTCCGGTTTGACAACTTGATTTATATACGCTTAAATTGCCAAATCACCATTATAAACATTGTCATCATAAGCAGGGCCCTGAATGCACATGATGAACGCTTCCGACCAGTCGTAGGTTTACATCTTTGAAATCCACCATTGCAAAACCGCCATAAGGAAAATCTATCCACCGTAGTTTACTTACTCAAATTCGTCTGCTCACGTCCCGTATACCAAGGGAGAGGTTTGCCCTACCCCATGTCCGCCCAGTCGTGTCGGCGGCATTTTGTGTCCTCGGGAAAAAAATTTAGGGGGCGCATTACGTTCATACTAGCAAGAGGCATTGTCTCCACGCGTCGGTAAATGGCGCTCGAACAAAAGAAACAGTACATAACGGAGAATGCGACAGGCTTTAAAGCATATACTTGCACGCACCTCAAAATATTGGAATTTTACGCTTGTTAACCATGTTAACTTCCAAACGGTCTGTTTTGCTTGGTTTTGCACTGACTTTGTACTCAATGTTTCATAAACGTGCAGTCACAGATTTATACCGGTAGATTACCGCAGTTCTTGTGGTGCTAATATTTGATTGATTGGTACACTTGATGACGCAAAACCTTTAATGGCTCACTGAGGGCGATTGATTGATTGTAGGGTTTAACGCACCGGCGCAACGCAAGAATTGAGGCGCTCCATCGTGGAGGGCTCCCGATTAATTTTGACTACCTGGAAAATGGTAATGTGCACTGAAATCTGTAGATCAGGGCATTTTTGCTTTTTGCCTCCATCAAAAAAAATTGACCGCTGAGGCCTCGAATCGAACCCGCCTCCTCGTGCTCACCAGCACAATTCCATACCTACTGATCTACTCACTGAGGGTGGCCATTTTGCCACCAACACGCACTGAACGAAAGCCAACTCTAACGAATCCGCTTCTTAAAATGGCGATAATGACAAGCGGAGGCACAAATCGCTTGAAGAAGGAAACGCTTGCCATGGTAGAAGTAGAACGGGGGTCTCTCGCGTTATGAAGCCGAAGTAAACCCCACTGCGCTATCCCGACACCGCCCAAGGAGCGTAGATAAAAAGCGATGCTTGGTCTCCCTGCTGGCGGCTGTCCTCTTCACAAGAAGTAAACAGAAAACAAACGCTCTTACGGAGCTGTGATGTCGGACGACATCGCGGTACCACCCAAGAAACGCAAAGTAATCAATGAACAGCTTTTCGGAACAGTATGTCTAAGTACTCATTTCTGTTTCACTGCAGCGTTCAGACATTCGAATATTGCAGCCATTCATTTTAGTACGTCTCGCCATTACATAATTGCTCATTTCGTGAAGAATTCTATGCAGCACGAAACGTGATATTTTGCCTCTACGGTAGTCGCTAGTAACTTGAAGTTTTAAATCAAGGTAAAAAGTTTCGATAAACGAAGTATTGAGTAAAGCGAAATCCCGAACATTTGTGGCCAGTTACTGATAGTAGAGCTAGTGCTGTTAACAAAAGCTCCACTGCAAAGGAGAGCCTTCCGAATAAACGCAAAGAAATCGCAAGAAAACCAAAATTTATTATTGCGTCAGAAGGAACTGCGCGATGCCAACCTGTTTTGACTTCGCATCTGGTCCCAGAAAAGCGTTCTCGAACTAGACAACGCCTCCTATTAATCTAGGTCGCCATCGCTACATTCTAATTTATAGCAAAGCAGACGCAGTATGTTTCTTGTTTCTACATTTGAAGGCACTTCTCCAGTCCCCTTGTCATCCACAGGATCAGCTGCATATTCCATGGCTGTCTAAACAACTTATGCGCCGGATATCATTCGGGTAACAGGCATGTCGGCCCCGTAGCGCGTACTCCGCGTAAATGTACCGTTCATGACGAAGCGTTCGCTGGTTTGTGGAGCTAAGCATTGAAATAGAGAGCTTATCAGCTGTTTGTAGCGAACCTTGCCTGTGTCCTCTCTGCGGACATTTCGAGATATCCGAGGTACACCGAAAACATGTTTCATGATAAAAGGGGCAAATCCACCGAAAACATGTTTCGTGATAAAAGGGGCAAATACATTACACATAAAAGCACGGCGAGAAAAAGTTTTTTCCTAACCGATATGAACCATTTTGTGGTAACGAGAGATTACTGTAATTACAAATGTATCACTGAAAGAAACCCTTCAGTGAACAAGCACGGGCTCTGTGAAAATAGCAAGTTTTTAACCAGCACGAAGTTGTCTTCTCTTTTAAAGCGTATTTAAAAGCTTTCAACTATTTGTACACGCTGTTCTGTAATTGTAATGAATTTTTTTCATATTTTTTTTGTGTGTTCACATGAGGTAATACACTCTAGAGTACACTGCAAACGACTATACTAACTAGAATGCTTTGTCTAACTGAGGTGATCTTGAAAGGGTGATTGTTTAACCCACTACCTAGAACCGTGAATATGTGCTTTCGCATAGAACATTCTGAGGACTAGTCTGATCGTAGCAGATAAACACGGGGAGGCGCGTTTCAGTTCCGTATGAGACTACGTACTGATGCGGTCCGGACATCTGTATTGTTTGGACTTTACTGTGAAATACTTGGCCAATAAACAATCTAATTTATGAAGAAGTGTATACTACATATAAATGAAACTTGGCGTGATTGTAAAGCCGCCTTTGATGGGAATTGTCACTTCATTTTTCTTCACACTTTTTGACAAATACAGATTTGTTAAATTTTTTTAACCAAACTCCGGCGGTAGATTCCGCTTGAATGTCAAAACACGGGCAGTCTGTAGCATTACACCCGCATTGTGAACTGACAAATTATGATATGTTTGTAAAACTTGGAGTCACAAAATAGTTGGTTTATCAGCAGGTGTCATTTAATTTCTGATGGATTAGCTTATCATTAACGAATTTTTGAAAACGTTTATCTTAGCGTACGCAATAAAGTTTGTAGAGCGGCAGGGTGTGTCAGCCATTCAAGCTTAAGTTACGGCCGCGGAAACTTCACTGTACCCAAGCTATGAGCAACATTTGTGTGAATTTTGCATTGCCCGGCTAGGCCGATAACGCTCCCGGGATACCATCCCGAAGATTCCAATATAGCTGTGGGAAGTAAACAGACGTTCCAGTCAGCAACAAGTGATGAGGGAACCGCCAATTAGCCCAACGTATGCCAGTTGGAGACATGCTTTGTAGTAATGAAATTTTCTCTCTTCACCTTTGGTAAATTCGGCAACAGAGACAGCGGCCTATTTTGAAAGTGGAAGCCGGCGCTCTGGATTTGAAACGTACGGGTTGCACGCGCGGAAACCGCAATTACACTGAACGAATGTGTCGTTCACTGTTAAGCTTCTTTTTGCCAAATCTGGCTAAATATATTACTAACGGCGCCATCTATGACTTGAAAAACCCACTATAAATATTACGCATACATGCATGTACATATCCAGGCAAATGTTGTGATACAAATTTTGTCTTAGATATGGAAAACCCCACCTGTTTTTTTTTTTCATTTCTAGCCCCCCCCCCCCCCCCCCCCAAATGAACAATGTCACAATACATGGTTGCCAATTTCGGCTACGAGGACTGTGTAGTAAAATGGTATTGCCTTCTCTATGAAAAATACAAGTCGTATTGTGCCCTTCCGCTTTTTCTCGAGAACGCTTGTCAATGAAACTTTTCGTGGGATAAAAAAATTGTATCTCTTTTCCTTACCCACAACCTCTGTGCGTACGCTAACGTGTAAAACAGAATTCGGCGATAAACTGTTATTTGAAATAGTGAGACTTTTCTTTATAATCTGCTTTGCATTTGTAGTCATAATGTTTAGATCAACTTTAGAATGCATTAGTTCTCCAACTGTGAGAACACTGCAGAAGATTATTACATTGCTTGAATCTTCATAACTATAAGGCATTTTTGGTGGTTGAAAATAGCTTGCAAAGGCAGCAATATTTTATTTTAGTTTTGTCAAGTCAAACCTTTAGTGGAAATTTAGCGGGTACGTAACGTTTTGACTGAATTCGGTGAGTCACAATAAAAAAAAACACCTACCAGGTACACATGCAAAGTTTAAAATTTTTCTTAGCAAAAAATATCTTCGAATAAATTGGTTTCTGCATTTGGCAAGCTTTAAACCTAGTTTGTTTAAAATTATTGATCTCTAATTCGGCCTTTTTAAAACAGCAATTATAGAAATACCGTCTGCACAATTCACTTGAGCTGAATACACATGCCAGGCAAGAAATTTGTCTGCTTTTTAAATCTGTGAAGGAGGGGTACCAAGTCACGAGAGACAATATGCGTTCTTTGAGCCGCGGTATGTGGTATGTACAAAATAAGACATATTTGTGAGCAATTTGAAATTGTGCGTTTATTCTGGGATTTAGGTAAATGAAACCTAGAAGCTTTAGATTTTTACTCTAGTGGAGAAACCTGCGGCTGTTCTTTTCTCTCTAGTATGAGCCTAAGTAATGGCAGCAAACTGGATTTCCGCAATGCATAGATCTTCCCTGTGAACTACTAAATGCGAACAAGTATATGAAACTCAATGTAACATGTAACTCTTTCTCGTTTGCCGCCTAATTTGCCTTGAGCTAGCATCGGTAAAGGAAGATTAAGATCCGTTTTCCGATTACGTACTCCTACCGTAGACGCATATGAATTGACAGAAGACGGGAGGTGTCAACATTTTCAACTTCTCTGGGAACAAACGAAGTATGAGAAACAGACAAAGCTGCAAAACGACATACAGTCTTAGCTACTAAAGTTTAGCCACGTTTTAGCTCAAACATGTAGAGTAGGTTGAGAGCTTCAGAGCATCCGCGAGGAACTGGAAACGAACGTTTTATTTTCTTCTGAACGTTACACGCAGGTGGACGTAAAACGACCACTTCTGCAGAGTATCTATGTAGACCTCCGCTTCCAACATTGTTCCACAATGTTCAGGGACTAAGAAAGAAAAGTAGGTGTAGGAAAATTCGTTAGAAAATCAGCAAGTACTTTGTACTCACTGGGCGATAGTGGATGCCGAAAAGTCACAAACACTCCGCATCTACTATATTCCTCTTCGTAAACCAACTGTTCAACAACTGGTTGATCGTCTTCTCGATCTGTAATGCAGTTCACGGAATGTGCATGACAACACAAGTATAAAAACGGTCAACAAGAACAATGTGCAAATATCAAAGATGCTGTTAGAAAAAGAAGTGGGAGAACTGGATGAGTATATTTTTACAGCCACTTTTCATTTCAACTAGAGTACCCGCTGTTCCATGGTTGACGTAACAGAAACTAGGTGGAACTGCATTGCACTAGTTTGTGTCTTAAAACACGGTAATGACGCAAAAAGAACCCAGTTCGGTGTAGGATCATCAGTCATCCAAAATTGCTTCATTTTTTTACGCCTTGCTAGTCTCTAGTGCGATAGACCTAAAAGACTGAGTTGCAGTTATGAGGCCTTCTTTATCACATAATGGCGCCTCAGAAAAGGGTGCAACAGAACATAATTTTTTCCAATGACGAGCCGAGTCTCGCGCGGGGGGTAATTTAACATACACCAGCAGACGACACCTGAGAGGTGAACTGGTCGACAATCATACGCTTAACGCAAATACGTCTAGTGGCGAAAACGTCGACCCAAGAGAACGTAACATATACGCCAGAATGCAGATCACTACGTATATTAAATATATTTCAATGCTTTCCCAAACGCTCACTTATTAGACCGAAATGTAGCACTAATTTGTTATGGTCAACGACCAGTCATCAAATAACGAGAAAGCTTTCTAAGCATTTCAAGAGGATTTCAGGGGTTCAAAAATGTACGTTGTGTGAGCAATTTTCTCAGACTGATAGTATCCGTAAAGAGGGCTGCTTGAAATGTTTAGTAGGCCCAGTAAAAACCACGAGACGCATACAGCACGGTCAACCTATGGATACTGCGGGGTCAACTGTCGGCAGTTAAACTGTGCCCAGCCTGAAGGACACAGAAGCAGCGTGTTCGCCATAGTTTGACCAGAGGCCTGGTTTTTAGCCCTAATGTTTTAGGGCTCGCGGACAAAATGACATACAGGCTTAAAAACCACTGAGAGATGAGGGTCGTATTTCGTGGAGATGCCAATTATTGTCTCCAGTGATCTTTTGCGTGCTTCGCGTGGTAACGCCATGTGGTGTTTCACATACTGCTACCGAAAGCAGGGCTTTCCTTTGAACTGCCGATGCGGCAAATACTCTTGTGGTATTGTGACCAGCACCCATGCGGTGTGCATGAGTCACTGCTTTGCAGCGCAGCTAGGCAAGGCTAGATAGCAAGCTCCATCTTATTGCATACCCCACCCTTCTGTCGTGTAAATACAAATTTTAGATCACACGAAATACAGTAGCGACTGCGTAGACACAAATCACACCTGTAATGTCAAATTTCTAGTAAAGCCCTAATATTTATGCAATATATTTTTGCAGGAATATTTTTTTATTTAGAACTTTGTGCAAAAAAATCGAGCGCCGCAGTACCTTAAGCTTTACAGGTGTTGCGGTAGGATATAATAAGGCCTGTCGAAACTTCCGGGAACACTTATTACATAATTTAGCAGTAGACCCTTTACATTGCAGGTTATCAGTGCTGTATTTTAACACAACAAAATCATTACGAGCGACAAAAACGTACGGACAAACGTCGCACCACAGCCATGTTCCCAGAAGGATGGAGAGTTGGGCGAGTTGATATTGCGACATGCTTTTGCAAGCAGCGCGCTAAAACAGGACAACAAATAAAAAGCATACAGGGCGAGCGTTCACCATCAACTGAGATTTATTTCAAACAAGAAAACATTTATGCGTAAAACATCGAATCTACGCTTGCGATACGGTGAGAGTCACACCCAAACGCTGACAGAGATGAGAGGAAGTATGTACCCTTGCTCTTGCGTTTGACAACAATCAACAAAACCACTTCGTTATCGTGTAAACAAACGGAGGCCTTACTAACGCATTTTTCACCAATCCTGCGGCTATGGTGAAAGCGTCTATAATTCCTCGCCTAAGCTGATTGGGATGACGGAACAGTACAATGGTTTTATCTAAATGGAGCGGACAGCCGCACGAGGAACATGGACGACAGTGATCCGACAAATGAGATATGGGTGTGCCGTTTAAGGAATTAAAGTGATCTCTCCAACCTACGATTAAGCACCGACCCGTCTGGCCAACGTAGGCCTGATCACATGAAAAAAGAATTTGGTAAACAACACCAACTCAGTATGAAATACACTTGCTTTGTGTTTAACAGAGCCGTTCTCATATCTACCGGCCTCCTTACCTTGCTGCCTTCTGCCTACTAAGGCACAGACTCTACCTAATTTTAGTGCCGATAATGCAACCTGCACCCCATATCTAGAAGCAACGTTTTTTTAGCTTGTGAGTGGTCCGGGGATGTATAAGACCATGGCGTACTTTCCCTGTTCTTGTACTTCCTTTTCTTGCGCAAGCTTTATACCGACATTTTATCATTTTGACAAGCTTGTTACACGCTGATGCCCAAGCACAGGTTGGAAAACCTGCTTATAATAGTTTTTTTGGCCTCTTCTTGAAAACGTTCACTCATTAGGTGTATGCATTATTTGACAATGATGAAAAATGCTAAAAATGCAATTCCGTTTTTTACAAGTTCTTCAGATCAATAGAACAATTGTTGAATTACAAATCCGGCCATAGTAAACTTGTAAAGAACTCAGTAACGGTTTCTAGCATTCGTTCAGCGTTTGTCAAAATTATGCAACAATCAATAAATGAACGTTTTAAAGAACAGGTAAAAAATTCAAAGAAGTGGGTTTTTCCACAAGTGCTTTGGCATCAGCGTGTAACTCTCTTGAAAAACGATAAAAGGTCTCAATAGGCCTGGCTTACAAAACGACGTAAAACAACAGTAAAAGTACGCCGTGGCCCCATTAGTCAATCGGGCCATTCATAGGCCCGGTGGACATATGGGACCAGGACAGGTGGACCAAGAGCATTGACCATCTGCTCCGGGGGGAGAAGTAGGAGTTGGCGTATACTCCCTCCTGCCCGCACCCGCCGCCATATGGTGTCCCACAGGCAACGTCGGCGCTCACGAGCCCGACGGCTATAGGATTGCGCGGCAACCGGCCTAAGCAGCCGTGGGGTGGAAACAAGGGTTTCAATATGTCAGGAGCACCGGGCCAACTCAGCCCGGTGTGCAACCAGCCCACACCCGGGGTACGGGTAATCCCGGACTTCACCACCACTTCGGCCTGGCCGGGGTGGCCACAGACTCGACCTACCTACCTAATGGCTTATGCATAAATTGTGTCAGGGCTGACGTCTACCCCATCCGGGATCCCGGTGAGCAATCGGCCGGAGGTCTCCGTTCGGAGGAATGTCCCCCTAGACAAGTTGCTGCTCTGATATGACAGAGTTCGCGAGTGGTTTTACTCGGCCCTGAACACTACGGCATGGGTGGTTATCTGTATCACACACTACGCCCCCCTTTTTCGCGTCAGGCTTCAGGGTACTACTGCGCGTGAACTGGGAACTCTGCTTGAGGCTAGTCCTCAACTGCTAGTCGCCCTTTCCGCAACCGTACAGGGAGTGCGTTTCATCGTGCGTGTCCCGAGTAGGAGACGATGGGTTCGCGCTGTCCCTGCGATTCGACAGGTGGTACTGCGGTGGGGAGTGCTGGCGCTTCGGACAGCCCCCACCGCCCACGAGTTTGACCCCCGCACCCCAAACAACCAACAACGATGTTGGCAGTTAGTTGAAGATATTGGGTGTAGGTTGCCGTTTAGGCACCATATAAACTAGGTAGAGTTTCTGCCTTAGTTGACGGAAGGAAGCGCGGTTTGGAAGAAGGTAGATATGACAAGTGCTCTAATAAACACAAGAATAAGAATGTTCCATGCTGCGTTGGTGTAGTTTACCAAATCCCTCTGTCATGTCGTCAGGCTTACGTTTGCAAGACTGGCTGGTGTTCAAACGTGTATTTAAGAGAGCACTTCATTATCTTGAAAGTCACACCGACATCTCATTTGTCGGATCACTGTTGTTCCGGTTCCTTGCCTGCCTGCCTGTCCCATTTCGATAAAACCATTGTACAGTTCCGTCATCCCAATCAGCTTAAGCGAAAAATAATAGAGGCTTTCAACATAGCCAGGCTTAGTGAAAAATGCTTTATTCAGACCTCCGTTTGTTTACACGATAAAGAAGTGGTTTTGTTGATTGCTGTCAAACACAGAAGGAAGAGTAAACCCTTCTTTTTATCGCTACCAGTGTTTGGGTGTAACTCTCAGCGTAGCGCAAGCGCAGGTTTCATGTTCTGTGTATAAATGTTTCTTCGTTTTGAAGAAATTTCAATTGATATTCAGCGCTCGTTCTGTCTGGTTCCTTTAATTGTAGTCCTCTTTTAACGTGCTCGTTCCAAAAACATGTGACTACAATGTTTTACGGGTAATGAACCTTTAAGGTTTATTGCCCGTAATTTAAGGATGGAATGTAACGCTTTCGTATAGTGTTGAGGGGTACAGTTTCTTATTTCGAGCTAATAAATAGATGTTAGGGACTGAAGTAAAATTATAAATCATTTTGCATACCCTTAGCATTTTTTCTAATTTGTAGTTCCCCTACTCAGATGAACTTCCAATAAACGTTTTCACAGCATTCATTTGTAGGAGGTTCAATATCATATTTACCAGTTCTGTAAAGGTTCATTATGGTGGGTCCTGGTTCAGAATCAGTGTCAACGTACATTGCTCTCATCTGTAGAAAGTTTCTAGAAAAAATGAGAAAAGCAACTATATTTTTTTGAAGCCCACCATGCTGATTTTCTAAGTACTAAAATGATTGTGGAACTCATTTCTCGGCAGTAATTCAAAATAGGCGAATGACGATGCTCTAAATAACCTAAGAACCATTATACACACAATGTTAAAACCACATACATAATTTGAAATATCAACGAAATACCTACATTAGCAAATATCGGCAACAATGAAGAAAAAACTATGCAATGCATTACAATGTGGAAACACAGCGGCCAATAGGTTCTCGTTTTGTTCTCGCCAGACCAACTATGAATAATAAATTTTAACAATTGTCGCACTGAGGACATAAAAAGTAATACGCGAAAGCTTACTCCGTCGTCGAGGAATTGTTCAAATAGAGCTGCTGTATTCACGATTCATGATCTTATAAAGATCAATAAATACTACCATGAGTGACTGATACCAATATCAATGGCTTCAGTTTCGGGGGCCAATTACAAGAGTACTAACGGTGGGCGCGACAAAACAGCGGGAGTAAACCATATAGCGAAGGCGTGGCTCGCGTGGAAGTCGTTTGTCCTTTCTTCTTTCACTATTCATTTGTTCTTTACAAGGCTACACGGACGCCTCCTCATCTTCCCACTCCTGTCCTCAGTACGCGCTATGGTAATTCGAGAGGAGATCACTTTTTGCTGCCGCCATAGCAATTATGGTTGAGAAAAAATTAGTTTCTACGCTCGCCTATGTAGCATGAGTGAGAATACATTGTATCTGATGAGGCCGATTGTTTAACATGCTCAAGTTTCCCTGAAACGGTCGAAATCATTTCACGAAACATTTTCCTTTGGGCTATTGAAATAGGGTTCTCGTGTCTTATTTTCGAAGTTTGACCCTGTGGTATCTGATCGAATATTATAGCAATGTCCGCCTTAAACAAATATGCAAAATCACTGTGTTCATCTACATCAGCTAATAACAGTTACTGATGGTTATCTGACTCTGACCGGCTGATTGAAAACCTCAGCTTTACTTTCTTACAATCTGACAAACACGCAAATATTCAAAAACCAACTTTCAAACTTCGTCAATAGTTACTTATTAGGGAGAACCTTGATTAGGCGGTAAATTGTGTGTTTCCGATACAAATTGCACATTAACAAAGACATTTGGCATTAAAGGGTAAAAAGTGTGAGAACAGCCTACAGATCACCTTTCGTGTATGCTACTAAGCTCCAAATTGAGTGCATAAACTCCGCCAAGGAGTCTTGTGTAAAGCGTTCTATAGGCTCTTTAGATTGGGTATGATAGTGATTCGATTTGCGGTTTGTGTAATAAACCATCTTTAATATGCTTTCTATGAAAGTCGTCGTAACTGCGGTACCCTGATCAACACTCGCCACGGTACGCAAGGTATGTGACAAAACAATGGTTTCAATGAAGGACTTTGCTACCCCCCCCCCCCCCGTTGAACCTCCCGCTCGGGCCTTCGTCTCGGCACAATGAGTGAAAAATTTTTTTGCTTGGATGATTTGCCGAAATAGGTCAATTACAACCAGTGCCAACAGGTGGCAAGTCGGATGAACTATGTGACGCGTTGCACTTGGTTTCGTGCGAGCAGTCTACAGGCGATTACTTTAACGACTTGTCCTCACTTACTGCTGTTTTAATTGAACAAGGTTTAGTTGGTGCTGATGGACTCTTGCCAAAATGCCACTCTCGTCGAGATGCCCAGCCGATGTCTTTTATGGCACGCGTGCAATACTTCTCCGTACACGACAAAAAACACAGCCAAGAGAAATTTCTTTGAGTTTAAAATATTTTTTGCGCACATTCTCCTGCACACAGCACGAGCGTAAATGTCGAAGAGCCTTGCGGCCAGAGATAGTATGACGAGCGCTTGCAAGTCCTCATCCTGCTGCTGGTTGTCGGCCATTTTAGCTCCCTGAGCTACCCAATAAACAAAAAACCCTCCTCAACATCTGACTAAATAGACCCAAACGGCCCCCGCGGCAGTCTGAAGTTCACTACTTTTACTTTGATATCTGCCAACGTCAGTTCCGTGGCATTCTGGCCTAGTAGACTTTACTCAAAGAGCGTCCTAGAGGTGTTCATAAGTACAAGCAGTGCTGTACCACTCCATGTACTTACGAACAGCTACACCTATGGGTTAAATCTTGCTATGGCCCAGGTCAACGCTTGACTGTTCTTTTCATTCACAGAATAATTGATTTCAGCTTTTATGCGTGTGTTACTTGCGTATGCAATAACTTTTTTGAGTCCTGTTGCCAGTGCATCATGGCAGTGCCAATTCAAAATTTGCTCCCGTCAGTCGGGATTTACGTGTTTGGAGTTGTTGCAGTAGGACACAGTAAGTGTGGTCTGGTATTCCTTGCGCCGCTCGCCGGTCCCACTTTCTGCTGAGAAAATCTAGATGAACTGGTAGTCACCTTTAATAATGCTCAATAAAGGTTTTCATTTGAAAACCGAGAGCACGCGCAAAGGCCTACTAAGCTTTGTTGAGTATACTTGTCGCTCTTTTTGATCGCCTCAACACTACACCTCCTCTACAGCTGTCATTTCTTATTAGAAACAGGCTATCGTACAATGAAATGTTTGCGATAGACCGAGAGAGAGAGAGAGAGAGAGAGAGAGAGAGAGAGAGAAATTGAAAGAGCGTTTATTAAGAGGATTATTTCGGTTCTCGTACAAATGGCTCTCTTTTCACAGGAATTCGGCTGGCCTTCCGGTTTGCAAAGCTGGTCCGAGAGGCGGGGGCTAGATGACAGTGTCACTCACTGCTCTTGACGCTTTGGGCTTCCGGGGAGGGGCGGCAGGTGTCTCTTCCTCCTAGACCCTATTAAAATATGTGTGAGTGTACGTGGCTGTTGGCAGTATTTGTATTCTTCTGAATATCTTTTGTGGTTATCCGAAGTAGCCTAACTGGATCCGGAAAATTGGTTGCAGAAGTCTGAGTGTGATGTCCCGGTACTTCACGAGGTATCGGTGTGGTAGAGGGAAAGTCCATCGAATAAATTTTTAGTGTTGTGTTATTTCTTTGTGTGTTACTAGTGATTCAGGTATCTCCACCTCCTCGGACCCGGCAATTCTCATGGGTTTTGTTCTGCAAATTTGTTGCGCTTCGTCGAGGCTACAATCCTTACTTTTCTATTAGAAATTGCCTTGAAAGCACGTGGTGTGTTCCTGGTGCCGCCCAAATCGACCTGATGCGCGCTTCGTGTGGGTCAGTAAACGATTGCCGTGGCTTCTGTCTGCGAGAACTCCAATGACACAGCTAGATCCTCCGCTTCGTTCGTCGATGCGGTTATCCGAGTGGCACTGAGAAAGAGCCGTTTTATTGTGGTGACGATCACTTATTTTGCTCTTCTTCCATGGATTGCTGTTCCATTCATATACACTTTTTCTAGAAAGTGCCGTATATTCTGTTGAAGACTGTGGCTCTTGCTTCGCACCAAATGGAGTGCTCTTTGGCAGCCGGTGGGATGTGATTAGGGGCCGCCATCACTCAGGAAGCTCCTTTGTGGGCATGATTTCCGGGGACCTCCATTGGATTTGGTGAAACCGTTTTTGTGAGAGGCTCCACCATGCGGAGGAGCCTCTCGATTTACGCGCTCATGGGCATCACGAGGCCAGGCTTCGTGGCTTTGTGGATGCGTGTGTTGAGTTTGGGCGTATCTGTATTGCTTAGTGTTTTTTGGTGACTGCGTTTGTCATTCATAAGAGAGCAATAAAAACTTCCTTGAAAAATAAATAACAAATAAAGGCATGAAAACGTATTATTTTTTTCTCCGGCATTGAGGTGGCCAAACAGCAATGGGAAATGTTAGAGATAAATTTACGATATATTAGGTTTTTGTAGAATGGGATAGAATAAGTTTTTGATAGATACGTTTTCTCATTCTTTCTTGCTTTATACCAACTGCTTCCAATTTGATCTCCTAAAAAAACTGAGATTTCACTAGTAATATACAGTTAAAATATTCGAAGGAGTCTACGCAGTGCCATTACAGTCAAAATGAATAGAAACCCGTGAAAATATAAATCCACCTTATGAGATGTTGGGGAAAATATTAGCACAAAAATTCGCAAAAACTTACCTTCCTTCATCAGTATGTCTTTTGATGACAGCTTCACCCCACAAGGCATACAGCACATCATCCCGCTTGCACGTTTGATCGTCTGTTGTTGCTAGTACCGTGTAGATGCTTCCGTTTGTGTTCATAAACTAGAACGAGGGGGAACATTGCAATACGGCAGGTTTTAGTTCATAACACATTCTCAGCACTGTCTGCATACCGAATGATCGGTAGACGCTTTTGTACATATTTCCGATGAAGAGCGAACTTAGCTCTTGGGCAGGCGCCGTTCTAACTTTGATCTTTGATATTAACATCACACCAAGCTTTTGAATCGCTACCTGGAGAGTAGTATAATTTTGATGTGGATCGAATAATGCAGGCCTGCTCTAAATTTGAAAGTGCGATATTAGGGCATTGTCACATGCTTTAGAAAAGATGGCAATACAATTTATTTCGCTATACCTTTCTTTCGTATTCTACTATTCATGTCGTACATATCACTTGTAGCCTAGTGGGAGATTCGTTGCGTAAATTCTTAATATTCCAAAAATATTTAAGAAGCAATTTGTATTAATTTAAAAAGTTCTCTATTGACTATCGATTCTAATTCATATTCAAAGTTTTACTGTGGCAGGGGCAGGAAGGCTCGCCGCAAGCTATATGTATGTTTTTCGCATAATAAAGAGCAGCTGAAATCTGTGTGGGGTATCTGAAGCAAGATAGTGGGGATAATGAAGACGATGGTGCTGTCCATTGGTTAGGAACGTACCAATAGGAATTTCTCATTGTTAATTTGTGGACCGCACACCAATTGTAGAATATGGGTTTTTTTTGTTTCTGGGGAAGAAGGTCGAAGTGTTCAATGAAGTAAAGTGCACATTTATGATATCTTGCACAACAAAAAAATAAAGCTTCCATAGCAATTCGGGCTACATGTGACAGAGGCATGAGCTTGAATAACACAAGTATTCTCTTTTTCTGCAGCAGAAATTCTTTGTGTAAGTGGTCCAGAAATGGTTAGCCGAATTCCGGTAAACTGGTTCTGTCAAAGCAACCGCCTGGTGGCCAATCGAAAATGAGCCGATATAGGTGAGGTACAAAAATGAAGGAAGCTTACCCTAACGCGTAAGACTCGAAGGTAGCAAAGTTGTACGCTAACTTCACTACCATCACGTCTGTTTAAGTCCCCGATTGCAGAAGAATTTTTCTTCTTCGCGGCCGCAACGACCTTTACTCTATCATTGTGGCGCTAGGTGTGAGCTTCTTTCATTTTTGTGTAAGTGATAATCATTGGACATTACTTTGAAGTGGCGTACGTTATGACATATCTTCATATCTGACACAACACTCGAGGACCATACGTATGCTTGTGGTGGTTGCGAACGAATTTCATCATCGTTACATTTGAGTCAAACCACAACCTATCGCATACTCGGCACGAGGGTCCACATTCGACTGAGAGAAACTCACCGTTGAACCGCACTTCGGGTCCCGTTCCCGGCGGATGTTACCGCTCCTTGGGAGCGGTATACACTCGACGTTGCCGCTACCGCTCATGCAGGTTAAACCGGTAGAGTTTAACGGATTCGGCGTTTTGGGCCCGCCAAAATCTCCTAGCAGCATTATCTGTGGCTACGTACTCCATGTTGGCTCTCGGAACTCGTTTCCCTTTTCGATCCCCATTGCGACGAGCATAGAGGAGAGCAGCACTGTGGACAAACTCTGGGTGACACATACCTGTGCCTTAACCGGCACACTGCTAAGATGCATACAAATGGCGAAAGCACAGAACTATATTATCAGCGGAGCAATCGAGTGCGCGAGCATTCTGATTGCGGTAGCGGAAGTGTTCGTACGATTACGCTGGAGTTTCTGCTTTGGCCAATATTGGCCAATCTTTCTAAGTGGGTACGTGTGGGGTGAGAAACGTGCGCCAGTGTTTTAGAACATGCGCCAGAGTTTAACTGCTGGGCGGGAGTGGCCACAACATTACCATGCCCCATTCACACAGAATTGCCCCTTTTGCACGGCTCCTGCCCAAGATGCGGACACTAAACAATCGCTGTGGACTTGCCCTTTGTTGGAAGCGGCGAGAACGAGACAGCTCCGAAAGACAAGCCTACACCCTGGCAGACCACCTGACCCTCATCGGTGGATTTGGGGACCCCAACATCGCTCCCTCTTTGCGTTTCTTCGTGCAACAGGATATAATATATATTTCTCACATTGTATGTATTCCAACAGGCATACTATCGCAATAAAAAACAACTGCTTGGCGGTCGTCGCGGGCCACAAGCTCACCTGTGCTAGGACGGCAATTTTTTCGTGTTTTAACTGCGGACGCAACAAAATACGATTGGTTGAAGCACTTGGCTTCTAAAATTTAGCTGCAAGGCTAGGGCCGAGAGGGGAGCGCCAACCGTAGAGGTGACATGCAATGGGAAACGTATTGTAGGGATGCGTTGTGACTGCACAGTGTAGCGGGTGGGGGGGGGGGGGCAGATTGCGTGTCAGGCGCTCGTGGGGCTGCAAACCATGCTAAGGAGGCTCTTTGTAACACAAACACATAAGTATCTGCACCGCTTCCCCCCCCCAACCCCGATGCAGTAGCTGGCCCCCACCTCCTATGATACATTACTCGAACCTTGGGTCCTTAAGACCAGCCGCTGTAGAGCACCGGACCAAGGCTGCGGTCAGGACAGCGCTACAGCAGAGATTGCTAAGAACATCTGTGTCCTTACAGGCTGTCTTTTAAACTTGAACCTGCAAACGCTCACCGCACAAACCCTTTCTAGCCAGAGAAGCTGAGCTGTACTACCAGAGAAGCTCCAGGACAATCAGAGTGATAGTAAAGAGTTAAGCAATCCTAATAAAATAGTAGAGTTTTCATGGGGCTCTCAAGGGGGAATATTCTCTGCTACAGAGGATCAAAGCAAAAGAAAGCACATGGTCGGTTTCTTAATCCACAGAGAAAAAGGTGGAAACATGGATAAATTCTTTAGCATAATGAAAAACTAGCAGTCGCTGTGGCGATGTTAAACAATTGACATAGGTTAAAGATAGTACAAGCCCAAGAGCGCACAGCTAGCTATGGTAATAATGCCTATAGGAAGTTTCTACGAGGATTTCGAATCAGCAATAAATGAGATAGCAAGGCAGTTCTGGATTGTGATGGGAGACTTTAACGGAAAATTAGGCAGAAATAGAACTGTCAGAGGGAAACCTTGAAATAGGCAGTCACAACAGTGAAGGGCATGCACTGCAGAGATTTGCGGACACAAAATTTTGAGGACAATGAACACTTGAGGGTAACAAACACTTGACTAACCAACTCAAGTCTCAGCTCTGTCCCGACCAGCTGTAGAGCACCTGTCCACGGCGGCAGCCAGAATCGCGATATCGCAAAGAGTACTAAGAATCTCTGGGTCCGGACAAGCCGCCCTGGGAACTTGACCCTGGCAATATTCAACGCACGCAATCTGTCATGCAGGGAAAGGCTAGATGTACTACTAGGGGAGTTCTGTGACATTAAGCTGGATATTTTAGGTTTAAGCGAAGTTAGGACAGGAGAAGTCTTCATGTAGCTCACTAGCAGGCATAATCTGTGCTACAGTAGGCTCTGTTGGAAAAATCAGAAATGAAGAAGATGTGGCTATTAGCAGCTGCCTGTTGATAGTGCTATCATCATCATTACAGATTGAGTTCAATCCGCCATTAAAGATTCACCCCATGTCCCGCGGTACCCGCCTCGGTTCTTTAACAAAATGGTGCCGTGCCCAGGATAGGAGAAGATCTACACAGTTGAAAAACGGAGTGTGCGGACAGCCTTCAACGATGACGTGAGTGACATGGCTGCGAGAAAACTACGGCTCCTGACCATCGACCGCAAACGTCTGCGAAGAAAACCCAAGGAATTGAGGACGCACCAAACATGTACCGGATACCACGCCCTCAACAACTTTTACCGATTCTTTGCGGACGCCTCGCGGACACTGAAAGTCAACGACAGCGTCTTCGACCTTCCACCGACCGTGATCCTTCCTGATGACCATGTACACATAAACGACGTCGAGAATGGACCTGGAAGCCCTTTGCCAAAGACGGAGCCTCGTCCGAAAGAAGCTAACCACACTGATTGACGACATCAAAACTGAGATGAGCGCCGAGTCACCATCAATCTGTAAGCTCACTTTCTTAAAGAAACGCCTACTCGAAACACATGATATTCTAAAGAAGCTTGACAGCGATATTGAAGAACTTGTTGATTTGGATCATTTAACCGAGGAATATGAAATCGCATTAGAATTCGAAGATAACATCCTGTTAACCAAATTTAGAATGAACAGATTGTTTCCCGAGTTGGAAAACCATTCCGACGACGACATTGTAGCAACAGCACCGGAAAAACATCCAGGTATCTCCAACAGCGACTCCACTGTGCAGAGTAATGACTCCCTCAACAGGAAGAGTGATTTGGGGATACTTTTAATTGATCGTGAAGAGCCACAGGTCACTCAGCCAGCTGCTTCCGTTAAACGAGGACTGGATGCAATAAAAGAAAAAAGAGACAACTGCTACCGCTCTGTGCTCAGACGAAGAATTGGAAACGGCTTCCCCCATAGTGCACACTCTGAACGATAAAATGGCTCTAGTAACTGCAGTAAAGATGAGTTGTGGTCAGAGCTACGGCAACGCGGTGGATACACCTGTACAGTCATCGGATTCGCGTGGTTTTAATGGCACGAAAACACTTTCTGTGCTCAACGAACAACTTCATAGAGTCCAACAAGCACGACCACAGGTGAACGAACGATTCCTTCGGAACAATCGACAGCTCTGCCGAACCTCACACTCATGGACGGAGCCTCTAGACACATGCTGCCGTCGCGAAACGTCGGGTTTGGAGATTATTGGGTTGGTTAATGCAAAATGTGACGATTTCAAGTTCCTCAAGTCGAAACGAAGAGTGAGAAAACAGAAAATACAGTCAGCCCTACGATCAGCACGTACAATCACCCTAAACAAGTCTCCATCGAAACGCAACATCAAGTGCGGACACATCGAAAAAACAAGGAGAAAAAAGGTATCTCTAAGAAAGAAGATCGTTAAACACACAGAACGACGCAGCCGGATTGTTACTTCTTCCACTATACAATCGATCCGCCGCACATGCCGAAAGAAGCTTGCACGAGCACTACTATGTCTTTATCTAGTGCCGACGATGGTCAAGATTCCCCGCTTAAACTGGCTTGACTCCTCAGGGCGAATGTGGCACAGACGCTTCAAGCATCGATGGAAGCAGAAGACCGGACTATCATGGTGTGGCCAAACACGACGGACATGACATGGATTATGACCACAATGAACTGATTACGTGACCTCGGACAAAAGTGTTAAAAGACGAATGCTTGATGACCGCTGGAAACTGCAATCCTTCACGTCAGGCCCATTCTCCTCCGCCATTTATCGCGTGGCCGGGAGGATGTTGGAAAAATCAGAAAGGAGAAGAGGTGGCCATTAGCAGCTGCCTGCTGATAGTGCTATCATCACCATTACAGATCGAGTTCCATCCGCCATTAAAGATTCACCCACGTCCCGCGGTACCCGCCTCGGTTCTTTAACAGGCTCCATGAGAAGAGAGAACACGGGGTGGGGTATTTATTCACAGAGAAATATAAGAAAACGTGGTGGAGTTTACAAGCATTACCGAGAGAGTGGCGGCTGTTGTTATGAAGCTAAACAAGCGATAAAGGTTAAACAAACTACAGGCCTATGCTCCAACAACCACCTATGATGATGAGGCCGTGTAGCCAGCTTCTGCAAAGACGTCGAATAAACAATGAAGAAGCCAACAACGCAGTTCAAGTTTGTGAAGGGAGACTTTATTGCAAAGGTCAGTAAGAAACAAATGCGAAAAAGGTCAGCGGTAAACATCGGAATACACAATCTCAAGAGTCGTCGAGATTCACTGGGGGTGTGCAGAGAGAAATAACGTGATGCATTGAACACACTCTTCTACAAACAAAAGAATAGGAATTGGAAATAGAAAATGGCGTATGCTACAATTAAACACGAAATTGTCTCCACTCCAAGTGACAACCCGGGTATCATGCAACACCTATTGTTCAAGAGGTGCTAAGTGATCACAGGATGGTTAGATGCACGCTATGGCTGAGTCTCTGATGAGAAAAAAACAAAACTCGTGAAAACTAAGAAACCCCACATAAAATCAGTAACCATAACGCAGGAGTTTAAAATACCTTTTCGAAGGATATTCTCCCTTTTGAACGAGCAAAACGAGGTTAGTGCAAACAGGCTGACTACCCAACATCGGCACTCACTGAATCAGCAGTTGCTTGGGAGAAGCACAATGTAAACAAGAAACTCGAAAACTGAGAAAACGAAGTAAACAAATGTCTAACAGAGGAACATAAAAATGTTAACTACGGTGGATTGGATTCAATTGGCCGAGCTGTAAAAACTGATTAACAAAAATAGAACCAAGAACTTTCTAGCACATAACAATGGAGTTATCGAGGGAACTCTTCCATTAGGGAGGAGCTTGAGAACAACTATAAAAAAGCTATTCATCAGCCAATACAGGATGTGCGCACTCACAGATGAGGTCGGAAACATTACGCGCACCTTAGAAACGAGATAATTAGGGTAGCACAACGATTCAACACCAGACTTTATGACAGCGACAGTTGATCAGGGGAAACCCCTTACAATGCAAGCTCAACTTCCGATGTCCCACTAGTAACTCCAGAGGAAGTCGTGAAGGCTCTCAAAGGCTTGAAAAGGGGAAGGGCTGCCGGTGGCAACAGTATACCCCTAGTTATTTAGAATGAGAGACAAGATATTACACTGCAAGAGCTTGCTGTACTATTTTCAGAATTCTAGAAGACTCAAAGAATAATCATGGACTGAAAAAATGCCAACAATATTCTTATTCATAAGAAGGAAGATCCCAAAGACCTGAAGAATAATAGACGCATGAGCCTACTCGCAGATGTTTACAATCTGTTTACCAATGTTTTACTTAGCCGCATAGGTTACACCCTAGCTTCTCCTCAATCCAGAGAGCAGGCAGGGTTTAGAAAAGGGTACGTAATCATGAATCACGTACATGTCATAGATCATGTGATAGAAAAATCCTCAGATACTATAAACCCCTTTATATGGATTTTATAGATCCCGAGAAAGCACTTTATTCCAAACTCACGGTGAGAGTTTTAGAAGCACTAATGGACAAAGGAATGTAGGAAAGCTACATTCCTTTGCTACAGAAAGCTACAGAAAAACTTCTAGTTGACATACCATATAAGGTATGCACAGGCAGGATAACCCTTCACAAGCAAAGCGCTAAATACCGATCCGAAAAAGAGTAAGACAGGGTGATGCTATCTCTCTATAACTATTCACAGCTTATCTTGAGAGGGTGTTTAGAAAGCTTGATTCGGGAAACATAGGAACAAGTATGAACGGGGAATACTTGAGCACTCTAAGGTTTGGGGACGACATAGTCTTGCTGAGTAAGACTGCAGATCACGTGCAAATAATGTTTGAGGAAGAGTTGTCAGACACCGGGCCGCGGGCTAAAAATAAATATGAATATATTTAAAGTAATAAGGAATACGTATTCTAAGAACATCTTTTTTAGGTTAGCAAATGAAACTCTCGAGGTAACACAATATAACTACCTCGTCAGGATATTTATAGCTGACACCAACCGCGAGAAATAAATCCGGCGCCGTATAGGCATGGGCTGGGCAGTACTCGACAAGCAATACCAAATATTTAAACGTAAGCTACCTCTGTATCTCACGAGAAAAATTTTTAACCAATGAACACTGCCCGTGATGACATACGGAGCTCTAGCTTGGCGCCTTAATAAAAAAAATCCCGCCATGTCCACGAAGTGAATGATGGTGAGCGGGGCGAAGTTAAAATGCTTATCGGTAAAACCGTGAAACGTTCGCCCACACATCAAATAAAGACTCGACACTTTGTTATAGGTCTTCTTGACGACGCGCACCATTTGAATGAGTGAAGGACTTAAGGCACGTTTGAAGCCATGTTTGCGTTTGTTTCGGACGATGTTTTGGGACGATGAGGCTTGTTTGGGACTATTAGAATCTCCATGGGTAAGTTGGCGAATTCGGTGTGTGACATTTTAGCCACCTTGGCAGTCGCCTTCTGCAGACCGTATTGTGTCGTGTACAGCTGGCACTTGTCTTGAGCTCGCAGGCGACGAACAACAACCTTTCTTCTTCCTCTTCTCCTTGTTGGGTAGCAACGAACACGTTTAACGTTTAGTCCTCTTCAGCCAATCTTTGGTTGTCCAATCCCTAGGCGGATCCTGCTACAATCATCATTAATGTGGCGTGCCTTATACAGCAGCAACGAGGGACGGGACAAGGCCAGAGCAAGAGGAGCTTTGCCCCTAAAAACGTATACCTCTCCCAGGAAGTGACGACGCCTTTGACCACCTCTACCAGGCGACGTAAAACTCTTCGAAAGACCTGAAATTCGGGTACTTCAAAATCGAAGTAGGCAATAAGGACCGTAACAAGACCGCGCCTAAAACGCTGGATGGACTTTACGATTTCAAGGTGATACCGATGAGACTATGCAGGGCAACAGCAACGTTTCAAAGAGTAATTCACACTGTGCTAGCCAGTTTAGAGCGGCCTACTTTCCCCGTCTATCTCGAGCATGCTGTCACGTTTGCCCGGAGATTCGACTCGCAGCTCACAAGGTTGGAGACGGTACTTGAGGCAATCGGAACATCAAGATTAAAGCTGAAGCATCAAAAGTGCCGCCTTGCTTTCAAGTAGTTGAAGTTGGTGGGTGCCGTCAATAAAGCCGCAGAAGTCCTTCCTGACTTAGCGAAAATCTCAGCCGTAGCTAACTTCCCGACGTCTAAGGACAAGAAGGACGTGCGAAGATTTCTCGGAGGATGGCAGCACTACCTTGGCTTCACCGCCAACTTCCGCATGAATAGCAGGGCCACGGATTCGCTTGTCGAAAGATAGCTTCCTTTCAGCTGGGAAAACGCCCAAGAAGAAGTATTCCGCGAGCTGCAACAGCGCCTGTAAAGCCCAACCATGCTCGCTCACTTCGATGAAAATGTCGAAACAGGAATGCACACGGACACCAGTCATATAGGCTTGGGTGCTTTACGTGCCGTCCGCTGCAAAAAAATAATGGTTTATGCCAGCCATCGTCTGTTGAAACAAGGAAAAAGTGACGCAGCTTGCAGTAGTGGTGCAAGGCTGGAGAGAAAATAGAGCTGGCCGCTCTTTTCCTTTCGTCGGAGAACCACCTGTTTCATCATAATTAGCAGCAGCAGCCCACTAGGTCCACTGAATAAAGAAAAAAGGCCTCTTCCGTCGACATCCAACCGCTCCTGTTACGCGAAGCTTAAATTTATTCTTTGTCTAGGAATTTTAAGATTTCGTCACTCCTTTGCGTAGGCCTGTCTCCCGAGCCCGCTGTCACACTACTAGTCCACCGATTGTTATTGCGCCTAATTACGTGACCTGCCCAAATACTTTTCTTTTTTTATTGGTTGTAACTCCGACATCTCCTACAGGAGACGCTCTTGGCGTCTTTGGTAACAAGCTCTCTATAACAGCGAAACGGGATATGTCTAACCTCCTCCCCCTATCCCCCCCCCACCAAGTTCTCGTTCTGTTAAAGCCGATTTACTCGGCGAATCTACGGTGCCCCTATTCGCCACCAACGACACGTATTTCACAGCTGTCCTTTGCCTCACCACCATCGATGCGTCTTCCACAAGTTTCCCAATCAGCTCATAATTGCACTTGCACATTTATCAGCAACTGTATGTTTGACTCGCATACGGACGGACGCCTGTCCTTCGTTCGAGGCAATAACAGCGTCGATTGAAGTAGCATCGGCGCGCACAATAAAGCGAATAGACTTAAAAAAACAGAAAGCCGCTACCCCAGAACATGCAGTGCGGTTTATTGACTTCAGACGTGATTTTGTCAATCGCCATTTCGGCGCCTGTTTCAAAGTGTGCGATACATTCTGGTTCGACAAAGACGCCATCGTTATAGGTAACGCTGATGATTTGAACGGAACGGAGGTAGCACGGCGGGTGGTGGCGGAAAACGTCCCGCAAAAAGCTTCCAACATTAGTTAGCAAATAACAAAAAAAACGTGATTTTTTTTCTCATGCACTCTGTCGACTGCTTCAAGCATTTCATGTCACCCTTCTTAACGGAGTGGAAGAGCAATCATTTGTTAAGCTCACCTCTACTGCATTCTGCCTGATTCATTACGTTCAAAGTTTTTCTCAGCTGAACTCTACTGCATTGTTCCTTAAAATCAGTGCTAGTAATGAAGAACTTCAACCTTATGACGAGAACGAAGCAGATTCTCATCATCACCGGCGGCCTCTGCGAGGAATTCTTGGAAGCTTGTAGGAACGCAGCATCATTAGTGTACCTTGTTCTCTTACGCGCGATGCCCATTTCCTGTTTTAAAGTGTTACTCCGATCAATATACGTTCCATGGCCGGTTCAGCAGACCTACGTCTGTTTTCAAGTTGTTTAGAAGGGCTCCAAGTTTCCGCTGCAGACGTCATTACCTCACATTTATTTCTGAACATTCGCTAGAAGTCATCGCAGACAAGCAGGCCCGGATCGCTTCGTCTTGTGGTTTTCACATCTCTCCCAAACTGGACCACAATATTATGGGCTAGAACCAGGGGCCAAGTCCAAGCCCAACGCCCGTGTTACGAGCCTAAAGGAAATGGTGTACGCCCGGGATGGGATATGAGCTAGGTCGAATATACGTCGGCTTCATAACGCACGAAACCCAGGTTCGATCCGACCACGGGATGCGTTTTTTTTTCAATTGGCTGCACAATTTATTGTTCCCCACAGCGGCTAATCCACCTTCTCGGGCCTTTGTAGCGCCCCAGTGGTTACGTTGCTGGTTTCACGGAATAAAAAACGCGGGATCGAATCCCGGTATCCCCATTAGCACATTTTGTAGCAAAAGCTACACTACGCTACCTTCGTCGCTCTTCGCGGAGTGACCTGTATTAAGCTCGGGAGCTAGAGGTCAAATCCCCACTCTTCCGCAAGCGCCCGGCAGGGAGCCGCGGCCTGATGGCGGGGAGAGATAGGCATGTTCATGACATTAGGGGGAACTTAAACATAAAAAGGAAATACAACGCAAGGGCAGCCGCTCGTATAAAAACTAAAGTTTTATATAAAAAAAGGTGGAGATAAACCCTTAACACAAAACAATAAAAAACTGCGCATAGGAAAAAGAAGTTTACAAAAGCCACGGTGACAAGACAAATAGATAGATATCGGCAACAGTCAAGGCCCGCGTAGACATGAAATCGCTTTGGGATGAAGAAGCACGCTTGCTTGGCTAATACGCTTGTATACCCGTTCTGTTATGTTGAACGCTTCCATAATTTCGCGGTGCGTTTTTAACGGTGCCTAAATAAATATCAGTGGCATAAAAATTAGGCATACATCCATGGCACTGAGTACTATGTTAAGAAAGATTAGGGGTCCCTTTGATGACAATTCATGCCCTGTCTTTGAAACGCACGTTGATACGCCTTGTGTTCCACTTGCTTTGTCTTTGTTTAGGTTCGCCATGATTTCAGTTCCAGAATATGTAGGCCCAAGAAGCACAGCTTGCACCTCTTCGGCCGAGATGTAGGCGTCGAGGGAACGGAGACATGCGCGGGACCTTTGTCGCACCGGGCGGAGTCCCGATACGCAGAAGCGCACTATGACGGGCAGAGATAGGCCGCAGGGGAGAGATGGGCGACCAGGGAACGAACTCACGCAGGGAACCCGTCTCGCCACCTGACGGAGTAACGCGGGGACGTTACCGACATTTTCGATAAGCCCGCGCCACGAAGGAAGGCCAGGAGGCCCCGGGCGGCTCAGAACCATGTGCGATAGACGAAGACAAGCTTTGGTGGTTCGTTCACCGGAGAGACTTAAAAACACCGTGAGGCGAAAAAATATTATGAATAAGCAGTGATTCTATCTTCAAGTCAGGTGAACTCTTATCGCCATTCAACTATCGTCCCATCTCTTTAACCAGTACCATTTGTAAATGTCTTGAACATAGAATACACACCCAAGTAATTAACTACTTGTAAGATCATAACATTATACATAAATATCAGCATAATTTCCGCCGAGGATACTCATGTGATACGCAGCTCGCCGGCTTCATTTATAACATACTATCCGCTCTTGACTGTGGATCCCAGGTTGATGCTATTTTCTTGACTTTTCTAAAACTTTTGACCGTGTTCCTCATCACCGGCTTCTAACCAAACTGTCTAGGCTTAACACTCACACTAACATTTTGGCATAGGTAACATATTTCGTTTCTTCTAGAACACTGTTCACATACGCAAACAATTGTAACTCTTCCTTCAAACCAGTACCTTCTGGAGTCCCACAGGGTGGCCTGCTAGGTCCACTGCTGTTTCTAATCTACATTAATGACTTGCCATCCTGTGTTTTATCCCGAATCAGAATTTTTACTAACGGCTGTGTGATTTACCGAATAATTTCCTCTGACAAGGACCGTAAATCTTTGCAAACTGATCTATACGTTATTAATGCATGGCGCTTATCTTGGCAAATGACCCTAAATTACTCTAGCACAAAGTCTATGTCTTTTAGCAAACACGTACACCGCATTCCTACCTTGTACGTGTTAATTAGGACCAATGACCTCGTCTGCACTTATAAATATCTTGGAATTCATTTGCAACCTGATCTGTCATTGCAATACCCTATAAAACTCACCCTGGCAGCTGCTAACCACTCTTTCGAATTTCTCAAGCGTAACCTTAAACAGGCTCCTCCTAACATACACAAACTTGCCTTTACTACCCTAATACTTCCGAAATTGGAAATTAGAATACGTCCGAACATGCTTACATCATAAACGACATTGAATCACTGCAAAATCGTACCGCTCGCTTCATATTTTCAGTTTTTCACGTCATTTCAGCGTCACAGCACTAAAACGCCTAGCGGAGCTGCCCGAACTATTTCATCGCCGCAAACTTTCACGCCTATCACTTTTCCATAAACTTTATCACCACGTGTCACTTCACGGCGATTTCTTGGAGCGACCTGCCATTATTGTTCCACGCCGTGATCACCCCTACAAAGTTAAACGCGTAAACTGTAAGTCATCTGCTTTTTCCTGGTCATTCATTCCACGTACCACAATCGATTGGAATAATCTACCATCGCACATTGCCTCAGAAAAAGAAGCCACGAATTTACAAACAACTGATTCAAAACACTGTCGCCATCTCCCTTTTGCTCTTACTTGTTTTTTCCTCTTTTCCGAAACATCCAGAGCAAATTGTACTATTTTTTTACATTGATTCTCCTTATTTGCAGTGTGATGAGTGGGTGTATATTTTTATTCCTTTTATATTGTATGCTTTATTTGTACTCTTTTTGATTTGATTGATTGATTGTAGGGTTTAACGCGCCGACGCAACGCAGGCGATGAGGCGCGCCGTAGTGGAGGACTCCGGATTAATCTTGACCACCTGGGGATCTTTAACGTGCGCCGAAATCTCGTACACACGGGCGTTTTTGCTTTTCGCCTCCATCAGAAAAGCGGCCGCCGCGGCCGGGAATCGAACCCGCGACCTCGTGCTCAGCAGCGCAACGCCTTAGCCACTGAGCCACCGCGGCGGGTTGTACTCTTTTTAATATTAAGTGTATTTATTATTTGTCTTGGCATTTCCATAGGTTGTTAAACGGTGTACTTGTCTGTATTCGAACGATTTGTTGCCTATTCTTTGCTCTATTTTTGCTGCCTTTCCAAATTACTTTTTATAACATATACTTCAACCTTATTCTCTATTTAATTGGAAATTTTATCCCTTGTGTTTTTTGTGTTTTGTTTTCGACGTTCGTTGCTTCTACCTTTGCTCATGTACCCCTCCTCCTATGTAATACCCTCTCACGAAGGCCTTTAGGGGTAATATGTATATATATAAAAAAAAATAAATGTCTGTATGCCATTGCCAAACCACACCTCGACTACACCTCGACAATAGGGTAGCCAGGGCAGTGAAGCTTTCGCCATCGTCATCACCATCATCACCAGCCTATCTACGCCCACCGGAGGGCAAAGGCCTCTCCCAGGATCGCTCATTCCCTTGATCCTGTGCTAATTGCTACCAATTATTCCCCGAACACTTGGTGATGTCATCTGCGTATCTATCTTTCTGCCACGCCCTGCTACGCTTGCCTTCTCTAGGGATTCACTGTTGTCCTTAAAAAAACAACGGTTATCTGGCCTTCGCATTACATGCCCCTTCCACACCCATTTCTTCTTCTAAACCTCTATTATATGTCCTTAACACGGGTTTGTTCCCTCATCCACTCTGCTCTCTTCTTGTCCCTTAAAGGGACCCTGAAACACTCATCATCGACTACTTCGAATGTATTTAGAGGTATCGCTGCGAGTATACCTCGCATGCAAAGTGACAATTTCCATAGCACATGGGTTTAATTGGTTTGCAATCGCTATACAACAAGAACACTGCACTCTACACCTATCCCCAGGGGCAAACAGCTGGTAGCGTCTACGCAGCACCCCGGCACTTAGCACACGCGCTGTGGTAAAAAGGACTCATCACGGTCACCGCCACGATGCTAAACTTGGTGGCAAGGACACTCGTAGGCTGACCTTCGATGACGGGAGCTATTAAAGCCCAAACGCGGGCTACCACTACAGAATCGGAGAAGGCCAAGATTGACCAAGCCTCCGGAACAATAATCCCCCTTTTTGACAGGCGAGTAATCGAACGAAGGCATGCAAAGTTCAACGAGGTGTGCATGGCGTCCACACGCAAGCGGGAACAACGGTGGAATTACCACATGCCAAACCCATGCATTAGATATCCTGCTGAGTGACATCGGTGGTCATGCAGGCAAAGAAACCGATCCCGTGCCTGCCGAGTCACCGCAGGTAGAGCATGCAGATGTGGAATGACAGACTGATATGCCGAGGAGGGAGCGTGAGTGCTGCCGTGCACGGAGCGAACGGAGTTCCAGTACTGCACAGTACTCGGGTTATATTCCACAACAGTATCGTCATACAAGTGCTTTTTGGAGGCGTTAAGTAACCCTGAGCTAAGGGCAGGTGGAACATCTTACCTGCAAACCACCATGAAAAATCGCTGCTACCTAACAATCAAACTTTCAAAGCATGCCTCGATGGGGCAATACATAAGGACATGATTACACGAAAAGTCTGGTTAACTCGGCTCATCTTGTAACTCTGATATGTCCTAAATATCAGTACGGTTGATATTGTTTGGATGAAACGTCGTGTGTACTCCTTCCGGTGCACAATTCAAAGTAAAAACCCCCAATGTATTCATAACTAGCAAAAGTTTTTGTATTTGCCTGTGTCTACCGTTGTCTTTACACCGACTCAATTAATAAATGAAAATGTTGTGTAGTCATTACGAGAAGTATTTCGTACAAAAAGTATTAATGAGGATCGCACTTTAGAATACGAAGATTTCTATACGTGATCAACCGTAAACAATACATTCTTGTAGCATTTATTGTTCGCAACAACATTCTCCTAACAGTGTAAGAGATTTCTGCGCACGTTCAGATCTCCAGGTGGTCAAAATTAATCCAAAGCCCTCCACTACGGCGCGCGACATCGCCTGCGTTGCGCGGGCGCGTGAATTCCCACAAACAATCAACATTCTCTTAACATAAAGATTACTTGGTCTTACCTTCCGCAGATTAACCGCTGGGAACTGTTGTATTTCATGCTTCTGCGACAAGGGCTTCGTTTCAGAATATGGGAGAATTGTGAGTGCAGCAAATATTCTTGAAATAGTCTTTGTGACAACTTTGGCTTGTGAAGACATTCTTTTTTGCTACAGGCTGAAATATCAACGTGTCTTCTCAGAGGCGATTATAAAAAATATGCAACAATTGTGTACCGGCGTGCACACAAGAAATGTCGGATACAAAGGGCCACCTCTCCTTTGACGTAAAACACAACGCCAACCTCAATACACTCATATGAATGTAAATTTTAAAAGGCATTCATTTCGCACAAATTACGCTAGAAATAAAATGCCAGGTGCGTTAAAGCGGCAAATATCCTAGAAAAAAGCTCTCTCATATATAATTATTGTGAAAAAAACGTGCTACAATGTTTTTCCCTGGCTTGACATCTTAGTACTCGTCGACAGCTGGGTGATTTTGAAGCTTTCTGACCAACATTCGATAAACCGATGCACCACATACATTATCTAGGTGCACCAATAAACAAAACGTCCCCTTAAGAAAGCGTTTGTGAAGGTATGCGAAGCGGCTCTATAATGTGTGCATTAGTGGCGCAACCCACGCGGTAACGCCCCCAGAAAAATTATGGATAACATTCGTTTAATTTGACGGCCTGTATGTATACCTACTTTTGTAAACTTTGCAACGATACGGCGAAGAAAAATGAATACTAAACGCTTCATGCGGTTATGGTGGTCTCAAACTGTTTCTACTAAGCCATATTGATGCCTGTAAATTTCTAGCAAGATTCCCATAGGCAGAAGTAGGCATTTAGGCACCACGTAAACAGAAGAGTAATTAAAACCATGACGTTCGTTATGCAAGCCTTACGATTATCTGGTGTGGGTTTAGGAAACTTCCCCGTGGCAATGCGAGACGACGGAAAAATTCCGGCAAGTTTGTATAGCCAAACCGATATTTGCGTAGTTGGGAATTCTCCTCGAACCATTACGCATAATGAAAATTTAACCCTTTCGGCCCTGGCGTCGTCATTTGACGACACAACCCATAATATCCTCTAGCGCCCAACCAACGAAACCAAAACTGCTGGTTTTCAGGCTGAGGGTTGTTCAAGTATGCCTCTTGCGATAGACACCACCATTGTTGAGATTTCGCGAGGCTGGACGATATGAAAAAGACGAAGCTTCAGTGGACACAGGATATGACGACCGTGCGGTAAAGGAAAGGGAAATTCCGGTTCGTAAAATGTTTATAAATCCGGAAATACTTGGATTACCAGCTTGATATTTTTTCTGTAAGATCAGGGTGTAATGGGGTTTCCGTCAAAAAGAAAAAAAACTTTTTTTACAAAAAAGAAAATTTTTAATTGCTTAATGACCTAATTAATTAACGTGCCTGCAAATTAATAAATACTTGCACTATTGGCGTAATTTTTCATTTCTGTGCTTCTGATGTCCAAAGCCGTAAGAAAAAATGCGTAAAAACAATTTGCGCTGGAAATAAAAAATCCAGGGCTGAAAGGGTTAAGGGATATGTCTTTCATTCAATTGTGAGCAATAGGTAGTGTCAAACGCGTTTTTGTTATGCCGCACACGGACCGTTCAAACTTTATCATTTGTGATACTTTAGGGCAGAGTCCGTCCAGCCGTTGTAACGTTTATCACCTCCATAAGGTACTGAACATTTTTAAAGCGTCGCCGTTTCTGTCATTTTTATGAGGCTTTTTTGCTTCGACGCAGCTTTACTGGCATTAATGCCTGTAACCACTAGTTCAGCGACTACGCAGCTTGCAAGCCTATCACCACACAATCGATGTATAGGGCCATCACGTTCCCCGCGCCGCCCATTATCGCCAGTCTGTGTCACAGAACTCTCTCTGCAATAAATACAGTATCAATAAACAGCATCTAGCAGTTCATTTGAGATACGGCCTTACAGTGGTCATGATGTAAATGAAAGAACAGCGTACGAGATGGCCTGATGTCACGTGTGTAAAGCCGCACCCAACATGTTGACGAGCCCTCTGAGCCCACTACGGGAGGCTTACTAAAGCTAAAGCAGACGGAGGGAGCATTGTTTGGGGACCGTACAGCACGGCGGTCTTTGTGCGCTACGTTTTAGCTGCGATGGATCTCCCTTAGCCTGGATAGGTGGCGGCGGTTCTTTGCAAGATAAACTCACTGTTACCTGCCGGGTTGCCGGTGGCACCCGGCCAAATTTGCCGAATCTGCCAACGCGCACATTCTCAACGGTAGACCGAAAAGGATGAAAGACCTCTTTGCGGGATCGACTGGAATATCGCTGCAAAAGAACAAAATTTATGCTCACCGACGACGAAAATAAATGACTGTGGATGTTGCCTTCGAAGGAACATTAAACCTCAAAGGAAACAGCAGCAAAATAAACGTCGTGCGATCAGCTGTAGTGCACAGATTGCAGACAACGACAACGCCGTAGTGACGGTGCTGTGTTGTTAGGGAAAGAGGCAGACGGAGTCAAAGATCTGGGAGAAATCTTCCATGGCGTTTAGCAATATTTAGTCGCTGCAGCCCTAACCAAACAACACGGTAACACTGTATATGGGCGCACTTCGCTTCCTGCCCACTTTTTGGAATGCATTGGGATGCTAGGGACCCATCCTGAGTATTCTTTCCTTTATGAGTCATGTCCATTCTCCCGGTTACCCTGACAGCCATGTTTGTCGTGTGACAGGTCATTGCCTGGAAGGACCTGCTCGAACACGCACAACACTTCCGTGTCATTGCTTGGCTACCAACCATATCTATTAACGCCCCTTGTTGCTTCTGTTGTACCACATAATAAAACTAAGGTCACAGCGTTCCTTTTCCTACCTATTTGAAAACCTTACCGCAAGCCCCCCAAATTTTCATCACTGCCAAGAAACGGCCTCCACTAGCTGTATCCAAATTGGTTGCACATGTTCGGCGTCCGATTCAGTTCATCATCGCCATCCTCCCGCACACGCGGGGACACCATCTTGCTTCGCGTCTCACAAGTTCTATGAACAGTAAAAGGACCGCTGTCAGGTCACCACTCTGGAGGGTAGGCTTTGCCAGCGCTGGTGGTGCGACGACTGCTTCGGAGCAGTACAGACCAACACCTGTGTGGGACTGTGACACAAAACTGAAGAATTGGAATAATGGCGTGAAATTATGCACTGCCGTTACTGTACGCCTAAAAAAGCCGAAACAGTGCGACAGATTATTTTTTCCACTGTAACGACGTTCCTGCCGCAGGAGACCACCACATTTTACCTGTGCTTTGTAGTTCCGCTCTACATAGCGCTCAAATGTACCCTGGCTGTATCATTTCTCCAGAGCTGGAAATTCCAAATGTTGTTTTCTATAATGTTCTCTTCATATTACGTGTATTATTTTTTTAAATCCAAGCTTCTAGGTCCCCTTTTGTCAAAACTATTGTTTGTCCATGTTGTGAAAAAAGGGTTTTTGTTTCGCGGTAAATGTAGTCTGCGAGTTCCTGCGAAAAATCTCCTGGAGATTTGGCATAAAAATGGCACTCGTAGGTGTAAACTGGGATACAAAACACAGGGGATATTTTCGGTGATGATGATTGATGATGATGATTGATATTGTAATCCCCTTTGTAGCGCGGTGAGGACGCGTCATCTTACAAAAAAAACTAAAAAACATACTACTATGCCTATGTTTTAACCTCTTCCTTTGATAGTAAAGCTGCACTTGGGGCCGGATCAACTAAAACAATCGGCACAATATAGCACTTATTTTTTCTGTTACAGGTGGTAGCTCTCCTAAGCAATATTCTAATCTCTTGTTTTCGTCTGCCAGCATTCTAATCTTTTTTTCGTCGCCTCGGCAGCCTTGAAGTACTGCCTTCTGTGCTACCCTTAATCCTAGGGCTTCTATAAGCCGAATATTTCCCTCTAGATTACTATCGATACCCTCGCAACTAACGCTATGCGCCGCAGGAGATGTTTGAGTGGCGCCGCCTGGATGTGACATCAGCTGAGGGACTCGCGCCGCAGTCGTCTGCTGCACTGCGCTTGTGAGGGGCAGCAGCGCCTCCACTAGAAATGGCCCAGTTTTGGTGCTTTATTACATTAAAAAGCATATTCTATGTAACACAGTTATTTTTGCCAGATTCTAACACGTTTGAGTAATTTCAAGCTGTATCCCGCACAAGCAGGCACAAGTTAACAACACACGAGGAAAAACAGTACAACATTCTTCACAGCAGCGGTCAGATGACCATGTGTAACTCGTTCTTCCTAGCTTATTTGCGAGCTGCAGTGCTCGGTCCTCCCCGATAAGTATTCTAATTACGTAGGCTTCCCTAATGTATTTTTAGATGCTCCTATGATTACTCAAAAGTGTAATGCTACGCCCCAAGCAGAGGGTGCATCGCATAGCAGGAAATAAGGCGTTCTTCTAGGCATTTTGTAGTTGATTTGCATCACATGAATGTTTTTGTTCTTAGCCAAACACATTAATTTTTATGCACCGTACAAACGTTTTATTAGGACGCTTGGGGATGTTTGGAAGGGTCAGAAAGATCTAGTGGATATGTTCTTCAGGCTGTAAGGCATACAGTACCTTCTTCACAAATTGGCTCTTGTTTAATGCAACGGCAATGAAAAGGTTTGTGCTACGCCACCGCTAAACGGCGCCGACAACGTTGTGTAGATTACTCGAAGACGACGTTTTGCTCCGAATTTCTGTCGTAACCATGGTTATCATAACGAACTGACCCCCAGTCCGGGCAGATATCACCTGATTGCGGTGTTGAAAGTTTGATATACTCGCTAATGAACTAATAAATAGCATACAGACCGGTTTCTGGTATAACAAGAATCGAAACCAATCAGTATACCCTAGCAGCTTTTTATTGTTTTCCAACCATTTAATGTATAAAGAAGACCTTCTGGCCTACTCCGGGTGGCGTTCTATGAATCTTAGAAACCTACTCTTACTCTCTTGTCTTAAACTAAGGAGCCCATCTATTAACCAGCTCGAATTCACTGTTCAAGTTTTCTCCTCTTCTTCGCCGTTCTCCTCTTGATTGCAGTTTTACTATAACGCATATCTGAATATTGGGAAGATATGGCTGTGACAAATGTGCCCAAAAATCCCTTTAGGTGTAAATAAACTTAGTGTTACTGTATTTTTGCCGTACACATGGCTCCTTTTGTTCACTAAGCTTCCATACGGGTTATAAGCTTGGTATAAAACCAGCAAGCGCGTATACACCCAGTAGGTAACTTGTTATTCAACCTACATTTTTTGCGGCCCATAGTGCATGTCGGCGTAATTTCATGTTATGACAACATAAAGTGATGTCATACAATATTTTCAAGGTTGCAAAAACTTTTACATTACCTACGATTACCGGGAATAGTATTTTTTTATGCCAGAGCCAACACGAAGGCCTGGAATTAGTTTTCGCCCTGCATTTTCGCTGCTGTCGGTTATTAGCAGCTGGCTGTTCCGTTTTTTTTTTCGAAAGATTTCTAAATACCGAAGCGGACACCTAGCCCCTACTTTTCGCGCTCCGCACAGGACCGGTTTCAAAAGGAATGGGGTGCCGCCAGCAATGTTTCTTCCGGAGCAGTATCAAAAGCTACACTTTAAATCATGCCTTCAGCTACTGTATGCGATTTTAGGCTGTTTATATTAAGAATTTACACACACGCAAAATCTGGTGTGGCCCTGCACGGGACACCTTGAGTAATTTTGGTGACGGTATTGGCGACACTGCGTACCCGAGCCCCCAGCATAAGCTGTAACCTACCTCGGTGATGTGTTTTTAAGGTGAAGAGTAGAAACCTTAAACGGTGGCCGTCGGAGCCGTGGTCAAGCGCAGGCGAATAGGCTCCCTGTCTGTCTACCAGGAAGGGGGTTCCAGGACCTCTCTCGGTATCAAGGAAACCCGAGCGAAGAAACTGCCCCCGTACCCTGCTTCTATACTACAGCATATGGTTTTTTCAACCTCCTCCACCCCCCACGTGATCGGTCCTTCAAAAGGGACCGCACCTTAGTTTGTTTTCCTCCTTTGCAATCAATCTCGCTCCCAACGCCCGATTTTTCTCGCGCTTTTTTAACATGGTATCTCTCGATAACACAAAGCCAATCACTTCTCAGTTCGTTTTTATAATCTCAAAGTGTCTTGAAAGCCTTGTTGGCAAGCCGTACAAGGCTAAGAAAGTGAAAACTAGAGAACTACTCATTGAGGTAGAAAAAAAACAGCAGTCCTCTAAACTCTACGCACACATGTCGCATGGTCGATGTTGGCATCATGATCACGCCTCATAGCAGCCTTAATAGCTGCCAAGGCGTGATCCCTGTTCGGGATCTTATAAGTGAATCTGAAGCCGATCTGCTTGAGGGCCTTCGTGATCAGGGCGTGATGGCAGTAAGGCGAATAAAATGCCCCCAAACGACCAAATAATACCAACCAAACACAGAATCTTGACGTTTTACCGGTCAACACTTCCTGAGTAGGTAAACGCAGGCTTGATGAGATGTGCGGTCCGAACCTACGAGCCGAACCCACGCCACTGCTTAAAATGTCACCGGTTAGGGCACGGTACAAACAAGTGTCGTGGTAAACTGACGTGCGCAAATAGTGCAGCACAAGATCCCCTAACTTACAATTGTAAATCCGACAACCTCACCAGTGCAAACTGACAGGCACCGTACGCTGCCTATTCCAGGAGCTGTGAAAAGTTTAAGCAGGAGAAAGAGATCATTGCCTTGAAAGACAACGAGAACATCACCATCCCAGAGGCACAAAAGAGGTTCGCCTCTTTCCCCCTGGGGTAGGTATGCCGACGCAGCTCGCAGGGGGGCGGGGCTGCGTCTGGTTTAGGTGGAGGCCCAGTACCGAGAGTCAGGCTTTGCCCCGGCTCTGCCCTTCCCCCCTCGGTTGCCTCAGGCAGCCCAACCCGCCTCCACACCTCTCGCTGAGCCAGCAGCGCCTATAGTGGCATCCACGTTCGTTGGGGATGCCGCTGCACCCCCTGCGTCCTCTCCACCGGCCCGAAGCACACGCGAGGGCACGGAGGAGATAGAGACGGAGGAAACCGCCGCAGTTCCCCCCCCCCCGCCTCACCGCCTAAGCCACCCGAAGCCTTCCTGACGCCCTTGGCTGTCGCGGCTCGAATAAAGGGCACTAGAAAGGGTGCAAAGTCCGGGGGGTCTGGTCCGCCGTGTACCCCATCAAAATCTCATGATGACATGAATGTGGGACCTTTCCTGCCTGCTTCGCAGCGGAGGGAGTGGGTCCCTCCATCAAAACCTCCAGAGAAGGTAAAAAAACCCTCCCAAGAGTGCAAGCCCCGAAAGACATCACGTAAATAGTCACACTGCAGTAGCTCGGAACATTTCAGAATGGGAAGAGAAAACACAACACAATGGAATTGAGGAGGCCTTCCTAAAGATCTTGACGATGTATACGAAATACTTCATGCTAATCAACCAAGTGTCATGTGTGTTCAGGAAACACATTGAAATACCGAACACACAAATTTCTTAAATAGTTACCTGGTATACAGCAAGGACAGGGACGGCTGAACAAACTCTTCGGGGGTGTGGCCATCATCGCCGGAAATACTTAGCATGCCACCCTGTCACTTTGAACACTGTCTTTGAAGCTGTAGCAATTCGCACAATAATATTGTCACGAAGCCAAAAACGACACAGGTCTCTTCAAGAAAAACATGTTTATTGGAGTGGACTTGTGCTCCCCTATCAACTCAAAGAATACACAGGTTGCGAAGCAGCAGTCAACAAAGTGACGTGCGCTAACGAGCGTCGGCGAGTCTAATACCACGGCGTCTGCTCTGCAGGCATTTTATCTTTCGGCGAGCATGGTTCTCGAACCGTGGATTCACATCCAGAACATTGTCGATCAAGGAATATTATTTTATGCTAGTGAAGTTAGGGCGAAACAGTCTCCTTATCGCAGTGAGATAGCCCGTGCGCCACAAAAATGAAGAATGGAACACGCGCTTCACTTGGGACACAGATAACCAAGCCGGGCGCGGCCGGGCAGTAAAACAAACAATAGACAAACCCATAAATGGTTCGCGGCAATATTCAACAGGTTCATAAAGGTATGCTACATACACATTCCTCCTGATATTGCACTTTCGAGCTCTGACTTCGAGGCTCTGGTCGACCAGCTGCTCGAACCATTCAACATAACAGGCGACCCTAATGCACATAATCCTCTTTGGGGCAATTATCGCACGAATACCTGAGGTCGCCTGATAGATAAATTACTTACATCTTCAAGAGCATGCCTCTTCAACAAAAGTAAGCCCACTTACGTTAATATAGGACACAACACACAGTGATATCTTGACTTGGCTATTGGCTACGCAGTCCTTTTTTCTGTGTTCGAATGGTGTGTGGCCACTGACCCATGTGCAGTGACCACTACACCACCTCACTGAAAAATACAGTTAAAAGCCCATGTAGTCTCTGTTTCCAGAACAGATTCAATAAAGCAAGAGCTAACTGGAATACGTTTACAGAGACATCCAAGCTACACTACACAACCATAAGACACCTACACAATCAAGAAGCTACTGAACTCCTCACGGCGCACATCCTCCACGCCGCCGAAGAGTCCATTCCCCACTCCTCTAGTGCCCGCGCCAGCAGGGGAGGTCATTGTGGAATGAGGACTGTAGGTGGGCACGAGAGGCCAAGAACAAGGCGTGGGGTATCCTTCGGCGGTACCCCACGTCGGGTAACCTTATTTTGTTCAAACGAGCCCAGGCGTTCGGAAAACGTGCGCGCCTTGAGGCAAAACGGGAGAGTTGGCACACCTTCTTGATATCCAATATTTCCTAAATGGACACACAAAACGTCTGGACAGATATGCGTAAGCTCAAAGGACAACAGACACACAGCCTGCCCCTGGTTAGCACAACAGGGGACACACTACTTGAAGATCAGGCTAAAACACTTGCACAACACTTCGAACCCATGTCGAGTTCAGCACAGTACACAAACACTTTGATGAAACAGAAAACATCCACAGAGAAGAAGTCCCTGCCTGATAGCAGCAATTCGCTAACTTCATACAATTCTGTCTTTTAAATTCATGAGCTGAAGGCAGCCCCGACCACCTACAAGCATTCAGCTCCAGGTACAGACAAAATAACATACACCATATAAAAACACCTACACTCAGACACCCTTGAAAGACTTCTACATGTAACAAAAAATATGGCTTTCGGGACACATTCCACGCTCTTGGAAGGACGCCCTAGTAGTCGCTGTGCTGAAAGAAGGGAAGGACCCTTCCTCTTCTGCCAGTTATCGGCCCATTGCTTTGACAAGCTGCCTGTGCAAGCTTCTCAAGAAGATAACAAAGACGAGACTCGTGTACTCCTTAGAGTACAATGGTTTCCTCAAGAGCTGCCAGTAAGGCTTTAGGGCGGGGCAATTTACCAACGATCAGCTCTTCCATTACAGTCGTATATCAATAATGGTTTCTACCACAAAAAATATTGTATGAAGGTATTCTTTGATCCGGAAAAAGCGTCCGATAGCGCGTGGAATTATGGTATCCTAAGCGACATGAAGTCATTCGGCATGTCAAGTAACATGCTAAATACACTTGCCAGCTACTTGTCTCAACGAGCCTTTCGTGTTAAAGTTGGAAGTACACTTTGAAGTTTTTAGGTGCAGAAAATTGGCGTGCCGCAAGGCACAGTTGTGAGTTGCACTCTGTATATTGTAAAAATGAATTCACTCAGAAAGGCATTGCCACCATCAATTTCCTGCTCAATCTATGTAGACAATGTTCAATTATGCGTAAGTCGTGTAACATGGATATCTGCGAGCGCTAATTCCAGCTTGGTGTTAACAAGCTATCTGTTTGGGCAGATAGCAACGGTTGTAGATTTAACCCAGGAAAGTGTACTTGTGTATTTTTCGAAAAGGTGTGGCATTCGGTCGATTTCAGACATCATACTCAAAGGTGTTTCAATTCCAGGCGGAAATTAACAAAAGTTTTTAGGCGTAGTCCTTGACTACGTCCGATAGCGCGCGGCATTATGGTATCCTAAGCGACCTGAAGTCATTCGGCATGTCAAGTAACATGCATAATACACTTGCCAGCTACTTGTCACAACGAGCCTTTAGTGTTGGAGTTGGAAGTACACTTTGAAGTTTTTAGGTGCCGAAAAAAGGTGTGCCGCAAGGCGCAGTTGTGAGTTGCACTCTGTTTATTGTTAAAATGAATTTCATTCATTTCCCGTATAAAAAAACTTCAACCGAAATGCATAAAGGCTTTGGCTATCCTCAAAGTTCCCTCCCAATCTTCACACGTTGCTGACAAACAACTTCTTTTACGTGTATTTACTAGCCTGTTATGTTCACTAATGAACTATGGAAGTGTTGTGTATGGATCAGCAAGTAAAATATCTCTCAAAATGCTGGACTCAGTCCTTCATCTGGGGCTTCGCCTGGCATGTGGCGCCTTCCGCACTAGCCCGGTAGAAAGCCTCTAGGTGGAGCGTGAATCTACAACGTGAGCGAGCATACACAGATGTCCTTTATGCTTTTAAAATTTCATTCATGCCTCACCATTCTTTTAAATAAGCTTTTAAGATACCTCCATGACTGAAATCCTGCTAAATCGAAAATCTTTCTCTGCGCCCTTCCTTAAACAGTTAGAGAGGAAGCATCAGAGCTTGCTGCCTCCTTTTTAGATATCATTCAAACTTCTGTAACGGATTTTATAGCTGCATGGCATCTAAGCACTGGATCATACGACACATCTTTCACACATGTAGAAAAAAACCGACCTCTTAGATGTGCCACTCTGCAGCACTTGTATTTGCAGCACAAGTATCAATGTTCTGATGTTTATACGAACACCTCTAAAACGGCCACCTCTACCTCTGTGTCCTGATCTGCGCATGAACCCGGCCTAATTTTCCATAAAACTTGAAATAGTAATAATAGTATCGTTACGTCAGAGGTTTATGGCGCACTTCTTGTTGTTAATAATATACTTCAAAGCCACTTCCACAATCGATTATTTACACATATTCCCTCAATGTTGTGATGACATTTTCATCAACAAAGTCTTCAAAAAACTACGTTGTCAATTTTATTGCCAAGGGTATTATGTCTGTTTATGTCCACAAATCTGAACTGGTCATTTGCCGGGTCCTTAACCACTGTGTTATAGGCGGGAACGAAGCCGCTGATATAATGGCTGATGCTGCTACACTCTTGAATACAGTAGACGTAACCACATTACTCTACACCGACATCAAGCTAAACATAAGACAACTTCGCAAAACATGAGAAACACACTGGAGTGAACAAACAGACATATTACACGTAATAAAATCACACTTCGGACAATGCACCACCGATACACGCAATCGATACACAGAAGTCGCCATGGCTAGATTACCGATATGGCACAAAGATGCAATGCACTCGCCCCTTCTCACTGGATCTACAAGCCCTCTGTGCAGCGGGTGCTGAGTGGCCCTATCCATGATCCAAATCCTCATACAAAGCAAGGCACTAGAAACAACACGACACAGAGGGTTTCTACTACTAAACAGACAACACAATTCACTACACGCATCTTACTCTTTAGGGGATGACCCCAAATTCACCCACAAGCGTATTTTAAGTTTCTTAGCGGCGTCAAGTTTTTACACCACATTATTTACCATGCATATTCACACCCTGGCCCTTTACACTAGTCATCTACATTGTCTTTTATATCATCTCACGTATAAGATTTGTTGTATGTTTTACACTTAACATCACCTCGTCCTCTTAAAATAACTTTTCCTTGGCGCTCTTTGCCCGTAGTCAGCCTTGTGCCATAAAAAACCGAACCAAACAAAATCTGGTGCGGACAAGAATCAAAAGTCAATCGATCGCGAAAAAACAGTAGGGAGAGTGACCTCGAGTAGTGAAGCAGACGACAAATGCCATACTCCCTAAGCCGACGTCCCGGAGTCATAGTTCGCAGCGCTGCCCGTGCTCGCGTTCACCCTCAATGCCTGGCAGGCACTTTGAGCAAGAGAGTGCAGACTCTGTGGCCCGAAACATATTAGGTACGCTTAGCCTCACCTTCCTAGGACGTCTAGACTGCCGTAGTCGAAGATCGTCAGCCTCAACTATGGCTGTCGTGCCCTTGCAGCTTGGAAGCCTAATTAACCACTTACGTTGCATTGTATTCAGTAGTTTATGGCCCAACTACGAACCCTGCTGTTTTATACCCCTACTGAACCACGTATGCCTCTTACAAACTTGGAATTAGACCATATTCCCTTACATACGCTGATAATTCGGTCCCTATTGCGGTTAGGTCTTCTGCATCCTTTACCACGTCCTTGATTCGGTTCCTAAAGTGCATACCACCCACATTTGTATATTCATCTTAGAGAGAGCGCGGTCTCATGAAAGTGTTCTCGGTTCACGCAACCCTATTCTGGCAGACTTTTCTGGCAATCCGATTCGAGCAACGTTGGGATTTTTCACCGCGCTTTATACTATTTTGTATGCGATTCGGTGATTTCTGCTTGGTTTTCCGCCTTATTCCACCCATACGCTTGTTCAAACTTTAGGTAGCCCCCTTTAAGATCGCCGCATTTTATTGTAGAGGCTCCCATAATCACCATCTTTACGTTCATGGCTTCGTTCACATCGCAACTATGAATCGTGGCGTTCAGTTTTACTGAGTAAACCAAGGCTACGTTCATAAAAAGAAAAACCAAGGCTGGCGGACCAGAATCGTCTTCCTTCAAAGAAGCAAATTTTGATCTTTCTGGTCAGGTTGAACAAGACATCAGCGACATCTGTAAAGAACCCTCTGCACACCAATTGGTTTCTCGCTTTTAAAAAGCAAAAGAAATTATACTTAATAAGACAGGTTCCCGTTGGTACGGGACAGGTCAAGCGGCGGGAAACTGGTACTTTTTTGCGATCTGCGTGCAGGCGAAGAGGTTGTGACGGCCAGTGTACAAGAGGAACCCGTCGCTGGGTTATTTAACGTCTGCACTCCCGTGCTCGACGCTTCCTCCGCCCACACCACCCTTAGAACCAGCACCCTCGCACCATAACAACGTGTAAATCTTCCTTTGCACATACGTGCTCACTGTCTATTTCGCGCTTCGCTCACTGGAAATCACCGGATAGGCGACGAAGCTTTGCCACGCTTGCACCGACACAGGCTCAGCCAAACGTGTCCAATAAGCACCCGCGCACCGTCTTCAACGCGCATGCCTACCGTGTCTAATATTCCATCACACCAAATAAATACTATGCCTACTTCGTACTTCCATATACATATCTACGCTAACTCCATATGTACGCTTAAGTCATTTTTGCAGCGTTATTTATTCATTTTAAGCTTGCGATCAAGCAGTGCTTTGGGTGCGTGAAATAATATTCAGATAAGGAAGCCACTAGGCTGAATCTAGCAGTTCAGTCTTAATTACCGGAAAACTTTCCTTGCCTTTAATGACTTCAAAACATGGCCTTCAAGGTACCTAAAGTACCCACAAACCGTTGGCAAGTTTCATAATAATCCTAAAATAAACAGAAAAGACGGAAAAATGAGTATTTTCTAGATAAAGGTGAAGACAAGTCATTAATGCAACGTAGCTGGAAAACATTACTCTAAGCGGAATTGTTTTGCCAGCTGTACAAAAAGAAATAGGTTCAAGTCGCCATTTCTCACATATTCGTCCCCTGAATTAAATACGGACGTCACTCACAATGTTGACGTGTATGTCGCTTTTTGTCCTATCGCACCTTTGTTATGGTGAATTCAAATAATTCTTTGTAAATGTCGGTTGTTGCGCTGTAGTTGCCGCCTAGATGGCGAGGATTATGAACGCCTTCTAGGAACGGCAACGGAAGTGTACGCATTTCAGCATCATACCCAAAAAGTCGCTTGTGCCAACTGTTGTTGCCTCTGAAAAAAGGAGTTCCAAAGCGCGACTGGACAAGTGTTGTGAGTTCATAAAGCGATTTACCAATGTGTAAGAACTCACGTTTAGGAATGTATGTTAACATAAACAGAAGGAGGTGTCATGCTACCTTGACATTTTTTATGGCTACTGCAAAGCGTAATAAGTGCTCAAAGCTTACAGGCGAATAAAAGTGAACTGTTACAACCACAGAATAAATGCCTTGGAACCTTGCGTACGCTTTAAAGTATTCATAACTGCGTTCCGCGTACATCGAGCATTTTTGGCCCATTTTTATGCAACTAGGAATTTATTCGCCTTTACAGGGGATAGAGAACATGCTCTGAACTTTTGAACAAGCACAGTACAGCTGGAACAAAACTGTTTTCTGGCAATAAAATTAAAAATTCCATTATACACACAAAATAACGCCAGTGCTAGCATTTGTCAGAAAGAATTTATCAACCAAAAAAAAAAACATTTCACGAGCACCAAACCGCAGTAATTACTGGAAGTCAAGGAAACTATGGTGGTAGAAAATGGACGTGCAGACGTCTCTAAAGTGCCATAACGAGTTGCTATACCAATGGAGGATGTCACAAGATCGGGCCCTGTAGCACCCATAATGTGCACGGAAACCAAAAAAGTCCCCTATGCATTCCAGCACCTAGTATGTTGTCACTGAGCCAAAGGTTGTGTGGAAGCAAAAACAAGTTAATTGGAGCAAACTTGTGCTCCCTTAACCTCCCAAAAAGTCCGCAGGCCGCAGAGCAGCATTAAACAAAGTTACGTGCGCAGGCGAGTGTCGGGTTTCGAATGCCATGCTGTCCGCTCTACAGGCATTTATCTTTCGGTGCGAGTGTTTCTCGTACCTTTAAATTTCATCAAGAAAACTGTAGATAAAAAAAAATATTCTAAGCTAGCCGCCTTAGTGCAGAACACTCTCCATGTGATTTGAGATTACCGCGCCAATATAAATAAAGCCACACGCGCTTCCCTTGACACACAGATTACAAAGCCTGGTGTGGCCGGGAAATAAAAACGAAACATAAAAAAACCTAATGCATGTTTCGCGCCATTAACCCCTCTGGGAGTGCGTCGACCCCATTCCAAAGCAAAACGAAAGTCCGAGCAAACAGGAAAAAGTCCGTCATCATGGGTAGTAAGCGATTAAGTAAACTAAGTGGACGACTTCGGGCCGCGTGCGTCATCATGATGTTCCGGAATGACGATGAAGTATCAATTCGTAGGTAGCTTGACTAACACGTCGAAGAATCTAGTATGGTCCGAAATACCGCTGCAGAATATTCTCACTGAGTCCGCGTCATGTGATGGGAGTCTAAACCCAGTCACAATCCCCTTGGGTGGTACTAGACGTATTGCGTCCAAGGTTGTAGCGTCCGACATCCACCAGCTGCTGGTTCATTGAATAAACTGGAATGATCTTGCGTGCCTCCTCCACGTGCCATAGTATTCTTGCACGTCGGCGTTGAGGTCGTCATATTCTACCTGTGGAAACATGGCCTGAAGCATCGTAGTTGGACGTCATCCGAACACACGATCCAACTGTTGTCGTCGGCGTAGTTTACTGGATAGCCGTAGTTCACGCAAACGCGATTTACAGGAGCACTTCGTCACAAGTCTTATGTTCAACGTCGACGTACTTACATAGACATCATTTCCGCAATTGTCTTGTTCAGGCGTTCCGTTAGTCTATTCCTTTGGGAGTGGTACGCCGTCGTTCTCCGGTGATCCGTGTTGCTGTAGCATAATATTCCTTGCATAAGCTCCGCAGCAATGACTGTTCCTCGGTTCGGCATTACGACTTCGGGGGCTCCAGGTCGAAGCACAACTTGCTTTATAAAAAACTTTGCGACTTCTTGTCTAGTCCTTCTTGGAAGAGCGGCAGTGCCTGCGCATGCCATGTAGTCTGTCGCCACGATAATTCAGTTGTTTTCGGATCGTGACGTAGGAAACGAGCCAACAAGGTCCATTCCAATCGGTTGGAGGGACCTCAATGGGTCCGCGATCGGCTGCAGACGTCATGCAGGTCTCGTCGGCGCCCTTTTTTCCCGCTGGCCGTCGCAGCGGCTTCGGACGTAGTAGGACACATCGGTTGTAAGGCAGGGTCAGAAGCATTTCGCATGGGTTTTGTAATAGAGTGAGCTGTGTCGAGTTGCCCGGAAGGCGGGTGGTCATGCCACACGTCCAAACTTTTTTCAGGAAGGTTTTATTGTATGACAAGAAAAGAATTAGTTCTCTTTCAGGGGTTAAAATTTTTCTTAACAAGGACGGAGCTTTTGAGGCTGAATGCAGGTCAGTCGTGTTTGAAGGTAGTAGGCACGGCAACGTTGCGTCCTTCGAGGTAGTCGATAATTACACGTAAGTCGGGGTCGGCACGCTGCTGCGCGGCTAGGTCACTCTCCGCCACGACTCAGAAGAGCGCACGCGCTCCATCGGAGTGTTGTAGTAGTGCTCCATGGGGACGCGATACAGGCAGTCGTCATTGGAATGTTTCCTGCCGGATTTATAGACGATTTTAACGTCTAACTTTTGGAGGCGCGAGCTCCACCGCCCCAGACGGCCAGTGAGGTCCTTCGAATTGGCGAGCCAACATAGCGCAATATGGTTGGTCACAACCTTGAACGGTCTACCAATGCACGTATCGTCGAAATTTTGTAGTGGTGCCTATAATGGCAAGACATTTTTTCTCAGAGGCGGGGTAGTTCTCTTGTTTCGACAGTCTGCGGCTGACCAAGGCGAATACTTTTTTGCAACCACTGTGTTTTGAACGAGGGTGGCACCCAAACCTAAATCACTGGCGTCCGTGAGCATTTCCGTTTCGGCGTTTTCGCAAAATGAGCGGCTTTGTAGCCGTTTGTGCTGCTCCCAGAATGCTTCCTCGTGTGCGTTTTCCCAGCGGAAAGGGGTGCTATTGTTAGTCAAGCGCGTGAGTGCCTCTGCAATGCATGCGAGGTTTTCGACGAAACGCCAGTAGGTAGTAGGAGCACATTCCAAAAAATATTCACAGGCCGTTTTTGATTTCAATTGTTCGAAGCTGGCTATGGCTGAAGTTCTTTCCGTTTCAGTCAGTACTTCCGTGACGTTGACGACGTGGCACAAAAGCTTGAGTTCCTCGTACGCGAATCAAGGTATTTACGAATGGCCTGACGTACGAATGGCCTAGAGTACAGACTCCAACCTTGCAATGTGTTCTTTGAAAGTACGGGCGAATACCACGACCTCGTCGAGGTATACGGGGCAGGTGCGCCGCTTCAGGCCAGCTAGCACCATGTCCAGGGCTTTTTGAAGCGTGACAGGCGTCATACACAGCCCAAATCGAATCACCTTGAACTCGTATACACCGTCATGAGTTACGAATGCAGTCCTATCTTTGTTTCGTTTATCCACTTCAGTTTTCCTGTAGCCCGTCTTCAGATACATCGATGAGAATTACTTCGCATGGTCAATGTCATCATCGATTCGTAGGAGGGGGTACATGTCCTTTTTGGTGATTTTGTTTATTCGCCGGTAGTCAACGCAGAACCTGAATGTGCAGTCTTCAGTGTTCACAAGAATGACCGGCGCATCCCAGGGGCTTTTCGATAGCTGTATAATGTCGCTGAGCCTGTCTTCGACTTGTGTTCGGAAGGCTTCCCACTCCTGTGAAAATACACGCCACGGTTATAGTAGGGTCAGTCGGGCTCCATCTTCGGTTAACCTTTGGTGCTTTGCTAGAGGTGTCGGCAGTAATTTTGAGTTCAACTAGAAACACTCGCGACAGCGACGCCGCAAAGGAAATATTTTGTTTCGTTTCTCTTCCGGTAGCGTCGGGTTCACCTCGAACGGTTGCGGAAGCTCAAACGCATCTTGGGGTGCGCGTTCAAAGGCGGCGACCTCTATCACGTCGCTTGCTTCCTGCGTTTGTTCGATGATTTCAATTGCACCGCCCTTGTTTAAATACTGGTATCCTCTTCGGTAAAATTAGTGCCCGAAACGTGTAATTGGCGATGCCTAAAGCGCGCAATGGCTCTTGCGACAGAGACACCGTGGTCGAGAGGTAAACGTCGGTCACTCCCTACAATAGCGCCGACGTCAGGAGCAGCATCGTCACAGCAGACGGTGATCATCACGCTTACGCGGGGTGGCAGGGTGAGATGATCATCGGTGATCCTTACTACAGCACGGTGTTTCGGTCACCACGTCATCGAGTGATCGCCGGAAAAGTTATCGACATGGTCTGCAGATCAATTATTCAACAGTTGTCTGTCAAAAAGTCCATTCCAAGAATTACGTCGTTGCAGCAAATGGGAAAAATAACGAACGCGGGGGGACTGCGGTGCCATCTATGATAACGGGCGAAGGGCGCATTCCACTTGACGTTGGGAGGTGGCTTCCTGTGTACGTATACACGTGTTGGCCATCCCATCTGATATGAACTTTCTTCAGCTTAGAGGCCAATCATCCGTTCATTACTGAGTAGTCGGCTCCCGTGTATATGAGGGCGACTACATCAAAGGCATCGATTGACAACTGGACGTCGGACACCGCATTCCTTGAGTTCCGGGTGCATCGGTGCGTCGTAACTCGGCTTGCGCGTTTTGAAAATCGGCCTTCTCCGCGGTAGACTCGATCATGTCGGGTACGCGCCGCGCCGTATTGCTGTCGTTGTGTTTGCGTGACACGTGATTGTAAGAGCGCGTTGTGGGCTGGAGATATCTGGGAATACCATTCATCGGCGCAGCGTTGCCTCGTTGGAGGGTTTTCGTTTTTCTGCCGTTGTGCAACTTCACCTACAGTTGTCGCTTTCTACAGATTTCTAGAGATTTCACGCGCGTGAGGTCGGCGTTGCCTGGATTGCTTGGTGATTAGTATGGGTAGGGTGGCAACGAACACTTGAAGCGCGGTGGACCTTGGTTGTTGTTGGACATTTATTCCTCGATCTCAGTAGGGCGCTCGCCGGGTAGGCGCATGGTGCTACAACGAAAAACCATTGAAAAGTGAAGCTCTTGAAGGGGCTGCAACGGTAGATGTCGTCGGCCTGTCCACAGTGGCAGCAGCGTGGACGACTATCGGGGCCTCACCCTACGTCCGTTTTTCTCGGTATCTGGTTTTGGACTGCGGTGGTCACGCGGGCGACTGTGGATGGTGGTATGCTGGGGCCTCTGGATGACGAGCTAAAGGGGGGCGAGGTAAACGAACAGATGCGGAGTAGGTGATAACTTCTGGCTTGTTGGGTGTTTCGGACAGCGTAGAAGTCCCCAAAGCGTGTTGCACTTCTTCACGAACCCCGTCGGTAAGGGAAGTGACTTGAGGTTGTGGCGTCGTTGGAAAGAAGTCTTGTTAGCTTATTCCTCACCCCTGCACGGACGGTCTCGCGTAGTGTGCGAGAGATAATACCCCCGCCACCGGTCCTCTCTTTAGTCAGAGCCTTCATTGGGAGCTAATACTGGCTCGTTAGTATTTCAAGCAACTTCTCCAACGTAGCTGCCTCAGACGCGAATTCCGCAACCGTCTTGGGGGGGGTGGCGGCAGGACATGCGAAGAGCTTTTGCTTAACCCCTCGCGTTAGAAACCTTAGTTTCTTTTCTCCCTCATTTCTGGGTCCACACGACAAAAAAGTCGCTTCAACTACTTTAGGAACATGAGCACGCTCAGTCTCTGCCGTAGGTGACCTGCAAAATTGTGGTGGCTCCCGGGGTTGCTGCAGGAGTACAGGAGTGCTCTTTGCGCTGGTCATACTGGACGCATTGTTCATAGCACCGAACGTGACGTCGTCGGCCTTCAAATTATCAGGCAGTAGTCTGAACTCCGGTTTTAGACCTTGTTTTTGGCGGCTGGCACTAGTTGGGCTTGGTTGACGACTTTAGCAGGGTGTAGGGTGCATGCACCCAGCACCTCTACTAGATGTCACAGAGCCAAAGATGGCATAGTTGTTTTGAGGCCTAGATAACATTTATATTCGCCATATGAAGTTAGTTGGCGATTTAATTGGAAATACACTCAGCCATATAATAAATCTTGTATTTGGATCTGGAACGTTTCCATCTTCTCTAAAGAAAGCGAAAGGTATACCAATTTTCAAAAAAGGCGATCGATTATTATATATAATTACCGCCCCATTTCCATTATCTCTTGTCTTAGTAAAATTATTGAACAGCTATTTTCCGAACGTCTCAACAGTTTCCTCACTAAGTTTAATATAGTTACCCCTGTCAATTCGGTTTCCGGTCTGGACGTTCCAGTAAACTAGCTTTGCTTTCGTTAACTGACTATATTAAGAATTCAATTGACTCTGCAAATTTTGTGGGTTCAGTTTTTTTTTACGAAAGCCTTTGATACCATTAATCACCAAATCTTGTTTAATGAATTAGAAGCTTACGGCATAACCGGACCTGCATTATTATTTTTGAAAAGTTACTTACTAAACAGACAATACACTGTATATGTTGCTGATGCTTTCTCTGATAGAACTTTTTTATCAAGGCGTACCCCATGGATCAATCTTAGGTCCTTTACGTTTTCTTTTATATATTAATTACCTTCCAGATTGGGTTAATTCCTCTCACTGCGTCTTGTATGCGGACGACAGAACCATCTCATTATCTAATAAATCAATAATTTCCCTCACCTCTAACTTGAATGCAGTGCTTAACATTGTTGTAATCTGGTGTCATGACAATTACATAATTATTAACGCGGAAAAAACTAAATTTATGGTGTTCATCTCATGGCGGAAACTATCAGTATTTTTCCTGAAATAAAACTTGGGCCTCATTAATTTGCGCCATGTGACCGAGTTATATTCCTTGGCATTCATCTCGACTCTAATCTTACATATAAAATTCACTTTCCCAATCTCAAGCAAAAAATCGCTTTCGGCATTCGAGCTTTAATCAAGGATCGCCGCTTCTTCCCTCATCATGCTTTGCTGTCTTTATATTTTGCTTTTGTTCACAGTCACTTCCATTATGGCATTATTTCATAGGGCAACGCTTGCTCTTCTCATGTTTCATCGGTTCAACACATTCAAAATCAATGTATTCGCATTAGAACTTTTAGTTCAGGTCTACTACGTCAGGTCTACTAGCTCAGGTCTAGTACGTCAGAATAACATACTATCAATTAATGCAGTATTTCATTACAACTTGGGAATATTTTTTTACAAATTATTGCACTGTTACCATTCACATGATTTCATTGATCTTGTTAGTTAGGAGCAAAAGCTTCACTAGATTTTCAAGTAATATTAATTGCTTAGTATCAATTGTTCACAATAATTACGGTAAGAAAACCTCTTGTTTCGCAGCTGTCACATTGTGAAACTATTTGCCTGTCACGGTCGAATCATCGTCATCTATTACGTGCTTTAAAAAATCCTGGGGAGTTTCTTTTTATTTATTTATGATCCTGTTTTGTTCATATTTATGATTGTTGTTCTCTTATGTTGTCTACGCTTTCGTTTCCTTCGTGTTATCTTCAAATTGTTTGTATAACTTTTGATATTTATTTTAGGCTTACTTTTTGAGTGTATGTACAATAGAGATTTACTTCACTTGTCTTTCATACTGCTTTGATTATATGATGAGCTCTTACGTCCATTTGCTGCTTTCACGAATTTTTAGTACATTCATATTCGAGGGTTCCTTACAGTTTGTTGACTCGGGGACCCTCGTCTGTATATCTCTTGCACTTTTTTATGAAATAACCTTCCGCCGCCCCCCCCTTAAAAACGATTCAAAAGCAAGTTATAAATAACAACTTATAAAAGGCACAGGCAGCGAAGCATCAGCCAGCAAAGTTACGTGCGCAGGCGAGTGTCGGTAAATCGAACGCCGTCGTGTGCGCTCTGCTTGAATTCGGAGCGAGTGTTGCTCTAACCGTCAAATTACACCGAGAACACTGTAAGTCAGAGAAGACGCTCTAGTTAGCCGCGTTAGGGCGAAACAGTCTTCCTATCAAATAAGATAACCCGTGCAGTATAAGAAATAAGGAATGGTACGCCCGCTTCACTTGACACACAGATAACCAATCCCGGCGCGGCTGGGCGGTAAAACCAAAACATAATCAAACCCCATGCGTGATTCGCGCTAACCGGCTGCCCTCATAAATTTAGTAGAAATTCCAACAATACACACTCACCATTCAGCAGAGGAAGTTCATATTAAAAATCGTGGATATTTGTACGACCGAGATAATTAATCACTGCCCGCCATCACAAGATGCCACCTTCGAAAAACTAAGTGCCCTTGCTCTACATTTTCTGGTGGTTTATGGGTACTGCACAAAATTGAATGACGTTCACTATGCGTATGACGCATTTTCGGTGAATATTCCAGATATTTAGGACAATTTAAAACTGTTGAAGCACCCTTGTTGTCAATGTGCTTCCGAACATGCGCCAATCTGACTTTTTAGTCTGTGCTTGATGGTTATAATTTATGGGATGTAAATCAAGCACCAACCTGCAGAAAAGTGCTTCAAGACATTGGAAGACCTCTCTGCTGTAAAAGCAAATAAAAATCACAAACTTTTTGGTATGGCATTTGAAACGGATCTGAAGGGTGTCTACTGAGTGGGGTTTCATGCCACGACTCACGTTAATACCAGTGATAAAAAATGTGTTGTGCTTGTTACGTTACACATAAACGTGACAGGTGTTGAGTTTAATCGCGGCATTTCAGCCGTGCAGAATTGTTATGCGGGTTAAGCTTCGGACTGTGTTTTAATTTCCTGATTGAAATATTTCAAATGAAAAAAAAAACAAGAACTGCAACGGAAGTAAACGCAAAAGTCATAGCAATAAAAAGGCCTGCTAATGTAACTCGCCACTAATGGCGAAAAACTGGTAGCAATGAAACAGAGGCAAATGCACTGGGCGGAATAGAAGTATTCGATTAGTAACAAAGAGATTTCGTCTTAAGATCTTGTCAGCTGACTTTACGGCCCTGACAAGTTTTCATGCCTTTGCTGTCTGCGTGGCCGGCTTTACATAAATACGGCTGCGAAATTGATCCTAAGAAGTTTCAAAAATTGGTAATGAACGCCTGCGCCTTCAGTGATGTATTCGACTTTCGCCAAGTCACCCTTTGTGACCATATCACCTTGTATAAAAAGACAAACGCGACGTGTGTCTGCCGACTACTAATGGGGCACAGTGAATCTAAGGGGGCATTTCTTTACGTAAAAAGTGGGAAAAGAAAAAGTCACACATTTTGGTTCCCCTAATAATGTGGAACTTACGTTTACGTCTTCACCTTGCTTCAAATTTCTTCTTTTTTTAACGCCTATCGACAGCAGAAACTCCTCTAATTATGCCATACGTTTTAACTCATGTTTATTGTGCACAGCAAGTACGACAACCGTCAGCTATTTAAAGGTATTTTTACTATTTTTGCAGTCGCCTCTCTCTCACAGCGAGCAGTTGCTCCGCAGAGAATGCGTGGATGTCATCGTTTTTCTATTGACACGGACCTCTTAAGTATGTTCTAGTTGCAACGACGGAAAACGATATGCAAGGAATCGAAAATAAATTCCCTCATTAGTTGTTTCTCTGACTGCCTCGAAATTTTATGTGAAAGTGGTCGGTACACGTTTGTAAAGACGAAAGCGCTGGCCCGCCTTTCACAGTTGCGCATTCCTTTTCGCGGCACAGCTTCTCAGTACTCTCTCAAGGCACCTCAACTCTTTTATTATAAATTCCAAGCAGCACCGTTTTTTCAACCTTAAAGGTCTCACTAAAGAATTTTTTTTTGGTTTCTACAAGTTCCACTTCCTTGATGTAGGAATTCTCATGTGAGCTTTGTGATAGCTTTTTTTAAAAGGCATTATTTCAATCAAGGCAGGTACCAGCGTTCACTACCACTGAAATGATGAGAGCGTAAAGGAGGTGAAATATCTCAAACACTTGCATTCAAAGGAAGCACGAACCTTTTTTGGCTTGTTAGGAGAGTTAGCGATTAATGTTTAAACGAGCCAAAACCCAAGAAAGCCCTATCGAGCTCATGAGTGCAAAAAAGTGACAATCGTTCTTAGCAGTCCTTGCTCCTTTTCCTCTTCTTGTGATCGTCTTTAGCTTTGCTTTGCCATATTTTATTTTAGGCCAATAAAACAACCTAAGAGCCTGCTTAAAGGAGCCATGAAGAGAAAATACAACTTCGTGTAATCGCAAAGAACTAGGATTCAGTATCTCAGTCAACAACAATACAGCCCTAAAAAAAGTTTTCTTAACAAAAGAAGCCAGAAGTATTTAAAAACTTTCAAATTTTCAGCCACAGTGACGTGTTATGAGCAAGAATTACGTCATACGGCCAACAATAAAACATAATTTTCAGGGCGTTTACTGCACGTTAGCATTCAAGTGATGCGGTCAAATGGAACTAGAGGCCCCCTTACAGACGACCAGTCACGTGTCGTCGCGACAGGTCAGTTAGGCGGACGCCAATCGGGGAATTGGCCATGGGCTTGCGACTGCTTCACACGTTTTCTTTATAATCTCCGTTTTTTCTTCGAAGATTGCGATGATATTGGTATCATTGTTATTGGGACTAAGCAGTCTTTTTACTAAAACCAACTTGTATTTTGTCTTCATGGCTCCTTGAAGATACAAAACCCTTATCTGGCTTCTGAGAAGATTTTGCACCTGAAACTGGAAACTACTCGTTATGAGCAATGCCCTGCGGTGTTACGACGCAATACGAACAAAGTAACAGTTAGCAGCCGTAAATGCAGTTGCTGCTTATGACACCTAATGGAAAGGGGGAACTAGGAATGCACATACAACAAAGGCTTCGTCAAATCTAGCTACGGTACCCAAAAAAAGACATTGCGAAAATGCGTGATAACTTCTGAGCCACAGCGCCCCACGAATTGTGCCGGCATCAGAAATAAAACATTGGGAATGAAGCCGCTCAGACAAAACTGGCCTACATCGTACAACATGACGTTTCCGTGCAGTCCTCGGGCGGGAATCACCGACGAAACAGTTGAATTTGATCTAACCTTCACACCATACGTGATAAAAACTTGTTAGTCGCTATTTTGAGCTTGTTCATGCTCACGGGGCCATTCAAACTTGCGGTATTATGACATTTATTTGAGTCACAATGTCGCTAATGACTACGTAGGGCCCTGGGTTCGGACTTTCGATCATGCACTTCGAAAAAACCGCAAATTTGTCTTAACATGTCAGTTTCGTTTCGGGGGCCACAACATTTATTCGTTTGTTCAAATAGAGTGAAATGTTCGAGGCATTCTGCTAGTATCTGCGCCGCCACTTTATTGTACGTTACACCAAACTCCTGCTCTACGTGCTGAAGTTCAACACTCATTTTTTAACCTCATTGTAACAGCAATGACCGTTCATTAGCGGCTGACCTGTTAATAACGAGTCCACCCACTAACATTGATGTTGATTAGCAGCTTAGGAAAAAGCAGTGTTCGGGGGTGTAAAAGTTTATGTTGGGGATAATTGCACGGTGAAATTAAAGAAGTAATGCCTTTACCATTGTTGCTCACAAAACAGTAATCCGTCATGTTACGAAGTCAGCGGGACGGCGACAAATTCTGTTATAAGTGATATTTTGATATAAGCGTGCTGTCAAGAAAACGTAAAGCAGTTCAGGTTAGCTTTAGATGTGCCACACTGCGAGGAATGAATACAATGTAATAAATGAAATAAAACTCTAAATCGGGTGCAAAAAAGGCAGTGATCTTTGTTTTAAGCTGTTGCCGGGTGCGAACAACTCCTGCTCCAATTTGATGACACCTTGCATGAGGCTCTGACCGCCGGGATTGGGTGCCGTGAAGAGCACTGACTGGCATCTGAATGCCTCGCATACTGGAGCACGAATGAGGATGAAAGACAGTGGCAACATTTATAGGGGCGCGCGGGGGTCAAGGAATGCTAGGGGATTTGTTTATGGGAAAGTCGGCAAATGCCGGGGCTTGAGTCTGAGGTTGTGTTTGTGAGCTCAAAATCGACTAACCGCTCATTCTGGGTTAGAGCGCAATCATGAAAACAGACTGGTTTTGCACTAGGGGCTTTGCGCGATTACTGGAAAATTTTTTTCCGAGGTGGGAAGGCGTGTTGTTTGCAAAACAAGAGTTTTTCGGCGCCCTGTTGTCCAGAACACCGCTAATTCTAGGGTTCGAGTGCCGTTGAACGGGCCCCGTTGCGTACACGCCATTGGCCAATGTCTAGGAACAAAATTCAATGAACCTACCACACATTTCGACCGTGCGCCTAAAGTCGGATGGCGCAAATCGAGCGTGACCGGTCCGAAAAGATCGCCGGGGTAACAGCTGTTTGCATTGACCCGACATGTTGATAGCCTGACTCGCCGCAGTGTCACCGCCACCGGAGATGCCCTGTCGCCTCTTTACTGTAGGTGGGTCACGCTCTTCCTGCTCTTCGAGTAATGCGGTACAAAATACGTGTGTTTGCGTTTGGACCAGAAGAAATTTCTAATAAAGCGATACTTCGAGTAAAGCGATTTCGTTAAAACGCGGGAATACAGTATATTGGGCATAGTTTATTGCCAGGCGCGCGTGAATACCATAGCACAAAATATTATTACCTACTTGCAAATGTTACCTATTTGCAAATGTCCCAACTATATTCAAGTTGCAGTCTTAAAGAAAATAAAAGCAAAAAATATGCCCATTCAGTTACTGTTCCATGGAAATTACCGAGATGGTGAGATCACGTCTGCAGGTATAGCTTCTACAGTAGTATAAAAATAAGTAGGTGTAGCGGCCTGGATAACACGAACACTACTATAATAAAATGCACATTGCAAATCAAATGTGGCTCCTATATTTAAGGATTGATTAAGTTCTGTTCCGACCAACTCACACTCAAGAAATTGTAAAAGTCATAGCTGGATTCAAAAACGAAAATAAAATTTTACGGGAGCAATATTTTGCTTTTCTATTAACATGCGTTCAACCAACTTACTCATTCCCATCACTGTACTGCCGAATTTTCAACAATACAATAATAAATAGTTTTTAAATATTCAGCACAGCTTCTTAAACGCTTGGTCTGTGACAGCCAGGTATTTAAGTTCTCATGACAATAAGGTTTTAGTGGGATATTAACCGAGTAACTTATTGCTTATTCCTCGATTGCCAAACCCATTCGAGGTAGCAGCGCGTTGCCGCCTAAGTTTAAAACTAACAGTTCTAGGTATATATTGCAACCTTTATCATGTCTGGGTCGATTCCTGCGCTTCGCGAATAGTTCACCGTCCTAAATACCGTAACATTAAAAATATCTGGCGTCAATTTGCATGAACGGCAAGGCAGCGTTAGGGACGATGGTAATACATAGCTACGACCGCCCCCAGCTAAAATGTCTACAATAAGCATGTTCACATAATCAAAGTTTCCAAGTTCATTCACTCGAATACACTCAAAATAGAGCCATTCGGTCGATTTCTTGTAACCATTGAGCCAATTCTAGCGTAGCAGAACCAGAACTTGAAATATTGTAACAACCGTTAGATATTACCCGCATGTTCACCTTTCCGCGTATATTGCACAATTATTTTGTTCAGTGACAACTTAAGCCTGCTTCCTATGAAGCCTCCAACACGCGTGCCATCATGAGTGCATAATTAACTCAGGTAAAACGTATCTATTCAAAAATTGTTTTCAATTCATGCGCTCCACATCGTTCCTTTATATATGCGGAAACGCTCTGGTGACACCAATGCCTTTACAAAAAAAATGGGAGGAGGAGAACGTGCAGGCAAACGTTTTTTCGAGGAAAAAACGTCGATTGGCGCCCTCTATTCTGCGTATAAAATTTTTATGACGTTTCTTTTTTTTATTAACCACGCATTCCGCATCTTTTATAATCGCACCACGATACTTCTCCTTCCTAATTCATTCAATATAGCTTTGTATATATTGGTAGCAAATTATAAAAAACATGTTGAATTTAGAAATGCATGAATCTACTCTATCAGTATTTCATTTTATAAATATATTCGAAATGGATAAATAAATGACCAAGATTTTGCGTGCGCTCCTGGTTGAGGCGATTACTCAAGCCCTCTTAAACGAACCACTCCCGGTGACGCGCTTATTATAAAAGAGGCTACCCTGCTGGAAGGCCAAACGTGAAAAACGTTTTGGCTTGCGAAGATTGCCTTTATCTGAGTGGGTGGGCTCCAACCTTGAACTCTACTGCTAGCCTGCCAGTTATTGCTTGGATACATGGCTGGCAGTTCCTCGTTGGTAGTGCTGCAATTTCATTGGAGCATCGTAGAAATTTGGGAAGCCTTGGTGACGTCATTGTGGTAAACATGGTCAACGCATTGTATTTCAATATACGAGAAAAAATAAATACAAAGAATTCCGGCGCTTTGCTGTCTTTTATTTTCTTGAAAGACATGAAGCCGCTGAAAACACTAACAAAAGTTGACATAAATAAAAACAGACAATTAAAAATGATTTACTGCCCGCAGAAGTACGAACAGCAAGAGCTTTATGGTGGGAGGGCGGAGACCTTAGGTTTGCCTAGAAATATTGCATAATTTGTGCTGAGGCGCATAGATTCTCGTGCTGATATAGAAGTGGCAAAAGGTGGTGCCCCTCCTCTGTCTAACAAGCAATGCTGCTGCCACAGTTTTACGAAATTTTACACCTTCATTTATTGAGGTCTGCTTCTATGTTTTTATCTGAATTGCGTTAGTGCAATGCCGGAAAGCGATATGTGAACCACTACAGCACTGTATTTAAACTGATCAAATATTTTGCAGATAGGGAGAGAATGTTAAAAAAGTGAAAACGTGCTCGCATGGCGCGGGCACGCACAGACAAACCTTGGTAATTGTGCTTGTGTAATTGTTCATTCAAGCGACCGCGAGGTTTTATGCGGCAACCAGCAGATTGCTCATGCGTAGACCATTTGAATAACTAATTGGGTAATGATTAGATATGGACTAATAAAGAGGATATAGGAACAGAATATTTTTTACCACAGCAAGCAGACGTTAGGTCTGGCGCCGCAAGTGTTTATGACAAAACAATGTTGGTAATTTAAGTCGTCCACTCTTGTTTCAACTCAAACGAGGCTTCAAAAACGTGGGCGCATCTCAAATAGCGAAAAAAGTGCGTGAAAATTCTGTAAACTATGTATAAAACACTTTTTATCACTTTTAACACTTTTGTACTGTTCCTATGCAATGAAATTCCCCATTGAAACTTCGTAAAATATAAACTTCAGCTGTAGTATGCCCACAGGGTTGCATATAAATTCCACATTATTAAGTACAAAACATTTCATTGCATTGGTTTGCGAAGGTATGTGCCCAGAAGGCGTGCACACAAGACCTCGCGAGAAATTCTAACGCGAGCTACGTCATTTAACTATGTCCAAGGAGTTGTCGCGTAATTGCTCACTTCTCTGCCAATATCCTTCAACATAGGGTGGTATCCTGCCGCCCATTCCACGTAAATGCCTGCTTTCCTCCCCCGCCTACCGCTGACGCTCTTCCCTATAACCAGCACTGCAGCGACGGACTGATGTTCCCGGACTGAAAAAAACCTATCACTTCTTGTTTATCCTCTCTTTTTAACGTCTTTATTTCTGCATTGTACAGGTTATAAACCTTGTGACAGAAATGGGGAAATTATGGTGAAGGGGGAGGCTGGCCGCTGTTCCGCATCTTCGAGGGGTGTGGTGGTCCCCGACGTCGGCTCTGCAAAGAAAACGGGCCGGGTCCTCTTTCGTCCTTAAATATTGAAGAAAAGCCCGCCAGAGCCGGATGGCGTCCGATGGTTCAAAGTACAATGGTTTATCTACATTTATATCACAGCAAAACGGTCCTAAATCTTGACTCCAGCAGATCGTCTCCGGTAAAAGAGCGATGTAGACAATAATCGCTAGCGACCGTTGCGCACCGTTGAGGAGCCCACTCAAATCTCCGGATCGTAAAACTGCGCGCCCAACCCCCGGCGCGTGTAAAGAATCATATAAGATTAAAAAGGCCGTAGGGCCGTCAATATTTAATACAAGACGGCTTATACTTCCTTTAAAGAAGGGGCTGGTGATTACGATACTCTCTAATGCGATATTTGGGCGCTTCTGTTCTGCCAGCTCGTGTAGCAGCAGCCGCAGACGAGGCAGTTCCACCAGTTGCGTCGCTCATTGCTCCGTAATAACTGGCTGAGAGCGCATGTGCGCGTCCCACTACAGCCTCTGCAGATGCCCACGACCGGTTGCGTCACCCGCAGTTTAGCACTCGCTCCTGATGGCTGCAGTGCACTGGGGCAGCACTCACAGGTGGGTTTTCTCTACGGTGAGCCTCTGCGGCGGCGACGCAAAGTCCTTCTCAGAAAGGGAACGCGATCTGCGTCTTAGGCCGTCTTCTGAGTGATGTCGCAGCTGTCGTAATATATTTTAATAATGACGTCATTTCACGTCTCAGCCAAGCAAACTGCGTGAAACGCTGTTTTTTTACGTCCATAGCGCACGTTACGGTTGTTACGTTTATAATCTGAACATAGCACGAAGCGAACACACATCATTGTCACACGAACACCCCCCCGCCCTCCATCCCCCCCCCCCCTGACGTTTTCGCCAAATGTCGAACGCCTGGTACGGGCACAGCATACAGCCCCTTCCTTTCCCCAACCGCACACTTTAGGAGAGCGCTGGCTCGCGCCGTCACGGCGACCACCCTCCCCTTCTAAATTCACGACATTCTCCCCTTTGCTTTTTTTCACTCGTCGGTCTTCCCATCATTCGCTCGGTCACGATGAAGCGGGCGTGGCTGAGCCCAGAAACGGGCGCCAAAGAGATGCGCCTTAAAATGTCTTCCCTGCAATTCATTTGTGTTAGGAAGAAAAGCAGTCTTTAAGATTGATCTTTGTAAGATGGCTTTCACAGATCGAGTGTTGGACACTGAATCACGTCAATCTTCGGAGGGAATACCGTTGCAGAAAGTGGCTCTAACGCTTCTTTTGTTAAAACTATACCCAAACGAATTACATGACAATTAGCCGCTAAGACGACTCAAACACAATGCCGGGTTTTGTATAGTTTTCAAAAATACATGGTTCACAGTCATGTTGTAAATACTGTAGGATTCTCGTCCGCTGTCAATACATATGGGATTCTACAGCAGGGAAATGGACCTACCCATGTTTGTCTACTGGTCAAAACTCTAGCTCGCCAAACGTTCATTCAGTTAATATACATGAACTATGCTCAATCGCAAATTACGAACAAACGTGTTTTGCTTCGTGCACCTCTTGGACTACGACCCAGTGAAACATCACGATGAGGATCGGCACCGCTGCTTTGCTGGTCATCCTTCTTTACAGAAAGGAAGAGAACTAAATTTTCTTTCTCTGTACCTCTCTCTACTTTATTCTTCGACTCCCCCTCCACCCTCTTCCCCGCTACTGGGTTGTATGCAGGCGAGCTTGCTGGAGAGCATAAAAATATCCCCAGTGCACGTCATTTCCTTTTCCTTTCCCACAAATCACAACCACCGCCACTTCGTCGCCTTGCCTTCCCCGCCTACCACTCACCCTTTTACCCTCTTGTTTTGCTTTCTCCCAAACTATACGCAATAGGTTTCGCTGAGGATAATTCAATTTTAGAGCGTTGGCCCTGCTGAAACGCCATCTATACGAACCTTTTTTTAGTGCTACCCTTGGCCTTCGAGCCACCAGCTCCGTGCTTCACGACGAGCCTGCTTTGTTGCTTCGTATTTTCTTGTTCAACTATTGTTCATTCCGCCTTTTTATGCTTTCTATGGCTACAGTTAGGTCCTAGTTGTTTTGAAATAAATAAAAATTGCCAGTATTTGTTACGAATTTGCATTTGCTTGAAATATGTAGCGTGTTTTGCTTTCGTTAACACATCTTGGCGAGTATTGTGGGTTCCACCAGATTTAGTAGTATGAAAACATTTTCCCTCGGACAACGTCTATTCCAAGTACCTTTTCAAATTTCCTGCTGGGCGTCTAAATCGAGGGACAGGCAGAGACGTACATACAGACGGACCGAGGAAACGTTCGCGTTACTCTAGCCCAAGAAAGACTGTCGTCGTTGAAAACCCGGACAGTGACGCTAGTTACACCTATGAAAAATCGATAACAGGCAAGTTCCCCATCCCTCACCCCACCCCACCAACATGCGCATTCGGTGTAGGAGTCAGTGTAAAAACATATGAATAGGTTCCAGGAGAGAAATGGAACGTGCTCTTGAGAAATATTGTTCGAGAGCATGATGAGTCATGGCCGTTGTTCTACAGCACATCATTAGGAATTTCGATAATGTACCACCACATCATTAGGACATTATCAGCAAAACATAATGCAGCACCTCATTAGGAATTTCACTTATTTCTACTAATATGTTCTTTAACTCGCGTTTGTTACCTCACCCACTCCGCTCCCTTATTGTCCTTTAATGTTACTCCTGTCATCTTCCGTTCCATTTCTCGCTAAGTCGTCCTGAATTTAAGTTTAACCTTTTTAGCAAGCCCCCCAGTTTCTGCCCCGTAGGTGAGTACAGGTAAGATTCAGCTGTCATACATTTAATTCTTTTTGAACAATCGTAGCCAAAATTCATTATCTGAGAATGCCTTGCTTTGCACTTCACCCCATTCTTATTCTTCTAATGATCTCTGCAACATGTTTGGTATCCCTGGTCGCTACTTAGCCTAAGAAGATATATTCGCGTATTCCTTCCACGACCTTGTCACCTATATCAAACCACGGTGCTATCCCGAAGCTATTGAGCATTACTTTGGTTTTCTGCATATTGATGTTAAGGCCCACAATTCTACAGTGTTTCACCTGTGCAGCAATCATGCTTTGCAACTCGTCCCCCAAGTTGGTTAGCGAGGCAACGCCATCACCAAATCTGAGGCTACTGAGGCATTCTCAATTAGCCCCTACGCCCACCTGTTCCCAATCCAATTTTCTGAATACCTCTTGTAATCATGCTGTGAATTGTATTGGAGCTATTGTGCCTCCTTGCGTGACACCCTTCTTGATAGGTTTTTTACTGCTCACCTTATGGAAGACGATGGTAGGTCCGGACCCATTATAGATATGATCTAGTAACCACACGTAATGGTGTGTACACCCTGATTCCGCAATCCTTGAATGTCTGCTGCAAGTTTGGCTTTGTCAAATCCCTTTCTCTAATCTATAACGCTATATATAAGGGTTGAGCTTATTCTCCGCACAATTTCTCTATGAATCTATTTATCGTGTGACTATGGTACATTGTTGAAAAGCCATACAAAACCCTGATTGTTTCATTGCATCGACTGAATCTAAGCTGTCAGAAAATATGTTAGCGGTTAACCCGTAGGCGACTGGCAGCAATCTTATTGGCGTGTAATTTTTCAAGTCCTTCATGCCACCTTTCTTATGAATTACGATGATGTTCCCGCTCTTCCAAGATTCCGGTACAGTCGCGGTCATTAGGCATTGTGTCAGAAGTTTGCATGTTTTTCTTGCACAATTGGCCCTCCATCCTTCAAGAGGTGTGCTCTTATTTGATCCTTACTAGATCTTTTGCCCGGTTGCATTTCTTTCAAGCCTTCTTTACCTCTTCTGTCGTTAGTGGCTGGATGTCTAACTCCTCTGAACTACTTCCTCGTTCGGTATTATCCCGTGTGTCGCGGCTGCTGTACAGATCTATATAGAACTCCTCGGCTACTATAACTATTTTGTCCCTATTTTTGATGACATTGTCTTGCTTGTTTTGTGGTGCATACATATGATTTTTCCCAATGCCTAGACCCCTTTTCACTGCCTTCAGGCTGCTGGCGTTCTTTTAAGCATGCTCAACCATCTCCATATTATACTTCTGTATATCAGCTGTCTTACGCTTATGGTTTCGATAAAGAACCGTAATTGAAGCTTAGAGCGTCCCAACTGTCCATTGAAAGAGGAAAGCCAGGAATGACATTTAAAATTACGAAAATACGAGCGGGCTTAGGGAACAGATTTGTGTGGAAGATTTAGTAGTCAGTAGTAACGGAAGGAAGTGGGCAAGGGAGCGACACGTCTTGGGTATTAGGGACACAATCTGGACCATTCATTTAAAGGAGTGGAGGGCAATGAACCATCAACGCAATTATGTTCGTCACCGAAACCGATGGAGAATTGAAACTCAAACATTCGTGGGCAAGTAATGGACTGGGCTAGCACACAATAGAAGTGACTGGAAATAATTGGGAGATCCCGAACTTCGGCAGTGGACACAACTACCCTCAAGATGTTGATGACGACTATAACAACGACGATGGTGCTCATACAGTAATATAAAATAGCATTATATTGTCCCTGCAATACATCCTCCTAGTTGTCCTCCTCATAACGATAAGCAGCAGCCTACTAAGGTACATTGCGGGATGAAGGCTTCTCCCGTTGACCTAAAGCTGTTCCTATCCTGCGTTGCTCGAGTGACCACTTACACTAAATTTCGTTACTTCATCCTTAGAACGAATCATTTTCTTCCCCGTGTTCTGTACCCATCTCTTGGTATCCACTTTGTTACCATAATTGTTCACCCGTTTGGAGGGGCGTTGGAAAAGAGGATTAAAGATAAACGGGGAATACTTCAGCTATTTGAGGTTTTCGGATGACTCAGTATTGCAGATTCGACCGCGAAAACCTGCAACAATACTTGAAGCGCTGCAGGCAAGAGCGTTGGCAGTTGGAATAAAAAATAAATATGAATAAATCGCAAATAAGGTTAAATAAGGCATGCCAAAAATGCATTCTTCAGCTTACGAAACAAAACGCTGGAGGAAGTAAAAGAATACAGCTGACCCGGGCAGATGGTTAGGGCTGACCACAACCACAGCATGGAAAAACGGCGAAGTGTAGGTATGGGTTGGGGAGTACTCGGCAAGCACTCCCAAAAAATGAAAAGGTAAGCTACCTCAGTCACTAAAAAAATCTACAACCACTGTACACTGCCAGTTACCAAGTACGGAGCTGAAACGTGCCGCCTAACTAACACTATATAGCTCACTAAGGTCGCCCCAAGAGGCAATGGAACGAAAAATGTTATAAGTAACAATCAGGGGCAGGAAACACGCTACCTGGATCAGAGAATAACTCTAGAGTAGAAGACATAGTTAAAGAAGAAGAAATGGGCTAGGGCTGGCCATGTAGTGAGGCGATGCGACATATATGTATGGTACTGCGTGAACGTGCTTTGTTACTTGCGTAACGATCACGTGCCGAAACTTTCAACCTCCATAGAAATATTTGTAAAGCCTTTTTCGCAGCAGCTCAATTTCTGTATGCCTCATTGTATATATATAACAACTATCTGAAATGAGGGCTACAACGTATCACCAGGGTCAACCGTTCGTTCGTTGCTAGAAAGTATCGGCTGCGGCGCTGACGATACACGTTAAAATGGTTTTCTGAAGGCCGAGGTTCTTCCGAAGACCAGCTAATTTTCTTTCTTTCATTTATTCTTCTTGAGGTGCAGGGAACATTTAGTGCCATTTTTCAGTGAGTCCTACGCAGAATGCCGAGGTTTCACGCTATAAAGTTCATAATCTTTCGCGATAATAAGATGCAGAGTAATGAAATTATTATCCCCGCATAAGCAAGGTTGTTTCTCTAATGTAAGGCAATTTTCTTTATTCGGTAGTGGTGTGCATAATGACCAGATACGGCCAAAATCCATGACCACACCAATTTATTGGTGCAGAGCTATTGGCACTTGATTCTCGCGTACAAGGTATCTGCCGGGAACGTGGCGCCATCCATCGCCGCATTCTGGAACGTTCGCGTGTACTTCGCCATACTCCCGGTAGGTATAAGCACCAGTCCAGATTCGCAGGAAACTGGATGTTCCACCTTGCCTTGTCTTCGTTAGAGGAGAACCACGAGGAGAACACAACCGCGTCGTCTGCTACGGGAACCACCCCGTTGCTACTCGCAACTTGGGCAGCGCCCTGCAAGAACCGCGTCTGCTGTTGTATTGTGGCGCGAGCGTGCATTCTGTGATTACAAAATAGCTTTAGAGTAAACGGAAACTTGCTTGAGATCTTGTTGGTAGACCTTAACTGTGAAAATACAGCACAAGGATGAGCCCTCTTATAAGAACGCACTTTAAGATGCTGTTAGGCTTAAATACCCAAAAATGCGTGCGAAACAGATGACGCATGGATACGTAAGCGCACCCGTGTGCCCGCGCTGACGCCGTCGGGCATAGTGCGTTTCGCCCGTCTTTTCGGGTCTGTAACATCGCTTATAACAAGTGGGCGCAGAACGCTTTAGCATTGTGTGTTTCCAACAGATTGCTAGAGGAGCAAGGAGACAAAACAGCGCCACACGTGCATAAAGGAGTTGCCCTACGCCCCCTCCACATTTGCAGCCAGGGTATATGAAGCTATCACCTAAAACCAGCTTCAAAGTGTCGTGGTCAAACTCCGATAACCTGAATGGCTGGGTCGTAAGATCATTTATAAGTCCCCATTTCGAGCCGCTGAAGCACCAGCCACAGAAGACGATATCCTTGAGATGAAATGGACTCATGAAGGCAGCAAACCATTCGATACGCAAGGACGGTGGACGGTGACAAGCAAGGGCGCCTACAAAAGCTGGTCTCTCCTTGTAGGTGACGTTGTGAGTGCTCATAAACCTCATTCGGACGTCATGAACTCGTAGCCGTCTGCAAAAATATTGATCAAAATGTTAATAACAGAAAACAAATTTGAGAAAAACTACAGATAATAAATTAGGGGAATAAAACCCCTAAAATAAGTGTTGGGAACGCAATGGTCAGTTTTATCATTGTGGCCGTATGTATATATCCAAACCAAAGTTATATACAACCGTCAAGAATTGGTACGTTGCCTATTTCTCTTGACCAACACTCAAAAATATTGATCTAATGGAAAGAACTATCGCTCTGCTACAGAGTCCAAGAAAAGAGTTTTTAACAGCGGAGCTGTTCAACGGCTGCGCTTTACGAAAGTGGGTTGTGGTGACCGTGGCACGTCACGCTCCTTTGGGAGCAAGTTTTTCTGCCGCAAAAAACCGGATCCTAGTCAGGAAAAAAATCATAAAAACATAAAAGTGGTCCAACGGCGTTCATAATTTATAGAAGACGGCCTATATTTCCCCTAATGTAATGTCTGCTAACAGTGCGTTTATGCTCAGAGGTGAAGCCGACGTCCAAAAAATCGGTGTATCTTGGTCTTTGTAGGCTGGCGTTCTCACACTGATTGTTGCGCCGTGAAGCGTGGCCATCCACTGAGCGAGAGAGAAACGCTTTAGGGTGCGTTCCAATTGAACGTTTAGACAGCTTATTTACCGTCTTCGCGGACAGTACGCCATGTTAAGCCCCGTTCCAACTCGAACGAAGCAGTCAACAAAGACTTCTTCGAGGAGACAGCATCGAAGTCAGCAACGATGCAGGCCACCTTCCTGTGTAAACGGAAAAACGACGCCAGTGGCATCTTTTGGCGTGTTTATGTTGAAACAAAATGACTTGTTATTTATTTGAACGTTTTGTATAATTCTCTAGTGATGAAGATGACTTTGCCTAAATTTTAAATTACGTAACGTTTGTAATAACAACGCTAATAATAGTTGCGAATTTTGCGGCCTACTTAACTCAACATGTCTGCTACGACGCTGTCGTCTGCGCTGGTGTTGCGTTTGCGACCGCGGCGACGTTCCAATTAAATTCCTTTGAACGTCTAGTTAGACTGCTTCGTAGTCTGTCTACCAAGCTGTCCGCGAATTGGAACGCAGCATTATTTTCCTAGCAAGTTGGCTTAGGAGCGCGTTGTGGACGCTCGGTCAACCATTAGTAGCTGCACGCACGGGTGCGAGTGGCCCAGCGCGTCCTCCCACTGCTCAGTGCTGGAGATTGGGGGGAGCGGGGTGAGGTGGAGGAGGGTTTGAGACTTGAAAGGACTGGCCACATGCTGTGAGAAAAAGTGTCAATTGCAGTCACAGATATGGTAGTTAGGGGAAGGGAACCAGGAGGAATTGACCTTGTGTAGAACGGTACGACTGGCGCAGGAATACGTCTATAGGGGTCGCCATAGGCGTTTCCAAGCATTTTTTTTCTTTATTGCCTGCTTGGCGACAACACAACACGCACTGTTCAGTACAAAAATTACTAGCTCCAGCGACCAATCGGCTGAAGGGAGTGGCTTAAAACATCTTAAATTGCACTAGAACATCCAGGATGGGTAACCACTCAGTCTCTTCCGGCATGACTCGATAAACTTCTCTTATATAAGCAACGCTTTCAATGAAGTACTCTCGCACAGTGCGAGCATCCTCTTCGGCATTTTGAACCGCCATGCGAGTTTTCCACATAGAATGCAGACTAAGTGCCATGAACATATCATAGGGCACGCCTCCATCATTGTTTACAAGCAAAAAGCGAATGTCATAAGGCGTTATGGTAAGTCTTTTTTCAGGGTTCGTTTGAAGACGTCCCAGTGGAAACACCGCATCCCAACAGTCCAGAAAGATGTGCTCAATTGTTTCCAGCTTTTGGCATAGTCTACAGTTAAGTGTCCATGGGTGTACATATAGTCCCTTTTTCCTGCAGCCAGGGTTTTACTGGAAGCGTGCCGCTATGAAGTTTTAAAGAAGAAAGATTTAACAGATGGACGTACTGGCATTCGTTTCACTCTTTTTAGAACATCTTTTCCTGAACCCACTGCATATAACTGAGGATAAACCGGAACAGGCAGACGCACATCAATCATATCTTTGTACAAAAGTTTCCGCGGTACACTACTCAAATACTCGTGAGGGATGTGTGGTCAAGGGGGATAGCTGCGGCGGGTGAGACGGTGACGTTCCGTGACTTCTTCGTACTACAAAAGACGCTTGCGTGCCGAAGGGGAACCGTGGTCGGGAGGGGGAGCTAGCCCAGCACGGCTAGGATGTTCTGGTGCTGCTTGGTTGGCCACGTCGCGAAAGTATCATTACAGAAAACGGCTCTAAATTTGGTGTTATTGAGGTAACAGTTAAGTTGTAAACGACACAGAAATACTGTCGGCTGGCAATGCATGTCCATCCATGGAGGATGTTTGGTTACAGAGAACAGCTGTAACAGTTGCTCTACCGAAACTATGAGGAAATAAATAATGTGACAATGAGCCGCTAAGACGACCCTAACCGTACGCACCACAGCTCCACCGGTCATCCGTCTTCACAGAGCAGAAGGGCCCTGAATTTCTTTAACGGTGCGTTCCGAAGCATCAACTAATTAATGTTTTCGTTACCTGACGATCGACATAACAGCGCCAAACGATTTAATTCAATACTATAACTTTTTCTCAACTAGCCGAAGGTGCTCGTGAAAAATAACAACGTCGCTTTTAACGCAGCAATAAAATAGGCGCCCCTGGGAGCCGCTGTAATAGAAAACAACCATTGTATCTATTTTTTACAGCCTTTTTTAACAAAGAAAATTTTTACCCCATAGTCGTTTTGCATTTTCCTTTGTTTACAACAGACGAGAACTGAGTGGCAGCAATAACGTGGGAGAACCCCGCCTCTTGCAACCCCCCCCCCCCAAAAAAAAAAAAAAAAAAAAAACGTGTATTAGCGGTATTTTTTCTCCGAATAAACATTTTTGTGAATGGGCTTTATATATTGTCCAGGGCAATATTGTCGTCGGATTACAATAATTGTATTGCAAACACGTTCTAAGGCACAGCAAAGCGGCCTACAATTTTATGCCTCTTTTTAGAGCGCGCAACAAGGCACATTTCCGAGCGCGCGTAGCTTCATCTGGTTCGGCAGCGGCGCATTCGGTCGCCGCTGATGCCTCCGAGCGGCAATGCAACCAGCGCCCCCTCTATAGCCCAGCGCTGCCTTTTGAAGACCGTAACGCCCAGTATGACACGCCAGCAGAGCGGCGATTACCGTAATTACCCGATTCTATAGCGCCCCCGATTCTAACGCGCACCCTATTTTCCCGGCAAAAAAATCGAAAAAACTTGCACTTCCGATTGTAATGCGCACGGAAGTTTGTGAGCAAGAAAAAACGAATGCCAGATAAACGGGTG
>CM023455.1:10656584-10819291 GCA_013339765.2 Haemaphysalis longicornis | reverse complement strand
CGCCTCCGGCACCTGCTCACCCACAAGAGCTTGGAGATCGCCGCCTTCCCAGCTGCTCAACACCAATGCGACAGCTCGTGGGCGCGAGCAACGTGGACTTGAGTGGTGCGCTTCTAAAGGAGCTCTTTCTGCAGCGCTTGCCACAGTCCACTCGCATCGTTTTAGCTGCTGCAGGGGACTTGACCCTCGACCGCGCCGCCGAGCTTGCTGATAGAGTTCACGACGCGACTTCTCCCTCAGTCTCCAAACTTGCTGCTTCGACAGCAGAGTCATCGGCCTTTTCCCGCTTAGAGACTCGGGTCGATCAACTCGCCGCTTCCATTAAAGCGCTTCGAACGTCTTCTGATCGCCAATGCGCCTCCCCACGTCCTAGCCGTCGTTCGTCTTCCCCAGGCGGTTCTTGCTCGCGCATCACTCGAAGATCGTCTATCTGCTGGTACCATCGCACTTTCCACCACCGCGCCCGTCACTGCACGTCCCCATGCAGCTGGTCGGGAAACGCGACGCGAGATCACTGATGGCGGCAAGTGCCCTCGCCTTACAACCTGGCCGCCTTTTCCTGGTCATGGATTGCATTTCTGGTTTGCGCTTCCTTGTGGACATGGGTGCTGAGGTCAGTGTATTACAAGCCACCAAGGATGAGCGTAGTTCTAAGTCACCTGGACCTAAGCTTCGTGCAGCGAACTCTGCCTCTATCGCCACGTATGGTCTGCGGTCCCTCACCTCGACCTTGGTTTGCGGCGCGCCTTCCGGTGGGTCTTCGTAGTAGCCGACGTCAATCAGCCCATCCTCGGCTCCGATTTCCTGACCCATTCTGACCTAGACGTCAGCATGCGTCACCATCGCTTGATTGACAGCAAGACGCGTCTTTCCATCCTGGGCGTACTGTGTACTGTCGCTCCAACTGGCATCCGCACGCTGCTTCCCTCATGCCGGTACGCAAGAATACTCGAAGACTACCCTGATGTCACAAAACCCTGCAACTTAAAGCAGCCGCCCAAGCATAGCGTTACCCACCACATCGTCACGCGTGGTCCACCAGTCGCAGCTCGGCCGCGTCGCCTCTTCGGTGAGCGTCTGGCGACTGCTAAACATGAATTCGAGCACATGCTGGAACTCGGTATTATCGCCATCGTCCTGAAACCACGCGTCTCCACTGCATATGGTTCCTAAAAGTGGAGACTGGCGTCCGTGCGGTGATTACCGGGCGCTCAACGCTCAGACTGTCCACGACAGCTATCCCCTACCCCACATCCAGGATTTCCCAAGCCACTTGGAAGGGTGCACAATCTTTAGCAAAGTGGGCCTTGTCAAAGCGTATCACCAAATCCCCGTCGAGCCTGCCGATATCCCGAAGACGGCCATCACTACACCCTTCGGCTTGTTTGAGCTGAGTATGTGCGCATGCCCTTTGGGCTGCGCAACGCAGCTCAAACATTTCAAAGGTTCATTGCCGAGTTGACGCGCGGCCTTCCGGCTGTATTCGCGTACATCGACGACATCCTAGTCGCGAGTCCTACTCCACAAGATCACAAGCGTCACCTCCGAGAACTCTTTGAACGCCTTCAACAATTTGGCCTGGTTGTCAACGCCCAGAAATGCGTCTTTGGGACGTCCGAACTCGAGTTCCTGGGCCATCACATCTCGGCGCAGGGAATTCGCCCTTCACCCTCTCACGTTCAAGCCGTGAAGGACTTCCCCGAACCTACCAGCCTCCGTCAGCTTCGTGAGTTCCTGGGCCTGGTGAATTTCTCGTGACGCTTTATACCCCACTGCGCCGAGCTTCTGCATCCACTGACTGAGCTTCTTCGCACAACCAAGAGCTCTTCATCCGCGATTTCCTAGTCTCCCGAAGCTCAAGCCGCTTTCAACGCTGCTAACCAAGCCGTCGCCGACTCGGTGCTTCTCATCCACCCGAGAACCGACGTGCCCACTCGCATCATGGTAGATGCATCCAGCGTTGCAATCGGCGCTGTTCTCCAGCAGAGAATCGACCCCGAGTGGCACCCGCTGGGTTTCTTCTCTCGGAAGCTCCAAACCTGCAGAGACGCGCTACAGCCGTTTTTGGTCGGAGCTGCTCGTCATTTACGCCACCATCCAGCACTTCCAGCACTTTTTGGAGGGCCAGTCCTTTCACGTTCTTACCGACCATAAGCCTCTGGCGTACGTTTTCCGTACGAACTCCCCCAAGTACGTTGTAGGGAAACTCCGTCAGCTCGCCTATATTTCGGAATTCACGACGGATATTCGGCACATCAAAGGCACCGACAACGAGGCGGCTGACGCGCTTTCACGCATTACCTCCATCGGCAGTGCTGCATCTGCTGTGGACTGGGAATGCCTAGCTCAGGCGCAGATTGAGGACCCTGAGCTGCAAGCACTGCGGGGCCACCCGGGTTCCCTTCGTTTGCAACTTGTGCCTCATCCGTTCGTGCCTGCTCACTGTGGTGTGACATGTCAGCGGCGGCGCCTCGACCTTCGTTCCGGCTGCCTTTAGTCGTGCTGTGTTTCACTTGCTGTGTTTCTGCCACCCAGCATCCGAGCCACGCAGCACCTCATTACACAGCGGTACGTCTGGCCGAGCATCAACGCTGATGTCCGCCAGTGGGCCCGTTCGTGCCTCGCTTGTCAGACAGCCAAGGTGACCCGCCACACGAAGACTCCCTTGCAGACTTTTTTGCCACCTAGCTGTCGCTTTGACAACGTCCATCTTGATTTGGTCGGACCATTTCCTCTCTCCCGTGACTGCCGGTACATTCTCACAATGATTGACCGCTTCACCCGTTGGCCCGAAGCCGTACCAATTCCGGACATCACGGCAGAAACGGTCGCAAAAGCCTTCGTTTCGACATGGGTTTGCCGTCTCGGCTGCCCCGGTATTGTTACCACGGATCGAGGCAGGCAGTTTGAATGTACTCTGTTCACTTCCCTCAGCCGCTTGCTTGGCACTAAACACTGCCGCACCATGGCATACCATCCCTGTGCCAACGGCATCGTTGAGCGGCTCCATCGCCAGCTCAAAAGGTGCTCTCACTGCGCGCCTGGATAGAGAGCACTGGGTCGATCACCTTCCTGTAGTGCTTCTTGGCCTGCGTGCCGTCCTTCGTCGCGACCTCGGCTGTTCAACTGCTGAACTTGTCTACGGCGCACCCCTGCGGCTCCCTGGCGATTTGTTCGTCCCTACGGCCTCCTCGCCCCAGCCGCTTGAGTACCTCCAATACCTGCAGGACTGCATGCAGCACCTGCGACCGGTCCCCCTCGGTCTTCTGACCACCGCATCTTTGTGCATCCCTACCTGGCGTCTTCGACACACTTTTTCCCCAGGCGGGACGCTGTAAAGCGCCTCTTACCCCCTCCTACTATGGGCCGTACCGTGTCCTTAACAAGAACCACAAGTCTGCCACCATCCTCATGAATGGCCGCGAAGAAGTCGTCTCGTGGACCGCCTCAAACCGGGCTACCTCGAGACGCCACCCAACGAACTCCGCGCAGACATCGCAGGCCTAACCACTCCACTGCTCGCCCCCAAAACGAACGCCCACCTGCCTCGCCGTCGCGTGACGGTTCGACATTCCGTCTGGCGGGAGGCCCTGTAGCGCCCTCTAATTGGCGCTCTTAGCTGGCGCCTTGGCGCCGGTTATGAAAGACGAGAATAAAGAAACGAGCAGCGCGTGCATGGTGCGCCAGCACGGCACGGCAGTTCTATTCCGAAAGCCTGCCACGCTGGTACTCTTTCAGTGGCGCTGCACTGCGACCCCGCGGTTCCCGACAGGCCCCTTCCTTCCTAGCCATTGCGAAGCAGGCACTGGCATTTGCCTATCCGGTACCGCTCTAATGCTGTTGCCAGCGCCATGGCTGACTACCCCCCCCTCCACCTAGGCCAGCCCATAGAAGTCAACATCCCCCACTCCTAGCACCTATTACTTGTGAACGACCGCCGGAGTGACCTTAAGGGCTTGGCAGCTGTGACACAATGCAGTTCGCTTACCATTCATCCCAACAATGCAGTGTTCCTTGTAACCATTGTTCCCTGCTGCTGCCTGCCCTGGCAATCACTCCGTTGGACACTTCGCCAAAAGGCGCCTCCCCATCCACTACCACTACGATGCTGTTGCAAGCGCCGTGGCTAGACTACCCAGTCGAAAAACACAGCAGAAAATACGACAGAATGATCCTGTGAGGGAATGGGACATTCTGTAGTCTGTAGTAAATCCTGTCCTGTAGTCTGTAGTAAACCCTGTCCTGTAGTCTGTAGTAAATCCTGTCCTGTAGTCTGTAGTAAATCCTGTCCTGTAGTCTGTAGTAAATCCTGTCCTGTATGTCTGTAGTAAATCCTGTCTGTAGTCTGTAGTAAATCCTGTCATGTCTGTTTTCGTAGTAAATCCTGTCATGTCTCGAATTTCAACTTGTTTTGCATAAGAAATTTACTTCCCGTGATGTTTTTTCTATTAAGTACCTGAAGTATGCAGGATATGCATAACAATTTCAATAAAAATATGGCCAACAAACATAACCATTTGGGGGACTTTTTGCCTTTCTGGAACAAGCTTAAAATTGTTTTCACTGAATAATTGATTTGAGAAAGCTGTACCAAAAGGCATGTAAGCAATGCAACAAGTGGTACATTCATGCATGCAATACAAAAGTTTGATGTTACGCAGATTGCACATGCCTGATGCATGTGCAGTCGCGGAAACTCGTGCACACGCACACTGCACACGCGGAAACTCGTGGATCCGGCAGCCGCAGAACGTAACGCTGGAACACGCCGGAGACAACGCGGTCTCCAGATGCTCGCGCTAGGCCTTTTTTCTTTAATAGCCGTGTAATTAGAAACCCGCGTAGCTGTTAACAAGAAATACAGAAGTCCTTCCTTCAGGGACACCTAAGTAGCGCTACAAAATTTAGCTAGACTCATTTGGGCACTTTTCAGCTGATTTGGCCGTGCTTCTGAAGCAGGGCCAAATCGCGTTCCATCAATGACGCTCAATCTGTTCATGAAAGCAAATTTATTCACCCGGATAAAAAAAAAACATTACACGACCATGGACAATAACCGTTCGAAATTCGTTCCTTATACTAGTTAGGACCATTAAAACACAAGCGAAACAAATATTTCTTGAACTGATTTATTTAAACAGCAAAACGCGAGAGAACGTGAGAGAATTAAAATGGAAAGTCAATATTAGCTGGAATGCTTGCCTTGGTGAACCTTGATCCGTTGACAATGCATTCGCACAGCAAAACGTGGAGGGGTATCCTGTGGCGAAAAGCGCACGTTTCTGTGGTGCTGCACTATCTCGAAGAGTATGCACGCCCGATACCTGCCGAAGTCACGCAGGGGTCATTGCAAGTTCAGTCGATTGTCGAAGCACATCGCACGTATTCGAGATCACACTGCCTGCGAAATTCGTCGTATTCACTCGCATCAGTGTGCCAATAATCCCAAGCACCACGGTTAGTCGTGGCTAGAGGAGTCCTCACTTCGAGATGCTTGAAATCCGGACCACTGATCTTGCTTTTACCACAGCTTCCGAAGCTTCAAATGTTGCTGCTGATACTTCGCGGAGACATAAGATGCACGTTTTTAGAAAAAAGTTACGTGTAACTTCAGCTAGGCAAAGCGCCGATGTTAAATGTGAACGAGCCACTCGGCCACGCTGCCACCGCCAAATTTTGACTGAAAGACGAAAAGCAGGAATGAACAAAGCAGGAGGGAACAAAGGAAGGGTAAGGAGGGAACCGGCCGATCACGAGAAGTTGTTTCGCGACCCCTCCTCACCCCTCTCGATTCTTCGTATTGTGGTCTCCCCGTCCCGCGAGTGCTGTCGCGCCGCGACATGCCTTCAGTGGTGACGATGCTTCCCCGAACTTCTTCCGAAGGGCCGGGCTAGAGGGAAGGCGTGCGTTTTCTTTCTTCCTATATTTATTTTTTTTAACACATCTCGGTAATGCAACGAGTTCACTGGCGCCGTTTCTTTTTTTTTTTCACACAGGTAGCGGCAACTGGTTTGCTGTTTTTAAAATCTTTAACTATTTAGGCTTGATTGGACACAAGTTTCGCGTTAAAATAAACAAATTGCGTGCTAAAAAAGTAAAACAACAGAACGCAGATTGAAACCAATGGGGCTCTCAAAGACACCCAGAAATACGTGTCAGAATGTGCACTGCAATTATTACACCACGTCTTCAAAAAGCATGTCTTGCTTGTCCTTTATGCGTCCGCTTTGCCGACGGGCTACCCTTATTGCCTCATTCTTTTATCAAAGATTGTCCACAGTACAATATATGCAATTGCAATTCCCTCAAAGAATTAAAGAAATTTGCGAAGTTCTTTATGTATCCATTTCTTTGGTTATGGGCTACGCTTAGATGTTGCAACATTACACTGATTTGTGCTAAGTTGCGTTGTTAATTGCAAATTTGTAGCGAAGGTTTTTTCAAACACGGCCGGAATGCTAATGGCATAATGCAACAAACGTTCATTACAACAGACGCTTGCGATGCAATTCAACGAGATGACCGTCACTCGCACGCACCATTGTTTTCGTGCAGCGCACGCTAAAAAAGTGGGAATTCGAGGCACCGCACAGGCCGAAAATACCAAGTTTCGGAGCATCTGCGTTGTTCGCGGTACTGAAATACAACCAGTCCACCCCTTAAGCGGCGCACGGCATTCCCGTGTCCAGCCAAGCAGCGGTACCACACTAACTATCCTGTTCGTGCTTCCCGTTTGTCCTGTCTGAAGCTCTGTCCTCAAAGGCAATGGCCCCGTGTTATTCGATGCTCTCCAGCAACCACCCCGCGTTGCTGTCGTTCAGCGCGGCGTTTTCCAATGTTTTCTGTTGTCTCCAGCGTATTACATCGCTCTCTCGATGGAAAATGCGGTCCCCACGTTGATGTGTCCAGCTCTGCGTTTTCCAGTGTATTCCGTTCTTTCCGGCGTATTCCATCGCTCTCCTAATGCTGGAAAACGCGGGGTTTGCCGACAGGGTAAGCAAGAGATTTTGTAGCAATACTGAACGGTCTGTCGTGTGACACTTTTGCAATGAATCTAAAATTCTCTTTCAGACTGTAAAAATCTGCAGGGACTACAAAATGTTCGGTCGCATGGCAGATAATAATAGTAATTACGGAATCCAGTCGTAGTGGCTGAAGGACAGTCTGTGGTGCAACAGAAATTTGTGTAGTGCCTACAGGGTGTTGCACAACAGAAGTTTCTGTAGTACAACAGAAATGTCTCATGCGACAGACATTTTGTAGTTCTACTACAAAGGTTTTTGTAGTGGGGCTACACAATGTCTGTCGCATGATAGATATGTGTGTGGTACTACATAAATTTCTGTCGTACGACAGACATTCTGTCGTCCTACTACAGAGATTCCTGTCTCACAACAGACCATCCTGCATTCCCAACAGAAATTCCTGTTGTGCGACAGAAATGCCTGTCGTACGACAGATTTTCTGTAGTTGTACTACAGAAATTCCTGTCGCACGACAGACCATCCTGTAGTCCCAACAGAAATCCCTGTCGTGCGACAGAAATGCCTGTCGTACGACAGATTTTCTGTAGTTGTACTACAAAAATTTCTGTCGCACGACAGACCATTCTGTAGTCCCAACAGAAATCTCTGTCGTGCGACAGAAATCCCTGTCGTGCGACAGAAATTTCTGTTGTGTTTTCGACTAGGTACTCCCCCACTACACCTTGGATAGCCCCATCGAAGTCAACATCCCCACTCCGAGCACCTATTAATGGCGAACGACCACCTCCGTCACCTTCTGTGCTTGCAGCTGTGACACAATGCATTTTGCTTACCCATTCATCCCAACAATGCTGGCATTCCTTGTAACCATCGTCCCAGGAAGGGTAAACTGCGTTAAGGAAGACGCTAAGGAACATGCTTTTGTGTACCTCTCTCGGTGTAGCGTCTTCTTAGCGCAGTTTACCCCTTCTGAGAAAATGCAACAACCTCGCCCAACAACAAGTCCTAAACCATCGTCCCCTGCGGCTGCCTGGCCTGGCAATCACTCCGTTGGACACCTCGTTGAAATTCACCTTCCTTCCTGGCAATGGCGAAGCAGGCACTAGCCCTCCCCATCCGCTACCACTCTGATGCTGTCGCAAGCGCCGTGGCTGGACTACTCCCCCCACTTCACCTTGGACAGCCCCATCGAATTCAACATCACCACTCGAGCACCTATACTGCGAACGACGGCCGGCGTCCACTTGTGGGCTTGGCAGCTGTGACACAATGCAGTTTGCTTGCCCATTCATCCCAACAATGCAAGTGTTGCTTGTAACCATTGTTCCCTGCTGCTGCCTGGCCTGGCAATCACTCCGTTGGACACTTCCAAAATGCGCCTCCCATCCGCTACCACTCCGATGCTGTTGCAAGCGCCGTGGCTAGACTACTCCCCCCCACTTCACCTTGGACAGCCCCATCGAAGTCAACATCCCCACTCCGAGCACCTAATAATTGCGAACGACCGCCTGCGTCACCTTGTGGTCTTGGCAGCTGTGACACAATGCAGTTCACTTACCCATTCATCCCAACAATGCAGGTGTTCCTTGTAACCATCGTCCCAGAAAGGTTAACTGCGCTAAGAAGACGCTAAGGAAGACGCTTTGTGTACCTCTCTCCTGTAGCATCTTCCTTAGCGCAGTTTACCTCTTCTGAGAAAATGCAACAATCGCCCAACAACAAGTCCTTCTGCACCACCGTCCCCCTGCTGCTTCCCGTCCTGGCAATCACTCCGTTCGACACTTCGTTGAAAGGCACCTTTTTTCGAGGCACTGGCGAAGCAGGCACTCGCCCTTCCCAATCCAAGACCACTCCGAAGCTGTTTGCAAGCGCCGTAGCTGGACTACTCCCCTTCCCACTTCACCTTAAACAGCCCCATCCAAGTCATCATCCCCACTTCAAGCACCTATTAATTGCGACGACCGCCTGCATCCCTTGTGGGCTTGGCAGCTGTGACACAATGCAGTTCGCTTACCCATTCATCCCAACAAAGCAGGTTATTAAACAGAGCAGTATCTACGCGAAAACATGAAGTGGTTACTTTCTAGTGCAGCTTCCGGGTCCACAGTGTCTTGTCGCTATCACTGCTGAGTGTTTCCATGCTCTTTACTTTTTACTACTGGTGTTATCCGGCGACATTGAAACAAACCCTGGTCTGGAAACGCACAAAATCCTCATCCGACTCAGAAAAATTAGCCCTGGACAAAACAAACTGGTATCTGATTTTTAAGTATTAAGAAAGCAGCTTCTAACCACCTACGAAACGTTGTGGGATCTGGGGAAGGGTATGACCGAACTAGAATGCCATTAACAGAATATTTTGCTCTACGACCAGACTTCGCCGCGATTCAAGCGGACACTACTGTAACCACCCCTTAGTTGTGAAATTGAAAAATGTCTCGATGACGCAGAAAACCGGTCACGCCGCTTTAACATAATGTTCTAGAACATTTCAGATAATAACGATTAAGAAACAAATATTGAAACAGGAGAACCTATTATTAACCTCTTTTGTGAACATCTGAAAATAAAAATAGACACGAAAGAAAGAGATCAAGCGCACCGAATCGGACGCCACACAAATGGTTATCGCCGCCCGATAATTGTCATGTTCACGTTCTACAAAACCAAAGAAAACGGTATTGCAAACACCCGAAAGTTGAAGAGAACAGATTTCACCAATGGAGATGAATATTCTCTCTCGGTTCGTACTACCCGTCGTCATCTGATTGCTGTCGCCACCCAGAAATCAGAAAGTTCTAGTACGCTTCAATACTTTGCACATGCGGTCGAAACGGTACATTTTTGACCAGGCATCACAAGTCAGGTGATAAAAACTATTCATTGAACTACACTCCTGTTTCTTTAACAAGCCTCCCGTGCAAAATCATGGAACATGTCATCTACACTCAGATTCTTAACTTTCTAGATTCTAAGAACTTCTTTCACCGCAGCAGCATGGTTTTAGAAAAGGATTGCCTTGCGAAACACAACTAGCAATATTTCTTCACGACCTGCATGCTAACCTTGACAACAACCAAAAAACTGACGAAATCTCTCCAAATTCCACAAAGCCATTTGACTGTATCCGAATTAAAACTAATGCTGAAATTATCAAAACAAACGTCGACCCAAATGTACTCAATTGGATCGAAGCATTTCTAACTAACCGTTCTGCATTCGTGCATGTCCATAACAAATCTACCGAGTACCTTAAAAGAGCACCAGGTGTACCTCAAGCTTCATTTGTTGGCCTCCACATGTTTCTAATATATATTAGCGACTCACTCATCAGCGTATCCTGCACAATTCGCATGTTTGCAGATGACTGTGTAATCTATAGGACAGTAACTAACTGTAACTTTGGTAGTGACAGTAACTAACAGTCACTACGAAACTCTTCTCCAGATAGACCTTAACCACATTCAAGAAAAGGGCGATAATTGGCTTCTGTCTCTTACCCTAACAAATGCAAAGATGTTTCGTTTTCCCGCAGTAAAAATCACTTCATTTTTTCTTTCATGTCGCCAGCGTCCCTGTAAAGTAACAATCATGCTTCAAGTATCTAGGTGTCACATTGTCTTTCGATCTTACCTGGAATACGCATATAACTAACATCAAGTCATCGGCCAATAAAACACTCGGCTTCTTTAAACGTCACGTTCATCATGCACCCCAATGTAAAAGTTGCTGTTATATCAGTCCCTCATCAGTTTGAAGCTCGAATATGCCTCCCTTATATGGAACTCCCACCAAACATATCTCATTACGACCTCGAATCTGTCCGAAATCGCGCTGTTCGATTTATCCTCTCCCTGTACTCGTACGAAATCAAAATTTTATCTTTGCAAGCACAATCCAGTTTATCACCACTCTCTGTTCGCCACCGCATCGCCACCCTTTCCCTCTTTTATAAAACTTGTCTTTCTTCTTTTTATGCAGCTCCTTACATTCTCCCCCGGACGTACTTTTCACACCGCACGATCCATCCACTTCAAGTGTCCCGTTAAAGCAACAGAACTGTTAGTTTTTCCACCTCTTTTTTGCTCGCGGAGCCATAGATTGGAATGATCTTCCCTCCTTCATTGTTACAACCACCTGCCTATCATCCTTCATAGCAAATGTTACAAATCACCTGTTTTCCGAAAATAATTTGTAAAAATTGTTCTTATCCTGTGTATCCACCCGTTATGTAATACCCCCGGTTACGTCCTACGGGAAATAAAAATAAATTATTGGATAAAATAACTAGTATTGCACATCATGTAAAATTTCAAGTTTATTACTCTAGAAGCAGCGACGACAACCCCGACATATTTAGGGCTACGTCCACATTCTGTGCCCCCCTCAAAGTTGAAGGATTACGTAATTTTGTGAAGCAGATTCTAAACCGGTGATGTGAAGAAGGCATTATGCTATAAAGTGAAAGGTATATGCAATATAAACCGTGTCATTAACCTATAAACACGTGCGGAAGGCCGTTCAACTCGCCAACAGGGTTATCATTCCAGAAACTGATTGTGAGTGCTTAAAAATGCATCACTTGGCCCGCTAGACACGTTTTGGCGTGCAGTTTGGAGAACACGGAAAGCATTGCTCGCACCTGTAAGAAATGACTTGCAGACGGTTCGGTCTTTGCAAGCATCATAGGGGAATGGCCGCTAGCAGACACTCTGGGTGGTTCTGTGCGTGGTGAAAAGTGTGCGGAAATTGTAGTATTTTGTTAGCCATGGGAACTTTGTCTATTGCGTTGTAGCAATGGCATAAAAAGCTGAATATCTGAGGCCCTGTAGTGGGGCTGGCAGGCGCATACACAACCATTGATAGGAGACGAGGAAGAAGGCTACATAATTACCTAGAGGCGGGAGAACATACTAGTGTGAATCTGTACACCATAAAGAACCGTACAATTTCTATTGAACAAAATCTGCCATTCAAGGGTTAATTGAACTGGCGGTAATTCCGGTTAAAGGCGTCCATACCTATCCTTGGAGATGCCCTTTAGTTTATTTTCTTTCTTTATTGACATTTATGAATGAACCACCTTTGGAAGATTTATATATTGCAGCTATATAGAAAGCTTTGAAGCAGTCACTATAACTGCGTTGGCCACCCGAAGTGAGAAATAGGCAATTAGAGTAGGATTCTCGGCTGCTTAATGTTCGAGCTTGAGAACAGTTGCATAACGAAAAGAAACGAGTTCAACTGAAGTAGGCAGAAAAACGGGCCTGATCGCGCAACCGAAGAGCTAACAATATTTAAACTCAGCGCAGATTTATAGGTTGATAATGTGTAAATTCCAGATGCGCCGGACCTCTGACCATTCAAACCATGACCGTGCAATGTACAAGTGCTTCATTCATTTATCACTTAGCCAGGCGACGTCCTTTGGTAGCGTTATTTTAATCATAAGCTCTGTTTTCTCATTCAAGAAAGTCACACAAATATTCGAAATGCATTCGGATAGAGCATTTTACAAAGCCTCTAAGAAACCGCTATGGTGTGTGCTAATAATGTTCTTTGGGTAACAAGCTGCAATGGAGGCTGTGCGTGGTTTACCCATCTTTTTGCTTCCTAAATCACTAGGACAGATTTTACACCCCGCCGCCAGAACGCTGAACCACATTGCCGCAGTGCTCTTTGGTACACATGTCGTGCGGGAAATAATGCGGAACGGTCAGCGTGTGTAGCTTTTCAAACCTGTACATGAAAAGGCCAGTTTTTTAGTTATTACAGATCCCAGTATCTGATTGACCTTGTCACCTAGTGGCGCGTTTACCGAAAGTTAATTTAGCGCATTGTGGTGTTGTCGTGGATGATGCATCTCCTAACACACTCTTTGCGAGTTGCCCCATAGAGTGTTTTGAACAAGCTGGTAATTTAAAAGTGCACCATGCTGCCAAAATTGTTCTCCAGCCTAATAACTGCATGGCAATAAAGGCACCTCCAGTTATATATGCTAAAACACGCCTGCTTGAAACGCTAGATTTGTGCCATTGAATACGTCTCGACATGTTTTTTTGCACGCTCTTTGTAGTAAGATGATAGGTGGATCTCTGAAGTGACCCGAACTTGAAGGAAGCGTATCATTCATAGAGAACTGTTTATGTGCGTACAGGAGGTGTACTGTTTACTGTGCAATCCTTGCAGCGATTTTGACCCAAACAAAATATCTAGGCAGTCCCTAAACCTAACAAATCATCAGTGAAAAAATAAAACACTAATGCGTGCTGCCTTGATAGTAATGAATCTTAGTCCACTGTTACATAAAGAGACAGCTACGGGAAAGCAGAGCGCTGCTGCTGCTCTCTATGTAGGCATATATGTCCAAAGTTCCAGCGTGGCGTTGATTTACAGTTGTAAATGTTCTAGAAACGAAAGACTGCACCCACAGTCTCAGTTCGTACACACAAATCAGCATATTTTTTACAACAGTGCTGGATAGAAAACATTAGGTTTTTGTCAGGTGTATGTTTTATGCCATCTTAAGCCTACCCTAGCGTCCTTGTTGCAAGGCTTTTGGTGATAATTCAAAAAGTAGACTTCTTCGTGAGTGTTCAACAACATTTGGGCCATTCACATCTAACACGCACAGTTCAAGTTCGGTTATGTAAGCTTCATCAAAACTTCTTTCACAGGAAATGATTGCCTTTCGGTCGAATTCACATTATACGTTGTCGTGTTTTAGACAATTTTAAAAGTATTGTCATTTACTTTACGGCACGGAATATTTGTATATTTTTAACGGTGATCAAACAGGTGGCTTGCTTTAGTTGTCTTAGGCAGAAAAATAGGCTTACGTAATTTAAAAATCCCTGGTATCTTCGGAAGACTTGACATTGCACATCCAGAAGACAGCACATCCAAACCTGTTATATCTCTACTGCAGACACAAACACAGAATTGTCCTCGGAAGCAGATGGTACCCATACCACAGACATGATCCCCTCGCTTGAATAAACCTTTCGGGTAGATTTGCCTATGCCGACACCATGTCATTTAGGACCTCACCTGTTGTAAGCCTTAAGAGATATGGAATTCAGGGAAAAAATCTTTGAGAACCCAACTTGTACTAACTGCATTTTTTGGTTCCCGAGACAGAACGTTCTCTCAATTGTACAGTCACCTTCTCATTCTAAAACATGAATTCAAATCTTTGTGGCACGCTGCATCAGCACGAAATTTTTTAAACGTTCTCTCTCTCTCTCGCGAAAGGCTGTCGTCAAAATCAGAAGACTGGTTATATTCCTTCCTTTCTATGTGGTAGGTGTGCTATGTATTGCCTCTGAAAAATATGGCAGCATAATAATACAAAATGCATAACACTTTTCTAATGTAGCTTAAAATACTAGACTTACAAACTAAACCATGTAATGCCATATTTCTTCAATAAATGTTCAGAACGTAGTTTATGACAATATATCCAACAATAAGGCACATTACCCTATGTACCAAAATTCAAAAATCTCTGATAGATGAGGTCACTACGCATGCTCTATTGTATAATCTGTATTCACCGCAGAGCCATGGCCTCCTAGAAAAAGTTTCCTACACGACTTTCTGTAATGTTTTAGCCATATCTTTTAAAGAGCTTTTATTATTCTGCAGTAATTAAATTGCTTCTCTCAGCTCCACACATTACTTTATTTGTTATTGAACATCATGAGAAATCCTCCTACTTCTTGAAATAGTTTCTTACTATTAGTACCAGTCGAATTCTTCGTATGAAGGCATGTCCTGCTCGCGGTCTGCCAGATTCATTAGTGACAAATATAGCTGGCTTTCGTAGATGGCACTACGGTGTTTACATAGGTGTTGAGTTCGTAATACTCCTCCTGCTGTAGAATGAACTAATTAGGGTATCCTATCAACCTCACTTTATGTTTAAAGCGTCCTCATTGCCCTCACAACTATAATCGATCGATAAACGTCCTTATTCCCCTCAATACTTTATTCGAGTGCTAAACTCACATCATGAGTTCAGTGCTAGAATATCGTAATGAGAGCAAATTCGCCGTTAGCTCTATATCACAGCAGAATCTTATTTTCTTCCAAGCCGTCTATTCATCTTTTATGAACGTGGACAAGGTATTCGCGCTCCTCTGACTGGGGTGCTGTTTTATTCAGTGTGTTCTCCTAAGGCCCACCATTGCACCACGAGGGGCTGACATGGTGTAGCCTACCTAAGGCTCCTGGTATTGGCCTATTATCAAACCGCGTCCCTGGTACAACTATTGTAAGTGGCAGAGCGCTGTGGAGCAACTGGTAAAGAAAGCCATTTTGCGCCTACGCGTACGATCTGCGGAGAAGGAGTGTGGGTTCTTTTAGAGGGTGTAAGATATGTCAGGTTTTCAGGCTGACATGATGGTGCGGCGATAGGTGGCAAAGTAAAGAGTTGTGTGCGATCCATGTCTTCACTTGGCTGTCTTGGAAGATCCATGGAGGGGCTAAAATGTGGCGCCACTAGTTGCCTGTGATAATTCCACAAGCGTGTGCCACAATAAAGTGCTTAGAAGGAGAGCTGTTTGGACACAGAGCCCATAGCTTCTCAGGAAGAATAGCGGGACGAAATAAGGAAAAGGAGTTCAAACGATACCCACATAGATATCGAGTTTTCTGAGAGGGAAAGCAACACATTCTTATGCAGATTCCACGGAAGTTTTAATTAAGATCAATTGCCTACCGAGCACTGCTTTCAATTGAGGGGCAGGCATGTCACCCGTTTTCGGCAAGCAGCTGATGGGCGGAATGTTGATCATCGCTACGATGAGAAGAAGTCATCCTTTTTATAATTTACTGGTGTTAACTTTAGAGTGGGGCAGAGAGCTCGAAGTAGCAATCTTTCGCAGTGAACTTGTAAATATTCCCAGTTAATTCTTGGCATCGACTAATGGACAAACTATTTTTTTATAGACAACATTCTAGGAACCGTTACCCTATTAAAAATTCGGCCCTCAACGGCAGGCGTATATATTACCGGGAATTTCCCAGGCCGACAATTTTTGTTTCATGTGAGGGATACTCACATCCAATAATATGACTGAGCGAGGATCAGTGATTGCGGTTTTGCAGCCCCTGTGCTTTTAAAAGATGACGAGCAGGAACTGTTTTAAAACCCGAGTGGAAACTCTGAAGCACTTGGCGGCTATCCACTTGCGTTCAAACAGAGTATGTAACTAAATATAGGAACAATAAACGATGCTTCTTGCGCCTATACATAGTTATACATAGGTATACGCCAGTGATGTTATTCAGGCATTTTATGAAACACACTATTAAGATGAGAATTTGGCATTGTGCCATACTGAATACATTTGTGGGCGCTAATTTGTATACACCGCCGAGAAGAAATATATGGAGGGCTTGTGGTCACCACCAGCGCTTTTAAAATATCTTTGTTAATTTTATTAGTTTGTGGAGCTATTGCAGTGCTCAATCTTTGATCACTATTGTACACAAAATGCCACTTTACACGCTATTTTAAAATTATTATGCTGTTCAAATTACTCACGGTCATTGCTAAAAGCTGTGCTGGGTTGTGTATGAAGCCGCTTCATACACATTATTCAGATTTCTGTCTCCCTGATTATATTTCGAAATTTCAGTAAACTGCAAATTTTTAATAAGGCATGAAGGGTAAACGACACGAAAAGTGGTGCACTGCACACTTAGTGAAGTGCAGTACCCTACCGACAAAAAAACAGCTTGACTACAGCTTCTTATTGCTGTGTGCAGCAGCAGCAGCATCCATAAATTCCTGCATAAAGCAAATCAAGGCAACACTTGGAAAAAAATACATGACAAGGCTTTGGAACATTTAAAAACATAAACCTTTCTCAGTGCGTTTTCGTGTAAACCCTGAGTAACGTGCATAAACATAGTAAGCACATAATTAGAAGGCAAGCTCTGCTGCAATTGCCCTATGTTCTTTGTCTTTATGTTTTATGATAAATCAGGCACATATGTGTTGACAATATTTATCCAAACCAGTTGCCTCTATCGCTACACTGGAAGTTTCAGGGGTTGTTATAAAAGAAGCAGAATCCATCTCAAATAGGTTCAATCAGTACTTCCAATCTGTATTTATATGTGTCCCTAGCATAGCAGCACCAGCGACAGCGTCCGCTTCCTTAATACCGGGTATAGAGATAACACAGCCAGGTATTCTTAACTTGCGCTTGCAGATTGACATCAAGAAAAGTCCAGGCCCTGATAACGTGTCTGATGTTTTCCTTAAGCGATATGCCCAACACTGGGGCCGTTCTTGCCTGTGATCTTTACGATGATCCTTATGAAACCCACTTTTCCCGACGATTGGCTTTTCGCAAAAATCACTCCGACACATAAACGCATCAACATACGGCAGGCAGAAATGTTCCGACCAATTTTACTAACCAGCTGTTGCTTCAAATAGATGGAACAAATTCTAAATAAAGCAATAATAAATTATTTGAAAGAAAATAATCAGTTTTATTCAAAACAACACGGCTTTCGCAAAGGTTCGTCCACGGTGACTCAGCTTCTAGAATAACTCATATTTTGCTTCCGGCAATTAGATGCCAAACACCCAATTAGATGCAATATTTTATTTATTTCGCTAAAGCGTTTGACCGCGTCCCGCACTAAAATACTTAAAGAGCTCAAGTCTATTGGCATAAATTCTCAATATTATCACGGGTAGCAGCATATCTATAAAATCTCACCTCAATACCTATCTCTCAACAAATCGGAATCTGACCGTCCTTAACTGTTTATTCAGGTGCCCGCAGGGTTCCGTTACTGGGACCGTTTACTTTTTCTCGTTATATGTTAATAATGTTGCTGCTTGCGTTAAAGATGGAATTACCGTGCGACTCTTTGCCGATGACTGTGTTGTTTACACTAGCGCATGATGTTGCAGACCAAGTGAGTCTAAATGTTTCCCTCCGTAAAATAGCCCGTTGGTGGGACACCTGGGATTTGAAAATTAATAGTAGCAAAACAAACTGTATGAGCATAACTCAGAAGAGATCACCTCTCCAATTTAACTACACATGTAATAGCTCCCAAGTGTCCCGAATAAATTCCACAAAATATTTAGGTATAAAAATCACGGGTACAATGACATGGGATGTTCACATTGAAAACACCTGCACCAAGGCCTTCAGACAATTGTGCTTCCTACGTAGAAAACTGTCAGCAGCCCCTTCTCATGCCAAATTAACGGCTTACAAGACTCTTGTGAGACCCATCCTCTAGTAGGGTAGTATAGTTTGGAATCCACATCAACAATATCTTGTACACAAATTAGAAAAAATTCAAAATAGGGCACTTTGTTTTATTTACTCTAAATATTCTAGACACAACAGTGTAACTTCGTTGCGCATGCTAGCGCGCATTCCAACCTTGTCGTCACGTCGTAGTGTCGCCTCTATAAGGTTCACGTATCTTTTGTATCGGGAAGCTACAAACAAACAAAAGTGATTACCCTAAACCTTCTCACCGACATTCAACAAAGACGAATTAGGACAAACCATTTAGAACATTTAGCAGTCATACAAATACCTTAAAGTATTCTTTTTTTCCGCTGGCCACTGAACCTTGAAATGGATTACCGTCCGCGGTTATCAACGCCACATGGGTTGATAGCTTTGCTAAGAACGCGGAATTGTGGTTTACTTCGTCTTTGGAATATTGAAGGCGTTCGGCAAATACATTTTTCTTCATCTTGATTTTGTACCGAACTTGAACGAAATTACATTGCAATTGAATTGTTACCGCTTCTTCGCGCATGTTTGAGTTTACAGTTTTCCGCCTTATTTTACCCTCTCCCGTATTGCATCTGTTTGCAAGTGTTTTACTGAATTTTTTTCGCTAAAAGAGACATATTTATCTACACCGACATTGCTGTCTGTTCATTGAGTATTATCTGTCAAACTAAAACACAGCGGAGAGCGTTCTAGCATTTCATTTTCTTTTTATGTGCTTTGGCAAAGGCGTGGTTGTTTTGTTCTCTTTACGTCTAGTTTGCTTTTTTGTACCTATTTGTGTAATGTGGTTTGTGTGCCCTCTTCCCTGTATAAGCCTGACCAAGGCTTACAGTATTGATGAATACATAAAGAAAAAAATCATCATATTTATCGTTATCACCTGTATAAGTCAATCGCCTGACAAAGGCCTCTATCCTTGACCTCCAACCTCTCTGGTCGTGCACTGCCCGAGTGCATTCCTAGCGCCCGAATTCTATTATTTGGTCCTTACTTTAAAGGAGTTTCCACGTAGAAACTCCGGTATATTGTGATTCAACATTTGTCATTCCTACTGAGTATCTGACGAGCCCAAGTACATTGCTTTTTTATACGTTGAACTATTTCGCGTGTGCTTCCTGATCCACGATGCTCGTTTCATTTCTCTGAACATTACACCTGTCTTCCTTCATTGAATGGCTCTTGGAGGTGACCTAAGTTTGCTTTCAAGTTGTTCGATGAATATTCCCTCTATTAAACTGTTATTTCACTTCGCCGATATATATACCCAACTGTCTATTTCTTTATTGATGCCTTTATTTATTTATTTATTCATTTACAATATTTTCACGGCCAAGAGGCACTACAGAAAGAAGTCGATGGGAGTGCAGAACTATGACATCCAACAATGGTAGTACATAGGTCAGAGTACATGGTATCACTACACACTGTAACAAATGAGGTTTTTAGGGCAGTCCTAAATTGGGAAGGTTCTGAGATTGCAGCAGTGGAGGCGGGATAGGTGGTTCCAGTAAACGCTGGTTCTTGGAATTGAAGAATCACTATAAAGGTTAGCCCGACAAGAAGGAACACCAACTTTGTTACATAATCTATGCGGGATGAAATATATGTAGGCGGAAGCATCAGCTGTTCTTTCAGGTTATTGATACGAACAATATTTTTCAAAAAGGCAAAGACGATGATATTTGCTACGTGCCGACAAGTCAGGCGGCCCAAGAACAGATTTCTTGGAGGTGACACTGACATTACGGCTATAGTTTGACAAAATGAAATGAGTAGCACGATTATTAATGGCTTCAATGAATTGGGTGAGTGTTTTTAGTCGGGATCACAAATAGCGCAAGCGAACTCTAATTTTGGACGAACGAGTGACCTATAAATTTGTAATTAGCAATCTGACGGCAGGAAGTAGAAGTTCCGGCGCAAATATTCTATCATGCGGTTGGCATGGTTATTTATGTATTCTAAATGCACATTCCAAGTGAGATCTTTCGTGATATGAAGCCTGAGAAATCCGTAAGAGTCAACGGAAGAGAGAGGAATAATATTCAAAGTATACGCATGCGGATTGTTATACAGCCTACATATTCGCATGGATTCGAATTTAGTGATATTTAGTTTCATAAGACATTTTTCGCACCAATTAGAAACCCTGTTAAGATTATCCCAGTGTTCATGCAAATCATTGGGCAGTGAGTTTTGTGGTATAAGACGCAATCATCTGCAAAAAGTTGAATGAATGAGTGAGTGACGCAGTTTGGAAGGTCCTAAACATAAACGAGAAAGAGAAGTGGCCCTACGACTGACCCTTGCGGCACACCGAAAGAGACAGGAGAACAGGCGGATAAAAAACCCTTCGCAATGACGTATTGCGTTCGGTTATAAAGAAAACTTTGATCCATAAAAGTACATTGTCATCTATGTTCAGCTTGCTCAGTTTATGAATAAGTAAATCATGCCAGACAGAATAAACGCCTTGGCGAAGTCGAGGTAAACACAGTTAGTGTCACAACCCTTGTCTACATAAATTAATAGATCTTTAGTAAAAGAAAGCCAATGCGTTTTACACGATACATATTTTCTGAAGCTTTGTTGGCAATTATAAAAAAAGGAATAACTCTAAGTACCTAATAAATGGGAACAAACATTTTACAGGGAATACTCGTTAAAAATGTAGGGCAATGTTTCCCAGGAAAATGTGAATCACCAGACTCAACAGGAACTACCTTCCGTTTTATCCAATCAGCAGGAAGGGAACTTTGCTGTAAAGATTGCGCAAACATTTTAAACAAAGTGATGGCCGATCACAGTTCTGTACATTTGAGCATTTTTGAATTATTCGAGTCGGGGCTGAAGAAGGAGAAATTTTTAGATCCCTAATTAGTTTGCGATCACCAGGCCAGTCAATAGTTATTGAATCCATACGCCGAAAGAGTCGCTGTGCAGAACAGGAAGACAAGCGGGAGCATCAACGTTGAAAGCTGTCGAAAACGGGTTATTAAGGACAGCGCAGCATTCATAAACTGAAACTGGGACATCATCAGTGGAAGTGAGCTGGATCAAACCCTTTTTTAATACTACCTACTACTGTTCCAAAATTTTCGTGGGTTAGTTTGTAAGAGCATAGTTACTGTGTGGTAAAGAATTTTTTCTTTGCATTGCACACTGCCTTGGTGTATTCTGCATTGGTTCGCTGATAGTCCAGCCATCGGGCTCCACTATTCGCACGTTTTGCTTTACAAAACAAACGCTTCTATTAGTTGCGTAACGGCTTAAATGGTTGGAAAACCATGAAGAACGTAGGTTTGGGTGAATTTTTTTCTTAGGTACGCGTTTATTGATCAACGATCAATTTCTGTAAAAGGACCAATTCTCATCGACCGAAAGTTTTTCAAAGTTTTATAAATATTGCTCCGAGAGTTGTTTTAATTCGGTCGTGATTATTTTAATGTTCACTGTAGGGTAATCCTAAAACATTTTAACTGTTTTCTTTGACGGTACGTGTGCCTTAAGCGTGAAGTGAAGTACTAATTGGTAGTTTATTTTACTAAGGTCGGTAAGAGGAGAGATCAAGTCTGGGGTGTAGTGAGAATTAAATCTAAAGTGTTAGATCTACTGGTCCAAATACGAGTTGGTGTGTGGACGGTCTGTGTGAGAATAAAGTCGTAGTATAGGTTTATAAAATTTGAACATTTAGAATGGGTATGTTTAAGCGTGACCGAGTCACTGTTCCACTCAATACCTGGGAAGTTGAAGTCGCCAAATAAAAAAAAGGCAGCGTTGGGATATCGAACAATAAGCTGGTGAAGGGCATCGTGTAGATCACTGCAAAAAATAGGGGAGGTTGTAGGTGGTGTATTATAAGCGCAAAAAATAAAGCCCCGGTTAGAAATAGTCACGTGCAAAACTAAAGTAATGATCAATAACTTCGGGACAGCACAGCAGTTTGAGATAGGTGGCGAGGCAGTGGAAGTGGTAAGCGAATATATCTACTTAGGCCAAGTTGTGACCCCAGATCCCAACCATGAGGCAGAGATAATTAGAAGAATCAGAATGGGGTGGGCTGCATATGGCAGGCATTCCCAGAGAATGAATAGCAGCCTACCATTGTCGCTGAAGGAGAAAGTGTATGACAGCTGCATATTACCGGTACTCACCTACGGGGCAGAAACTTGGAGGCTGACTAAGAGGGTTCAACTTAAATTGAGAACGACTCAGCGGGCAATGGAGCGGAAAATGCTAGGTGTAACATTAAGGACAAGAAGAGAGCGGAGTGGGTCAGGGAGCAACTGGTGTTAAAGACATATTGGTAGAAATTAAGAAGAAGAAATGGACGTGGGCAGGGCATGTAATGCGAAGGCAAGATAACCGCTGGTCGTTAAGGGTAACAGAGTGGATCCCTAGACAAGGCAAGCATTGCAGGTGGCGGCAGAAAATTAGATGGGCAGATGAGATCAAGAAGTTTGCGGGGATAAATTGGTCACGGTTGGCACAGGACCGAGGTAATTGGAGAATAATGGGAGAGGCCTTTGCCTTGCAGTGGGCGTAGATAGGCTGGTGATGATGATGATGATGATGATGATGATGATGATGATGACATAGACAAGTTGTAATGCTCGACAGACAAGGACGCTAGAAGAAACTTGGTTGTCACAGCAATCAGAACACCTTCACCAGACCGAACATCACGGTGAAAACGATAGAATATGTATATTTTTTTGCATTCCAGTATTTCATTGTTCTTCATTTTGCCGAAATCCAAGATTTAAGTTTGCGTTACAACTACAATATCGGCGTTACATGAATCAACCCGAGAGGAGAGTTCAGTTTTTTTGCCGATTACACTTATTATGTTAGTAAAAAGTATCGAGACGCTTTGCGACTGCCCGGTGGTGGGTAGCTAAAAGGCACCATGTCTATCCCTGCTTGCCGAGGAGTCGCTAGCCTATGTATTCGTGTCTCGGGGGGAATCAATTTCACAGATGGTGTCGGTAGCTGAGCAGTAAACACAGTTTTTTTTTATCTTTGGGCATAATAGGTTCGTTGAAGCACAACGAGAAAGTTTGACCACACACTTTTGCAAGTTCGATTAGTTTTTTTTCCGGGTAAGCCGTGTGGATCAACAAAAGTCTTCACTGAGCGACGAACGGATTCATTTTAACATCGCTTTCCGCGACAGTATTTTGTCTTTTTTCTTAAAGCATGCAAATTTAACAATGATGGGGCGATTTGTGTTTGGAGCCAAAGACTCTAGCCTATGGGCTCCAGCGATTGTGCTTTCCGAGATTTGCAACTTGAGCTGCTTCAAAAGAAGGTCACGGACTAGTAATTCTGATTGCGGCCACATTTCAGACGCCTCAGTGCTGATTCCGTAAAATATCAGGTTATCGCGTCGTGAGCGGTCTTCTAGTTCATCTATTTGTGATTGCAGAACAACGCTTTCGCTTCGTACTGCATTAGCAACTAAACAAGGAAGCTCAGCTGGGGGTGGCATGCCCTCCAGGGATTTATTGACAGATGCAAATGCGGCCAACCACGCGGACTATTCTGATACCGTTCGCGTAAGTATTTCCTCATTTCGTTTGTTAGCAAAAGCGTTCATAACTTCACTGTGGCGACCATCAAGCTTAGAAGACATTGCAGCAATAGCCGCAATTACATCGGCATCTACACCACTCGAATCAAGGTGGGGATCAAGGAGGGAAGGCCCAGGGTTAAACTCGACATCGCCACATTGGAGCAGTTGCTTGCCAACATAAGTGCAGTCAGCAATCGTTTCACAACGTACACTTTGGCACGGGAAGAGCAGCCGACAAAGGTTACTTGAGCGCTTTGAATAAAGAGATTGCGGTTCACCAACGCGCACGAGAAGGAAGAGCGTGTTGAGTTGCGTCCGCATAGTTGCCGCTCTCCCGTGCCTACTAAACGTTGACAGGCGGCGCGTGTCGTTTATATCCTGGTACAGTGCTGACGCTGGCAACAGGGTTGCAGTACCCAGGGCAGCAGCTGAGGTGGCACTGCAGCTGTGCTGAAGGAAACCACACGGGTCGATAGTCGGTGCTGATAGCCGTTGAGCAGATGCTGAAACTCGATGCGCAGATCCAGGGGAGGCGACAGCCTCCACTTGCCAAGCATGCTTAACTGCACGAGAAGGAAGAGCGTGTTTAGCGGCGTTCGCATGGTTGGCACTCTTCCGTGCCCACCCGTTATGGGTAGCATCAGAGGATAAACACACCACAGCCCATCTTTTATGCGACATTGTGCTAGCCCAGCTTTTATTTATACAATATTACGCTAGTCACAAAATTCCCTTCTAAACCTTTAAGCACCAAAACTAGCCCGCTTTTTTGGTTTATTGTGCTAGCTGCATAGATAAGGCAAACCTGTGTTCTGTAGTTTATAGATAGCATACTTACATGTGGTTTGGTTTTATGCCCTGGAATAGCGCATGTAGAGGTAAGCGCGGCCAGTGATTGCAAGAAACTGCACCGTGTATTTAAGACGCCGAAACACACGCGGTCGCGCAAAGAAGCAGTGCTCTTGTTGTATTGACGCGCCTTGATATCCATATTTAGCAGACTCCTAGCAGCCAAATGCCATCACGCCATGCTTTCGCGGGTCATTTTAAGCAGGCCTCTAAGGCATACAAGTGGCTGGTGGATTTATTTGTAAGATATTTGTTGCCCTTCCGAAAAAATCAAGTTCTTGTCAGTCCATCACGTCTAGGATAGCTTTTGTTATTCCGCACATTTTCAACAATGTCTGCTTACCCCTGTCTTCAATCAGCACCACATCGCCTTTTTACATGGGTTTTGCGTGTCGTATCTAGCCTGCGCAGGGGCTCCTATTTGGTTATGTACTGTTTTGCCAGGTGAGAAGCAACCCAGCGCTGTTCCTAAGAACGACACCGAGTGCCTTTGAGGGACACTTTTAGGGGAATCTATCCCGCATGTCCGATCCTGGCTTGGTCCGGCTCCACTCCACCCAGTCTCGCGCTGTTTGCGATGGGCTATGGTAAATCGTCTCGCCCTACATAGTCGTCGTAACATAGTATTCTCCACAATCTATTCACCACACTATCCCCCGCACGAAAGAAAAGGAGACGCCGTTTTGAAATTCTCCGTTCTGGGGAAAAAATGTCTTGACTTGTTTAGCCTTTATGGTACAGCAACAACGGAAAAAGATCGGCACCAGTGATTCATGACTCGAGCGGAATGATCGCGGCAGGCGGCGCTATTGTCAATTAGCGCTCCTACAGCGACAGTGCCAGACAGATTCCATTTCTTAAGAAGGGGTGGTCAGCGCTAAGCACTCCCGCAAACAGCTTGCATTTGAAATGATAGCTTGCACACCAATTATCTGCGAAATTATGCGGCAACTTTGCTGCAAACGTCGCTTCATTTCTTCTTTTTTTTTGTAGCTGGCGCTGGGGGCAGCGGTATTCTCTTTATCGCAGTTTTTACCCAAGCTCCCGGTTTGCTGAACGATAGTGTCAAAAGCTATCGGCTCGAGTAAAAATACAAACCATAAGAACGTGCGCATTACACAGGCGAGTTTATTTGCCCGCACAGAATGAACGCAGCACACCGTTTTATCATTAATGCCTCTGACATAATTACGGAAGTCATTACCTCTCTTTCAGAAAAAAAGTTGTAGAACGATAGACAACTTTCAATGTAAATTCAAATTATTTATTGAATTTTGATTATTGAAAAGCTCGTCTACGCAAGGATATTACTGAAGCGCGAACGCTCCGCTAGCTTCCACAAAGTTGAGCGTGCGCGCAGGCAGTGAGGCGTAGAGGGTGCTTGTGAAATCCTGGAGGCCTTGAAGTCCCGTCCATTCATTGTTCACCGCCTCCCAAAGCAGATCTGTTGACGCTCCATGTAGGTGCAGCCGTGCCAGTCGCTGCTTCATCAAACCCCACACGTTTTGAATAATATTCAGGTCCGCTCCTTTTGGATGCCATGACAGCTCCTGAATGCAGAGTTGTTCGATCTTCGGCCAAACTAGCCTTTAAAAATTTGAGATATTTTCAGTCCATCAAGTTTAAAAAGCGATTCGAGTATCCAAAGGTTACGAACAAAACACAATTTATCAGCTTGCATGAAATGGAATTCAGCGCTATTATGTGGAGGCCTCGCGATTACTTTTTTCAAATATTGTGAAGGTTGCTTGGGAAAACAAAACCTCTTTGGAACGTGCAGTTTTATAAGCAAACAAAAAGCAACTAATAACAGCTCCTTTGACTAATTGGCCAGAAATGTACTTTGTAATAGATACTATGTACAAAATACAGTCAAGTTACAACTATCAATAATTCGTAAACACACAAATGCACCGGTAATCTCCACTTTGAGTATTACAAAAAAAATGGGATTTTTAGTCTTGCATTTAAATACATTCACACCATATCATCACATCTATAAATCAATTTTGAGCAAATATTTGTCTAATCCTTCTGTGCGGGAGGCATATAGGTTGCCAGTAATTATACCGGCTGGTGTTAATGGGACTCTGGTGACGCTGAAAAATAAAGCACGCGTCCGAAAATGGGCCACCCAGAATGAAGGGAATGAGAACTTGTTCGAGAATGTCCGCATAGGCTGCTGCAGTGAGTGCTACATTTATCCGGATGAGCGGTCCCAGCTATCGGTGTGTTATAACAACCCACACATTAACGAACCGGCGACGGCTAGCGGCGACGTGTTGCGTGTAATAATCTGGTTCGTACCTGTAACAAAACGAATAGACATTTTCGCGGCATCGTCGATAGACTCGTCGATTCGCGGCATCGTATGTCGTGTGTCGTTCTGACAAAATGTATTCGAAACACACCTGGTTTTAAACTCTTGCGGTCGTGTTACGTAAGCACTGCCACCCACTGCTTTTGACAGTACGTCGTCCAGAAAATATTTGCCGGTCAACTGCCCTAAGATAACGTAGCTCGCGGCTCTAGGAAAAAAAAAGAAATCATGTGCATAGGCATGTCTGTCGATAAGTAATGCACAAGCGTTTATGCAAGATGTGAGCTTTCGAATAGGCCGACAGCAGGATGGGCTGCTTTCTGCCAGCCACCCCTTCTTAGAAAATGAAATGTGCTTGCCACTCTCGCTATCGGAGGGCTGGGCAACGATTTCGCCGCGTGTCGCGATTTTTCGGCTCCAGTTATGAATCACTTGTGGCAATCTTTTTCCGTTGAGACTGTACATCATATTCCTTCAATGTTTTTGTCCTTGCAGAACGAAACGCTTTTGCCTTCTGCCCCGTTTACCTGGCATAATTGGGCCCCATGAGTGCTCTGAGGCTCGTCAATGCGTACACGGGCGACCCAACTGTTGCCTATTCGGGACCTGTGTAGCGGAGGGGGTCAGACGTGACGTGGCACAGCTTGCAGGCTATTTGGCAACTTCTCTAGCGAGTTGAACACATGGGAGCTGCAGACAGTCAGGGTTTAGAGGTCAGGGATGCTCCCAGGCACAGCAGTAAGAAGCCTGTCCACGAGATAAGGATCCACTGATGTAACCGGGAAGGGTTTTCTCTACGGTGACGGTGCGTATATAATTCACACGGCTTGGGTCAAGGCTATTTTCTTAAATTAGACACAGCAAAGGTACGGCGAACGGACTTAAAGTTAAAGGAGGCACAGGGAGAACAGCGATATCCCGGAGTTAGCCTCGGTCGCAAGACGGGGTCCCAAGGCCAAGGATTCACGAGCGAATGAATTCACTGGTTGACGCGCGAAATAGGCTTTAATGTAGAGCATTGAAAATCCACTAAATTGTTAGGCGGTAAATAAGGGTGTAGTGGCAGCGAGTGTCAAAATCGCTGCTGAACACGGAAGAAGAAAACCAATATCACGACAACAATACGCAATGATACCTTGGACGCAAGAAACTAAAAAAATGTGGAGCACGTGTCTATGGTCAACGGTCAAAACCGAGAGCACGAAAGGGAGGACAAACAACAAAAACCTAAAGGATCACAAGACAAACAAATATTCCTTTAAATTTCAAATTCTGCGTCCGCAGCCGTCACTGAGAAACGAAAGGCACCTCTGCAAAAGCAGATCGCTCCACGTACAATTTTTTAAGGTCTTCTGGGTTCACCGAGTCTGAACGTTTATGTGGGGTGCGGTTGCGCAAAATTTATTGTACAAAATGCAGCTTCTCGTTGATGGTGAAAGGGCCCTCCCATTTAGGGGATAGCGACGCGGCAAACGTGCGTAAAGAATAACTTAGCGGATGAGTGCTCCGTTGAACCAGGTAACCAACCGAACACCCCGGCATCCCCGGCTGTACTGGTGTGCCTGCTGGAAAGGGGCAACTTCAAGGTGCTCCATTGAAACTTGTATCGCTTCGTGCAGGCGCTGGCCGACGGCCATAGCATAAGGGGGCAGACTAAAACCCGCGTACGGTTCTGCGAGAAGTGTCCTAGCGAGAGAAAACGGCATCTCCAGACCGTAATTCAAAAAAGCTTGCCTGAACCCAGTTGCGCCTCACTAAAAGCAAATAACAATTACTTCGGAGGTGGCGGGGATAAGAACCCACGACATCGCCACCAGTAATTTTTCAGCGGCTCTTATTTTACACAGACTCCATCAATCCAGGCGGACAACCATCTAAAGGTTTCGCACCCTCGTACGCGTGGCGGCCGCTCCTGGCATAATTCAGCACACCGTACCTCGTTCCTTGGCAAGTGACCGTCCAACATTTCTCTTGCGTTTTGCTGCCAAAGCAATGTGTAGCCAGGACAGAATCGCGAAAGTAGGGAATAAAGCCAACCGAAGCTTTCGCGCTACAAGTGCGCAGAATGGAGAATCAACTTCTTCATTTGATTCCAGAATATACCGCTATAGGAGACCACCCTCCGCCCACACGTGTTAGTTAAACTCACACCTATTGCATGTGTGAGCAGAACCCTGTACCAATACGTTCTCATTAACCTTTCGGGAAAGTTGGTGGGTTCGTTGCGATGCCAGAAAGCCTGACCAACAGACCGGCCTACCCGGGGCTCTTGAACCGGAGAAAAAGAAGTGAAAACAGTTGCCCCGCCCCCCCCCCCCCTCCCCGTTATAAAGCAGGGTACATGCCCTCACACTGAAAGCGGTTTCAGTATGGGGCATGGAAGAGGAAAGAACTGAGAAATGAGGGATGGGGCTGGCAAGAATCAGAATCTGCAATCACATGAACACATTACACCGCCGCTACATTATATATGCCGCCCTGTGCAATCAAACTCTCCAGCTATGGCTGTCAATAGTTGTGGGATGCCCTTTTCGACAGACGTATAGTGGCAATTCTTTGCTTGAGGATGCGTTCAATATTTCTACCCTTGACGTTCCCATCAGAATTGGCAGAAACGCTCCAAATACAGCAGCTTTATTACCCTAACGCTCTCAACAATGCGATTTGTCCTTGGGAAGGGAACCGCGTTCCCCCCACTACTTAGAAACATTTAACCCCTTGTGATCTACGTACCCAACCTATTTCCTGTTCGTTTGCTAGCTCACGGTAGAATGCTCTTTTGTGCACTCTATCTGTTTTTTCCTTCCGCAGGGGATGCACCCAAAACACATTCTTCATTCATGCCTGTATGGATCCGAACCAACAAGTCTCCCCAGCCACTCAATACCTTCTGGTATACTTTTTCCTTCTTTTTGAAACCGTGATGTCCAGCCTATCGCACTGTCTGAACTTGCAGCCCACGTCGCGTCAGTTGCCCCATCGTGGTGGAATCTTGAGAGCTGCTTTTTTGGTGATGATAATGATTGCTATTGGTTTCCTCTTTGTAGCGGGGTGATGACGTGTCATCTTACAAAAAAAAAATAATATACCTATGTTTTATACTTTTGGCCTAATACTAGCGCGGCTTAGGCCAGGCATAAAAAGCTAACTAGTCGCAAAATACTTTTTTTTACAGGTTGTAACTGTCCTAGGCAATATTATCCTCATTGCTTGTCGTCTACCAGCATTCTATTCTTTCTTTCATCGCCTCGCAAGCCTTGAAGAAACTTCCTCTGTGCTACTCTTAAATCCTGGGGCTTATGGAAGCCGAATATTTTCCTCCTGTAGATTTTTATGGTTACCCTTATATTCTAACACTATGTGCCGCATAGGTTCTTTTTCTTTTCCGCGCACCACGCATGCCGCATCATTTCGTGAATACTACACAAAAAATCTCTTAGTTCGCAAACAAGCTGTTTTAAACTCAAAAAGCAAAACACGGCCCTTAGAATCATCACTGAAATTTTCCTTTCCGATGTTCAATTTCTCGGTCCTGCACATGTCTAACGACGTTGTAGCTTTCATTTTTTTCCTCCATTTATTCGTTTCAATCTGCCTTGCCTCTTTTTTTTTGGTTGCCTTGGCTGTTTTTGATTCTACTCTGTTTTTTCTGTATTTCATCGTTAGCCTTCTAGTCTTCCTTAACCACTGCGTGTCCGTGCTTTTAAAGTATAGATACCTAAAAAGCGTAGCTGCTCACCTTCGTTGAACCATTGCTCTCAACCTCATTTAAAAGCATATTTTACTCTGTGCTTCTCTAACTTCAAATGTCATCGAGCGCTTATCTCCCTCTAGTGCTTCGTTGGTTGTTTTTCCATGCGCGCCTGAGGCGAAATGGCCTACCGTTGTTTAGTTCAATTTAAGGACTGATAGAACGTGGGATTTTAAGCAGAGTACAGGATTCGAAAATGTAAGACCGAGAACCATTAGTCCTTACCACATTACTCTCCCTGTTTTAAATTTGTTATACCCCCACAGAGCTCTATGCTTCATCATACCTGCGTTTCGCTTTCCCGTACCTATAAGTCGCTCTTTGTGAGTTCTTAAGTAGTTATCCCTTTCGTTTATTTACACTTCCTAAATATTTAAATTCCTTCACTCTGGGTAATTCACCTTGCTGGACAGACACTGCAGAGGTGGTAGCGACATTGAAAACCACTATTCCCGATTTTTCTGCGCTAATATTTAACCCGAGGTCGGTGGTCTCCTGACCGCTAGTATTTATTAGTAGTTGCATATCGGTCTCATTATAAGCTAAAACAACAATGTCGTCTGGGTATAACATTACCGTAATATGCTGTTGTACCACTTCGCCTTGCAGCATACGGGTTAGGGTCAACCCAACTTGAATTTCTTCCAGTTTTGTTTCTAACCTGCCATATAAAGCATTAACAGTATTGGGATTAAAGGGCATCTCTGTCTAGTTCACGATAGTTGTTGACCTGCTGGGCGCATTTCTGTCCTTCCTATGTAAGGTTCCCCGTATTGTCTTTATAGATTGCTATTAGGAATTGTATTAATTCGTATTCTAACCCCTGGAGTTTCACCATTCTCCAAAGCAGTTCTCTGCTTACGTTCTCATATGTGCGTTTAAAGTCCAAGAAAGTAATCCATAATGGTTTATTCCGCGCTTTCGCAATTTTAATGCATTGCGTTATCATGAACAAATTATCACCCAATCGCCTGTCTTGTCTTGATCCATTGTACAGTTTCCCAAATATTTTATTTTTTTTCACACATGCTTCAATTTCTGATTTTGGCGCCTTCTTTACGAATATATACACCAGTGACATTACTGTGAGCGGTCTGTATAAATCAATACTGGCTTTGTTGCCTTTGCCTTTATATATTAAATTCCCTCCTACTTTCTATCCAGTCCTCTAGTATTTGATTGGTTTGTACCACCATATCTATTGCCCTTATAAACGATTGCTTACTTATAGGTCAAAGCAGGTTTTTCAGTTGCATTCATATTCCGCCCTGGCCCACTGCTCTAGTAGGGGAAACATTTTGCTCTGCTTTTTTCAACTCAAGGTTGGTAAAACTTATTTACCTTTCCGCAGTCTTCTCTGGCGCTGATATTATCGGCGCAGGCTTCACTACCACTATTGCCTCAAACATCTTACTTATAACACATGAATATGTGCCAATGCGTGCTCTCCTGCTAAATGTTCCCCTCCTAATCAATCAAGAATTTTTCATTGACATCGCTTTTTGAGCTTAGTAATTTTACATCGCTTCTAAACTTCTTGGATGCGCTTTTTCCTTCTTCCGTTTTTCTGCCATCTATTCGCTTTTCTGCTTGATCGTTGCTTGTACAATTTTCTACACTTCTAGTTTTTTCCCCGGTATATATCCCATTTTTTCTTCAATACACACACTTTAATACCAGTTCTTTTTGCTTCTCTATGTTCTCTCGACGCCTTTCTTCGCTGTTCACTGGCCTCTTTTATTTCATATTTCCACCAGTTCCGGGCTTTCTCTTCACTCGCCATCGCTTTCGTTGGTATGCTTCAATCATCGTACCCTTTATGAACAGAATAATTTCGTCGTAATCCCAATTTTTGTCTGGGTCTTTACTGAATTGATATTCCACTTTATCAGCGATGATCCTTAACTGCTCATTGTTCAAATAACTCTTCTGGTGGTACCTATTTTTAAGTTTGCACTGGTTGCACCTGCAAAGTGCAAAATGAGCCGCTTGTGGCCTCTTTCTAAGCAGTCTATTTCATTTTCATCTATCCTAATTTCCCGCAACCTTTCGTATACTGTCTGAGATACTAAACTATCGTCTATGCTGGACTGTCTGCTACCGCTTTCCCATGTTATTTGTACGTCACACTTGCTTTCTGTGTTCACTATTACCAGCCGGTTTTCCTGACATATTTCTATCACTTGAAAACCGTTGTGGTCTTTGTATCGATCCAAACCTTCTATGTAGGTATTCACGTATCAAACTAAGAATATTTTACCCGAATCTTTGAACTCGTTTATCTCTTCTCAAACGCTTTACCATTTCCTCATTGTCCTCCCTAGCACTACTTCTAGTGCACGAATACACCACTCTTAACAATGTATGTTTCCCCTCTGTAGAGCCTCTAACCCATAGATGCTCTTTACAGCTTTTACGCACTTTCTGCCAGTCGGTCCCTTGTTTATTGAGCATGCAAACACCTCCCCCTCTTTTTATTCCTGCGGTACTGTTGCAACCTTCCCCGACATAGTTCTCTATGACAGGCGGGGTTTCTAGGACGTGAGGTGAGTTTCGCCTAAAGCGTACACGTTTATTTCTTATCGTTCAAGTTGGTTTTCAATATCTACCCACTTATCAGGTTTTGTGCCTCCCTGAATATTTATGTAGCTGGTTAAATATTTATTGCATTTGTTTTTCCCTTTCCGCTTACGGCGTCTATTTTTGTCTTTTACAAAATTGTTCGCTCTAATGTTTCCACCTAAATCGCTTCTGTCAACGTTCTCAGTTATGTCTGTAGGTTCTCCGGTTAGCACTAGGCCTGGCTGCCTCGAAGCGTTGAGTGTGCATGTGCCCCTCCTATCCCTTTGTCTCCTAGTTTTCCTTTTATTGAACACTTGCGTCACCACGGCACCAACCCCAGAATCACTAGGATCACCCTGAAAGGCTTTTAAGACTGTTTCATCAACCGCGCTTCCAAGTGCAAGAAAAGCTTTCTTTTCAGCCTTGTCCGATTCAAATACAACGCCTTTGTGAAAAAAACTGGTTGAGCGGAGGTGCAGCTCCCCGCAATGAGGGATGAAGCTGCAATAGACGGCTAAAAAGCCCAAATACCACTGCAAGCTGGCAGGCCGGTCACGCGGTCATGCACACTGTGAGGTCCTCTTATGAGATGAGCGGCCAGGCGCCCGGGCTGCGCGTGAGAACCCGGCACTCCGTCTGTGGGCTCAGCACTGTGGACTATACGCCACAGCCGTCGCCAATTCGTCACGGCGGAGACAGGAGACGGATTGTCTGGCACACCGAATACCACGGGGCTAGTCAATAGGTTATTCAATATTCAACGGCTAGTCAATAGGTTGTGTTTGTATTTTAGGTGAGAGAGGGTTCGGATCAGCTGTAAAAATGGAAGGGGGCTCATTTCTTGTTACACCTTGCTCCGTCCACGTGTTTTTTGTTTGTTTGTTCCGCTGTTATTGCTGAAGGAGAGATGAAACGAGTGGCAATTTTAAATTCTTTTCGGAGTGACTGAACCAAGAGGCCCAGTAACCCTCTCAAAGGGGAGATTTGAAAGGTACACTTATGAGATCAGGGGCCAGGCACCCAGGCTGCGCGTGAGAACCCGCCACTCTGTCTGGGGGCTCAGCACTGTGGACTCTACGCCGCAGCCGTCGCCAATTCGTCACGGCGCGCACGGGAGACGGATTGTCTGGCCCACCGAACACCACGGGGATAATCCCCCCCTGAGAGCGCGGACAGCGCCACCGCTTTCCGAGAATCGTCGATGTGACGCGCGGAGGTGGTGTGATTACCAGCGTCGAAGCGCGCGCCGCGCTAGACACCATTGTTAACGCGCCCCGGCCAGCACAGCGCACTGTCGCCGCCTTTCGCTCTCACCCCGCGGGGTCGCGTGCACTTGCTCGTCCACGGGCGCGCCGTTGACGCAATGATGGCGGCGCATCATTGAATATGCCGTAGCGGGCTGAGTGACAGCTGTCTACGTAAATTTGGGCACGCCCTTACGCGTGTACGAACACTACAGGGGCGTTCCCGAGAGAGTGTGATCTCGAGGTGTTATAAGGCCGAACTTGGCGTTAGAAATTGTTCTTGTCTGAGCGCTGAGCTGGGCAGTTCCCGGCGGCGCAAGGAGTCTCGACCGAGGAAGCTTGTTTGGATTTGTGAGCCCACTAGGCTAGAAGTTAAGATTGCGTCGGAAGGTTAGGGTACAGCGCCGTACCGGGCAACTAGACCAATCTTGCGGCGAGACCGAGTCTCGGTTGTCGTTTCTCAAGTGGTTTGTGTACGCTCCGAGGGTAGGAGAGTTAGACGAAGTTGAGAAGCTCAAGTGATTTGTGCACACTTGGAGCTAGCGTCTAGCTGAAGTTTGAAGTTTTTCTTTTAATTACTCATGTACCCAGTTCTTCTACTGTAAAGAGCTGTAAATGAACTCTTCGTTTCTCTTAATCAACCCCAACGCCTCGAGTTCGTTAATTCGATCGCCGTCTCCAAGAACTTCAACACCATCGCCCTGCCAGCCTTCGGCCAAATCAACCGGAGCCCAGGAAATTGGGTTCCTGATCGACACCGGATTTCTGGGAAACAAACCACAACCATTTTTACTGGCGCAGTCGACATGTTTTGGCAGAAAAAATCACCAGGCCACTGCCAGGAGCAGCCAGCGGACGCAAGCTCGCCTTCATCGGCAGCAGCCGAGCTGCCTGCGCAGTGGACCGGCAGAGCCAAGCCAGCGCACGGAGCCAACGAGAGGTTCGGGTGACTGGGTTTTTTAAGTGCGAATGCACTTTATATCGACCCTGAATTCCGGTGACCGCCGTCAGTTCACATAGCATCAGCTGCGGGTGCGCGCGCTCCTCGTCTTCCTTGGCAACGGGGGGGAGATGGGCGCGTGCTGCCTGGCCGCTGACATGGCACATACCCACGTGGGGGATTGGCCAGGAATCTCCTCGTCTTCCTTGGCAACGGGGGGAGATGGGCGCGCGCGGCCTGGCCGCTGACATGGCACATACCCACGTGGGGGATTGGCCAGGAATCGGGCGTGCGAAGGGCTAATGCACCCGCTTAAAGGAGTACTGACACGAAATTTCAAAGATGAGATCCGCTCAAGCAATCAAGTACAACGACAACACAAATAGGTGTCTGTGCATGGCACATACCCACGTGGGGGATTGGCCAGGAATCGGGCGTGAGAAGGGCTAGTGCACCCGCTTAAAGGAGTAGTGACACAAAATTTCAAAGCTGAGATCCGCTCTAGCAATCAAGTACAACGACAACACAAATAGGTGTCTGTGAATAAATGCATCTTTCTTTCTTCGTAGTTGTGTGTGTGTGTGATCTCTCTTTCGCGAACATTACCGAACCGCGCAAATTCAACTCCTGCATTCGCAATTTCACATTCTTCCCCTCGGCGAAATGCGGGGAAATTTTTTTTGCCCTTGTTTGTGGCGGTGTAGGCTGAGTCTGGGGTTGCATGGTAGTCAAGCGGAGCATGCTGGCGAACATGTCGGAAAGAGACGGAATTGGTCAGACACTTGAGGCGCCACCTCAAGGAGGAACGGCGGCAAGAGGGGTGGTCCAAGCGGAGTCTGAGGCAATAATTCCTAGGTAAATGAAGTTGGAGTTTCAAGAGCGAAGGGAGAAAAGAGCGCGCGAAGCGGCGGAGCGAGAGAGAAAAAGAGCGCGAGAGGTTGCGGAGCGAGATAGAAAAGAAGTTCGCGAAGCGGAGGAGAGGGAGAGAAAAGAGGAACGAGAATCAAAGGAGCGTATACAAAATCTTCGGCTCGAATCTGAAGAGCGGTTGCGAAGGTATGAGTTGGAGCTGGAGCGGAGAAGGCAGGCGCCCCTGCGCTCAGACACCCGCGAGCAGAAACAATGGGGCACAGACCCAGCTAGTTGTATAGCTACAGCGAAGTTGAATGGTTCCGACCAGCGTTTGGAAGTTGAACATTACGATGACAAAGTAAGCAGCCTTGACTCCCTGCACGAGGCTAGCATTTCCGCCGATGTCGAACGCGTGGAGATGGACATTGAGAGCAGCAGTGGCAAGGTAACGGCATCCGGTGGTACCGTAGAGCGGTGTAGTGAGGCGATGCTTGAACATGAAGAGCAACCTCGCAGGCAAAGTGTGGGGGTGGAAGAGAGAGAGAGAGAATTAACTTTTATTTGCACCCGTCTAAAATGACGAGGGAGAGGGCATTAGCCTAGACCCCCGTTCACCCCCTAACCGTCGGCCGGAATCCCTTGGGATTCGGCGGCGGTCAGGGCCAGACCGATGACTTTGCGTTGCTCTTCTGCTTTATGGTTGAGTAATAAGATCTCCCAGGATTCCACATTTCTGTTCGGGTCGTTATAGAAAGGGCATGTCCAGACCATGTGGGCTAGGTCCGCAATGTTATTGCAGTGAGTGCACTTAGAAGTAAAGACTTCCGGATGCCATTTGCTGTATAGTTGAGGGTTTGGAAACACCCCGGTTTGCAATTTCCTCCACATGACTTCCTCTTTTTTGCTGAGCTGTTTATCCGCCGCTGGATAGATCTTGCGACCGAGCTTATAATGAGAAATTATTTCTTGGAATGTCGTTAGTTCGTCACGTGAAGGAAGGGGTTCCTCGCGTGGAGGCGGTGAGTCAGCTGCGATCGACCGGTAAGTGAGGCCTCGGGCGGTCGCATGCGCCTTCTCGTTCCCCCGCAGACCCTGGTGGGCCGGGCACCATATCAGTGAAATTTGATCTGCTGATACTTGACCTTCTCTGAGAATTTTGGCGGCTGCAGCAGAGACCCTGCCCATATCATAATTCCTAATGGCTGCCTTAGAGTCACTAACAACCACCCTTGTACCGGTTTGTGCTATTGCTAGAGCAATAGCAACTTCTTCTGCCTCAGTTGCATTTGTGTTTTTGACGGTGCAGCACGAGACCGGGTCTCCACTCTCACGAACTACTACCGCTGTGTGTGCGGTCTTGTTATTGTCGTATTCGGCAGCGTCCGTGTATAGCACATCAGACCTCCCTTCAAATTTGGCCTGCAAGGCGATAGCCCTATTTTTTCGTCTGCTTTTGTGAAATACCGGGTGCATGTTTTTAGGCAGCGGTATAATCATGAGTCTATTCCTAGTTGGTCTAGGTACGATATCAGTCTGCTTGGAACACTGAGACGGTTCGAATCCCAGGCGCTCCATGATGTTCCTTCCAGTTTTACTTCTCAAAAGTCTTTGATGCTGAGACACCGTGGCGGCTTCTATAAGCTCATCCAGAGTGTTTGATACACCTAGTCTTAGAAGCTTTACCGTCGGGGTGTTCGGAGGAAGACCTAGTGCGGTTTTGATCCCTTTCCTGAGTATGATTTCAATTTTATCTTTCTCTGTTTTACAAAGTTTGAGATAGGGTGCAACGAATACTATACGACTTATGACGAAAGCCTGAACCAATCTCAAGAGATTGGCCTCCCTCATCCCCACATGCTTGTTAGAAATGCGCTTAAGTAACCGGCACGTCTGGCTGGTACTCGCTTCAAGTCTCCTGATAGTTTCAGTGTTTTTGCCATTTGTTTGTATGCGCAGCCCTAGGACTCTAATAGTGTCTACGGTCGGAATGGCATTTCCATTCACTCGTAAAGCAATGTCGTAGCTCTTGGAAGGGGGACTGTTCCTTTTCCTCTTTGGAGATGGTAGAAAAAGAGCCTCTGATTTTTCTGCCGAGCATTTCAACCCGATCGGCTCAAGATATTTTTCTATTGTATCTATGGCCTTCTGAAGTGTACTTTCAATTTGGCCGTCGCTACCCCTGTTCACCCACAGCGTCAAGTCGTCCGCATATATGGTGTAATTCAGGTTTGTTATTTCGTCCAGCCGCCCTGGAAGCCCGATCATCGCTACATTAAACAAGGTCGGAGAGAGGACGGACCCTTGCGGTGTCCCTCTATTCCCCAATTTAATATTTTCGAGCGACTCTCCCCCCAAGCTGACGTTTGCAGTCCGATTGGAGAGAAAATCCCTTACGTAGTTATACGTCTTCACGCCTACGTTTAGCACGCTAAGGTTCTCGAGTATTGCTGCGTGTTTTACATTATCAAACGCTTTCGAGACGTCCAGACCCACAATTACCCTAGTATCAACAGTCTTTCTGTCGATAACCTGCTCTTTCAGCTGCAGCATGACATCGCATACCGACAGGTGTGATCTGAAGCCTATCATAGTATCAGGATACAGGTTTTGATCTTCCATGAATCTATTCAGTCTAGTTTGGATTACGTGCTCCATCAATTTTCCAACACAAGATGTGATGGAAATTGGTCGGAGGTGCTCAAAGCTTAGCTTCTTCCCTGGCTTCGGAATCAAGACCAAGTTCGCAGATTTCCACTCTTGCGGTATCTCTCCCTTGTCCCAGCATTTTTGCATATACGTTGTTAGATTACTAATGGAGCAGTCGTCAAGATTCCTGAGCATCCTGTTGCTGATTTTATCCGGCCCGGCAGCCGTTTTGGTTCTGAGGCGGTTGATTTCAGCCCTCACTTCCGCCACCGTGATGGGACTGTCCAAGTCCGGGTTTTCCGAGCCCGCGTACTCAGGGAGACTCTCAACTCCAGCACAACTGAGGTATCGATCCCTAACCTCCGTTAGCAGTTTCTTCGTCGGACCTTCATATTTATACACGAGCTTTTGAAGCTGCTGTCGAGCCTCCGACTTGGTTTTCTCTGGATCTAATAGATGTCGGAGTAGCCGCCATGTCCTGGCACTGCTAATTTCCATATCCATTTGATCACAAATATTACCCCAATTTTGCTTCGTGAGTTCTAAAGCATGCTCTTCGATTTCTTTGTTTAATGCAGCAAGTTGCTTTCGGAGATTCCGGTCACCTCTTTTCTTGCTGATCTTTTCCTCCAACTCTTTCTTTTTTTTCCATAAACTCACAAGATGGCTATCAACCACCTCCTGATCATCTTCAAGTTCAATCTCTTCGGTGGCGTCCTGAACAGATTGAATAACCCCCTTACTCCAATCGTTAATATTATCCTATCGGGTCCTGTCCCGTCCTTATTCTTCTAAATGTATTCCAATTTGTGGCCTTAACTTTCCTCTTAGTGACCACCGGTGGGCCATTCTCAACTATGACTTCTAGAATCCTATGATCGCTACCGAGGTCTTCCCCGGTGTTGCACCACGTGGCCTTGGTGCCACTACCGACCAAGGTTAGATCTGGTGTCGTGTCTGCAGATACGCTATCTCCCTTCCTCGTCGGCTTCATCGGGTCTGTAATGAGGATCAGTCCATGTTGTTGAATTGTATTCCATAGATTTCTGCCCTTAACCTGCGTGAATTTATAACCCCATGCCGGATGGTGCGCCTTAAAATCGCCCACTATCAAAAGCGGACTGCTTTTTGTAATAACCTTGGTTTTCGTAAAAAGATCGCCAAAGTCACATTTACGCTGTTTGGGTGAACTATACACGTTTAGGATAAAGAGATTTTTGTCTTTGCGCTTGCGAGGTATGAGTTCGACCAAAACATGATCGATCTGTGCATTCCCCGTCTCGTGCTGCAGAGTTGCAATGTTTCTCTTTACAAAGGTTGTCACTTGGGTACCGTTAGTAGACCCCGTATAGGACTTGTAACCCGCTAATTTAGCATTTTTCCCGCACTCCTGGACCGCAATAGCTTCCGGTCGATCGCCATTGGTCAAAAAAGACTGTAGAACCGCCCGTTTACGTGAGAAACCCCTACAGTTCCACTGCCAAACCGTGTTGTTACAGTGGTGCAGAGCCATCTTGTTTGCGTTTATGAGCCTCTTCGTAAAGCCATTGTATCTGCTTGTCCCTAAAGTCAAATTCACCCCTCATCTGCTCAATAACATTGCCTACTTGTTTCAGCTGCTCAAGTACCGCCTGAAGCATTCCATGCAACGAGTGTGGTTCAGCCTCCAGCGCTACAATTCTCGCTCCGTGATTTTCCCCGTCTGCTGTTTCCTTCGCCCTCTTCTTCTTTAAGGGTGGAGGGCTACTTGCCCGGGGTGTTGTCGGTTCCGGCTCGGGTTTACTTGCTAGTTGTGTTTTAATCTCATCAAGTTGTTTGCGTAATTCCGCATTTTGCTCTTGTAGAATTCTGTTTTGCTCTTTAAGAGCATTAATCATTTCTGCATTAGCATCCTGGGAGACCTTATCTACCCAATCCACCTTTGATCCAGCAGACTTTGGCTTTACTTGGGTGCCACAACCACTGTCCTGGGGTTCCTTGCTGTGGAGCCCCTGTGTCTCAAGCAATGGCAGTCGAGGGAAGGATTCCGAACGCCCTCTCGAATGGCTGCGATTCTTGGATTTACTCGACGAACGATCTCGAAACCAGTCCTTTCTGCTGCGCCGTTGATTTTCCGCGTCAGCCTTGAAACGTTCTTCTTGCTTCCTTGCTTCCTCTTCCAGCTTCATTTCCCACTGTCGCTTCTTCACAATGTAGGGCGTTCGGAAAAGTGACTTGCATCTCTTGTCTCCGGTTACGTGATCCTTGCCACACAGTCGGCACTTCGGCACACACGTGTGTTTATTCGTCGGGGAGGTCTCCCCACATCCTCTGCACTTTTCATGCGGACTGTCGCACACGTCGGAACGATGTCCCAGCTGACCACATTTATAACACACTTCATATCTCTTCTTGTAGAGAAAACACTTCATCGGCGCCCCGAAACAGATCATCCATCTCGGCACATAGTCGCCAGCAAAAGTGATGATCACCGAGGTTGAGTTGCCCATCCTCCGCACACCAAGAATGGGAGGATTCTGCCGGTGTGAGAAGGCCAATTCCAGTTCTTTCTCAGACAGCCTCAAATCGAGTCCGTGCACTACTCCCTTGCCACAGCTTTCTGGTGCCGCCATGTAGGTGGACACCTCGTACTCCTTCCCGTCGAGCTTTATGGACTTCAACGCCAACATTTTCTTGGCATCATCCGCGTTTGGCGTGCTGTATATTAGTGTTCCCTGCCTATCGTTCACAACGATCCTGTCGTCCTCTTGACCTTTTCGCCACGGAATGGCCGCTGCAATCCTTAATGCTCCCCCAACCACGGGCACCGAAGCTTGGTGAGGGTCAGTCCTTCCCTGGGCCTGATAATAATCTTGTGATCCGCGCTTGGAAGGCGCGGCAGGTGCGACGCCACCGAGCGCTCCGCGAGCTTTCTTCCCTCCGCTTTTAGCGAGCGTCCCCCGCTGACGCCATACTTGTTGTCATTGTAGCCGGCCGATGCCATATTGCCGGCTTCCCCATCTCCGCCGCTGAGGGTCGTCGTCTTTGCCGCGCCATCCTGGTGCGCCCGTTTTTGTTGCTGCTGAAGCTCCGCGACACGTTTCGAAACTTTCGTCACCCAGTCCGAGCTTTCCAGTTCTGCCGGATCGACATCTGTACCGTTTACGCTCACTTCCATCGTCATGGTGCCGCTAGAGACTCCCCGTGAACCAACGCTGGGCCCTTCGGCCGCCGTGCCGGGCCTAATTTTAGGCCTAGCGAGGCGTCCGGCTTGGTCGAACACAAAGGCGCGATAAAATCCTTCAAAGTCCACTTACGGGCTTGAAATGGTATCCACAGGTTCCTTAGTACGTCCGGAACACACGCACAACACTTTTTCAGGAGCACATTATCTTTTTCCGCCAGAGAAAATGGGCATTTCACGGAGCCGACGTGACACACATCTGCTCGCTTCGGCCCCCTAGCGGCGGACCTCTGTGGGGGTGGAGCTGCAGCGCATCAGGCAGAATCCTTCGAACAGGCCCAGTTAGGCACTGACAGCAAAGTTGAATGGGGGAAGCCGGTTTTACAATTTGAAGCCTCGCGAGAACGAGATAAGCGGCCGTGGCTGCGCACGGGAAGTGAGCGGCTCAGCCGGGGACAGCCGCATGGAAAGGGAAGCGAGCACGCGGAGCATCCCAGCGAGTGCGTCCGGTATGGGAGCAGGGTCAAGATGTAGCCCCCTTGTCGTGGGTGTAGGGCCGCCAGCTGCGTTTGCACCAGACACTGCGCTAATGCATGCTGAAATTGCTTGCACGGGCAGTACCCAAATTCTAATCGGTGGACCGGAGGAGACTGGAGTCGCGCAGGAAAGTCTTGGGGCCCGCCGCGCTCCCAATTACACTCGAAAGTTGCACGAGAAAGCGAACTCCCTGTACGGCGTTCAGGAGCTCGCCCAGAAGAGAAAGTAGATAGAAGACGAGAAAGCATGTGACGAGACAGAGCGAAAAAGAGACGGAGTTGACGACCAGGCTCAGGAAAAGCAGAAGTTAAAGGCGAATAAGAGAGCTGAGAAGGTAAGCTGGGTTGAACATGCAGAAAACAGAGAAAAAATGAGAGAGAGTGCAAGAAGGCGGAAGACAAGGAGCTGATAGCATTTGACAAGATTAGGAACGATGCGGAGATGTCGCGTGGATTAGGTAGTGTTGATGGTGAAAGGGTTCCCGAGGGGGCTGACAGAGAACACGAAAACGTATGCGTGGGACTGCGAAAGAAAGCATGAGAGCTCCCGAGGAGGTTAGGAAGGAGAGAGAAAAACCACGTGAGGAGACAGATGCCCAGAAGACAGGGGAACGAGACGCAATCAGCTGTCTCGAAAAACCGGTGTCCGAGATGGAAGTTCGTAGCTTTAGTGTCGGTTGCGGCCAATATGAGGATTTAGTCGGGAGCCGCGCTGGAATTGTTGAAGCACTGGGTTCTGTGACCTGGCCGTGTGTCGCAGGCCCGAGTTCTGAGTTGTGCCAGGATGAGTGCGTACTGGGACAGCCGAAAAACTGTCTTGGTCAGGCCGCCACTCAGAATGCACATAGCGCGCAGGAGCGGTTTTTAGTAATAACAGATGTTTGTGAGATTGTTGATGTGGGGCAGTCTGTGCATAAGGGAAAGAATGATCCCGAGAAGGTCGTCGCGTTCACAGGCCGCCATTCTGCTCCAGCATCAGCCCTTCACTCACGCTGCGCGCACGCGACATTGCTGTACGTTGGGGCATTGTAGAAGCATGGCGGCTTTGGCTAGGGGGCCGGAAACGGTGTCGCATTTTGTGATACCACTTCATCTTCTCCGAAGTTGTGTTCGCCTCATGGGGCTAAATTGTCGAGATTTGCGTTGACAGTGCAACGCAACACGGTCCGCATCATCTGCAGAGGGGTTGTTAATACTCGAATGCACTACCCTGTTTTCGGAATATTGCTTAGGGAGGCCATTATTGAATTGCCTCCCAACCTTAACACCGCCACGATGGGCGTGAACGTTCCCGTTCACCCGTCCTTTTTCGTTGGTGCTGTGTGTGCGTGTGTGCATTGGTTGTGCGTGACGAAATGCCTTCGGTGCTCGATCCGTGCACCGAATTCACCGATCCGCGCACCGATCCGAACTTTCTATGCACCGCAAGTGAGCGAAAGCGCAGCCGAACATTCTTGAAGGAATGTTATCAGGCTGTGCCGTCAAAGACATTTGCGTGGGTCCGCATAGTGACAATGCAAACTTTCTTAACGTTTTAGTTTTGTTTACTGCAAAAGTGCCCGTGTTATTTCCCAGTCCTTATTTCTTTTGTTCTTGTTGTCTAGTGCCGGAATGTACGTGCGTGTTTGTAGTTTTAGAGCGCATCAGTGTTATAGGTTGAGTTGTTTCGTTGTTCGTGGCGTTGACTTGTCCGGAGACACGACCCAATTTCCTTTTACTCGCACCTATTGTTTTTAGCATTTCTTTTGTGTGCGTTTCCGGTTTGCTAGAGTATTCCGTACCTGTTGAACGGCTAGTCAATAGGATGTGTTTGTATTTTAGGTGAGAGAGGGTTCGGATGAGCTGTAAAAATGGAAGGGGGCTCATTTCTGCTTACACCTAGCTCCGTCCATGTTTTTTTTGTTTGTTTGTTCCGCTGTTATTGCTGAAGAAGAGATGAAACGACTGGCAATTTTAAATTCTTTTCTGATTGACTGAACCAAGAGCCTCTGTAACCCTCTCAAAGGGGAGATTTGAAAGGTACACTTATGAGATCAGGGGCCAGGCACCCAGGCTGCGCGTGAGAACCCGCCACTCTGTCTGGGGGCTCAACACTGTGGACACTACGCCGCAGCCGTCGCCAATTCGTCACGGCGCGCACGGGAGACGGATTGTCTGGCCCACCGAACACCAAGGAGATAATCCCCCCCTGAGAGCGCGGACGGCGCCGCCACTTTCCGAGGATCGTCGACGTGATGCGCGGAGGGGGTGTGATTACCAGCGTCGAAGCGCGCGCCGCGTGAGACACCATTGTAACGCGCCCCGGCCGGCACAGTGCACTTTCGCCGCCTCTCGCTGGCGGCGCCTCATTAAATATGCCTTAGCGCGCTGAGTGACAGCTGTCTACGTGAATTTGGTCACTCCCTTACGCGTGTACGAACGCTACAAGAGCGTTCCCGAGAGAGTGTGATCTTGAGGTGTTATGAGGCCGAACTTGGCCGTTAGAAATCGTTCTTGTCTTAGCGCAGAGCTGGGCAGTTCCCGGCGGGACAAGGAGTCTCGACCGTTGAAGCTAGGTTGGGATTTTTGAGCCCCCTAGGCTAGAGGTTAAGATAGCGTTGGATGTTACAGTGCCGTACCGGGCACCTAGACGGATCGTGCGGCGAGACAGAGTCTCGGCCATCGTTTGTCGAGCGGTTTCTGTAGGCTCCGAAGGTAGAAGAGTTAGATGAAGTGAGAAGCTCAAATGATTTGTGCGCACTTGGGGCTAGCGTCTGGCTGAAGTTTAAAGTTTTTCTTTTCAATACTCATGTACCCAGTTTTGCAACTGTAAATAGCTGTGTATAAACTATTCGTTTCACTATTCAACCCCAATGCCTCAACTTCGTCAATTCGACAGCCATCTCCAAGAACTTCAACACAATCGCCTGCCAGCCTCCTGCCAAATCAACTGGAGCCCTGGCGATTTGGTTCCTGATCGGCACCGGATCGGGGAAACGAACCACAACCATGTTTTCTGACCGTCTGTAATTATCTTCAATTTAACACCGTTAGGACCAGGGCAAGCTTTGTCTACTGCAAAGCCAAGCAACACAACCTTGCTTTTCGCGAGGTGCACCTTTTGGGAAATAATTGTGGGAGATGCGGTTGCAAGTGATCAAGAAGGTCTCTCAGATGCACGAGGTGTTCCTGAAACGAACGCAACAAGGTGACTTCGCAATTCGTATAGGTCATTGCATACTTTTTACGTACTTGGTTCCGAACAATGTTCATCAATTCTCGAAACGAGCTCGTGAAGGTTTATGGCCCAAACGGCATGCGCAAGATCTCGAAGACACCGGTTTAGCACGTGAACGCTGTTCACAAATGCCATTCGGGTAGATTTAAATCTGCAAAAACTGCGTGAAATATTCAGTGTCGTCTACCTGCGTGCACCGGTAAGAGAGGAAATAATAATCTCCATGGCAGGAAATGGATAGTCGTCTCGCACTGTTACATCGTAGAGATGGGGTGGGCGAAGGTGAGACGCCTGCTGCCGTCCTTTTTTGCGCCAACATAACGGAAAGGCCTGTGTGCTTTGCCATGGCCACCCAACTAATGCGGTCAGCATCTACTAGCGGGTGACGTCCCGTTTTGCCTTATTCTGGGTACTGAGCGACCGTTGATTTGAGATCCAAGAAACAGAGTCCCTCGTGTCAATGTGATGTCGAATGTGGTTTTACCGCACAGGGCCTCCTGAACATTTCAGCAAACGAATCCAAAACTTGGGCGAGCTTCTCTTGCTCATTGTCTGTGCTGGGAAACGTTTCGATCAACTGCATGATTCCCACAAGCAAGGCCAATTTTGTTGTGACTGAGGCTGACTTTCGCAGTGTACAGATACGAGTGTACACCGCAAAACGTATCAATTCTGCATCATTACCAATCTGTAACGAAGGCTTCCCTAGGAAACTAAAGTATCGTCTAAAATGGTAGGCACCTCCAGCAAGTGCATTTTTTAAATCGCTGCCGACACCTTTTGGCCCCTTAAAACATGTTCCAATGCATCACGACGAGCTTGAACCACAGTGCTATTGGCCATACTAGAAAATGGGTGCGGCATTTGTGAAACTTGACACTGCGTGCTCGGGAGAGTTCAGAGGTGGCATCAACTATGCGGGACAAAGTGCGACCACTATCAACTATTCTGTGACCATTCATTTGCAGTGCCTGAATAGAAATATGTTGGGCTAGTGGTTGTGCCTGTGCTTGAACACGGCAACAAGTTGGTAAAATACTTTCTCCCCGCCAGTGAATATTTTGGCCCTTGGTGATGCCATAGTAACCATTGTCACGACAGGATGTATTCATTCGCATTTACGGGTATTGGTGTTTTGGCCACTAGCTATCTCACAAGGACACTAAAAAGAGATGTTTCCCGATTGTCTCCATTGGCAACAGCCCAGCTTGATTTTCATCCCGCACGTAACCTCGCGACGTGGCTGTGTCGACCAGTTGACGAGAGGGACCTCTGGAGTTCAGACGATTACGTTACTTGCCTCGCTAGACAGAGACGTGGGTCAAGGAGTGGTGAGAGCGACAGTAAAAATGCACTGCTGTTTCAACGCTGCAAATCCAGCTGAAACCGCTGCTTGAAGTTCCCAACGGGGACTGCACCATCTAGTGCTCTTCTGCGCCCCAATTGCGAGGGCATAACAACATTTGTGTGGGTGGAATTCATGCTCGCCGCTGCCGCCCGTGGCTGTGGGCTTCGCTGTGGCGAAGCCTTAACTGCACTTCTCCATGCCTAAGCTGGCTCATTCTCTTCCTATACTGCAGCAGGAGGTGCATAACGGAGCTCCACTATCAGAGCTCCCTCCAAAGCTCGGTCTAACCTAGTCATCTTCTCCAGGCTCGAATAATCCTCGTCCAACACGGAATACCCAAGGCATAGGTAGTATCTTTGTAAGACCTGCAGCACCATATCTGCGTCAGATGCAGTACCAAAAGGATTTTTGAAGCACTCATGAAGCGCCGCTGGATAGCTGCAATGTGTTCGAGCATGCTCTTGGGTGCGGTTGCACTGTTGGAGCTTCGAACTCATGGCGGATGGGCAGCAGCACATAGTCGGCACGCAGGAACTCTGCGTGTACGCGCGCCCGGTAGTTCACCCACTCGGCGAAGAGAGCCTGGGGACGCCAGTAGCGGCTGGCAAATCCCGAAGGCCAACCGGCTGAATGCGGGCAAAACCAACTCATCGGAGGCATCCAATGCCTCTTTGTAGACGTTAATAGCACACAGGAAGCCCGCCACCGTCTTGCGATGATCGTAGCATGTGAACCGCGGCATTGAAATAGTTGCCACGAACAATTGCACGTGCACGGGCCGAGCGCGATAAAATCCCATTCCTGGTTCGTGCAGAGGTAAACAATAGGCTGGAGCGTGCCGACGAGTGCTCCAGCGATCGCATCCTTTCAAGGCACATGAGAATCAACCAACGGGTTCTGATGGCACCGGCTCCACTGCGAGACTAGCAAGAGCACCTACTCCGCCTAGGACATTCTCTTTCGCAACTCGTTGCATTCGTTTAGTGAGTGGATCATCGCCCACGACGTCTGTTTTCCCAAAGTTCTTGAAAACCTTTTTTGCGTGGATAATAAACGGGGACCACAAACATAATGGATCAAAGCTATTGGCTGGTGCTTGAAGCAATTTTCTTTTGGTCACGCTTGTGGTTTCTATAAGGAAGCAAACTACTACACAGGGTAGGATAGCAGATCCGTTGAGTGGTCCCACAACGTGACCACCCGAGTTGTGCATCCGACCAAGCGGATATTCACTAGATCATCGACATTTTCGTCTTAGTTTATTATGTGTTGTAGTCTTTTGTACCGTAGTTTCATCCTGTAAAATTTATTGCTCCTCTTTGAACACTTGTTTCGCATCTTTGTACACTTTACCGCATTCTGAAGCTTTCCTGCCCCAAAGAGTAAGTCATCTACGTATTTCGCTTCCCGAACAAATTGTGTGGTCTTTGGATAATATAGCCACTTGTTGTAGGAGTGCTTTGGTGTTAGCTTCAACAAGAAACGTGCTTGGTGTCCTACCAAAGATACCCTAGTCGTGCAAGGTTTGAATCTTGTTTTGCCACTTTCCGTGAGCGTCGTTCTGCTACTTCTTTTGCCTATCTCTATGCCACCACAGAAACCTCGCGGCATAAGTGTTTTCTTCGAGGGTAGAAAATTGTAAGACCGCCCCTATTACACGTTCATCAAGGGCCACTATTTCATTATTAGGTTGATTAGCAGCGGCAGCATATACTCATTGTGTTAAAAATTCTTCCTACAGGTTGTCGCTGAACGACTAACCCCTTCAGACTCTGTGTACAGAACTGTGTACATTTCAGTCCCGCGGTGCTTTACCAAAAAAAAAATCCAAAGTTGAACATTTTTGATAGTTTTGGATAATTTTGTACCCTTCGTCTAAGAATGAAGAATTTTGTGGCATCTGGCGGCTAGTAAGGTTAATAAGAGCGTAAACAAACAAAACGGCGACGCCTGTGGCGGCTTCAGCGGGTAAGCTTTTTGAACTCTTTCTCCTGCTTTTTTCAAAAGACTTGCGGCCGTAATAACATAAAAACAATAATTGCCACACAAATATATACGTAACGTGAAAATAATCAGCACCACAAGGACGCTCCTGACGTCTGTGACGCTATGCACATAATTCTGTACATGACTGTAAACAAAACTAAGATTGTGTTAGGGTCAGTAACATGCCAATTCATCTTATTTGGTGGATATACAGCACAGAAAAAGCGAAGAAAAATGCAGGGGTAAATAACGAGCGGTGTCTGAGAGGGCCAATGTTATAAAAAAGCAAGTAGTCTTATTGCATCTGCCGCTTTTGATGGGTCATGTCGACATTCATTCGTAGATACAGTTTTAGTTTTTCGTTGATGTACTGCTTGGGAGTAGTAAGCCTTCTGCGCGACATAGCGGACACCTGTAAAGGTGCCATTTCTGTTGGTCTTTCATTTTCTCGTGGTGCTACGGCCACTTGAAATACGTCATACGTGAAGGTACTTGGAAACCACACACACAACAATTGCACATAAAACGTCAACTCGACTCCACATACGTGACTCTACAAACAGTATTACGACAGATTTTCTCAACCGTGTCTGGTAATTCATTACGGCGTCGTTCCGAACGCAGGAGCGTTGGCCACAGCCGTAATAAATCGATGGGCGTCGCCGCCATAGCCCTACTGAGCGTCGGCAGAAATAAAACTTTGAGGAGCGTCTTTCGAAGGGTGACACAGCGGAACCTAGCCATTCTGATTTCCCAGCTCGGGGCTACACCACCGCGTCGCACAAGCATAGACACTAAAACAATTCGGCGTGTGAGCCTAGTGAATCTCATTTATACCAACCTAAACTCGTAAACTCTCTGGAGTTTGCGAGAACGCGGAGGGAACTTTTATAACAGTAGTTTATCAGGACCAGTTACTCCTTACATCTTTCGTAATACCTCTTAAAACAAGACCGAATTGGTATTCATGAATTTAGAAAACGGAGTCCCTTTTGTGGCAAGCAGTGCGCAAAATGTAGCGTTTCTCGAGCGGCCAGCTTTCTGTTTGTGGTCAGTAAATTTTGTTTTGCCGCAATTTAAACTGTCCTTAACGTTTGGTTGCCGTACGATCACTTGATTCCATCGGGTTTATTTACCCACGGGCACTGCCGAACAAGTAAATCAAGCCGTGCGAAGGAAGCGCGCAATGAACGCGAAGCTGTGCCAAAAGAGGGCCAGAACAACCATCGCTAAAGCAGGCGACAAACATGCACCGGCGACGCACCTGCCAGGGAGCAGGCACATACACATGGGCAATGCTCGGTAACTTCGCGGAGCCATCTACAGTCTGCTCCGTGAGCGAAAGCCTCTGCCGCCCCCCCCCCCCCCCAATCATCCTCTCCCCCGCACAACCCCCCCCCCCCCCCGCCGCTACCTCTGCCGCGTTGGGAGTATATTGTCCCGCAAGACGCCAAAGAAACGCTCGCTGGTAGAGGTAGAAAGCTTTGTTTACAAACCAGTCAAAAAATTTCCGAAGAAACTGCAACTTTAGGGAATTAGCTTTATTTGCATACGTTTATGCTGGATCGGAGGCTTTCGAACTATATTTTTACATACATCACCATTTTGACCAGGGAACAGTTGCCGCCGGGCAAACGTGTTTGGCTTTTGCTCTTCAGAGAGGGCCGCAATCTTCAGGTGCGTAGAAATCAGTGGCATCAATGCAAAAAGCACCATACACTTTACTGAGTTGTAACGACGGGGAGAGGTTCGGGACCATCAGCATGGTTGCACCTGTGGGCCTCAGGTGAGCTGTAGTCGCAGAAGAACATGTCAGGGTGGTTGGTGGTGCAGGCGTGATGGCGAGCAGGCCAGTCGGCTGATGCTTCATATTTGGCATTCAGAATTTTTACGAGTAAGCACTCTCGCGGGAGTGGTCTAGTAGAGACTTTAGGCCACGTGAATAATTAGAGTTCAACCTTTCACAACTTCCAGGACTCGAGAGGACACCGAAGCCCTTAACGGCACAGTGCAGCGGGGTGAAGAGCGAAAGGCAACATCGACTGTTCCTGCGCTGCCAAGCCATACAAAGTCATGAATGCCTGAAGTCGGTTGACAATCGGCTTTTACCTGGTGACTCCTGCCACCTCATTTGAATCGGGGACGTCTCGGCTCTAAACGGGAACCCGCTAGCTCCTGCTTGACTGTGGCTATTGCTCAAAGTTTCACTGGAGTTGTCGATCAATAAACCTAACCGCTCTCCACAAATGACTGCTAAGTGTCGTTTATGAAAGGAGTGTAACCAAAGCACATTTTCGTACAGCGCCGCACTTCCATGTCCTCGTGTACTATTTGTTTCATATTTTCACTCGCCAAATTCCAGCGGATGATGGACACTGTTCTATCTTGACTAAAATGGCAGACGTGCCTTGTATTTTTGGACAACGTGGTGGTGCTTTCTACAACGTTCTAAAAGCACCACGCGCGACTGAGAGCAGTTTTTGAGACGGTCCGATCCGCGCAGCTGCCGTAGAAACCAGAGAAGTGGCACCTTGGGTAGAAAGAGCTGAAATGATTTGGCCACCTTGTCAGCTTTCAAGGCGTCCGCCCTGACCACGAAAAAAACGGCTGCTGTTGCCGAACTCCCAATGCCAAGAGATAAAAACGCTGCACGCTGTTTTCTCGGCCTCCACACGTACTATCCCCTCTTTGTGAAAAACGTTTCCGACATAGCCGAGGCGTTATTTCGCCTGACAAAGAATGACGTGCACTTCAGTTGGGGCCCAAAACAGTGCGCTGCGTATGATGAACACAAAACTCGGTTGCAGATTCCACCTGTGCTCGGCCACTTTGACGAGAACGCTGACACTGAAATGCATACTGATGCAAGCAACATCGTGTGAGGTGCTGTACTTGTACAGTAGCAACATGGTGTAGAGCGGGGAATCGCTTAGGCAAGCCGTACTCAGTCACGTGCCGAAGCAAACTGCTCTACAACCGAGAAAAAATGCTTGGCAGTCGTATGTGCCGCCACCAAATTTCGGCCATAACTATATGGAAGACATTTAAAGGTGGCTAGTGACCATCCCTCTCTTTGCTTGTTGGCCAACCTCAAAGACCCAACCTGGACGCCTCGCTCTCTGGAGCCTCAGGCTACACGAGTTTTTTGTTGGTCTCGTCTACAAGTCCGGCCTTAAACACAGCGACGCAGACTGCCTCTCCCGCTTCCCAATCAATAAGATCTCCACGAAGGAAGACGATGACGCGGGGTTTCTAGGAGCCGTCACTCCTTCTGACCTTGCTCAAGACCAAAAAAATTACTCTGGAGCTTCGCCCAGTCATCGACACCTCGAAGTACTTCCTTCTCCGCTATGAAGGCCTTTCTCACACGGCGGTACATCGTTTTGTCTGCGCAACAGCATTTTGTATAAAAACAAGTTTGATGCCACTAAAACAATACACTTGCTTGGTGTATCAAAAGCACTACGGCCACAAATTCCGCAGGCCTGTCAAGATGAAATGTCTTCCGCACATTCCGGCTTTACCCTACCTTATCCCGCATACGTCTTCGGTATTACTGGCCGAAGCTTGCGGTTGATGTCAGGCAGTACGTACAAATTTTCCGAGGGTGCCAGGGTCGGAAACCTCCACCCGAAAAGCACGCTGGTGTACTCCTACCCGTTTATGCACCAAAAATACCATTTTATCAGATTGGTATAAATTTTCTAAGGCCTTTTTCTTTGTCTTATTAATTAGCAGAAGAATCGTCCTCGCTACATAATATTTGGCGCGTTATTGTGAAACAAAGGGCCTTCCCTGAAGCAGAGCTGCAGCGGTCGCAAAGTTCTTTATTGAGAACACCGTACTTAGTCACAGTGCACCGACAGTACTTATCAGCGACATGAAAGCACCGCTTACAGCACAGCTTCCTAAAGAACTGTTACAGCTCTGCTTCACGAGTGACCGGAGGACAACCACCTACCACCAACCCCTGAATACACTAACGGAGCATCTTAACCAGAGCATTGCCGTTATGCTTTCTATGTATATTGACGTCGACCGCCGGAACTGGAATTACACACTTCCATAGGTGACATTCGCCTACCATACGGCTCCCCAGGAAACCACAAGGTTCAGCCGTTTCGCTTGCTTCGTGGTAGAGACATTTTGACAATGTTAGACTCAATGCTTTTACCTGACGACTGTTCTGTTATCACCACAAATGCCGAAGAAATGGTCGAGCGTGCAGAGGCCATAGGGCAACTGGCTCGGCATCGCATTCGGTGTCAGATAGTAAACGATGCCCCGAATAGAATACGCGTCACAGATACATGACATATTGAACAGGAGAACACGGTTTAGTGTGGAGCCCTGTTCGCCTGAGGGTTTTTTTTGTCCTACAAGGTTCTGCGCAGGACAAGCGACGTCAACTACGAAGTTCTTCCTGAGGGCATGGTAAGTTCTTGTCAAGCAACGTCACAGTCCGACGTCGTTGATGTAGCCAGAATAAAGCCGTATCACACCAGGTCGACTGAATGCTGAACTGCTGTGTTTGCCGTTCGATACTCTAGACCATGAAACGTGGCGATGCATCAGGACGATGCATTCTCAGGGCCGAGGGTAATACCAACTGCCTGTGTCATTCTCGCTGTTTGGGTATAATCCTCTCTCGGAACGTTCGGTGAGGGAAGAAAGGGAGACTAAGGGGCTAACACGGCAGCTCTTGCTCGTCAGCTTCGGTGCCGTCTGTAGGTCTTCTAAGCTCCGTAACTACTGCTTTTTCTGCATGTGTTAGTGGAAATTTATTGGAAGCTATGGCGTCCGCGTCGTGACTTTCAAAACAATCTATTTCATTGGTGTAACCTACCGCGTATACATGGTAGAACTTGGAGTTATAAAATAATGTTGCGGAGTGTTTGTCTCAATCGTCATACCGTCTTTTAAAACGTGTCTCTAATTATTTTGTATATATCGTTGCAAAGAACTCGTTCTCACCCATGCAACGTACAGAGTACATCTTTTTTTCAAATTAGCGATTATGAGGCACGCGACCATTTTGTATACGCCTTCAACTTCCGCTATTTTGCCGATCTCTAGCTTGTAATTCTGTCAATATAAACAAATATAGAAGACGTTATATTACAAATAGTTACACAGTTGAATCTTCTTGTGAGGGATATAACGAAAAAATCTATGAATAGTAGATTCGGTAGGGTTGTCCGGAACACGCCGGCGCTAAAAGTGAACGAGACACGCACGGGGTAACAGGTGACACTCCTGAACGAAGAGTACACACAAGGTCCCCTCCTGTTCAAACACCTAAATATTTCTGCGACACTCACGCTACATTTGGACCAGTCGCCCATTTTTTTTCACGCACAACTTCAGCTTGATAAACCCTTATGGCTTTATAGCGTACACTGAATTCGTTGCTGCTGTGGGACAACCAAGATGTCGAAAACACACTAAAAAACTACATAAGAAATTAAGAACTGATTGTAAAACGTAATAAGAAAATCGTAATAAGTACGCGGATTAGGAAGAATTAGGAGAGCTGTATAAATTTTATCAGAAAAAAAACTTTATTCGTGCATATAGCGTAGCTGTGATGTTGAAAACGGTGCAAATCAGAGCAAGCTTGAAAGTAACTAAGAGGAAGCTAGCGATCAGCAAAAAAGCATGCGTGCAATCAGAAACGAGCAGGGTAACATTGCGCACGACGCGTACAAGTTACTAAACGTAGCCGAACGATTCTACACCAGACTGTATACCACTGAGGCTCGACAAGAGGAGACTACTGAGGGTACAAGCTTAACTTCCCGATTCGAAGTACTAACTTTAGAAGTAGAAAATACTCTCAGAGGCATGAAAACACGAAAAGCTGGAAGTGACGATGACATAGTTGTTGATGTTTTAAAGGAGAGAGGAGATATTGTACTAAAAAAGCTTGGTGCGCTATTGCCGGAATGCTTAAGGACTCAAATTGTAAATTAAGGACTCAAATTGCAAATAGCCTTGAAAAACGCCAAACCTCTTGGGGCTCATAAACAGGGAGATGGCAAGGACCTTAAGAATTACTCACCAGTCACTCTTTTTGAAGCTGTTTACGAAAAGTGTAATTAGCAGACAGAGGGCCGCCTGGATTCTTAGAAACTCACGGAGCAAGCTGGATTTAGGAAAGAATACTGAAGCAAGGAGAACATTCATGTTGTCGATGAAGTGAAAGAAAATTACGCAGGCTGCACTAAAACCCATTACATATTATTTAGAGACTGTGAGAAAGCGATTGACTCAGTACAAACTGCAGCCATGCTAAGCGCATTAAGAGACCAGTGTATGGAATTTACCTTCATTAGAGTCCTAGGCAACTCATATAAGGAATGTACGGGCAGGATAACCATTCACAAGTAAACCGATAAATTCCCGGTCCGACTGGAAATCAGGTAGGGAGATACCATTTCACCAAACCTGTTCGCAGATTGTCTGGAGAGGGTATTCAGAGAGCTTCGTTGCGAAAGCACAGTATTAGCGATAAACAGAGAACAGTTGAGTCAATTGAGGTTTGCAGATGACATTGTCTTGCTGAGTAAGGCACTAGAAATCCTGCAAGAAATGCCTGAAGAAATAAAATGAGAAAGCACGCCCATGGGGCTCAAAAGGCATATATTTAAAATCGAAAGAAATGAGGAATAATCATCCAGCAGCACCCTCTCCAGCTTCTAAACAAAACGTAAAAAAAAATACAGCAATATGTTACCTTGGACAGAAGGTTGGTGCTGACCCCAACAGCGAGAAAAAAATCCATTGCAGAAACGGTTGGACCGGGGAAGCACTCCTCAAACACTCCGAAATAATGAAAAGTAGGGCACCCCTATCAGTCAAAAGAAAAATATACATCCAGGGCATATAACCGGTGGTAACATATGCAGCTGAAATTTGGCGCCCTACTTAATAAACAAAAAGTAAACTTAGATTGGACCAACCAGCCATGGAGGGAATGATGTTACGAGTAAAACTTACAGACAGGAAAGTAGTGTCCGGTAACAAACCCGAGTACATAATGGTTGAACTTAGGCGGGCCTTGTAGCGAGATGAACTGAGAACCACAGGAGAATTAGGGGTAAAAAAGTGGGTACTACTAGGCAGGTCTTTAAGAAGGGGAAGGCCAATAACAAGTGGATGAATGAAATCGATAAATTCAGTGGCCAAGAACGGACTTGATCGGAGCAGTACCGTAGCAGCCTGAAACGAAGAGAGGCCTTCGTCCTGCAATTTTTTTGTAGGCTATTGTTGTTGATGATGATAATAACGTATTGGGGGAGGTGAAAGGAGGAGAAGGGAATATGCTTTTACTAAAAATCATGAGCCATTCTTCCTTGTGAAGACCCATGAAATAGACAAAAGGCTTTTGGAAATGTAAAAGTTGTGTACCGAATCATAATGGAACCTGTCGAGGCGTCTCAGCGGAGAAGTAACTATGAAAGCCGTCCTGAACCAGACTTGTAGCTGTGGTAAGGTGATGCTTATAGTAGGCTAATTAGGTGCTTGCATTACATCTGCACATCTTCTTGCAAGACGTCTCAGCAAGCTCTTGTACATATAAGTACTTTCTTGAGAAGAAGTTTCAAGAACGCTTTCATATGTACCCGCTATATGCTTCCATTCTTCAAGCGTGCTATTCTTATATATTGCAGCGAGACGTCACCCCAATTGAAACACCAAGTAGCCGCTTCTAAAACACTGACGTTGACTTCCAGGTGTTCGTAAAAATAGTTGAACTTGCACACAGTTTAAAAGATACTTAATCAGAGAAGATGCGCTGGTCGTTGTCAAAGGGTTTTGGAAAAACCTCCTGCCCAAGTCCACCACTGATAGATGTTAGCTATACCCAAAGCCGGCCTGTGGAAACAGAGAAAGCATTTCCGTGGATATCATAACTGGACAAAATGTTTGCCCGATCTAAAATGGAGGTATTCTGATGAGCTCACAATATTTCTATGTTTGATGCAAGGTTAGATTGACCTCAATAAGACCCTGCTTTATGTACAATCTTCAGCAAAGATGATTGCGAATTCAACCAGATATACCGGTGTGAATTTCAAAACGAGGCTTTATTTTAAAACAAAATTAGATATACACGTTAAATCAGTAAGATTCACACGAGGAAGCTCTTACAAAAAGTTCACTTTCAACAGCCTATTCAATCATAAGCCTGGTTGTAACTTCATGTGTCAGGCATCAATAGTATGGTATGTACTTATGAATTGGAGCTTCCAATTGTCTTTTGCATCCAGCCGAGTTGCCTCATGCCAGCTGCATGCCTTAGTGAAACGGAATAGACTTTGGGATTTACAAAATGCATCGCAGTATATAGTGACTGCCATCACACAGACAATATGACAGCTACTAATAAAGATGCAGCTAGATTAAGTGACGTTCTCAATTTATTGTCTACTTTCGATCGAGAGATATAGAAGCTAGCAGTCATGTTTACTTAAGAAACTTCAGTTCTCTTAAAAGGTTATAAATAAGTGGTTAGAAATATAAAATGTTTTAATGTTCTCCTTAAGGGGTAAAAATATCAGCGCACTGTAGAGGCCCTGCTAAATTTTTATACGCCACAACAACAAATATTCCAGTCACCCCTGAAGCAAAGCTGAAGCATTATATGCCACATAGCTAAATAAAACCCCTTATTTCTTACCTTAAAAATATTTTATTTACAGGATATTTGTAGGCTTTTTCATCGAATTTATTCAGCACAGCAACCTTTAGCATAGCCTCAAAAATCTGTACGCTATTTTCTTTTTTTCATAACTGAAAGGACGGCGCCCTTACTCATTCTTTGCCGTTTCGGTGAATGAACTAACCCTAAGAAATCTGTAGTGCACATTGAGCGCGTTATTCACCAAAATAGAAAATTCTCAAAAGGCGGCGACCATGTTTTGCACTCGGATAAATGCAATTCCGGTTCTAGTGCTAGATTTATAGAGTAGTTTTGTTCTCAAAACGCTCAAAATGCATCATCCAGTTGGGCCCTGTAAGTTTGGCTGTAGTAAAATTTGTTTATATCTTCAATAGCATCATTCCCAGTGTGTCGTATAACAGAAATTATTTACAGCAGAAAAAAACTTCCCCCAATTCACTCTGTGAATTTGGTTGGAAAGCAATGCTGTAAACGTAACCCACAACGATTACCCATGCGACATCACTTAAAGTCACTCACGTCGCTCAACAAACGTCACTCTACAAATAGTAAAACCACAGAGAATGAAATACACTAAACACAACCTCTATTACTTCAAAGACATGTTCTTGGTCAGGTTAAATTATGGATGATGCATTATGCATGATTGGAACGCCATTTTTATATAAAATGAGAGATCAAACCCGGTGTGGGACGATCTCACTTCCCCGTCTCTGCCATCGTGGACGGGAGCGATAAGATCGGCGGTAGCGATGAAGGAGGAGCGAGAGGAGCGCTGTCCAGCCACTCTGTTGAACGATGCTGCGACCCGACGCAGTTCTGCTCATTCGGAACTTCTGGATAGAAAGATGGCCCGCTATCAGCTCTTTCCCCGCGTTGTAGAGCCCCGGTGCTAAGCAGCCTCTCTGTGGACGCACTCATGAGATGATAATGGCTTGCTCAACCGCCTATCTAATCATTATATAAAGCACCATAATATCTTTCTTGCCAAGAAGACATGGGGTTGACATAAGTGATTCTCGAGAGGACAAAAGCTTGAACTAATCGAAAAGTATTAAAATCCTTCAGGCCTCGCTTCTTGGTAGCAACTCGCTGGATCATGTGCATGATTTTATTGATGCTGTGTTTGAGGCGCTGCAAGTATACGTCACTCTTAGTGTTGGCCTGAAGATTTAGGCCCAGAGATCTTGATGCTTGGGCTTGTAGTGATGGCATGGCTATCAAGGAGTATATGAATGTGTTCTTTGAGGAGTCGTTTGGCGTGATGAGCACGACAAGGAGCTGAGATTTTTTACGTGAACACTGGGAGCCGCAGGCTTTAGCACATTGGCGTACTAGAAGTGAGATTTCATGGGTTGCTGTGACGTTGCTCTAACAGCTATCGTGTGGCATTCATCGAGGATCCAGTGTTAAACCTGTAGTGATGCTTAGTGAGTGCACCACTTGTCTTCCCCGTCTTCGCCTGGGTTCGTGCATAAATCGGTAATACAACGGGCTCTGGCTTTGTTACTGCATTAGTTCCAGGTTCGATTCCTGGCAGTTTTGCTCACGAGAACTTCTGTTGACACCAACGGTCTCAAAAGAACCCTTGGGGGTATAGGTACACGACTTTGCTTTAAAAAACAAACGCCGACCAATATCAGCAGCCCCTCAATGATATGCAACACTTTTTGGGCGTTCAGATTAATTTCAGTTTCAAAACAGAGTTTTTTTGATTTTGAATTTTCGCAGTAAACTATTGCGGATCTCAAAAAGCAGCACTCTCGGTGAGAATATGGCAAACACCGTCGGGATGCCCAGCTGAATTTAGTTTCCTTTGCCCGCATGTAGCAAAACAAGCTTTAGAAACAAAATAACAATCTAGGTTCAGCTGCTGAATGTTCCCGAAAGTGCAGCTGTGTTAGATTTTAGGAACTGAGCGCCTTCATTTTTACCGTCTAAAAAGAAGGGGGTTTTCGGTTGGGAGCTAAAGTGTTTATGAAGGAGAACGCAAATGATGATCTTGGTTGAACCTTCTAGCGTCGAGGAAACATAATAAAACAGGGTAAAGGCGGAAACAAAACTTCTCTGCAAGAAGTTTTTATAGATTGGATTCATCAATCAGTAAAATCTAAGAAAGGCATAGGCTTGGAAATATTTTTTTTATTGCGAAGGCGCATAATGTATACTATTTACTGCTCGTCGTTGTTTCTAAAAATAGGAGATGGCAGAAAGAGGTATCAATGGTTTTGTATGCGAACTATATTTGTCTGGAAATATATATTGCTTTTGCAGGGCAAAACTTTTATGTTTTTGTAGGCTTGTTTGAAAGAAAACAGTGAGGTGGCTTATCTGGATTATTTTTTTATGTAAAATATCTTTAGTGTTTTCTTCCTGACGAGTAACAGTTCTGCTTTATTGAGGACACTCACCAGTTTACATTAGGAGGCTTGTCTCTCTCTCTCTATCTTTATATATATATATATTGAGGACAGTAGTGACGACTATTGCGCTGTTGCCTTTGAAAATGACTTGGATGTTTCTAATCCCGTTGTTTTTTAATTTGCTGTACTTTTACTTAACATATACATTTTCGATCAGTGCGGCATCCTGTTCTTGCAGTGGACCGGCGTGTGTACTACCGGTAAAACCGGACCGGCGCTACAAAGCCTAACGGACGTAGGCAGACCCTGTACTCAGCGATTTGTTCTTATCTGGTCTGGACACAATTTTGCATAAACGGCTTTTCCGGAAACATGTGATACAAAATTAGCTATGGGGTTGCCTATATTGTACTTATCCATATTAAAGATACGAGATTGGAAGTAGTGAACACACAGGTCGATAAAGAAATATTTGTCACCACTCGGCAATGTGCGTGATGCCAGAAGAACGTTCATCTGTTATAAAATTCAAAGCTGTTTTGCAAAACTAAAGGCCATTAAATTATGAATTTATTCAGCAGCAATCGTCGTCATCACTTTCGTCGTCGTCGTCCGACAACACAACCGCACAGGGCCCACCCTCTTGAGGCGGTTCCACACCTCGGTACACCTCCAATTCGTCAATTGGTATGGTGGGAGTCTTTATGTATAGATTGTGAACGGATAGCTTGAGCAATTCGTTTTTATCTTCGGCACGGGGAAACAGTGGTGCGCCGGTTGCTGCACGACGACTACCTTCAATGTGGAAGCTTCTGGTGTGGCGTAAGGCAACGCACAAGCGTGGACGACACGGGACAGTCACCGTTAGGCACGTGCACACGTGTGCTCGATTTTGTTTATTCTAAAGCCACTGCATGAAAGGAGGCAGGGCTGTCGCCGCAAGGCACGCGGCCACTTGCGATTCAGGTTTTTTATCGGCGCCATTTGGATTAGTGTCGGCCCAAACTGCTGGGCCTTTAAAATCGACCTTATAGTGAAGAAAGCATCGCAAAAGGTTTACCAGTCACTGGTTACTACTGAAACTGCTACGTCACGGCAAGCACTACGTTGTGCTCATGATTAAAGTCTACGGCGCGACAGGACTTGTTTGTTTCCTTAACTTCCCTTCACCCTGTAGAGCAGTAAAAAGTTTATCATGAATCCGTTTTAACTCGCCCAGCTTTCTCTGTTTCAACGTTGGGGATACGGCCAGATACCGCGAGGTCCTACTCCGAGGAATAGCCAGATAATGTTGTCTATGGAAGTGTGGCTGTTATCGAGCAATTCTATTGCCGTGGTGGCGGCCGCACTGTCATTTTTTCAGGGGTATTCGGTAAGGCTCCGGCATGTCGGCCAGTTGGTACGACAAGTGGAGCAGGAGATATTCACAGACCTGGCCACGATTGTGTAAGCAGGCCTAAACCCTCCCTTCATAAAAGGAAGTGTGTGTCTTGCAGCCCACCCCACTTCTCCTGCTTTCACTTCCAATGTAGCATGCTTTCAAATGTTTAGGCACTTTGTACTATTCGATCACTGTTGGTGGTATTGAATGCTGCGAAAGAATGCTCAGTGTCTCATGCTTGGACACTTTGGACACTTCTTGTGTCTTTGGCCGGCAATCGTCCCGCTTGCAGCTGTTCACCTTGTTTCTAGTATTCCTGGTCCAATTTTCCATTCTGCTTCTTTCCGCTGGAAGCGCCCATAGCGATGAATCTGTAGGAATCACGAGTAGGGGGCTTCAATACAATGATTGCTTCATTGCGTTGAGTCCTGATTTCACGGAAAACGCGAGACTTCTGGTGAGCATGTATTGTTGCGTTTATAATTAATCCGTCGTGAAGTCGCCATAATTTTTGTAATGCTAATTCGTGTAGAAGGAAGGGTTCTTACTTGGCTTAAAGGAATCCTCTTTCAAGTATTTCCACAAAATCAGGTTGGTTTTATTGCAATCTTTACTGTCAAACCTTGGTGCCATAGTTATACCATTTGATAAATAATGACTGCATCCCCCTATTTCCTTTCGGTGATGTTTCTTCGAAAATATAGTTTGTAGTTTTGTCATAGCTTCAGCTCAGCATTTGAAGCCATCGCAGTGCACCGCTATCAAGCACATTTCTATGCAGAACACGCTTCATGGAGCAAACATTGTGGTTATTCCGTTCAATTTGTTTGTTTCCTGCAGTGTACTTGATTTTTTATTTCCCGTAGCACTAAAGCCCGATCGAAGAACCCTTGCAAGACAAGTGTTGCCGCCATTGTAAACGATTATGTGTATATACCCTGCTAATGTCATAGGGACAGTAAAAGACAACAGAATGAAACGCCCATGCTGTGCGATGAACAAGCAAATACAAAACACCTTTTTAAAGCGAACCTTTTTACCTCTACTCCAAGAGTTCTGTGCCGACCGTTTGTGTCAACAGAAAACTACCGCAAACAGTCAAAAGTTACTGGCACCGCCAGGAATCGAACCTGGAAGGAGCAGAAAGATGGAGCGAGAGCGCGTTCTTTTACCAATTGATCTGCAAGCCCACGCGGTGACGGGAGGGGTAAACCTTCGCCGGTTTACCACTGCGTTCTTGCTCAACGCCACGTGATATCGTCAAGTCACCTTGCAGCCACTGTGCGGTCCCACAGAGCCCATGTAATGTCATGTGCGCGGCTTGCATTTGTGTAAGTAGTAGCAAAAATTATTGGAAGCTCACAGAAACCCACACAATCGCCCATCTACTCCATGTTTGCTGCCGCCGACAGAGGAGAAAAGATCAGCCGCTGAAAGAGTTTCGAGTGTGAGACCGTTTTGACCGGTTTTGATGTTTTTTTGGTTTGATAAGAAAGAGTTGCCCCTTTTGTGCTTCTCCAACGGAACTCAACCAACCACCGTTCATGAATGATGCATTGATTTAACCTCACCAAACAATGTCTATTTGAAATAGTAAAGGATGTAGGTAAATGCAGTTTACTTGTCTCAAGTTCCACTATTTGTAGAACTGCTTGTGTGGATTCCAGTGACATAGAATGGGTAATCTCTGCGAGTACCGACAAGAGCTTCGCTTTCCAACCACCAGCTTAAAGTTGATTGGTGCTTTTTTTCTGTTATTTATCTAACACCTATATGCCATTCAGAAGGCAAACTTTAAGGGCCTGCTGTAGTGTGTCCGTGACCGCAGCCGTGCAAGGGCTGCTGGTGGCCTGCATGTAGTCACCGCATTGTGACCAACTGTCTTTTGCCCAAGGTTACCAAAAAGCTTTCTCCAGTGACAGGCCATACATCTTTAGTCAACTGTCGGCATAACTGTTAATGGTATGAATGTCCAAGGCTTGCTTTGAAGTTAGTGGCATAGGAATGCCAAGCAAGCTCCAACCTGGCATCAAGAACGATAATTTTGAATTATGAATCGAACACTTTCGGCGAGGAATATCAAAGCGAAAATGGATGAGGCGAATTTCTGCGGGAAAAAATTGCCTACATGTGCTTATGTTGCCTTGGTTGTGGCTGTGTCAGGTTGTCAGATGAACCATAAAAAAAGTTAGTCAGAACTAGCCTCACTAGTTGTAAGCTGCGACAGAGAGTGCGGGAGCAACGCAAGAGAGAATGGGACGATCAGCATTAGAACGCGCATCAGCCGTTGGAGTTATAAGGGAAGCTGTAGTGAGCTAAAAAGCGCACATGGGTAGAACGCGAAGTTCCTCAACTGCAGGCAGAAGCCTGGGCAGGTAAAACCACCGTGTCTGGACGAGCTTAAGGCGCATTTTAAGCACCGTTTACGGTGAACAGACCAAAAACAAGCTGTACTTACCTGAAACGAGGCCTGCAGGGAACATAGTGTCACAATGCAACATTTCGCACATTGGGAAAAACCAAATGGGAGGTGTTAAAAAAGTGGCTTTGTCGCTTAACGTGTAGTTCAAGTGGAAGATGTTACCTGCAGCGAATTGTTGAAAGTTTCATCATCATCACCAGCCTATCTACACCCACTGCAGGGCAAAGGCCTGTCCCATTATTCTCCGATTATCCTGGTCCCCCGCTAATTGCGACCAATTTATCCCCGCAAACCTCTCGGTCTCCTCTGCCCATTTAACTTTCTGCCGCTTCCCGCGACTCTTGGCTTCTCTAGGAATCTACTCTGTTACCCTTAATGACTAACGGTTTTCTTTCCTTCGCAATACTTGCTCTGCCCACGTCCATTTCTTCTTCGTAATTTCTACTAATATGTGCTTAACATGTGTTTGTTCGCTGACCCACTCCGCTCTCTTCTTGTCTCTGAATGTAAACCTATCATCTTCCTTCCCTTTACCAGCTCAGTCGTTCTCAATTTACGTTCAACCCTCCTAGTGAGCCCCCACGTTTCGGCCCCGTAGCTGAGTGCCGGCAATATGCAGCTTTCATGCACTTTCTTCTTCAGCGACAATGGTAGGCTGCCATTCATTATCTGAGAATGTCTGCCGCATGCACTTCACCCCATTCTTACCTTTCTAATTTTCTCTGTCTCATGATTGGAATCCGGGGTCACAACTTTGCCTCAATAGATATATTCACTTACCACGTCCACTGCCTCGGCAAATATCTGAGACTGCTGTGCTGTGCCGAGGTTACGATCATTACTTTGGTTTTCTGCATAATATTTCCCAGGCCCACGGTTCTACTTTGCTTGTCCAGTGCGGAAAGCATGATTTGCAATTCCCCCCTCGAGTTACTTAGCAAGGCAACGTCACCATCAAATCTGAAGTTCCTGAGGTATTCCCCATTAACAACTACTCCCACCGGTTCCCATTCTAATGTTCCAAATACTCTTGTAAATATGCTGTGAATAACATTGTAGAGATTGTGTGTCCTTGTCTGACGCTGTCCTTATAGGTATTTTACTAATGACCGCGAGTTACTGGAAACTTGGAAGAACGCGAACGTTATCCTAATCCATAAGAAGGGTGACATAAAGGCCTTGAAAAATTACAGACGGATCAGTTTACTGTCAGTAGTCTACAAGGTACTTATTAACGTAATTGCCAGCAGAATTTCTGCCGCCTTAAATTTCTGTCAATTTAAAAAAAATCAGGGTTTCGTCAAGGGTATTCAACAATGCACCATATTCACAAGATCAATAAGGTGATAGAGAAGTGCACGGGGTATACTGGTCTCCTATATATAGCCTTCATAATTTATGGGAAAGCAGTTGACTCGGTCGAAATATCAGCAATCATTCAGGCATTACGAAAGCACGCTGTAGACGAGCGTTATGTAAAAATAGTAGAAAATATTTACAACGCGTACACAGCTACAATCGTTGAAATCTAACTATGCCATAATTTTGAGAAACTCATTGAACACCTCTTCCTCACTATCAGAATTTGAAAGGTTATCACTCAAATTGAAGTACTCCAAGAGGTAAGTTTCAGGACAGCGACAGCATTTGAATGGAGCGCATAGAATACTCAGATAATTGACACGAGGTGGCAGAAAAGCCCTTAGAAGTCTTCCAGTAATTCAGTGGGCCAACGGATAAGACCTTTTCAACACTTCCAGCAGGAATGTGGCGATCTTCGAGAGCAATCGCAGCGGCCAGGAACGAAGGCGACCTAGCAGAATCTCACCACTTCATCAAGACCATTGTTTGAACCACTGTAGTATCGCAAAACAAACTTGACCCTTAGACGCTCCACCAATCACGTAAGGCGACTTACAACAGAGTCATATAACGCCAGTTTCGTAATTTCGCAATAACAAGGACCTCACAGGCAGAATGCGGTCGTATGTCAAGGAAGGATACCCCAAGCATATTGCTGTAGGGTGACACGACAAAGCTAATCAGATTTAAGAATCGCCATTATTTACACACCGCGTAGCAAGAGCTAGGCTCGCGGTCGTGTTGGCATCTTCGCTAACAAATTGACGGCCTAAGCAGGCCCTTATTTATATTAAATACCAACGATAATCTGAACTGTAAGAACGAGAAAGTACGACAGGGCCGCGTTCCAAACACAAAAGGCTTGTCTGACTAGCTATCCTATCAAAGTACTTGGGAGCGCAGAATACGGCACAATCGTTGTACGGGAAAACCTCGTTTCCCGTGACATGAGGAAGGACTGAACACTTGAAATTCATTTTCTGGACCGGACAGTCCTTCGTCACCTCCAGTAGAAGTAGACGTAGAATCTACACTATGGTTTCGAAGGCACAACTTCCGTGCCGGCATGGCAAATTTTCAGTTTTACGCAAATCTCGGCAACTTCGACGACGTATGCAACGCCCTCTATTGCCAGTTCTGGGGCAGAGAACTTCATTACATTCGGATCCCATTAAGGAGTGCACCAGTGCCGGACAGAAATATGCAGCTTGCGAATTCGTGGTAAATAATTCGGCTTCTATCAAAGCTCACATATATTAGCCCCATCGGCCATAACACGTTCCGATTCTATGGCCTGTGGCCCACACCAAAAATTGGACATGTGTCGTTTTGGGAAGGGAAACACCCTAGAGATGACACCAACAAAATTACTTGCAACACAGATATAGTAATTATTGAACTAAATGGTTCCAATGAGTTTCATACGTATTAGAAAACGGTAGTCATGAGTCCAAATGGCCAGTATACGAGGCGACACGTACTGACTAACGCGGAGCAACCGCTTGGGCCATTAATGTTCGTTGTGCTGTTTTTAGGATGCACATTAGGTTGGGGTATTCCAACATCGAGTGGTGCAGCGTTCAAGAAAAAAGCTGTCAATTAACTCATTTTGGACAGGCGAAAACGGAAGACGTTTTCACGGAGACCTTCCCAGAAGGGACATCAAACGTAGAAATTACAACGTTTTGAAGACCCCCACTAAGCTCGCCCTGTAGTCCTTGAATTAGTGACTACTCCAACTTGGGAAGCAACTCAAGGGCTGCCTACGCTTACGTTTTATCTCTGAGTCATCGACGTAGTTTGCGTAGTGCAAGCAGTGGCACATATGTAGGCAAAATTGCGTCCGTGTACATATTTGAATCGCCTTCGCGTTACACGTATGTACAAGCTGTGTGTTTTGGTTTTTCCGCGCCTGGGTGTTTCATTACCAAAAATGTTTATTCACTTGCACTAATGAGGTACAAATGGAGATCACTATTGTGTGGCATCTACCAGTCAATGGTGAAGGACCGCTGGAGAGACATTCGTCTCCCGAAAAGTTATTTCCCAAGGTTTAGGCCCTAAGTTACGTTTGATTATGGCATCATGATGAGTAGCATTAAACTACAGTCTTTGTCATCATTGACAGTGCTTCGGCCAGACAATAACGAACTAGAATGATGGGGAGGCGAGAACGGCGAAGGGGAGTGCTCTTTTGTGTAGAAAGCAACAGGCAGCGCTTCTGCTACCTGTGAAGTCAATCTACTTCAGGGGGTCGGTAGTGGGTATCAGTGTCATTGTTTAGATGTGGACAGTGTTCAACCTTTATTTAAAAAAGCTGCTCGCCTCTGGTATCCAATTACCTGGCTAGGAACCTTTTGTTGCAAATCCGGCGGGTTTGGGCAGAAGGATAATGCCTATCAATGCAGTTTTTTCTGTATTTTGCTAGCTGCAAAGAAGATAGGAAAGCGTGCGTCCGATGTCTTGCCGGTGGGCGAAATTACCTTTTTTTAGGATAATCTTAGTTATTGTATTTATTCTTATCTGTTAGTCTGTCTTGCATCGTGTGCATGACTTTGCTAAGCCGATAATTAAGTCAAAAAAGGCGAGCGTTTCTTGTTTTATTGCAAGGTTCTTGCACTTGCCGTGGCATCGTCGTACAGACGACACAGAGCCAATATGTTTGAAGCCGTCGCCGGTGGCTAAAACGGACGGGGTAAGCAACAAAATGTTCCTAAAAAGTATGGGAACTCCAAAGGCGAGTTTTTTTTTACTAAAAGGTTAATTAGTGTACCACAGTAAAAAGCGACAGCAATAAGAACTCCCCAGCGCCTCAAGCAACAGGAAGTACAACGACGGCACCTTTAGAAGAAACGATCGTGTGAGCGAGATTTGGGCGCACGTTTGAAAGCTGGTCAAAATTAATCCGGAACCATCCACTACGGTGCACCTCATCACCTGATGGCGTCGACGTGGTAAACACTACTTTGAGTAAGTTAACCTTATAGAAGAAGGCGGAATGGCGCCCCTGGCGGGGGAACACTTTTTCCTTCAGCACAGTGCTCCCCGCACAGTGCTTCCGTTTACGCCACTAGGTAATGATATTAGGTTAACCATAGGAAAGGTGTTCGCTCGATTTCTGAACTCATATTTATTGACAGGAACGAAAGGAGTACACATAAATACTGTCTGTTGTATATATTATAAATTAATAAAGATTGAACCCAATGCTTACGAACTTACGAACCGAGTGTGGCTTATGACGGCTTAGAGTGTGGACTACTTCATTCTTCATTGCTACGGTGAAGGGCGTTGTGTGTTCATATATATTTAGCACTACTCGTAACTGTATTATTGCACCAGAGTGCCGGGCACAACATAGTTACCTAGAAGAACCACACCCTACTAATCTTAAACTGTATGTCGTGAACATTTCTAATATTTTAGCCTATTTTGCACCACATAGTTATTAAATTTTTTTAAAGTAGTAGAACATTATAATTAAAAACCCGCCCAACCTGCCAAATGCTGCTGTCTTAGCTTGAACAAAGGTCGCAAAGACCGTCAGCACACAGGCCGATCCGACGCAGCATGTTTTTGCGCAGGTCAAAGTCTAAATAAACTATATTATGACATAAAACTGCCTTTTCAAAGCATGTTGAATCTCTTCAAGACGTGCCGTTTTGATAATACAGATGTTTGATGATACAGAGCTGAAAAGAAAAAAAAACAAAAGAACATAAGAAATTATGAAAAAACTGCTCCCCTTCATTTTCAATAAAGACGTTGACCTCCGCTCTCGCCTCCTAAGAAATGATTTGCTTTACCGCAACCTTCAACCCTTAGGCAGCTTTTTTTTGTGACTCGAAAGTTCATTGTCCATATATTTTTAGTGGGAGTCCTGAAGAGCCAAAGCATAAATAAATACATGAACGTAGAAGTCGATGACTAAGAGGCAAGGCACACAAGCGGACATTTCTTAGTTTTTTAACAAGAATCGCTCTACAATTCTTCGCTTCAGGAAATCAGCAAACCAAAATGTATTGCAACAGCTACATAGGAAAATTTATTAAGTATGCACAATGAGATGAAGTAGCGCAGTTAATACTATAGGAAAAAATTTCGTTCTTCATATAACTATATATATATAATTTTATATTATATATTTATATATATATATATATATATATTTTTGTACGTGGCGGCAGGCCAATGATGAGGCGAACCATGGGCCACGATGAAGTGATCTATTTACAAGATGTTGCCGCAGAGCGATGCGATCTATTTACAAGCGGCCGTGATCGCTCGGGCGAGCCGCATCCTCTTCGTCGTCTTCGGTGACCGGTTATGGCGCTATGGGGGCATTGTCCACATAGGTGTTCCGTGACATCACCCCCCCCCCCCCCCCCCCCCCCCGGTGGAGGACGACCGTCCCGGTCGAGGCCAGGGTAACGACAGGGAGGCGAAGCGGATGAGCAAAGCGATGAGAACATGTACAATGATGTCCTTGCCGCCACTGATGATGGTGATGGTCGCGATGAGCACCGCCCCGGAACAGCTGGGACCACCGCAGACCCCACGAGGCAGCGTCCAAAGCTTTCGGAGAAGCGCCGGAGATCTGGGCGGGGGACGTCGTCGGCTATACGTCTGGTCGTGGCTGGTCAGTCCGTCTGGTCTCGGCGGGGCATGGGCTGGGGACACGGGGCTGGGGAATGTCACGTCCGTGGCTCACCGGGGCTGGGGCGGGCCCACGCTTCACAGGAGCCAGGATGAGACTGCTGCATGAGCCGAGACGGGGTGAAGCTGGGGGCCGGGATGGGGCTGAAACCCGCACCTCTACCAAAATGTTACGTGGCGGCAGGCCAATGATGAGGCGAACCATGGGCGACGATGAAGTGATCTATTTACAAGATGTTGCCGCAGAGCGATGCGACCTATTTACAAGCGGCCATGATCGCTCGGGCGAGCCGCATCCTCTTCGTCGTCTTCGGTGACGGGTTATGGCGCTATGGAGGCATTGTCCACATAGGTGTTCCGTGACAATATATATATATATATATATATATATATATATATATATATATATATATATATATATATATATATATAATATATATATATTATATAGCGAATCAGAATAGCAAATCAGGGTCTGGTAGAAATAACACAAATAAAGGGCGGCAGTGAAGAAAACCTCGGAAAGCAAAGGGGAGGTTCTGGTAGGTCATTGAAACAGATAAAGAATTTGGAAAGAAAGAAAGAAAGCGGAGAAAAAATGCCCGCCAGGTGGGATCAGAACCCACGACCACCAGAAGGTCGTGGGTTCGGATCAGAACCTCGCATCAGAAACCTCAGTTTCTTTTCTTTCGTCATATCCGGGTCCGCGAGACGAAATAGTCGCTTCATTTTCTCAACGAAGATTACGACTCCTTCATTCGGGTGTTGCGTTCGAGTTACAAAGCTATTTTTTTTTGGCGAATAACAAAGTTTTCCTAAATATTTTTGAGTGAAAAAAAGGATTACAGCACGGTGCAAATTACCGATGGGGGAAGAAAATTGAATATGAGAAGTGATGATAACTCATAGACACAAGTGTCGAGGTGATGTTATCGTGTAAAATATTTTGGGCAAAAATGTACCCGTACGATGAGAAATGCATACAGTAGGAACAGTAATAATTATTTGCAGCCAAAAAAAATAAGTAGTTTGTGTAGTACATGTATAAAAGTGTATAAACAACTGAGGGAATCTTATTGTTATCCCATTTCGTCGCAACGCTATTCTTTTCAATTGTTTAGAATTTAAATTGTACCGAGGAGCCTGCTCCAAGGCACACAAACGTCCTAGGCTTATGATAGAGGTAAAGAATATATGCGCATTACATAAAGTTTTCAGAGTAAGGTAGCCAAAGTGTTCAAAATCTGTGCATTCCCATTCGCGGTTATTTAAAAGCATTGAATATCACATCAAATTTTGCTGGATAAAGGTGGGCCAATAAAAATATCGTCAGTGTGAGTTCGAGCGATCGCCATATTCTGAATAGTTTAATAGAGGGGAGTGTAAATTCCTACTTTAACAAGAACGTAAATTTTGTTTTCATAAAAAGGCAAAAAAACCTGTGCCCTATTTCTAATAGAAAAGCGGAAATCTGTTCACACTGCTTCCTGAAACTAAAAGAAAAACCTGTTTACGGCTCGGTGACAAAGATTTCGGAACAAAGCATTCAGTGCATATGGCAAAAAAACGTGTATAAATGATCAGTGTACACTTATGCCATTATCCCGTAGTCAATAGGTTTTGTTTTCTAGCAGCGGAACGCCGATGAGCTTGCATTCGATGCAGCTATTGTTTAGGTGTCTTAACACAGCCTTTCTGGTCCGAAAGTGCCGCCAGCTTTTCTAGTTTCTGAATGCTTATGTCCTTGCAAAAAGCCTTTCCCCACTGACCGGCAGATGGTATTAGATATATACAGGGTATTTCTTGTGTCCGGGAAAGTGAGAGAAAATTGCTTTTAGCAATGATTTAAGTGTTTTACCAGGCGTTTCTGGTCCTAAAGCGCGAATACAAATGTGCACTGCCCTTACGAATTCACAGAGCCTTCCTGAAAACCAGCTGATGCTCATATAGTATATTTTTGTTTAAAATAGTGCAGGTAACCTCTTGCCTATCCCCATCACAATGACCATTTAATACGGTTGCTTGTGCTTAAGATGTTCTTTTCAAATCTGCGTTGTTGAGTATAGAATGTTGTCTCATCTCAACTGTGTGATTGCGGCACACTGATTGCGACACACTGCGGCACACGTTTGTGATTGCGGCACACTGATGGGTATTGTGTCATTTTGCCAGCAGCGAAGCTTATATTTCCGATGCAAGTTCTTTTATAACACTGTTGAGCAAATGAATGCTAGCTACCAGACTGTCGAGCACTATATCGACTTTCCGCATATATGGCGTTGAAGCGTCAGTCTCCACCAAGTTTGATCCAATCACAATCTTCTGTACCGTTTCAGCCGTCGTGTACTCCAACAAATCCTCCAGAAGATCAATTGCTTTGACCAGTTTTAAATACCTCAGCCATGCAGCGACACTCAAAGTCAATCAGGAAAAGTCAACGGAAGCAGCAGCTGTGGCACGACAAATATGCAAAGAGACACCTGTGGAAGACCAACTGGTAGCAGAAAAATTGTAAATCCTACTTTCGTCCAGGTGGTAGTGTTGATAAAAAAATACCGACAGGTGAACCTCAACCCCGGCAGAAAGTGAGGCACAATGCGACAATGACTTTCCGGCACTGGTCCACGTGGTTTCTTCAGGGCCCGCCGTGAGGATTTCGCACTTTTCGGCCATGTGCGCGAGTCCCCAACAAAAGAATACATGCATTTTCATACCAAGTTCTAAGATAACCCGGCTCTTTTAGAGAATTTTGCATCTGGTATCCTATTCAGATGCAGGACAAGTGTAAGAGAGCTCCACAGTTTAACCTTTTCTTATAGGGAGCGCGAACGTATCCCAAATATCTAACCTAGAGCCATTGGGCATACTTGCCATGTGGTCAATGGTCGCCGAAGCCCTTTGCGGCAGCGTTACTAGATACGCGCCCCGACTAGATAAGCAAATATTCTTCCAGCGCTTTTATGGTCCCGCACAGTATTGTCGTTTTCCACAATCGAAAGAAGAATGACGACAGCTGGGTGTGTGAAGGAATCACTAAAGTCTTGTTTTAGATTCTTCTACCCAATTACGCGGTTAAGCTCTCATTGAAATTCACCATGTCACGCACGAGGGACCTCTTGGAGACAATCTCTGTTGGGTGTTGGGGTTTTTGCTGTGTCACTTTCTATATGAACTTTTACACTTTGTTATATATAAGACACCTTTGTTTACTAAGCTCATCGAGAAAGTTTAGCGTATGCGGGAGACGTTGGGAATATCTTAGCCAATTTCCAAGGTATAGATATAATGGAAAACTGAAGTCTCCAGAAAAGTGACTAATAGCTTCCATCAAGGTACGAGGATTGATGAGGTGAGCACCTTTCTTCTTGAATAAACGTTAGTTCCTGCACAACATAGAAAAGATTTGAGTGATAACCACTGTCGAAGGCCTAAAGTGCACCGGCAGAGACGGCGGCGACTCTGGAAGACGGCACAGTAGCGCTATAGGCGTTTTTTGCACAATAGAGAACGTTCTTTCCACGTCGTTCGCGCCACTAGATCATTCTAGTTCACTACACCCAAATAAGAAACCCATAATACGGACTTTTGGCAACAAGTGATTGTTTAAAATAAAAAAATACAGCCATTATTCTAACATTTAAAACCACCATATCTCACTGAGTTCTGCAACCCGTTCAACAACTGCTCTCTGTCTAGAGAAAATCATTACAAGTATCTCGGCGTTATCTTTAGAGCAAACCATCATATTCAAAACACATAGACTATATTACCGCTGAAGTCATAAACAAACTTGGTCATTTAAGATGTAAATTTTTGAAACCTGCTAAAGATACCAAATTGGCCATGTATAAGTCGTTATACCATCCAATTAGTGAATACGCCTCACCCGTATGGGACCCGCACAAACAGTTCTAAATTAATAAAATCAAATCGGATCAAAGAGGAGCCATTCGATTCACCAGCCTTTGTTATAACAGTTATTTTTCCAACCTATGCTCTATGTCCCTAAGTTTAACCTTGCTAACCACACACACCCACATATAGAGTCGGTCAAACATCTTATCACTCACGCAGCGATATCTTCTTCATGTTTTCCAGTTCGTTGTCAACGCGTAGCGATCATAGTCTTAGTCTAATACCAATATTTGACCGAACGGATGCATTCAAATACATTTTTTTTCCCTAGAACAATAGAGTGGTGGAATGGAATACCTGGCTGTATTCGTCCACTGCCCCCTCAACCTTTTTTGACAGCCGCGCAGACGTACTAGTGCTCATGTCCTGATATTTTTCCCTTCCATCTCCGCGTGGTAATAAAGCGGATGCTTTCTCTCAAGACAATCGAAATCCTATATTTCTGAAACTACATACCTTCTGCTTCTATGTGACTGATTTGTATTCTCGTATATATTGCCATTTTGCTGTTGTTTTGTTTTGTTTTCAACCCGGCGGTGATAGATTACATTGATTTTGTGTTTTTCTATATGTGTATTGTACATATCATTTGTACCCCTCCTGTTTTAGCCTTAATCAGGGCTGCAGTAATTTGAAATACATAAATAAATTTTTGACCCAATGAACCGGAGAAAGGTGAATCAACTTTACTGCATTTAACGTTTGTCTTTTTTGAAAGCAAGAAAACGCCAACTAAAAGAAAAGAAAGAAACTGCCCCTTCATCAGGCATTTTATTCTGTACGGTGATCTGCGGCGTAACATTGAGCAAGAATAACGCGAACTTCACAGCCCTCCTAGCAAGAACTTCAAAAGAAAACAAGACGAGTTCGAATGTAATACTCGCGTAAACACGCTCAAACATGCGACGCTTAACTTCGACGTAGCGAGAGGGCGTCCATGACTGCACACTGCAGATTAAGGCAGTAGAAGAAACATTAAAATTACCATTGGCGTCCACTTGGCGTCAGTAGCGACCGGCGGCCCAAAGTGTAGCAAACAGATCGAATTCAATAGAAAATCTTCAGTTGGTAGAATTCATATCTTTTCAGATGACAAGGTTTTTAAGCCCTCTGACAACGAGACGAACATACAGGAATGCCAGGCGTTCAATCAGAACTATATGTTTGAGCATCTACAGCCTCACATGAAGTGCGTTGGCGTCACAGAATTTTCGGGGGGGCTTAAGGGGTATGCACCTATGTATACATACCCTATGTTAATAATGTGCGATAACTACCTGTTCTCCTCAAATCTAACGATCTTTCTTTTGGCTTTTGCCAGTTTGAGAGCAATAGCGTTATCTCACATAGACTACAGAATAGGATCACTGGAAGCATGTCATCTGGTTTGGAGCAGTGTTGCGGAATTACCAGTCCAGAATTGGAATGACTCCGGAATCATTCCATATTTTCGCGACCCCGGAATGGAATGGGAATGGAATGGCGGCAATACTTGGAGGAATGGAATGGGAATGGAATTAAGAGCCTTTTGCCCGGATTGAATGGGAATGGAATTACATGTAATTTTCCATAAATAAAGTGCTTTTCCTTCTACGCGTTGTTGTTTCAAAGTATGCAAAAATACGCAAAAGAACCCACTAGCCCAAGTTCAAACATTAGTAAGCCAGAGCCTTGAATTTACAATAATGCAGTACTGTTAAAATGGATTGGCTGATTACAAGCACGGTATATTTATAAGCTGCGAGCCCACTGCAATTCTGTCCTTAGACAGCGCTGCTACGAAGTTCGGCGCGATTCTCCGCGTAATAACCGCGCCTCTTAGCCGTTGGTGTTCCTCGTGGGGAACCACGGCGGCGGTATCGAACACCCCCCCCCCTCTCCAACACTGCGCCTTGTGATTGTTTACCTTGGCGGCGACTTCGCCCCGGCCGCAAGCTGTCTCTCCACCCTTCAATTTTCTTTTTTGCTTCTGAAACCTTCGGCGACTCGCATCACAGCTCGCCGTCAGCGAAACGCTGGCGCGATTCTTGTGTTCGCCGCAAGCTTTCGCATATCAGCTCACGCGACATCTCACCGCGCGCTCCCCCCTCCTCCCCCAGGATCTTTTGCAACACTGTCCCTTATATCTATACACACGTACGCCTTTGGCCGAAGCAACGTCGACGAAAGCCTACAATATTTGGTCGGGAATTTAGCAGAAACAGGAGAGCAGGAACTGCGGTCACGGCTGCGCCTCCCAGCTCCGACGCCGCGATTCACGGACAAAGTTTCCAGGCAGATGAAACTTCCAGACGAAATTTCCAAAAACGAGAAGGTCGGTGCTACCACCTTCCCCAATACGGGATCACCTAGAACTAGATGCCTCTTTGAAAAGTTGTTCTATCACGAGTCGGCTGTTCCCTTGGAGGGTGCCCATGCCGGCCGAAACAGTGAAAACGGGGGCGCGGGTCCTTTGTGGCCCATTTTCAAGGAACTTTGTTGGGCTACGTCCCTGTCTAGGGTTGTTAAACTCGTATGTATATTCTTCTCCAAACACATCCCCCTACTTGCCCAGTCTGGCTTGCATTTTTGCTGGTTTTCTCGATGTACGCCACCACCCCCTCCTCCCCCCCCAAAAGAAAACCTGTGCTTGGCTTCTCTCTTTCGTCAAACCGTCCTGCCACTTCGCGGAGACCCAAATGCCTTCAAAAAAAAAAACAAAAACACGTGGACATTCATTTTGTGCACCTGTGACGAACTTTCTTACGTGACAAACTGGCCTATGACAAATGATCCTATGTGACCAAACGGACGGCCTATTACGAAATGTAAAATGTGCTGTGGGCTAGTTGGTGCATTACGAATTACGAAAATTGCCCTAAATAGGCACACAGAGGAAGGAAGACAAACAATGCGATACTCACAACTGCGCGTCGCTTGTCTGTCCATTTAGCGCAATTTTCGTGATTCGGCCTATGACGAAAGGCCTTTCGACAAACGGGCCGTTTCCCTCTTCGATCGGCTCCCTTCGTCGGTTTCTTTCACTCCTCTCAGGCCGTCAGTGACCGCTCTCCCCTTGTGTATAGTGCCTAGAATAAGTATATTCTAGGCACTATACCTCGTGTCCGCCAGGGACATGAGTCACTTAGGCTGTCACAAAAAGGGTTCTTATCGAGGTGGGGGAAAGGGGGGGGGGGTTGAATGGCGTCCAAGACGGTACCAAGGTGCCCTCTGCAAGGTGAGTCATTGGCGCTTCCTCTCGCCTGTCCGCGCAAGCTCTCGAAATTGCCGCTGCTGACCCGGTGACGCCGTGCCCGTGTGGAGCGCAGGACAGTTTTCGGCAGGGTCTAAAACCGGTGCCGCGTCGCCGATTCTTAGAAGTTCAATGTACACATGCGTGCACACATACACTGGCCCTGTATAAGAATAGAACCAGCACTAGTATCTTTTAGTGCCGGTTACCTAGGCTGGATGACACGGTACCAGTATATTTCTTCTTGAGGCCAGCCACATTCTGAAGTCTCTTCAGCGCAAATGAGGCGTCAAGGGGGGGTCTTGTTGGCAATGCCGCCGCGCTGGCGCTTGTGGACGACTATAGAAGCTCAAAGGTCCATTTAGGAGCACGCTCGTAGTGTAAAGCTGGGCGATGCTGCCCCCTTGACTTTCTGTGCTACCCCCCCCCCCTCGCCTCTTCTTCCTAGCTTTTTATGGGAAAGAAAAACCGCTTTCATACCGCACAGTCACACATATTCTCCTGCGCCCAGCGGCTCACGCGCGCAGTAGTCCGCCAACATGGCACATTGGAAACAGTTTTTTTATATTACCCGCGAAGAAAACAAACAAGTTGCGCGCTGAAAGCTCTGTTTCGAAACGGTACGTGCTGCAGTCAGGAGTTTCGCCAATTTGATTCGGCACTAAAAAGAAAACACAAGCGCAAGTACGCGTGCAACGAGAGAAAGGGCTTTCAAGCCAGCCGAAGATACATCGTCGTTCACTTTATAATAACCCGAGAAAACTACCAACATGCCTTTCCTACGTTGAGGAATTAGAGGAATGGAATTGAACTGCCCGGCAATTCCCGGAGTGGGAATGGGGGAAGTTTTGTCATTCCGAGGAATTGAAAGGACTGGAATTTAGGCAAATTGTCATTCCCCGGAATGGAATTGGAATGGAATGGGAACGCCCATTCCGCAACACTGGTCTGGAGCGTGGCCACCGATACCCCCTTCCACCAGACACCATTCTATTAGAACGAAAAGAAGCTCGCCGAACTCAACATAAAAGATTCCACAGCCGAGTTGATGTTAGCTAAGCTTTACGCCTATGACAACGGTTACACTTCGATTTTTATAACTTGTTCTATTTTGGCGTTATTAACTATTAAAAACAAGTTTATAAATATTATGGTGTCTGGTCTTTTTATAACGTGAAATTTCTTACGCTACCCATAGGTAAGGTGGTTTCTGCGCACACACACAAAAAAATGAGCACATCTGATGTTCTCAATGATCGCAGTTATTTTATTAGGTATATCGCAATGGTGAAATGCACGTAGGGTTAAAAAGTACAGAAAAAATTGCTTACGTGTATCTGAAGAGCAGAGTAGTACGTGGAAGACTTCTGGTATTTGCATTTTAATTCATAATTTCTAGATGATACATCAGGATCTACTCTTAAAATCGATGCTTGATTGTATCTTATATTATTTGGACGAACGCTACAAATTATATTTCACGCCTATCTCATGCGGAAAAGGTTAGTATAAGGAAGCAAAAGCCTCAATTGCTCCGTTCTAGCAAGAACAATTTTTGTGGTTGTTGTCTGGTTGAGAACATGGCCGCTGCAGTAAAGTGTGAAAACAAGTGCCTTTGATGGAATTTGAACCAACGTCACCACGGCTGCGCCCCCTCGCAATTTTACTGTGCTATCTCGACAGTGTTGTCGTTATATTTGGGGTTTTTCTTGTCGCCCTGCTACTAAAAGGATTTGACGGGATTCCAGGCGTGGTCAGAATGCACTACCGCACACCCCGCTTTCTGCGTTACATAAAAATTAAACGCAAGTAGAGGTCTAGGACAATACCAGGAGAAAACGTAATCCTAAAACCCTCTATAACGATGTCACCGCAAACCGAGAAATACTTCGTTAAATCGACAGCTTCGTAAAATCAGGATTGTCTTTGTACAACCAGTCGGTTCAATAAATTTAATGTTTAAATCGACGCATATCCAAGCAGCTACGGTAACATCACAATTGTGCCAGCCGCGAAAATCGCTGCCGATAATTTCGCAATGCGTTGACAGTGCGCGCTGAAAATAATTATAAAACACTTGAAGTTCTGGGGAAATGAACCTATTTCCCGGTAAAAAAAGCCGGCGAATATCTCCCGCGCACACTTCGTAACCATGGGCGGCCAGACGTTTCGTAGCATGCAAGCGCGTTTAACGTGTCCCCGGTTCCTCCGTGAACCTCAACAAAACGACTAAGTCAATCTTGCCCTACACGTCGCCTGGAGTGGGTTTACTAGCTTGAGCAGTTTCCGGGTCGTCAGCATTACTGACACCGCTTATGCCCCGGAAACTAAATCTAAGACTTATTCTTGCGTCACAACCTCGGTTTTGTCAGATTCTAGACAGGCGCTCAGATATTCGTAGAAGCTCAAATTTCCTGCTGTTTTTTAAGCCGACAAAGCTGATCCAATGAACTGGGCGGGGTTACTTCTACTTGCTCGCGTCAGTTTCTCGAAATACATTAATACATTTTGATGCCTCGGAATGTATTTCGTTATTTGGACTACCTATACGCATCTTCCGTATAGACGCTAGAGGGGAATCCGAATTCATTCACTAGATTGAGACATTTGTACGATAGGCCTTGTCCGATCGACGTTTGATTTTATAATAATTGATTTCTCCCAGCGTAATGTTTGTATCTCCCTTTTATGGCCTCAGAGAATTGTTCCCTTGTGACAGCATCATAAATGGCAAGTTTAAAAAACTGCTTGGGATAGCATTTTATAATGATCGATTGTAGTAATGAAAACTTCCTTCAACATAATAACCCCAAAAAATCTACAAATGAGTTGGGCCAGTGCAACAATGTGCATTCAAGTGCGCAAAGAAGGTTATTGAAACTATTTTGCAAACAATAGATCATAGGCTCTCCGGGCGGTGTTCTTGTCTGTGGCCGCCATATTGTAACGAAGCCAAGGATGACGCAGTTGTCTTGAAGGAGAAACAAGCTTATTGGCGCGAACTTGTGCTCCCATAAAAACTCAAAGGAATACAGAGGCGGCGAAGCAGCGGTCAACAAAGTGACTAGAACAGGCGAGTGTCGTCGAATGAATGCCACGACGTTTGCTCTGTAGGCTTTTATCTTTCGGCGCAAGTGTTTCTGGAAACGTCGATTCACATCCAGAACATTGTAGATCACAGAAGATTATTCTGGGCTAGTGGCGTTAGGGCGAAACAGTCTGCTTATCTGAATGTGATAGCCCGTGCGGCATAAAAGTAAAGAATGCAAGACGCACTTCGTTTGCAACGCAGATAACACAGCCGGACGTGGCCCGGCACAAAAAACAAAAAATAAATAATCAAACCCATACATGGTTCGCGTCCTAATCCCCCCTCTAAGAGTGTATCGACCCGACGCTAAAATAAAACACAGTCCGAACGAACAACAAAAAAAGTTCGTAATCTTGCATAGTAAGGTTTCAAGCGAACTACGTGGACGACTTCGGGGTGCGTGCATCGTGATGATGTTCCGGAATCACCATCGGGGATCACCTCGTAGGTAAGTTGGCCGACACCTCGTAGAATCTGGTAGGGTCCGAAATACCGTCGCAGAAGCTTCTCACTTGGTCCGCGTTCACGGATGGGAGTCCAAACCCACACACGATCCCCAGGGTGGTACTTGGCTTCTCGGCGTCGGAGGGTGTACCGCCCGGCATCTACCAGCTGCTGGTCCGTTGTACGAACTCGAGCCAGCTGGCGGGCCTCCTCCGCACGCTAAAGGTATCCTTGGACGTTGGCGTTGATGTCGTCGTCTCCTACGTGCGGAAGCATGGCGTCGAGGATCGTAGTCGGCCGTCTTCCGTAGAGAAGCTCGAACGGCGTCATCTGTGTAGTTTCCTGGATAGCCGTGTTGTACGCAAAGGTGACGTACGGTAGCACTTCGTCCCAAGTCCTATGTTCAACGTCGACGTACATTGACAGCATATCCGCGATTGTCGTGTTCAGGCGTTCCGTTAGTCCGTTCGTTTGGGGGTTGTACGCCGTCGTTCTTCGGTGATCCGTGTTGCCTGTAGGGTAATATCCCTTGCATCAGCTCCGCAGTAAGGCCGTCCCGCGGCCCGTGATTAGGACTTCCGGGGCTTCATGTCGCCGCACAACTAGGCTTATGAATAACTTTGCGACCTCTTGTGCAGTCCCCCTTGGAAGTGCGGTGGTCTCTGCGTTGCGCGTAATGTAGTCTGTCGCTACAACAATCCACTTGTTCTCGGATCGGAATGTAGGGAACGAACCCAGAAGGTCCATTCCAATCTGTTGGAACGGCCTGGATAGGACGCCGGTGGGTTGCAGAAATCCGGCGGGTCTCCTCGGTGGCATTTTTTGTCGCTGGCAGTCAAGGCAGCTCCGGACGTAGTGGGTGACGTCGAATTCAAGGTGGGGCCAGTAGTGCTTCGCCTTGATTTTCCCAATTGTGCCAGCTGATCCGAGATGTCCGGAAGATGGCTCGTCGTGACACACTTCCAAAATTTCGTCACGAAGATCTGCCGGGATCACAAGAAGATAATTTGCTCTCGTTAAGGGAATGAAATTATTCTTCACGAGGACGGAGTTTTTCAGGCTGAATGCAGGTAAGTTGCGATTGAAGGCCCTAGGCACGGCGACGTTGCATCCTTGGAGGTAGTGGATCATGAAACGTAGATCGGGATCGGCACGCTGCTGGGCGGCCAGGTCGCTCTCAGTCACGACTCCGAAGAACGCACTGTCTTCATCGGAGTCTTGTGGTGTTGGGTCGACGGGGGCACGGGACAGGCAGTCGGCGTCTGAGTGTTTCCTCTCGGATTTATAGACTACTTTAACGTTGAATCCTTGAAGGCGAAAGCTCCATCTACCAAGACGGCCAGAGGGGTCCTTCAAATTGGAGAGCCAACACAGCCCATGGAGGTCTGTCACAACATTGAATGGTCTTCAATACACGTATGGGCGAAATTTTGAAATGGCCCTTATAATAGCGAGGCACTCTTTCTCAGAGCCTGAGCAGTTTCTTTCTTCCTTGGACAGACCACGGCTGGCATAGGCGATTACTTTTTCGCACCCGCTTTGCTTTTGCACGAGGACGGCACCCAAGCCTATATCACTGGCGTCCGTGTGCATTTCCGTTTCGGAATTTTTGTCGAAATGTGCGAGCACAGGCGGGTTTTGCAGGCATTGTTGCAGATCGCAGAAGGCTGTTTCTTGGGCCTTTTCCTATCTGAAAGGGGTACTATCTTTCGTCAAGCGGGTGAGTGGCTCTGCGATGCAGGCGAAGTTTGCGACGAAGCGCCTGTAGTATGCGCATAGTCCGAGAAATCTCCACACGCCGTTGTTATCTTTCGGTTTTTGGAAGTTCGCTATGGCGGAAGTTCTCGCCGGAGCACGCCCGACTCCCGCGGCGTTGACGACATGGCCCAAAAACTTGAGTTCCTCGTACGCGAAGCGGCACTTTTCAGGCTTCAGCGTTAACCCCGACGTACGGATGGCCTCGAGTACAGACTGCAACCTTGCAATGTGTTCGTCTAAAGTCCGGGAAAATACCACAATGTCGTCGAGGTATACGAGGCAGGTGTGCCACTTCAGGCCAGCTAGCACAGTATCCATGACTCTTTGGAACGTTGCTGGTGCCGTGCATAGCCCAAACGGCATCACCTGGAACTCGTATAGGCCGTCCGGGGTTATGAATGCAGTCTTCTGTCGATCTCTCTCGTCCACTTCAATTTGAAAGTAGCCTGTCTTCAGATCCATCAATGAGAAGTACTTCGCGTGGCAGAGGTGGTCGAGGGCGTCATCGATTCGTGGCAGGGGGTACACGTCCTTTTTGGTGATTTTGTTCAATCGCCGGTAGTCAACGCAGAACCTCGGTGTGCCGTCTTTTTTCTTCACGAGTACGACCTGCGCCTCCCACGGACTTTTCGATGGCTGTATAATGTCGTCGTGGAGCATTTCATCGACTTCAGTCCGGATGGCTTCGCCCTCGTGTGAAGAGACGCGGTAGGGTAACTGGCAGGTAGGTCGGGGTCTATCCTCGGTTATTATCCGGTGCTTCGTAAGAGGTGTCTGGCGTAACTTGGAGTTCGACGAAAAACCCCCACTGTAGCGACGCAGCAAAGCCAATAACTTGTTCTTTTCTTCTTGCGGTAGCGCTGGATTCACGTCGAAGGGATTCGGAAGCTTGAAAGTATCGTCGGGTGCGTGTTCAAAGTCGGCGACCGCGATCACGTCACTTGCTGGTTGCGTTTCTTCGAGGAACGCAGTTCAATTAAGGCGCCCTTGTTTAAATGCTGGTACTTTTCAGTGAAATTGGCGACCAAAACGTGGGATTTGCGCTGCTTAAACCGCGCAATGCCTCTTGCGACAGACACACCGCGGTCGAGAAGCAACCTTTGGTCACTCTCCACGATATCATCGACGTCGGGAGCAGCACCTTCACAGTGGACGGTGACCATCAAGCTTGCGCGGGGTGGCAGGGTGACGTGGTCATCGGCGATCCTTACAGCTGCACGGTGTGCGGAGTTCGATTCCGGTGTCATGGAGTGATCGGAGGAAAAAGTTATCGACTTCGTCTGCAGATCGAATATTTCGCCGTTGTCCGTCAAAAAGTCCATTCCGAGAATCACGTTGCGGGAGCAGTTAGGCAAAATGACGAACGCCACTGGGTACGTCGTGCCGTCTATGGTGACGCGCGATGTCCACGTTCCACTTGGCGTCAAGATGTGGCCTCCTGCTGTGCGTATATGTTGACCATCCCATCTTGTCGTAACTTTCTTCAGCTTAGACGCGAATGACCCGTTCATTACCGAGTAGTCGGCTCCCGTGTCGATGAGGGCGACTACGTCAAAGCCATCGATGGACAACTGGACGTCGGACGCCGCCTTCCTCGAGTTCAGGGTGCGTCGGGGTGTCGAGTCTCGGCTTGTGCGTGTTGACGGTTGGGCACTGTGTGTCGTTGTTGTCTTCTCAGCAGCAGTCTCGGTCATGTCGGGTTCGCGTCGTGCCGAGTAGCTGTCGTCGTGTTCGGTAGTCTCGTCAGAGTTAGGTCGGGTCGTCGGGATGAGGGCATGTCGTGAATCGGTGTCTTCGGCGCGTCCTTGCGTCGTTGGAGGGTTTCCACTTTTTCGCCGTAGAGCAACTACACCTCCAGAAGTTGCTTCCTTTAGTTTCCCCTGCATGGGCTGGGCGACCTTCCACGTGAGAACTCAGCATTGCTACGGCGGTTCGGCGACTGGTATGGGTTGGGCGACGGCGAACGGTTGAAACGGGCTGGTCGACAGCTGGTGTTGGACAGGTACTCTTCGATCTCCGATGGGCTCTGGCCAGTGCGGTGGCGGGGTGCGTCGACTGAGAAACCTCGCAAACCGAGCCTCCTGTAGGGGCAGCGACGGTAGATGTGGTCGACCTGTCCGCAGTGGTAGCACAGCGGACGAATGTAGGACGTTCGCCACACGTCGGTCTTCCTTGGGGCGGGGGGTTGCGCTGCAAGTGGTCGGGCCGGCGAGAGGGGACGACGGAACGGAGCCTCGTGACGATAGGGTGCAGGTGGGCGAGGGTGATAACCAGCAGCCGCGTAGGTCATGGCTTGCGGCTCGCGAGGTGCTCCTGGCGTCGTTGAAGTTCCCAGAACATGCTGCACTTCTTCTCTAAGGACGAAGCCAAGGACTATGTCACGAAGCCAAGGACGACGCCGTTGTCTTCAAGGAGAAACAAGTTTATTGGAGCGAACTTGTCCTCCCCTAACAACTCAAAAGAATACAGAGGCGGCGAAGCAGCGGTCAACAAAGGGACTAGTACAGGCGAGTGTCGTCGAATGAATGCCGCGGCGTCTGCTCTGCAGGCCCCCCCATGGCTGCAGGAGGTTTGCAAGCTGGGCTAGTTGGATTTTAGTCATTCTTGGATAAAACCAGCGCGAATTCAGACGAAGACGAAGGAAGTAACCACAAGGACAGCGGATCCAGCGGCTGTCCTACTGGTTACTTCCTTCGTCTTCGTCTGAATTCGCGCTGGTTTTATCCAAGAATGATTCTAGGCTGGTGCGTTAGAACGAAACAGTCTGCTTATTTGAATGTAATAGCCCGTGCGGCATAAAAGTAAATAATGTAAGACGCGGTTCGTTTGGAACGCAGATAACACATCCGGGCCTGGCCCGGCTGTAAAAACAAACAATAAAAAATCAAACCCGAATCAAATCAAAAATAATAAAAATAAAAAAAATAATGGTTTGCGGCAAAATTAACAACCAGAAACAACACTTGGGCAAAAGTGAACGCCACGAAACAGCGGCAACTAAAAAATGTTTCGACACTTAGTTCTTGTAACTCATTTTAGAGCTAGCGCCAGAGTATACGAACAATCTCTTCAGTGTTTCGTGTTTGCGTCATTTCTATTTCATTTCGTTTTGCTTTGGGCAGAAGATTCCCAAAACACAGACTTCCAACAATTCATGCGGCAACTTCTCTACACTGAAGGATCTCCCCCACTCGCACCTGTTAAATTAAGGAGTAGTCGCATTAGCGTGCTACGGGGAACACATCAGGGTAATTGTTATAAACTTTTCCTCGATGCCTGACTACCGCTTGGTTACCGTCATTCGCTGCTTTCTGCTGGCGCAGTGTCAACCAAATTTTATTTTTGTTTTTTTATAGCTGCGGTTATTTTAATACGATCACTGTGGATCATGAAGAGGGCAATAGAAGCTGCATTAAACATTCGCGTTTCGCGAGAATATAAGTATTTCGCACTATGAAATGTATTGGTGGCGCGAAGATGGGGTTTTGTTCTTCCAGAGGAGAAAAGATGAACCAAAGCAAAACTAAATTTACACCGCTCTTGATGGAAGCACAATTTTTGTACACAGAACGAATGGTTGGGCTCCATTTAGAGCAAAATATAACTGCACAAACGTGCAACAGAAGAGCCAAAATTGTTTGGGCACCCATGTTTTGTAGCGGCTGTACTTATAACGGGGTCATCGTCAATAGCAGTGAAAAAATGTGGATTTAAGGGAAGCGAAGTCATCCTGAGCCGGTAGTGAGCTGGCTTCTGGAGCAAGTGTGGAGTGGTGAACAACGGTCCTCTCAATACCCGCTTTATCTCCAGTGGCGCAGTGTCATGGCCCTGTAATACCGAGTAGCGCCCATTCTCTCAATTCTCACTCATATCTTCCGGCAGTCAATTCTTTCAGCATGGCACCTTCATCCTCGTCCGTAAATAAGGCTATGCCCGAAAGCAAACCCATTAGCGCAATGCTGCAAAAACCATATCTGAACGACACTGCCCATTTGTGTTATCTCCGTGAATCGAAATATTGACACACAGCTAAGGTTACCCAAAAGCTTTGCACAAAAAAGCGCACATTCACTATGCTGCAAAAACCTAAAAAATAAATTCACTCCTTCTACGACTTCAACTATTTCCACATCGGCTCCAGAGTCTAAGACTCTATACTGGACGTCAGAAATACCTTCAAAATACCAAAACACAAATACGCACATCTTAACAAAACGCCAGACTGAGATCATATGCGTGAAGTTACGATCACTCGCACAAATACAACTAAACCCATTCACGGTATGGGTAAGCTGACTGAGAGTAAAGGGTTTGTGATTACGCCGTTCCAGCCGGACGACAAACTCTGACTAAAAGTCCTCCAAATAGCTGGCGTTTACTAACGCATCCACCGACTAAGAAATGTTCATCGTCTGGTTTTCATGCGCTTTCCAAGTCTGCAACAGGAGCTGAGTGCATATCAACTATGGAAAAAGTAGCAAAACTTTATAGACTCATTACATCATCAGACCAGGAAATACCATATTTACCCGAACCTTACACACTCTAAAAGTTCGCAAAAATGTTTCAGACTTCTACGCACTTTCACTCTTTTAATATTAAAAATACCCTGCTTTTTCTCCTGCGTATTAGGCCAACAAAAGCAGACGACCCTAGTCTAACACACCCTGAACATTTAAAAGACTCAGTGCTTCGCTGATCTCCTCGCACTATGGGCAGACAACGTGAAACGTCCACCGAGCTATCCATCTAGCACATACTCAGAAAAAACCGTTTTGCCCTTTCCATTTTCGTACTTTAGATTCTGAAACACACAGTGGGCCAGTTATGTTCTTGCTTTTTGGTGGATTCATAAGTATCTACATCGCCAACCAGGTTTCAGAACCCGCTTTTGCAATTTTAGTCACCTCGACCCTCGAAAATTTTCACAACTTCTCTTCAGATTGATATGCATAAAGGTACACAAACACTTAACTCACCATGAACAAAAGCATGTAGTCACCAAAAAGACGCCTATCTGAACTACATATTGCGGGGAATAGAGTAAGGGACAGACCCCAGCAAATGACAAATTGTCCCAAAACGACGCTAATATTATGAAAGTATTTACTATCAGTGTGTTTGGAATCGCGATTTAATTTGACGGCGAAGGGTTTCGCGGATGAACTGCTTACAATGAACCCGAATACAAATTCAAAGCATCATAAAGGTCGTTGCTAATCGTCGATGAAAGCTCAATGAACACAATGTCATATGCTTCTAGTTTACGAGCTACCCACTTCGCATAATTGTGGTATACCCGCTTACCAAGGAAAACCAATTCAGAAAAAACAGAATGACCCTTTAAAATTGTGCAAGTTTAAAGTGCGGTGGCCGCAGACAATATATACCTGCTTATTTAGGATAAGTCGTGTCCCATAACGTGAACCCATCAACAAACACCTTTTGAACAAATTGAAGTAGGCAATTTCACACTTGGTGACTGAGGTCATTTCTGCCGCACAGCGAGTAAATTTTTGACAAAAGTAACCAAGGCAATGCATATCACAAACACAAACGAGCGAGTCGTGGCGTGAATGAAACGCCGTGGGCTTAGATAAGTGCTCGTAGCGAAATGCGAGGCCAGTTTTATGTTTTGTAGCTGGATGCACCCGTCGACAACAGCAAATGTAGGGGAATGCCAAGTGCAAAGATATAAAATATGAACACACACTGCTCAAATCAATTAGGAGTAATTTTGGTGGTCCTCGCCTTGTGACAGAGTTTCCGAGAGGGTGAAGGTGGTCACGTTGGCGGTGATGCCAAAAAATGATGTCTGCCTAGTACCACTGTCGCGCACAACCCAATTTTGTCAAAGAGTGTCACAACGGATGGGCATCAGAATGTTGCCTATACGTAAAGAAGGCATGGAGGGATGATAACTCCTCTCATACCAAGTCAAGGCGCTGAGCGAAGCCTAGACAGTGATCCAATGCTCAAGACATTATGACAGGAATTACTGCCGCGTTTTTTCTTAATTGAAGACTAGAGAGCAATGACGCCCTTCGAAGCTGAAGAGCAATGCACTCTGTTAGTGGTGTATGTTGAAACAGTCGTTGAAGCAGCAGGTGTGTGGCAAAACTTCTTAGGTTGTACTACAAGTCAAGCTCCATTGAAGTGAAACAAGTGCTTCAGCTGTAGAGTATACCCGTAGTAGAGCCGGCGGTTAGAGAAAAAAAGGTGGGGAAAGAATATCAATATTTTGCGCTTGTACCGTTTGCACTGGTGGGTGCCCTGCGGTCTCAGAACCCACCCGAAGGGTTTCGACTAAGCTACCACATGGCCCCCCATGGCTGCAGGAGGTTTGCAAGCTGGGCTAGTTGGATTTTAGTCATTCTTGGATAAAACCAGCGCGAATTCAGACGAAGACGAAGGAAGTAACCACAAGGACAGCGGATCCAGCGGCTGTCCTACTGGTTACTTCTACGTCTTCGTCTGAATTCGCGCTGGTTTTATCCAAGAATGACTAAAATCCAACTAGCCCAGCTTGCAAACCTCCTGCAGTTCATTTCAGTTACATCGGGCTCTTTTCAGTGTTTCCAGCAGATGTCCTTGTGGTTACTTCCCTCGTCTTCGTCTCAATTCGCGCTGGTTTTATCCAAGAATCTCCAATGGCTGCTTGTTATCAAGCTTCAAGCGTTTGTGCAAATTTCGAGACAAGTTACGGTACGAGGACGCATTTACCCTTTAAAGAAACCGGTTGGCATCCAGCGGCCAAGGATTCGAACGGGGTACCTACCGCTTACGAGACGAGTGTTTTACCACTCGACCATCGCAGTCGATATAAACGTTGCTGCGTTTTTGCAGCCTCCCTTTCTATAGGGGCGCTTTCCCGTGCAAGCCCGGTGAACTTCCCAATCTTGCACGCTAAACACAAGGTAGACCCAGGACGAGACAAAAGCGTCCTCGTTCCTTCTCTTTTCTCGTCCTGTGTCTTCCTCGCATTCAGCGTACAAGAATGCTTTAGCAACAATCCCAACTTTTCCCTCTCGTCGAACTTCCCAAGCGTTACAGTGCCACAAAAGGGCTGAACGTCAGGCTTGGAAGTCTTTTGTACCTATTTTACCTGTAGGGGCTGGGAGTCACCAAGGCATACGAATACACATAGGGCCTTTCAAAGTCACGCTGGATGCCCAACTATCAACCGCCTCAGGCAGGAGAGGCCGCCAGACTCCTCGCTCCCCCCCCCCCCCCAGCCAGTGGCGCAACGCGGCATGATAGCCTGGGTCCTCGCTAGGTGGACAAGGAAGGGGAGCACGTCGCAAGGGTAAAGGCAAAGATTCATATGTGGATTCCCATTTAAAGGGTCTGCACTCGACCAGGGACGCCTGTACCTATTAAAGAAACCGGTGGGAGCCCGCTGGTAGCAGCATTCAATCCCTATTTCCGATATAGTTTTAGTTGTCCCAGTTAAAGAAAGAAACAGTTCAAAAAAAGAAACAGCTGGTGGGAAAGGACACATCGGGAAGTATAGAGCGGGGCGCCTTCATTGTCGATGTAGCAAAAAAACTTGTTATATAAAGGTTCATTATGGGTGTTGTGAAATTCCTCCGCTGTACAGAGGATTTTCACAGTGCTTCACAAAGGCTGGTGACCTTGTAATATGCTCTGCTTTACTCATTGTGAGTTAACGGTATTAAAAGAGTCGCTAGAAAACTTGGGGGAATATTGTAGCTGCGTATATCGTAATAGCTGTTCGTTAACCAGTCTTACAAGTTTTAAAAAAACTTGCAAAGGAGAAGAACTAGGGAGAGATAGTGTTTTTTATTTGAGTGCCTAAGTTAATTGGTTTACTCTTTATTAAGGAGGTCTGTACAATTCCTTTACTTTGTTTGTTTGTTTGTTTGTTTATTTAGGCAGAGTACAAGTACACCGTGCAAAAAAACAGAATATTTCCAATCTTCTGCCAAGGCGAACGGGCAAAAGGCGTTTGAGCCCATTTATCGAGCCCGATTGATCGAGCCCGATTGGGCCGCCTGACGAGGCCCCGTCCCTGTTGTAGCGCAACGGCAGCAGCACTAGCAACGCACATTCAACCGCCAGTCAATGAAATTATGAGCACGCAACAAACCAAATGACAAATAGGCAAACTATATCAACGCAATTGTTGGTTATATAAAAACAATGACAAATCACAAAAAACGTATAATGATAACAGATATATGCTACGCAAAAAGACCTTGACTCTAGTGGCACTTGTTCACAATTTCCACACAAAACAACAACAAAAAGAATGTAAAACTTGCAGAACCGAAATAACTATCACATCAGTTTTAATCAGGAGTTTTTTGCTTATGGCATTGCATAAACAATGAATTAGGATACTAAATTTTGTTGTACATGAACTGATGTAAACAATTTAACAAAGCAGTCGTGTGAGGTATATAAAATAAAACACTCTGCGAATAGGTTGTCACACATTTCCACTCTAAATTAACTTTCATATGCCATTTTTTCAAAGAGTATTTTTTTTACAAGTATTTTGAAAGTTATCACTCGTATGGAACTATTTAAATGATGCAATAAAATTGGGTTTTCATTTAGCAGGTCAGGTATTTGAGATGTTAATCTCTGTGTACCATAATTTGTTCGGGAGCGCTGTTTTTCAATTAGATTTCTTCGTAGTTCATAACAGGTGTTTTTCGGGCAGTAGTTAGTTTCAAACAATGCTTTATCGGTCCTATGCTGGCGGAAAATTTCTAGGCTTAGTTTGAATTTGTATAAAGTTCGGATATCGAATACTTTATAAGTTTCAAAGTACGGCGCTACGCTTTCGGTTCTGTGCAGGTTGGCAATAGCCCGCATTCCTCTCTTTTGTAGCTTTAAAAGGTTTCTTAGGTTAGTCTGAGTTGTGGTCGCCCAAACTAAACAGCAGTAACTTATACGTGAGTGGACGAGCGCATAATATATATCGCGTTTAACACTGCCGGTAGGTAAGTCTTAACTTGTTTAAAATCCAATTGCACGACAGAGATCTGATCTAAGCGATTCTACGTGTGGTGTCCACGAGAGGTTTTCTTGGAACAGGACTCCCAAAAACCTGGTTGATGTTGATCCTGAATTGGGGAACCGCGAAATTGTATGTTTATATTTAAAGGTGCGGGTATCCCTTTAGCTCTGAACAATACATATGTGGTTTCTTTACATTTAATTCCAGTTTGTTGATGCAAGCCAAAAACTGAGATCTGACATCCAACTGTTTGCCTGTGCAACTAGATCTTGTACGTTGGTTCCGGAAAAAATACATTCGTATCATCCGCATACAATATTAACTTAGCGTGACCTTTTATGTTTACCATATCATTTATATACAAAAGGAATAGTGTAGGCCCTAAAACTGATCCCTGGGGTACGCCATACTTTAAACACTTAATTTCAGAATTTACGCCATTAATAACGGTGTACTGGGCTCTAGAGGACAGGTAATTTTTTATCAGTGACAAGGTCACTCCTCGAATTCCATAGAAAGGCAATTTTCGTACAAGAATGTCGTGTTGAACACAATCAAAAGCTTTCCTTAAATCAAGGAACAAACCAGCGTGAAACATTTGGCTTCGATGTTTTCAAGTATCTGCTCCTTAATTTCAAGGAGAGCGCTTTCTGTAGATTTATTTCTACGGAACCCAAATTGTTCCCTGGCTAAAATGCAATTTGCTGTTAGGAATCCTACCAACCTTTTGTTTATAATGTGTTCCGCTATTTTCGAAAAAACTGACAGGACTGATATAGGTCTGTAGTTATTCAATTCCTCTACTGATCCACCTTTGTGTATTGCTACAACGCGACCAAGTTTCATTTTGTCAGGAAAGACACCCGTCGTGAGAATCAAGTTACAAATGTGCGCTAACGGCACTCTTACGATGTTTACTAACAAGTTTTAGTGGCTTTACTTTTACCTCATCTGGGCCAGCAGCGCAACCGTCTTTCAGGTCAGAAATTATGCACAAAATCTCATTCTCATCCGTGGGAACAAATACAAGGAATTAGGGTTGTTTACACAGATGAATTGCTCACAAGGTTTTTCTGTCACGTCGCAGGAAGGAGCACCTATGTCGACAAAATGGTCATTGAAAATATTAGCCAATTCTACATCGGAGAACCCCTGCTTTTCAACTATGACTTGTTTAGGTGGCTGACACGATATTAGTTCTTTAATGCTTTGCCAAATTAATCGAGAATTTCCCAATATTCCCGAGAACTTGTGTATGTAATATTCACGTTTGGCTCTTTTAGGTCAGCGTTCAGTTTATTTCTGACGGTTTTAAACAATTTCAAATCACTCTTGTTTCTGGTGCGTAGGAATGCATGGAACAATTTGTTACGATATTTAATTCGTTCGAATAGTTCACGTGTGATCCATTGCTTCCGCGTTCTTTTATGCCTTCGGGGAGTTGTTTAAAGGAAAGCAGAAATTGTATATTCTGAGAAAGATCGTTAGAAAGTTGTTGTAGGCACTGTCAGCACTTGTTGCACCCATTACCGAGCTCCAGTCTTGGTACAGGAGGCTAACCTTGAAATGTTCCATATTTTTTTTCAGAGAATTCCCTGGTTAAAGTACCGTTTCTTAAAGTGGAGGGATACTTAGTATGCAGAACACAGTATATGGGCAAGTGATCGCTGAGATCGCACGACAAAGTCCCTGATCGCAATTCACTGCTGGGGAAACTTGTAATGCATAGGTCAAGAATAGATTCAACATTTTCTGTTATCCTAGTTGGGGTAGTAATAGTGTTGCAGCAGCCATATGACTGGAATAATTCTTGGAAAGTAAAATATGTTGAATTTTCAATTGAGGCATGCATGTTGAAGTCTCCCACTAACACGTTTTGCAACTTTCGAGAGACACATTCTTCTAACATCGTTTCAATGAAGTAGAAAAAATCGCTTACAGACCCAGAAGGGGGGCGGTAAATAACTGCAAACAGGATATTACAACATTTGATACTGACGCATTCGTAACTTTCATGAATAAGGTTAAAGTCAGACAGAACCGTATAATTTAACCCAGAGCGTATGTATATAGCGACACCTCCTCCTGTCTTTCGTGTGCGTCCTAACGATACACATTCGTAGCCAGTAATCGGTACGTATGTATTATGGGAAAACCACGTTTCCGTGAAGCAAAGAAGGTCAAAAGTGTGGTTTAAACCAGATAAAAACACTGAAACATCGTCAACTTTGTTTTGCAAGCTGCGAGCGTTTAAGTGAAATACCGACAGTTTTGAATGAAAGTTGAGATCAGAGATGTCGCGTAAAAAGTCAAGCTCAGAAGACATGAAAGGAAGAAAAGCTATTCAGTCAGCAGAAAGTGACACAGTTATTGAGGAAGGCCGTCAAGGTCATCTTCACAACGGATAACCACCGCCCGGTCACCACTCTTCCCTTCGCACCAGCACTTTACCATTTGAATGCCAGGTATACTCGTAGCCTGACGTTTTGGCCCATTCTTTTGTTGCTGCCAGCAGTTTACGGGAGAACCGAGTCATATTCTCACAGATATACACATCGCATTTTTGTTTCTTCAGTTCTTGCCTAGCTGCCAACCAAGAATCGCGTAGATTCTGGCTTACGAAACGAACAATGACACCGGGTATCTTGTCTGGCTTTGACGGGAGCCTATGTAAGGCAGCTATCTCGCTTCGTGTTATCGGCGGGACGAGCAGCTGTGTTGCCAGTTCATTTAACTTAACAAATAGATCCTCTTCTGGGGTTTCTGCAAGACCGTGTATTTCAAGATTGGAACGGCGGCTACGCCACTCAAGTTCATGTACGTCCCAGTTTCAGCTGAGCTATATCGGCAGTTGCGCCTGCTCTTTCAAGCTGGTCGAGCCGCTTCGACAAATCCTTTGTGGTTTTTTCTTGATCAGCCAGACGCGTCTGAAACTCGTCAATTTATTTGACATATGCTGCACAGACGATTCAAGTGCATCAACCTTGTCAGGTAAAACAAGAAGCGCGTCCAGCTTTTTTTCCATCGCTAGCAGTCGAACCATCAGCTCAGTGTGAGCTGTTAGTTTGTCAGTGTCGTCTTCCGATCCCGCGGTCACTCCCTTGCACTTGTCGCACTTCCATGCTTTCTGGAAACTCTTACGTTTTGAGTTATACGTTTTTTCAGTAACGCCAGAACATGATCCTATATGGAATTCAAACTGACATTCCACACAAGTCAAGACCGGCCCGCCAGAATCAAATGGCGACCGACACACACAGCAGCGCGACATACTCGAACGAAAAAGCAGCACAAAGTTTGGTAGGTACAAGTTTGGCAGCAGCGGCAGAGAACAGCGGGATAACAAAAAGAAACGCCAGTAAAATGAACCAACCTGGAAAATTTTAAATGCCAAGATCAGGTTGTTGCTCCTCGATGCCGCCGCTGCCAAATGCCAGGATCCGCCCCTCGTTAGTCCACAGTAGCACACGGTGTCGCTGCTATCGTTGATGCAGTAGCGATGCCGTTGGTCTGGTCAGCTTCTCGGCGACGAAATTAGGAGCAGCATCAGTCCAAAAAACACGAAAAGCAGGGACTGGTTCTTCGTCTCAGCGGCAGGCAGGCAGGCAGCAGGCTTCAGCGCATCCGGTACCGGCCTCGTCCGCAGCTGGTCACAAGTTCGCAGAAGCTGGAAAATTTTAAATGCCAAGATCAGGTTGTTGCTCCTCGATGCCGCCGCTGCCAAATGCCAGGATCCGCCCCTCGTTGGTCCACAGTAGCACACGGTGTCGCTGCTATCGTTGATGCAGTAGCGATGCCGTTGGTCTGGTCAGCTTCTCGGCGACGAAATTAGGAGCAACATCAGTCCAAAAAACACGAAAAGCAGGGACTGGTTCTTTGTCTCAGCGGCAGGCAGGCAGGCAGCAGGAGGCTTCAGCGCATCCGGTACCGGCCTCGTCCGCAGCTGGTCACAAGTTCGCAGAAGCTGGAAAATTTTAAATGCCAAGATCAGGTTGTTGCTCCTCGATGCCGCCGCCACTTAGACTACAAATCCGTATATATTGAATTCAGAAGCTTTAGCATAAAATTTTGCTTCCAACTCACATTCCCCGTAAAAACTAAGTGATAGGCGCTGCCGGTGCTTTTTTTTTCTTGTAACTATCAGTACAGTAAAGACCGTCGGTAGCGAATTTCGGACGCGGTGTAGACTATTGACGCTGCCCTGTACTGGTCCTCTAATGGTGATGGGCACAAAAGGTGAAATTACTATGCGTGCCTTCATCATCTTACATTTTGCTAATTTTTCACAACTATTTTAAGATAAAAATCTATTGCATAAACTCTATGTTTTAGTTATTTTGTGCGACTGAACACAATCTAGACAATGCAGGCTTCGATTTACCCAAAGCTGGTGTTTGCGTATAATATTGAATTTTTTGTGGTAAGCGCGCTCCCATGAAGTGTTTTGGTAATGTTAGAAAGAAATCATACTGCCTTGGCAACATTTTTTGCCTACCTACCAAAGACAAATTCAGTTTTGTTTTAAATTTCGGTGTTCTTAAAAGGAAATTGCGGCACATTATTAAATAAGGGTTTGTTATTAGGGATTGTGTCATGTCTTTTCAAAGCAATCATTCCCGGTCGTCCTTATATTCCACAGTAACCAAAAAGTAAACCAAGTTTTCTGTTGTGGCAGATCTCAGTTGTGTTAGCCGTCCTTTTTATGCAGATATTCAGAGCTACGTACGCTTAAGAATTTTTTATACGTTTTTCTCTATTCGGGGAGGCATGTGTTTTTATCAGAGCAAATAAGCTTTTTGAATGCTATTCTACAGGTGTTTATTGGGGTTGTGCGGAAAAATGACGTTTGTCTAGGAAATACGAATTTTGTTCCGTAATTTTCTATGATTGTGTCAGTCAAGCTTTAGGTACGCAAAGCAAATCATTAAAAATACGTGCCTTTTGAAAATATTTATGTTATGAATGGTCATATAAAACTGGTATTGTTTCTTTGGCTAGAAATAGTAAAATGCATGTCTACTATTTTAACCCACCCTCAACGGTTCCTTCTTATATGCAGGCTTGTTTACTTCCTGTTATACGATTTTAGGGAAGTACTTACTTTTCCCCAGCACTTGTACCTTCGGCGTAGTAGAACACAACGCAGGTCATTCTCATTGCCCCAAAGGTGTGGAATGACCACAAAGTTCGCTATGTTTATCTTTCTATCACTTTCTGTATTACGTACCAGGTTCAAAGCAAGAAAGATCAAACGTTGTATTACATGTCTGAACAAAGAGTTTTATATTGCCAGACGAATATTTATCGTCGCTTTCAGGAATATGTTGCTGGTTTATCTTCCGAGCATCATAAGGAGTCAGCGAAATAGTTGCTATACACCCAATGCCAAATTATATAGGCACTCATTTTCTAACCCGCCGCGGTGTTTCAGTGGCTAAGGCATTGTGTTGCTAAGCACGAGGTCACGGGTTCGATTCCCTGCCGCTGCAGCCGCTTTTGTGAAGGAGGCAAAAAGCAAAAACGCCCGTGTGTACAAGATTATGGCGCAAGTTAAAGGTCCACAGGTGGTCGAAATTAATCCGGGCTCTTCCGTTGCACCCGCCCTTAGTGAAATAATTTTATCTTCCTTATACAGGCGTGTAGCCGTTCAAATCAGTCACCCACCGGTAGTCATTATTTACAGATACGTAGACGACTATTTGGTATTTCTTAACGCTGTTGGCACTAAGGACGTAAACAAGGAAATCGCGACCGTCATGAGCAAGTTTACCGCTCTTTCAAAAGTAATGACATTCACTCTCCAAAAGCCGCGAGAAGTGTTAATTCAGTTTTTAGACTTGGAGCTAGATTTTACTCTTGACCATGTTTGTTAAATGTACAAATTTAAAACAAAAAAGAGCCTTCTGCTTTTTCTTAGTGCTCATTTTTAATTGGTAAAAAGGGGTATAGCTACTAATTGCCTTCAAGCAGCTCTTGTCAAGTAGTGTCAGTATAAGGTCGACGAAAATTTTAGAAACCAGACCATGCGCCTTAATGATGCTGGGTTCCCTGCGGCTTTTGCCACAAATGTTTGTGAGACTCTTCTGCAAAAGGCCAAGGGAAAGGACAAGTGAACGAGAACCCAGCAGGAACGCAAGAAAACCTATCGTATTCTGTACTTACCCCGCATATCCCACAATGTTAAGAAGTCTGTAGCCCGCTATAAGCTGAACGTAGTGTTTTCTGCCTGTGGAAGTTGTTAAAAGTATGCCCTATGTTGGAAAAGAAAGCATCCAGGGGCTAATGTAAAAAGAAACATGCAACCCGTTTCACTGATTGCATACGTAACGTTGTTTACGAGGTTCCACGTAACTGCGGGCATGTCTATATTGGGCAGAGAGGCAGATGCTTTAATAGGCGTGCAAAACAACACAGACTTGCAGTACGCAGCAATTCAGGCGGTCACATGAGCGACCATTGTAAAAGATGCAGATGTCAGCCACAACTCGAAGAAACAAGGTTCCTTAAGCGAGCTTCAGATAAAATCGAGTTTGAAATTATAGAAGCCTCTTTCACAAAACAGCGAATTACAAATGTATAATCACGCCATCCTTGTCACTGTTTGATAAAGCAATCCAATTCTTAGACGGGTTCTTGTACTCAAAAACTGGTTGAGCATGTTTTTCTGTTTTCATTCACTATCTCCTTATCTTAGAAACGTGTTCTGATTTTTTTGGTGCAAATTTGCTTGTACGCTTGATAAAAAAACAGTTGGTATTCAGCGCCCGTTTGTGTTCAACGCCTCTCTTTCCTCGGTCCGGTTTCTTTCGCGCTGTTTTGGGTTTTGGAACATTAGGTTGCGATATAGTGCGCCGCCCAAATCCGCTACCGCGAAAAGTGTTTTATTATAATTGTGGTGACTATGTCTCTCTTTCCCGAGAGCTAGATCAGTTTTTAACGGAGTTTATGTACATACTACAAGGCACTTGTTCAAAACTAAGCTTTTATCTCCTATATGCACTTATGTTCTATTGCGGGTGCTTTCCTCAAAGCGTAGAACTAGTAAGCCCTGGATGAACAGCCGTCTCGGGGCTATGAATATTCGCAGGCACCGCGTGTATCGAAAGTACCGCAAGTCACCACAGCCGGAGCTATTCGAAACCCTAATAGCACTAAACAAGAGTGTAGCTAAACAGATGCGCAGTGCTGAACTTTGAGTATCTGGGTCACATAACTGATACTATTAAAATATTCCAAAAGAATTATGGAAGTACGTTAAAAGTAATAAGGCTCTGAAGGAAACTATTCCCGATGGTATAGATGACCTCAACGTTAGCCCAGACCTTAAGGGCAAAGATGACAAATTAAAGTGTTGTTTTAGTCCGTTTCTTCCAATGGGCTTGCGTACCCAGTAGCCCTTAGTTAGTGAGGGAATATTGAGAAGTTACGGAATCAAGTTTTACTGAACGTTAAGTTTTAGATCTGCTACAAAAAATTAGGGTAAACACGTCACCCTGTCCTGATGCTAATGATAATTGCGTTTTAAAAAACGGTGGTGTCTCATGGTGCCCTTCTAGTCTTGCACTTCGAAAAATCAATGGCGCTAGGCTGTTTCCCCGACAATTGGAAAAGTGCCAACGTTGCCCCTATCCTCAAAGCTGGAGACAACACGCGAAAAAAAAATTACACTCCGATGTCACTAACTTGTGTGATATGTACACCGATGAAACACATTATATATACCAATTTGTTCCACAATCTTCAAGATAACTTTTTCTGTCCACTGCAACACGGTTTCAGGAGCGACTTGTACTCTGATACTCAACTACTTGAATTTAGTCATGATAAAGCTGCCTCGATCGAAAATGAATGCCAAGTGGACTGTATAATTAGATGTTCAAAAAGCCCGCGATTTTTTATCACACAATTTGCAAAAACTTGGATGTCTGCTCTAAATACCCCTGCCCCTTTGCTGAAGTGGCTTGAAGAGCATCTTGTTGTTAGAAAAGAGCGGGTTGTTCTTGAGGGAGTGAATTCATCGGAAGCCGATGTGTTATCAGTGGTCCCCCAGACATCTGTTTTTTGGCCCCTTTTTTATATTTATAAATGACATAAACCAAAAAGTATCCAGCCGCATGCGCATGTATTCCGATGACTGCTGCACATACCGTGGCGCCACGTGTGCTCGAGATTCTGCTCAAGCCCGAAGTGACCTAATGATGTATTATCATGCTGTACCACCTTGAACAGCACACTCAAGTTTTCAAAATGTAACACCGTTCGCTTCAGAAACAAAAGGAACTTTCTATATTCGAATTACTTCCTGGGAGGCAAATATTTGCAAGTTGTATCAAGATACAAGTACCTAGGCGTTTTTTTGTTCGAGAAACCTTTCCTGGAATGACCACATTTTATACGTCGGTGCCAAAGCGAGCCTTGTGTTGAACATCCTACGACTTAACTTTGAACAGGCCTCACCTAAACTCAAGGAAACGCTCTATTTTTGTAATGTTCATTAAATTTTAGTTTACGGGTGAAGGCTTGGGATTGAGTAGCTAATATATGTACTAATGCGCTAGGAAGGGATCACAAACGAGCAGCGCAGTTTGTTCTGGTAACTATGATTTCACTAACCGCTCTTCGTGCATTCGCAAACATTTGGGTTGACCTCTCCTGGAGACCAGACGCAAACTCTTTAGATTAAATCTATTTTATATATTTATATTGGTGCCACTGGTTTACACAGAGAAATGTACATTAAAGATCCCACTTATGTATGCTCTATCCTAGATCACTCCCAAAAAGTTCGTGAATACCGATGTCGCAAAAAATACCTACAAAAAACTTGTTCTTCCCGAAACCCACAAACGAATAGAACAACCTTCCAGAATATATTGTCTCCACCACGCAACCCTCATTTGAAAATGCTCTCTCTCTCAATTTTATTTGAAATAAAGAAGTCAAGTTCTGTTTGCATTTCTGCTTGTGTTTTATTTTGCCTTGATTTTCTCACGTTCGCAATGTTGTGTACACACTGTATAAGCTCAGCTTGCTTACTTGTATTGTTATTATATGCATACCCTCAATCAAGTTTCAAGTTTTATGTTTCTTCCCCCTACTGCAATGCCCAAATAAATAAATAACTGTTGACCTGATGCTGGATCTCGAGGAGCGATCGGCCGCATCTCCAATCTTTGAGAGCTTTTGCTGTCTTTTTCTCGAAAATATACTGCTCACACGTGGTGGCAGTAGATAGAAGCTGTTAGGCGATAATAAAGTCCCGTACTCAATCATAGGATGTAGAAGTCCCTGACATCTCTTCCCTGCGGTCAAAAAAACGCTACAGGTGCGCAGAACAGTGCTTCGCCGTTTCACTTTCTTGTGGCTTACTTTACCGTACCCTTTGCCGGTATTCCTCTGCTGAGATACGGATGTGTTAGAGAAACGCCTATTTGTTCCTATCATAGTTGATGGGGTCAATATGAGGCAGCCGTTCAAAGACCATCAAGGCCTCGCCTACTGGGCGTAAGCTTAGTTCAGTGGCCCAATTCTTCTCTGGGCAACTCTGTTCACTAGCTACTTGTCCAAAACGCTTCAACTAAGCTCCTCAGTTATCGCGACCTTTATCAAAGACGGTACACAACTTATCCGGATTGACGTTTACAACGCTTGTTTCCGCCAATGTCGCGTCAATTCTTGCCTACCCTGAGCCTTAGCTGCGGCTGTTTTTCTTCACGCTAGAGTCGCTTTCTCGTAGCCTCGAGCTCAGCAGCTCTCTCATCTCGCGCCTTCACCGGATAATCGTCAACCCATGAGCGTAACTCCTTCTCACGCAACCCGAAAAGCTTCCCCGCAGCGAATAATTCCGGCGTGTTCATTGTTCAATCAGGTAAGGAACCTCTCGCGCAATAGCCTCTAATAGTACAACTGGCCTCTTTTTGTCCTGGACGCCAATTATTACCAGGCTTGGGATGATAATAATTGAAAATAAAAATCCATAAACGAGACCGGTTTTTATTACCCAAGACACAACATGAAAACAAAGCCCACACAAAGAAAATGATAATGAAGAGGTACGGGATACGTTTGGCAGTATCGAAAAGATTCTAAGACAAAAAAGTCAAACCATGTGTTTTTACTGTCACGGGTCTGTAGCGCATCGAAATCCACTACCACAAACGTGGACTGTAGGCGTCGATCGACGAGGTCACAAGTAAGGGCTGATGTTGGCAAGGTGCCTTACGAGCTCCCGCTCTTTTTGTCGTACTGAGCGCTCTTGGACACACCGCCATCCTTATCTTAGGCTTGCCGACAAGACGACAGCAGGTCTTTTGGAGTGGAGGTCCGAGAGCTTATGGTTATGAATTACTTCTTGCAGCACCACCAGGATCCGAATGTCTGGTCGATGCACGTCCCGGTCGTAATTCACATCGCATCTCTGTGTTTACCATGCAGCGCCCCTCCGCCTGGACACTGTAGCTGTCATCTTCCTATTAGCAGCGCCCGGCGTTAGCTCATGTTGTCTCTATTCGAGCACTCGGCCAGTGCAGCCCAGTGCACTACTTTGGCACACCACTGATGTCGTTTTATTTGGTTTTCTTTGGCGCCCTTTTCGCTGATGGAAGGCTTGTGCCTTAATATTTCTTGCCATGACTCATAACCCCACTGAAGCATTTATAACCAAAACATTTCATCTCACAGTCAATTACACACCACAGTCAATGTATTCTACAGTCACAGAAACATATAGTTCAACTTAAGTGTCTAGATGACGCTGCCACCTCCACGACCGAATACAGCAGCAAGGTGCTTATATTTACACAGGCAACATCCTGGAAATGCACGAACAGAAATCACACAAAAACGTGAAGCCACCAGATAATTCGTCTCTTTCGCGACACTGGCTGCGCTGCCACCGTCTGCTTCTAGCGTACCAGCGAGTGGCAGAACGCGGCTTAGACTTGCTCTTTACGTTACAAGCCATGGAAGCTTAAAAAAACTCGTTGACAGACTATCGCCGTTGTGCGAGAGTATGGAGGACTACCGGGATTTCCTCTTTTTTGCTGCCCTACAGATCTTTGTCACCTAAATCAGGGTTGTTCGGTTTTGCACCTTTTGTCCACCAAAATATCGCATCCTCATCACTTGCGCCTGGTGTTTTCTGGGATAAGCGATGCGACTGGGATAAGCACTGATGCCATTAACAGTCCATGTCTCCCACGACGCTCTTTGGACGCATAGCGACGCTTGAGAGATACCACGTTACGTAGATTGGTTGTACTATAGCCATAAACCCGGGTTCAACACATTCGGAACCAATCTTATCATCAAGCTCAACAGAAGAGCAAAGAATCAAATCTCATGTCAGTGCCTGCGCTTCTCGAAAGGTTTCGGTAGCTTGGTGAAATTGAAACAGCGTTTCTTGTGTTTTCAAAGGTGTAGTGAAAGCTGCAATTTTCACATTTCAGTTGTAGCTTGAGCTCTAGCTCCAGGACTGCATATAGCTCTAGGACTGTTTCCTTGCTTACGCCCTCTTGCTAAGCCAGCACCCAATCTGACAGCTCTTCGCCGCTCAATATTGAAAACGCCACAAGTTCTGCTTATCCTGCGGTGTCTATATTCAGTTTTGGTGTTACGCAGTGTGCTTTACGGTTACGCAAGAAAACTAATCAAAAATTGCCAGGTTCAAAACAACAATTTATAATGCAAAAAATGAACACAACAAAGACGGCCCGTTTATAATGGTACCAAACACCACATTTGAACACAACCAACGCATGGATACGAATAACAGAAGGTTGGCGGGGCTATGTTTTGGCGGAATCGAAAAGTGTTGTCAGGCAGGAAGACGTCACAGTACATGAGTATTACCGGAGTGGATCGGTAGCGCCTCAAATTTTATAACACAATTGTGGAGGGTAGACAGCAGTCGACGAGATCTCAAGTCGCGGTTCTTGTTGGCCGAGGACGCTCCGAGCTCCCTTTCATGTCTCTCAACTCACCACTCTTGGCCCGCCGCCGTCCTCATCCTATAAGTTGCTGGCTAGCGGAGGAAAGGTCCGAGAGCTTGCGGTTGTGGGAGACCTCTAGGGGCACAGTCAGGGTCCGACCGCCCCGACGCCACGCAACCCGGTCAGTATCAATACCACCTCGCGGTGTTCACCAAGAAATCGCCACTCCGCACTGCCCCAGTCGCGCGTATCTCCCTTTCGGTCTGCGCCCCTCCCGCGCTCTTGTTGTCGACTTCTAGGACTTTTAGGCGCAGGCACCACAGCCAGGTGGAAGATTTTGCGCATCAAGCTCGGGTGAACTACTTGGTTTTCTTCATCGTCAGCTTCTTTGGAGTGGGTTTCTCCCTTGATTTTCTTCCCAATAAAACACTCCTAAATAAACCCTGCCAAACTTACCAAAGACGAAATACTTCGTCTTGACTACAAGGTTATTTATTTAGATATTTTTACTTGCTTAATTTACCCAACGTTTAAATTCAGAGTAGGCGAATTTTCTAAGGCAGTATAAAGTTAAGAGAAATCGTTTAGAGTTACGATATTACTACATTGAAGGCGTTTCGGCGGCAAAGTGGCATTATGGAAAGCATAGAACACCGTAGCACACGGATATTCAGGGAACAACCCTGAATATAGCATGCTTGGGACGGTTCAGCGTGCTGGTTTGTACACGAATAAAAATACTGAATTCTTAGTTTGTTCCATTATCCGAAATTCAATTGCAACCTTTCGATGATAACGACTCTGGTAAAACGTTTACACTAATTCTCTACCCAAATTGGTGGCTCAGTGCAGAGCGCATTGTGCAGCTGAACCTTAGGCCGTGGGATTTTTTCTCCGTCATTACGGCTGCTTCTCTGACGGAGGTGAAAAGTAAAACCGCTGGTGTGTTTGACGTTTTGCCGCACGCAAAATATCCACAGGTGGTCTAAATGATCCCGCTCCGTCCATTACTTTTTTGTTTCTTCTTTATTGCCATACTTTGATACACACAAACAAAACACTAAACTCCTAAAAACACTAGCCAGCACTTGACTAACAGAGTAATGGCTAAAATTGTTTCATGTTTGTAATGTTTCAAACACGGGCAAGCATTCCGGAGGCTCGGGCTGAGCCCTCAACACTTCAATATTCAGAAGAACAGACCCAGAAAAGTAGTCTTTGGACCGTTTGGCATCGATGCCGCGATGGCGGATGGCCTTGCGCAATTTCAGAATGCCGTGCAGGGCCAGAACCATGACGAGGTCTTATGGCACCCCATCCTCGCTTTGAATGGGTAGAAACCTGATCCCGTAGGCATCCAGGGGGAAGTCCTTCTTTAATGTGCGCTGAAGCACATCCCAAAAGAAGAACCCATCCCAACATTCCAAGAAAACATACTCAACCATCTCGGGTTTTTTGCATGGGTAAAAGTCAACCCACCATGGAATGTATAGACCTTTCTCTTTTTGCCAGGTTTTTACTGGAAGGACGCCCACGTGAAGTTTAAAAAAGAACGTTTTAACCCATGGCGGCACTGCCATTCTCTTTACTCGTTTAAGTACGTCCTGCCCAGGCCCTGCACGGTACATGGATCTGTACATCGGCTCAGGCAAAACAATATCTGCAAGGTCATGATACTGTCTTTTGCGCGTCACGTTTGATAAGTATTTAAGCGCGAAGCGGGCCCGTAAAAACTTTGTTGCCAGTACCACCTCCCGAAAATATCCTCTGGGTGCACCAAAAGTAAAAAAACGCAGAAGAAACAACAAAATCAGGTAGCGCCCTAGCTAGCCTCATCTGACACACAGTGCGCAAGAAAGGGTCATTCACGTCACGCAGAAACAAAAACCTATTGACAACTTGTCGCGAAAATAAATGCGAGAGAGAATGACCCCCGACGCGCACCCGCCGAAACAAGTTCGTCCGGCTCGTTTGTTCCCACGTGGACCCCCATATAAACACTGCAAACACACGATGCAGAGCCTGTACGTTCCTACGTGAACAGTGAAGTACCTGAAGAACGTACCAGAGTTTGCTGATAAAAACACGTTACACACTGAGGCGCTGCCAAACATTGAAATGCCAGTGCCTTTCCATTTCTCGGCCTTTTCTCGCAGTTGAGAAGCCTGCCTGTGCCAATAAAGATCACCATAAACATAATTTTCCAACGGCACTCCCAAATACTTCGCTGGCGTCGTCTGCCAGCTAATGCACTCAAACACACTCGGTGTAGTGTCTCAGTACCCATGCCAAAAACCGAAGCATTTCTTACAGTTTACGCCACTGCCACTGTACTTACAGAAAGTCTTTAGCGTGTTTACACCAACGCTTATACTGCTCCTATCGACACAAAAGAGAGCAATATCGTCCGCATACGCAAAAACACGCACCTCGCATGACTCTAGTGGAAAACCATTGAACCTTTCACTCTTAATAATGCTGAAAGAAACTGCTTCAATGTAGACACAAAAAAGCAACGGGGACAGCGGGCAACCCTAGCGTACAGACCATTGAACTGGGACGGGTTTGCCAATTGTTTTGTTGACAACGAGCTTAGTTGTACACCCTGTATACGCCATGCGCACACTATCAAGAATAACAGACCCTACATTTACTTGCTCTAACGTGTTTAAAAGAAGTTTGTGCGAAACCTGATCAAAGGCATTTGCCAGATCAATTTGAAGCATTGCTAAAGTTCCCTGGATGCTATCGCAACATTCCAAAACACTCCGGGCCATGTGAACATTCGTTACAATCGACCTCTCTTTTATTCCGCAAGTTTGATGTGATCCAACAATGTCTTTGATCATAGTCTGCATGCGGGAAGCCAATATTTTCATCAAAATCTTGTAGTCGACTTTCGTCAGGCTAATGGAGCGATACCCAGAGTTCTCTCTGAGTTTAGCGTCATCCTCAGATTTCGGGATGAAAATGGTATGCGACTCTAAAAATGAAGGCGGCTGCACGCCATTCTGATAAGACTCCAAATACACTCTACACAACACCAGACTAAGGTCTTCTTTAAACTTTTTATAAAAGACAGCGGATAAACCGTCGGGGCCCGGTGTCTTACCAGTGTTCAGCTCGTCGATGGCTCTTCTCACCTCCTCTACGGTGATATCCCTTGCGAGATACCCTATGGTTTCTTCAGCCAACTTCGGCAATAAACATATAAACTCCCCCTTAAACGTAACCACGCCGACAGGGTGACGCACAAATAGCTTTTCATAATGCTCACAGAAACACCGCTCAATATTGGTCTGGTCATTGTACACTACACCATCGGACACAATTTCGGCTATCACATTCAAACGAGCGTATCTTTTTTCCGAACTAAGTGCTCTTTTTGTTGGCTCTTCGCCAAGCAAGATACGTTCAGCCCTTGCCCGTACAATTGCACCGTGATAGCGTTCCCTCTCGATGACTTTCGGTTGCGCTTTTAGAGTTAGAATATGGTCTTTAAACATGCCAGGTGATTTACATTCTTCCTTTAGAAAAACGTCCAGGCTACTCCGCAGCCAGACCTCTTAGCTTTTCTCCTCATATTTCATTGCAGACGATATTTCAAGGGCTTTCCTTTTAACCCTCTGTTAAAAATGTTCCCATTTAGAAGCATAGTTAACGTTGCCTTTACTGCAAAAATACTCGCGTCTACATACGACGACGGCCTCAACAAATTCTGCATCCTAAAGCAAGTTGTTATTGTGTAATACTGAGCGGCTGTTGATTTTGTTGGGGGATTTTAACTGCGTGTGTTCTGCGCGTGATAAAAGCAGCCTGTCAAATTTCCGAGATGCAAGTACGGTGGTGCTAAACGACATTGTCACAGACTTCGCGCTGGAAGACGTAGGTTATAGCCTTGGTGGCGCTGGGACAGTACAATGCACTCATTTTAGGGGCAATAGTCACGCTCGTCTTGATAGACTGTATATGTCGCTTGAGCTTCTGCCTGAGTGCGACGATTACCAAGTGTCCCTAGTGTCGTTTAGCGACCACTGTCTCGTGTCGGTATCGCTTGGTAGGAGCGGAAAGCGAAGAAACGCGATCGGTTGGGGGTTGTGGAAATTCAATTACCAGCTTCGTTCACTACGGTGGTCTCGTCACCAGTGCGGCGAAGTTGCGCTGAACCTCATAATTATTTATAATAAAATGATTCGTGCTGGCGCACAACAGCCACCCGCAACCGGTGCCCTCTGGAAAAGAGAGGGAATCTGGATGAACTTCTGGAAGAACTTCGGCTATACAGAAGACTTTCCCGTCGGCTTGGTAAAACAAGAAACTTGCAGCAGAGTTACCATAAAGTTCAGTTGTCCATTTCGGTTCAATTCAGTTATCACTTAACAATTATTACCGACAATGAGAGAGCGCCGGAAGGAACGAACTGACGAAACGCCAATTCGTGATTATTTAGAGGAAATTGAATATCACAGCAAATTTTGCATGAAAAGGTGGGCAAATAAGAATATCATCAGTGTCAGTTCGAGCGATCGCCATATTCTGAATAGTATGGTAGAAGGCAGTGCAAATTGCTACTTTCAAGAGAACGTATAATTTGTTCATAAAAATACAAACAAAGCCCACCCGATTGCTAACTGAGAAGCGGAAATCTGTTCACACTGCTTCCTGATACTATATGAAGAAACTGTTTATAGCTTGGTGACAAAGATTTCGGAACAAAGTATTCAGTGCATATGGCAAAAAAACGTGTAGAAATTCTAAGTGTACACTTATCCCATTATCCCGTAGTCAATAGGTTTTTTTTGTAGCAGCGAAAGGCCAATGAGCTTGCATTCGATGCAGCTATTATTGCGATGTCTTAATGTTGCCTTTCTGGTTCGCAAGTGCAGCCAGCTTTTCTAGTTTCGGAATGATTGGGTCCTGGCAAAAAGGCTTTCCACACTGACCGTCAGATTGTAATGGATATATACATCGTATTTTTTGTGTCCGGGAAAGTGAAGGAAAATTGCTTTTATCCATGATCTAAGTGTTGTACTACGCGTTTCTGGTCCTAAACCGCGTATAGAACTGTGCAGTACCCTTACGGATGTCAGTGCTTTCCTGAAAACCTGCTGATCGTCACATAGTATATTTTTGTTTGAAATAGTACAGGTAACCTCTTGCCTATCCCCATCACAATGACCATTTATTACGGTTGCTTGTGCTTAAAATATTCTTTTCAAATCTGCGTTTTTGGGTATAAAATACTGTCTCATCTCAACTAATTCATTAGTGATTGCAGCACCCTTACGTGTATTTTGTCATTTTACCAGCAGCGAAGCTTTTATTTCCGATGCAAGTTCTTTATAAGAACGTTGAGGAAATGAACATTATCTACCAGACGTCGAGCACTATAATGACTTTCCCCATATATGGCGTTGAGGCGTCAGTCTCCACAAAGTTTGTTCCAATCACAATCTTCTGTACTGTTTCAGCCGTCGTGCAGTCCAACAAATCCTCAGGATCTTCAATTGCTTTGACCAGTTTGGCAGACCTCACCCCTGCAGCGACATTCAAAGTCAATCAGCAAAAGTCAACGGTAGCAGCAGCTGCGGCACCACAAATACGCAAAGAGACAAATAAAGGGAAACCAACTGGTAGCAGTAAAATTATAAATCCTACGTTCGCCCAGGTGGTAGGGTTGATGAAAGAATACTGACGGGTGAACCTCAACCCCGGGAGGTAGTGAGGCGCAATGCGACAATGACTTTCCGGCCTTGGTCCACGTGGTTCCCTCTGGGCCCACCGTGAGATTTCGAAACCTTTCGCCCATGTGAGCGAGTCCCGACGAAAAGAATACATGCATTTTCATACCAATTTCCATAGTGGCGGGACTCCTTTAGAGAATCTCGCCTCTGAAATTCTATTCAGACGCAGCATTAGGGTAAGAGAGCTGTACAGTTTAAAATTTTCTGATGGGGAGCGCGAACTGATCCTAGATACCGTAATTAGAGCCGTTGGGCATAAGTGCCATGTAGTCAATGGTCGTCGAACCCCTTTGCGGCAGCGTAGCTGGATACGCGCTCCTACTAGATAAGCAAATTTTTTTCCAGCGCTTTTATGCTCCCGCACAGTATTGTCCATTCCCACATACGGTAGAGGAATGGGGACAGATAGGTGTGTGAAGGAATCACTGACGTCTTACTTTAGATTCTTCTGCCCAATTACGCGGTTAAGCGCCGGTAGAACTTCATCATGTCACGCACGAGGGACCTCATGAAGACAATCTGTTTTAGGGGTTGGCGTTTTTGCTGTGTCATTGCCTATATGAAGTTTTATGCTTTGTTATATTTAGGACATCTTTGTTCACTAAGCTCAAAGAGAAAGTTTACCGTATGCGGGAGACGTGGGTATACTCTTGGCCAATTTACGAGATATAGGTATATTATAATTGTGAAGTCTTCAGAATAGTGGATAAAATCTTCCATCAAGGTACAAGGATTGATGAGGTGAGCACATTTCTACCTAAATAAACGTTAGTTACTGCACAACAAGGAAACTATGAGGGTGATAACCACTGCAGAAGGCCTAAAATGCACCGGCAGAGATGGCGGCGAGTCTGGAAGAGGGCTCATTAGTGCACCTGGTGATTTTCGCACAATAAAGAATGTTGTTTTCATGCCGTTCGCGCAAATAGATCATTCTAGTTCAGAACACCTAAATCAGCAACAAATTATACGGGCTTTTGGCAAGAAGTGACTGATGAAAATGAAAAATATAACCGTCATCTTTACATTTAAAACCAGCATATCTCATTCAGTTCAGCTACTCGTTCAACAACTGCTCGCTGTCTAGAGTAAGTAATTACAAGTATATTGGCGTTATCTTTACAGCAAACCATCATGGACGGTACACATAGATTACATTACCACTAAAGCCATAGAAAACTTGGTCATTTAAGATGTACGTTGCTTAAAGCTGCTAAAGATACCAAATAGAGCATGTATATTTCGTTATACCGTGTTTTTAGTGAATACGCCTCACGCGTATGGGAACCGCAAAAACTATTCGAAAATAATAAAATCAAACCGAATCAAACAGGAGCCATTCGATTCTTCAGCCTTCGTTATAACAGTTATTTTCGCCAACCTCTCCTCTTTGTCCGTAAATCTAACGTTGCTAATCTCACACAGCCGAATAGAGTCGTTAAAACATCTTATCTCTCACTCACCTACATTTACTTCATGTTTTTGAGGCGGTTGTCAACGCGTTGTCATCCTATTCTTAGTTTAACACAAAGATATGACCGTTCGAACGCATTAAAATATAGTTTTTTTCCTCGAACAATATAGTAGTGGAATGGCCTACCTGGCTCCATTCGTTCACTGCCGCATCAACCCATTTTGACAGACCCGCAGACGTACAAATGCTTACCTCCTCATATTTTGCCCTCCGTCTCCACGATGCATTATTGCGTAAGCTGTCTCTCAAGACAATTGAAATCTTATATTTCTGCAACTACTTACCTGCTGCTCCTGTGTAACTGATTTTTATTCTCGTATTTATTGCAATTTTCCTGTTGTTTTCGTTTTGTTTTCAACCCGGCGGTGATAGAATAAATTGATTTTGTGTTTTTGTGTATGTGAATTGTACATATCATTTTGTACCCCCTCCGTGTATAGCCTTATTCTGGGCTGCAGTATTTTCAAATTGTTAAACATGTCTTTGACTCATTCACCCGGGGAAACGTGAATCAACTTTGCTGCGTTTGATGATGTTTTTTTTGAAAGCAAGCAAACGCTAACTAAGAGAAAATTACTACACTGTCCCTTCATCGAGCATTTTCTTCTCCACGGTGCTCTATAGCGTAATATTGACCAAAAAATACAGCGACCTTCACCGCCTTCGCAGGAAGAACTAAAAAAGAAAAAAAACTAATTCGAATGCATTATTCAAGTAAACACGCTCAAATGGGCTACCCTTATCTTCGGCGTAGCGAGATGGCGTCCGCGCCTGCACACTACAGATTAAGGGAGTTTAAGAAGCATAAAAAGTACCATAGGCGTCCACTTGGCGGCAGTATCGAGCGGTCGCCCAAAATGTAGCAAACAGAGCAAAGTCATTAAAAATCTTCAGTGGTTAGAATTCAAATCTTGTCAGGTGACAAGGTTTTAAACCTCTGTGACATTGCGAGGCATATCCAGGAATTCCAGGCGTTCATTTAAACATGTATATTTTAGCATTTAAAGCCTCACATGAAGTCCTTTGGCGTGACGGAATTTTTTTCGGCTTAAGGGTTATGTATACAGAGCCGATGTTCATAATGGGCGATAAATACCTCTTTTCTTCCAGGCTAACGCGCTTTCTTCGGCTTTTGCCAGTTTGAAAGCTATAGCGTTATCTTACATGGACTACACATTAGTTCAGGCGAAGAATTTCATTTGGTCTGGAGCGCGCCCACCGACAGCTCCTTCCACCAGACACTATTCCACCAGAACGGAAAGAAGCTTGCCCAAACTCTACATAATAGATTTAATAGCGGATTTGATGTTAGCTAGGCTTTACGCCGATGACGATGGTTACACTTCGAGTTTTAAAACAAGTTCGATTTTGGCTTTACCAACTAGCAAAAACAAGCATATAATTATTATTCAGTTTTGTCATTGTATAACGTGTGATTTTTTACCCTGCTTGTAGATAAGGTGTTTTCTGCGCAAACATACACACAAAAATGAGCGCGTGTGATGTTCTGAACGGTCGCAGTCTTTGTATAAGGTATATTGTAATGGTGAAAAGGACGTACGGTTAAAAAGTGCAGAAAAATTATATTTTACGTTCATCTGAAGTCCACAGTAGTACGTGAAACACTTCAGGTATTTGCATTTTAATTCGTAATTTCAAGATACTATATCAGAACATATTTTTGAAATTCAGGCTTGGTTACGTCCTATATTTTTGGACGAACGCTACAAATATTATTTATGCCTATCTGACGGGAAAAGGTTATTATAAGAAAGGAAAAGCATCAATTGCTCCGTTTTAGCAAAAACTATCTTTGCGGTTGTTCTCTGGCCGAGAACATGGCTGCTGGTGCATTAAAGTGTAAAGCAAGTGCCTTTGACAAACGTTAAACCAACGTCTCCACGGTTGCATCCCCGTGCGATTTTACTGTGCTATCTCGGCAGTGTTGTCGTTATTTTTGGGGTATTTCTTGTGCTGCTGCTAACAGGTTTGGATGGGAATACACGCATGGTCAGAATGCTCTACTGCACACCCCGCTTAGTGTGTTACATAAAAACAAACGCTAGGAGACCTCTAAGACAATACCCGCAGAAAAATGAAGCTAGAACCTTATAAAACGAAATCACCGGGAACCGCGCAATACTTCGTTGAATTGAGAACTTCGTAAAATCAGGATTGTCTTTGTACAAGCAGTCAGTTCAATAAATTCTGTCTATATGCAGGCATATCCAAGCAGCTACTGTCACATCGCAATTGTGCCAGCCGCGGAACTCGCTGCCAATAATTTAGCAATGCGTTGAAAGTGCTCGATGCACATATTTATAACACGCTAGAAGTTCTGGGGAAATGAACCTATTTCGCGCTACAAAAAACCGGCGAATATCTCCTGCGTGCCCTTCCTTGGCATGGGCGGGCAGACTTTTCGTAGCATGCAAGCGCGTTCAACGTGTCCTCGGTTCCTCCGTGAACCCCAACAAAACGACTGAGTAATTCAATCTCGCCCTCCACGTCGCCCGGAGTGGGTTTACTAGATTGAGCAGTTTCCGGGCCCTCAGTATCTCTGACACCGCTTATGCCCCTCAAACTAACTGTACGATTTATTTATTCATCACAACCTTGATTGTGTTGGCTTCTAGACATGCGCTAATATAATCGTGGAAGCTCAAATTTCCTGCCTCTTGTTAAGCCGACAAAGCGGATCCAATGAACTGGGCGGGGTTGCTTCTACTTGCTCGTGTCAGTTTCTCGAAATACTTTAATACATTTTGATGCGTCGGAATATATTGCCGCATGCTCGCCAAACGCCTGAGCTAAGCGCGTCCCACAGGCGCACGCCGGTGTTGCCGCGACGCGCTAACCATGGGTTTAAATCCCCCCGGGCCCCCCCCCTCGCATGATCGCCAAGTGGACGGGGGACCGCGTCGTGCGGGACTGCGTCGTGCGGGACGCAGGTTGACGAAGACGCTGGGCGCGGGGGTGTGTGAGACGCCGAGCAGCGAGCAAGGTCCCCTTTTTTGTTCTCTTGTCTGCGGGCCCAAGTGCGCCCCAAATAAATCAGTTTGATTAGGCCTATTCGTCTTTGTCTACGTGACAAACTGGTGGAGGTGCGGGGAAAACCTATCCCATGCTTAAAAACGCCATCGAAGAGCCGCAACCCCAGCCCTTCGAAGCCTCCTCTTGTGGACACTCCCGTTCACCGGGCGAGCCGGCGGCTTCAAGGAGCGTCGCCAGAGTTTGGACTTTTTCCAAGAAACCAGAGCTAGGACCGGTGCACCACAAACCCAGCAGCAAGGTATGGCCACCCCCGTCATTTTCCAAAACCCTCGGAATCCAAAATCGTTCCATGGCGAACTATTCGAAGACGCGGAAGACTGGCTGGACCAGTTCGAACGAGTAGCTCCCTTTTAATCAGTGGGACGACGCGGCGAAGTCAAGACACGTGTACTTCAGCCTAGAAAATGGTGCCCGCACGTGGTTTGAGAACAATGAACGGAGGTTAAAGACGTGGACGGAATTTCGAAGCGAGTTTCTGCAAGCACATGGAAATAGCGACCGCCGAGAGAACGCCGAGCGCGAGCTGCAACCCCGGGTTCAGCTCCCGAACGAAAGCGTGACCATGTACGCGGAAGACATGGAACGCCTCTTCAGAAGAGCTGATCCCGCCATGGCCGAAGAAAAAAAGGTACGACACCTCATGCGGGGGGTAAAGGAACAGCTGTTCGGGGGCCTTGTTCGAAGCCCGCCCAAGACTGTGCGGGAATTTATTACCGAAGCTACTATGATAGAAAGAACGCTACGGCAGCGTGCAAGCCTGTATGAGCGCCAAGCTAATTTCGCGTCGCACTCCGGTGGCTTTGGCAACGCGCTCGAGAACCCTGATGCACTTCGAGAGCTGATTCGCTCAATAGTCAGCGAGGAACTACAAAACTCCGCGACATCCGCCAACCCTCGATTGGTTCTATTGCTAGCGTCGTTCGTGACGAGGTGCAACACGCCCTGCGAGCGCCTCCTGTCCATGCTGATCCGCCAGTGATGGTTCCCGACCCTCTGCACATGAGCTATGCAGACCCCTCTCCGGCGTCCTGCTACCGCAGCAGCTCCTCTTGTGTACCCCGGACCCATCATCCCCGTGCAGTCGGCGCACTCCCAGCAGCTCCTTCTGTGTACTCTGTACCCGGACCCCGCATGCCTTTGCAGTCGGCGCAGTCGGCTGCGTACGTTGGGGACCGACGAAGGAAGACGGATGTGTGGCGCACTCCGGTTTTGCAGCCTCTCTGCTACCATTGTGGGAAGCCGGACACTTGTACAGGGAGTGTCGTTACCGACGACTCGGACTGCGGGGCTTTGCCATCGACTCTCCTCGTCCGCGTCCCGGCCAAAGACCCCAGGCCATTGAGAGTACATTGCACAACAGCCCCCCGTACTCTCACCGCAACGCCATCAATCAAGGTCGCCGTCTCCACGCCGGGTCTCTCCAAGGCGTTCGAGTTATACAAGTGCCCCACGGGGACGGTCCCCAAGCCCTGTCCAGGAAAACTAGGGGCAGCGGCCTTTGGAGGCGAGGTCGCTGAAGGAAGAGTTGCTGAACAGCTTCCACCGATGGCTCCAACGCAGCACGCAGAACGGCGACGGCGAAACCTGATGATAATGGTCGGTTGTCTTTAGATATACCAGTGTTAATTGACGGTCATACAGTTAATGCGTTGGTGGATACCGGAGCGGACTATTCCATCATGAGTGGTAGGCTTACTAGAGGACTGAAAAAAGTTACGACGCCATGGTGGGGACCGAAAATTCGAACGGCTGGAGGGCACATAGTCACCCCACTCGGCGTGTGCACCGCCCGCGTGAGTATTCGTGAATCGACGTTCGTCGCCAACTTCCTCATAATGCCCGAATGCTCTCGCGACCTGATACTCGGCATGGACTTTCTCCGCGAACATGCTGCGGTGATAAACCTTCGGGAACGCCGAATCGCGTTTGCTACTGAGCAGGCAGCTGAGAAAAGTGACAACAATGGTTGCAGACGGAAACTTCGCGTCATCGAAGAAGGGGTAAACGTGCCACCACGAACGAGCGTGTTTGTTCAGGTTGAGTGCGCTGAAATGAAAAATGGTGAAGTCATTGCGGAAGGCAACCATTCGCTTTTGCTCACAGCACACATCTGTGTCGCGAGGGGCATTGTGCAGCTTCGTGATGGTCGGGCAGAATTACTCGTCACCAATTTCGGCTACGAAAACAGACGCCTCTTTCGCGGAACCACTGTTGCTTACGTCGACGAAATTACTGAGGTTGTGGAATGCTTCGCATTCGAAGAAGATCGCGGTGATTGCAATAGGAAGCCCACGCTCGAAAACGTCGACATCAATCCGGAATTTTCTGAAGAACAAAAAAAAAAACTCGCGGAACTGCTGTCGAAGTTTCAAGATTGCTTCACCTCATCCACCAAACTACGTCGAACACCTATTACGAAACATCGCATCATAACAGAAGATGCAAGTCCTATACGACAACAGCCTTACCGCGTCTCCTCAAAGGAGCGGGAGGCAATCGAAAAACAGGTAAAGGAAATGCTTGAAGATGACATCATCCAGCCGTCAAGCAGCCCATGGTCGTCCCCAGTGGTTCTCGTTAGAAAGAAGGACGGAACGCTACGCTTCTGCGTCGATTACAGAAAATTGAACAGCGTGACGAAAAAGGACACGTATCCACTGCCGCGCATAGACGACTCGTTGGACAGACTTCGGCGAGCCAAGTATTTTTCTTCCATCGACCTCAGGAGTGGCTACTGGCAGATCGAAGTAGACGAAAGGGATCGGGAGAAGACAGCCTTTGTCACCCCCGATGGACTGTATGAATTCAAAGTACTCCCTTTCGGTCTATGCTCGGCTCCAGCCACTTTCCAGAGGATGATGGATACCGTCCTCACCGGTCTGAAATGGCAGACGTGTCTCGTCTACTTAGACGACGTCGTCGTTTTTTCCGAAACTTTTGAACAACACCTACAGCGACTGAAAAAGGTATTGGAAGCGGTTCAGTCGGCTAGCCTCTCATTGAAGCCGGAAAAATGCCACTTCGGGGTTTACCGAATTGAAGTTCTTAGGGCATGTGGTGAGCGCAGACGGAGTGCGACCGGACCCAGAAAAAAAAGCTGCCGTGGCTTCCTATCCGGGCCCCCCGAGATAAGAAAGGCGTGCGACGCTTTCTGGGTCTTTGCGCCTATTACCGCCGCTTCATCAGCAACTTTTCAAGGATCGCTGAACCCCTCACGCGCCTAACCAGGGAGGACGTCCCATTTTTGTGGACCGAGGAACAAGAGGAAGCCTTCAGAGAACTGCGTCATCGCCTACAGTCGCCTCCCGTGCTCGCTCATTTCAACGAGGAGGCTGAAACCGAGCTCCACACGGACGCCAGCAGCATGGGACTGGGCGCGGTGCTAGTTCAGTGGCAAGAAGGAGCCGAGAAGGTCATTGCATACGCAAGTCGTGCGCTTTCGCGAGCGGAATCGAATTACTGTACCACTGAAAGGGAATGCCTTGCGGGGATCTGGGCAATAACAAAAATTTCCCCCCGTACCTTTACGGCCGCCCTTTTAAAGTAATAACCGACCACCATTCCCTGTGTTGGTTAGCCAACCTGAAAGACCCTTCCGGGCGCCCCGCACGTTGGAGCTTGCGACTGCAAGAGTTCAACGTTACCATAGCTTATAAATCAGGCCGCAAGCACAATGACGCCGACAGTCTATCTCGTGCCCAGTCGAATCGCCATGCGAAAACGCCGACGATGAAACAATTCTCTGTGTGCAATAACCACGTCCGAACTTTCGGCCAAACAACGTGCTGACTCGGATCTCCTACCGCTCATCGACCACCTTGAGGGTAGAAGCGCTACCATACCACGGTACCTTTCTAGAGCACTGTCTTCTTTCGTTTTACAAAACGGAGTCCTATACAAGAAAAACGGCGAGTCCAGCGACAGGGCATATCTTCCCTTTTCATACCACAAGACCTCCGCGACGACATCCTCTTTGCGTGTCACGACGAGCCGACAGCGGGACACCCGGGTTTTACGCGGACTTTGGCCAGAGTGTGTCAGAAATACTACTGGCCAAAGGTTAACCGCAAGCGTCAAACGCTACGTCCAAACGTGTCGTCAATGTTAGCAATGGAAAACGCCGCCATTATGGCCAGCGGGCTTACTTCAGCCTATAGAACCGCCCGCCAAGCCTTTCGAGCAGATAGGCATGGACCTGCTAGGACCCTTCCCATTATCGGCTTCTGGAAACAGATAGATCGTAGTCGCAACGGACTACTTGACTCGCTACGCCGAGACAAAACCTCTATCGCGAGGAACAGCAGCTGAAGTGGCCAAATTCTTCATCGAAAACATCGTCTTACGACACAGAGCTCCGTGGCGCATCGTCACAGACGGAAACGCCATTCACTGCCCATCTGATGCAAAAAACGCTATAACTCAGCCGTACCACGCACAGGAAAACAACAGCCTACCATCCGCAAACCCAACGGGTTGACGGAAAGACTCAACAAAACATTGGCCGACATGTTATCGATGTACGTAGATGTACAACAAAAAACGTGGGACGAAATACTGCCGTACGTGACGTTTGCCTATAACACGGCGACGCAGGAAACCCCACGCTTCACACCATTTCGTTTGGTGTATGGACCGGGGAAATGCAGACTATGCTTGAGCAATCTACCTTTCGAAGAAGAGACCCGGCAACGCCAGACGCGGAGCAGTTCGCCGAGCGCGCCGAAGAAACCCGCCAACTCGCCCGGCTTCACATCCAACGACAACAGCTATCGGACGCCGCGCGCTACAATATTCGCCATAGAGAAGTGTACTACCGCCCAGGCGACAGAAAAGGGGGGTGTGGACACCGATACGCCGGCCGGGATTGTCAGAAAAACTATTGCACAGGTACTTCGGACCTTACAAGATAGGGAACGCCTTTCCGATGTCACCTACGAAGTTATCCCGGATGGAACAGCGGGACAACGCCGTCAACCGCGTACCGAAACAGTACACGTAGTCCGCCCAAAGCCGTACTTTCGCCGGTAACAACGTAACAACCTGCGGTGTGATGTGCTTGTGCGCGTGTGCGTGTGGTGTATCGTACCTTGCAATGTACGCAGTAGTGGCAACTAGCATCGTGTGCGCCTGAAACTGTGGTTTGTGCCGTGTCATAACCACCTATCGACCTCAAGGAACTGTCGGGAATTTTTTTTTTCCCCCCTTTTTCACTTTCCATTTTTACGTGCCTATTAGTTGAGCATCGGGTCGATGCTTTCCTTAAGAGGGGAATAATGCCGCATGCTCGCCAAACGCCTCAGAGCTAAGCGCGTCCCACAGGGGCACGCCGGTGTTGCCGCGACGCGCTAACCATCGGTTATACACCCGGCCACCCCTCGCATGATCGCCAAGTGGACTGGACCGCGTCGTGCGGGACTGCGTCGTGCGGGGGCGCAGGTTGACGAAGACGCTGGGCGCGGGGGGTGGGTGTGAGACGCCGAGCAGCGAGCCCAAAGGGCACCCCTTTTGCTCTTGTCTGCGGGCCCAAGTGCGCCCAAAATAAATCAGTTTGATTAGGCCTATTCGTCTTTGTCACGTGACAATATTTATAATTTGGATTTCATATACGCGTTTTCTATATAGACAACAGAGTGGAATCCGAAGTCGTTCACTAGATTGAGACATTTCTACGATCGGGCTTTATCAGTTCAACGTTTGACTTAATAATAATTGATTGCTCTCAGCGTAACATTTACATCTACCTTTTCTGACCGTAGAGAATTGTTCCCAAGTTATATCGCCGTAAATGGAAAGTTAAAACAACTGCTTGGGATAGTATTTTATAACCATCGATTAAACTAATAAAAACTTCCTTCAACATATTAACCCAAAAAAATTTACAAATGTGTTCAGCGAGTGCAACAATGTGGATTCAAGTGCACAAAGGAGGTAACACGAACTTTTTCGAAAACAATACTGCAGAGGCTCCCCGGGTGGTGTTCTTGTCTGTGGCCTCCATATTAACAAGCAGAACCACCATTTGTGTAATAGTGAACGTCACGCTGCAGCCGCAATTAAGAAATGTTTCGACACTTACTTTCTGTTAAGTTATTTTAAAGCTGCGCCAGCGTATAGAACCAATCTCCACAGTGTTTTGTGTTTGCGTCGGTAAAATTCGATTTCGTTTTTCTTTGAGCACCAGCTCCCCAAGACACAGACTTGCAACAATTCACGCGGCAGCTTCTATACCCTGAAGGATCTCCCCCACTCGCACCTGTTGAATTAAGGAGTGGTCGCATTAGCGTGCCACAGGGAACACATAAGGGTAAAGTTATAAATTTTTCCTCAATGCCTGGATACCGCTTGGTTACCGCAATTCGCTGACCTCTGGTGGCGCGCTGTTAATCAAATATTTTGTTTTTTTTTTCATAGCTGCTTTATTTTATTAGGATAATTCTGCAAAGTGACGAGGACGATAGAAACTGCATTACACATTCGTGTTTCACGATGGCTTAAGTAATTCGCACTATAAAAGGTGTTGGTGGCGCGAAGACGTTTGGTTTTTTTTTACAAGGGGGCAAAAGATGAATCAAAGCAAAACAAAATTTACCCCGCTCTTGATGGAAGCAATATTTTTGTACACAGAAAGAATGGTTGGGCTGCAGTTAAAGCAAAATAATACTGCTCAACCGTGCGACAGAATAGCACAAATTGTTTGGGCGCCCATGGTTGGTAGCGGCAGTAATTATAACGGGATCATTGTGTATAGGACTGCGAAAATGGTTATGAAAAGCCAGCATAGTCAATCTGAGGCGGTAGTGATGTGGCGCTTGGAGCAAGTGTGGAGTGTTGAACAATGGTCCTTTCAATACCAGCTTTATCGCCAGTGGCGCAGTGTCATGGCCCTGTTATAGTGAGAAGCGCGTATTCTATCAATTGTCATTCACATCTTGCGCAGTCAATTTTTCAGCATGGCTCCTTCATCCTCGTCCGTACATTAAAATATGCCCAAACGCAAACCCATTAGCAGAATTCCGCAGAAATCATATCTGAACGACACCACCCATTTGTGTTGTCTCCGTGAATCAAAATACTGACACATAGCGAGAGGTTATCCAAAAGTTTTACACAAAAGAGCGCAAAATCATGATGCTGCAAAAACCTAAAAAATTATAATAACTCCTTCTACTACTTCTACTGTTTCCACATCGGCTGCAGAGTCTAAGACTCATAACGGGACGTCAGATATACCTTCAATATACCAAAACACAAATGCGCACATCTAAACAAAACGCCAGACTGAGATCATATGCCTGAAGTTACGATCACTCACGCAAGTACAAATAAACCCGTTTACGGTGTAAGTAAGCTGACTGACAGTAAATGTTTTGTGATTAACCCCTTCCAGCCGGAAGAAAACTCTTACTAAAAGTCCTCCTGAGACACTTACTACCCAATCCTCCGAATAAGAGTTGTTCATATTTTGGTTTTCATGCGCTTCCAAAGTCTGCAACAGGAGCTGAGTGCATATCAACTACTGGAAAAAGCAACAAAATTGAAAAGATTTATCACGTCGTATGCCCATGCAATGCCTTAAGTGCCCGAACCTTGCACACTCTAAAAGTTCGCAACATTGTTTCAGAATTCTACGCACTTTCACACTTTTATTATTATAAATACCCAGCCTTTTCTCCTGAGTATTAGGCCAACAAAAGCAGACGACCCTACTCTAACTTTCCCTGAAGATTTAAAAGAGTCAGGGATTCACTCATCTCCTCGCACTAAAAGCAGACAACGTGAAATGCCAACCGAGCTAACCATTTATACACACTAGGTAAAACCCTGTTTTGTCCTTTTCTATTTTCCTGCTCTAGATTCTAACACACAAAATGGTCCAGTTATGCTCTTGCCTATTGGTAGATTTTTAAGTATCTACATCGCCAACCAGGTTTCAGAACCCGCTTTTGCACTTTTAATCACCTGGACCCTCTAAAAGTTTCACACCTACTCTTCAGAATAAAATGCATCAACGTATACAAACACTTAACTCACCATGATCAAAACTGTGTATTCGCCAAAAAAGACGCCTATCTGAACTATAAAATTCGCAGAATAGAGTAAGCTACAGACCCCAGCAAAAGACAAGTTGTCCGAAAACGACGCTTTTATTATGAAAGCATTTACTATTAGTGTCTCTGGAATCGCGATTTATTTGACGGTGAAAGGTTTCCCAGGTGAACTGCTTAAAATGAACCCCAATACAAATTCACAGCATCATAAAGGTCATCACTCATCGTCGATGAAAGCTCAATGAACACAATCTCATAAGCTTCTTCTGATTGAGTGTTGATTGTAGGGTTTAACGCGCCGACGCAACACAGACGATGAGGCGCGCCGTAGTGGAGGGCTCCGGATTAATTTGACCACCTGGGATCTTAACGTGCGCCGAAATCTCGTACACACGGGTTTTTTACTTTTCGCCTCCATCAGAAAAGCGGCCGCCGCGGCCGGGAATCGAACCCTCGACCTCTTGCTCAGCAGCGCAACGCAATAGCCACTGAGCCACCACGGCGGGTCATATGCTTCTTTTACCGCACGAGTTACCCACCTCGAATAATTGGGGTATACCCGCTTACCAAGAAAAACCAATTAACAAAAAACTGAATGAGCCTTTACAATCCAGCAAGTTTAAATTGATGTGGCCGCAGACAATATCTACCTGCTTTTTCAGGATAAGTCGCATCCTATATGGTGACCCCCTCGACCAATACCATGTGAACAAATTGAGGTAGGGAATTTCACACTTGGTGACTGAAATCATCTCTTCGTCATGGCGAGTAATTTTTTGACACACATAACCAAGGTAGTGCATATCACAAACAGAAACCAGCCAGTCGTGGCGTGAATAAAACTCCGCGGGATTAGATCAGTGCTCGAATCAAAATGCGAGGCCAATTCTATGTCCTGGAGCTGGAAGTACACGCCGACAATAGAAAATATAGGGGAATGCCAAGGGCAAAAATATCAAATATGAACATGGACTGCTCAAATTAAGAGTGAGTAATTTTGGCTGTCCTCGCCTCGTGATGTGTTTCCAAGATGCGAAGGTGGTCCCCTTAGCGGTGATGCCAAAAAATGATGCCTGCCTAGCACCACTGTCGCGCACCACCCAATTTTCTTAAAGAGCGTCACAGCGGATGGGCATCACAACGTTGCCTATGCGTAAAAAAGTCATACACGGATGATAACTTCTCTGAAACCAAGTGAACGCCCCGAGCGCTGCCAAGACAGTGACGCAATGCTCAAGGCCTCAACACAGGCATTACTGCCGCGTTTTTTCCTAACTGAAGACTAGAGAACAAGGACGCCCTTTAAAGCTAACGAACAATGTGCTCTGTTAGTGGTGTATGTTGGAACAGTCGCCGAAGCAGCAGATATGTGGGGAGCCTTCTTAGGTTGTACTTAAGGTTAAGCTCCAGACAAGTGAAAGAAGTGCTTTAGCTGTAGAGTACAGCCGTAGACGAGCCGCCGGTTAGTGAAAAAAAGTTGAAAAAAATACTAATATTTTGTGTTTGTACCGTTTGCACTGGTGGGTGTCCAGCGGTTACAAACCCCGCCCGAAGGGTTTCCAGTAAGCTACCACATGGCCTCCCATAGCTGCTTGTGATCAAGCTCCAAGCGTTTGTTCAATTGTCGAGACAAGCTATGGTACGGGGACGCATTTACCCTTTAACGAAATCGGTGGGTATTAGGTGGCCAAGGATTTGAACGGGGTACCTACCGCTTACGAGACGAGTGTTTTACCACTCAACCATCGCAGTCGATATAAACGTTCCCGAGATTTTGCAGCCGCCCCTTTCCATGGGGGTGCTTTCCCGTGCAAGCCGGGTGAACTTCCCATTTGTACGTTAAACACAAGGCAGACACAGGGCGAGACAAGAGCGTCCTCGTCCCATCTCTTGTCTCGCCCATGTGTCTGCTCGCGTTTAGCGTACAAGAATGCATCACCAACAAGCCCAACTTTGCACTCTCGTCGAACTTCCCAAGCGTGATAGTCCCACAGAAGGGCTGAGCGTCAGGCCGGGCAGTCGCTTGCACCTGTTTTACCAGTAGATGACGGGAGACACCAAGGCATACAGATTCACATGGGGCTTTCCAAAGTCAGGCTGGACGCCCAACTATCAACCGCCTGTGGCAGGACATGCTGCCGGAATCTTTACTCCCGCCGGTGACGCAACGTGGCATGATGGCCTGGGGCCATGTTAGATGGACAATGGTGGGGACCACCTCGCAAGGGCAAAGGCAGTTTTTCAGGTGTGGATACCCCTTTGAAGGGTCTGCACACAACCAGGGAAGCCTGTACCCATTAGAAAAAACGGTGGGCGCCGGCTTGTAGCAGCATTCGAACACAATTTTCGATACTGTTTTAGTTGTTCGAGTAAAAAAAAGAAACAGTTCTTTGGTTATTTGCTGGTGGGAATGGACACATCGGGAAGCATCGAGATGGGCGCCTTCATTGTCGATGTAGCAAAAAAACTTGTTATATAAACGTTCATATTGGGTGTTGTGAAATTCCTCCGCAGTACAGAGGATTTTCACAGCGCTTCACAAAGGCTGGTGACCTTGTTATGTACTTTGCTGTACTCATTGTAAGTTAACGGTATTAAAAGAGTCGCTACAAAACTTGGGGGAATATTGTAGCTGCGTATATCGTAATAGCTGTCTGTGAACCAGTCTCAGAATTTTTAAAATATTCTGGCAAAAGAAAAGAACTCGGGAGAGATAGTGTTTTTTTACTTGAGTGCCTAAGGTAATTTGATTACTCTTTATCAAGGAGGTCTGTGCAGTTCTTTTACTTAATTTACAAATCAGTATATATTCATTTGAGAATTTTCAGCATAAAATTTTCCTTCCAACTCACATTCCCCGCAAAAGCTAAGTGATTGGCGCAGCCTGGGTTTTTTTTGTTACTATCAGTACAGTAAAGAGCGTCGGTAGCGAATTTTGGACGCGGTGTAGACTGTTGACGCTGCCATGTACTGGTCCTGTAATGGTGATGGGCACAAAAAGTGAAAATACTATGTGTGGCTTCATCCTCTCACATTTTTCTAATTTTTGACCACTATTTTAAGATCAAAATCAATTGCATAAACTCTATGCTGAAGTTATTTTGTGCGACTGAACACAATCTAGACAATGCAGGCTTCGTTTTACCCAAAGCTGGTGCTCCCGTTTAATAATTATTTTTTAGTGGTAAGCGCGCTTCCATGAAGTGTTTTGGTAATGTTAGAAAGAAATCATACTGCTTTGGCAGCATTTTTTGCCTACCTATCAAAGACAAATTAAGTATTTTTTTAATTTCGGTGTTCCTAAATAGACATTCTGGCACAATATTACATAATGGTTGGTTATTAGGGATTGTGTCATGTCTTTTCAAAGCAATCATTCGCGGTCGTCCTTATATTCCACGGGAACCCAAAAGTAAACCAAGTTTTTTGTATTGCAAATCGCAGTTGTGTTAGCCGTCCTTTTTATGCAGATATTCAGAGCTACGTACGCTTACGAATTTATATAGGTTTTTCTCTATTCGGGGAAGCATATGTTTTTTTAGTGCATAATAAGTTTTATGAATGCTAGTCTACACGTGTTTGGTGGGGTTGTGCGGAAAAATGGCGGTTGTCTAGGAAATACAAATTTTGTTCCGTTTTTTTCTATGATTGTGTCACTCAAGCTTTAGTTACGCAAAGCAAATCATTAAAATTACGTGCTTTTTGAAAATATCTATGTTATGAATGGCCATATAAAACTGGTATTGTTTCTTTGGCTAGAAATAGTAAAATGCAAGTCTACTATTTTAACCCACCCACCTTGGTTCCTCCTTATATTCAGGTTTGTTTACTGCCTGTTATACGTTTATGAAGTACTTACTTTTTCCTAGCACTAGTACCTTCGGCGAAGTAGAACACATCGCAGGTTATATTGATTGCCCTAAAGGTTTAAACTGACGACAAAGACCGCTTTATTTATCTTCCTATTAGTTTCTGTATTAGCTACCATGGTTCAAAGCCAGAAAGATCAAACGTTTTATGACATGTCTGAACAAAGAGTTTTATATGGCCAGACGAATATTTATCGTCGCGTTGAGGAATATTTTGCTAGTTTATGTTACGAGCATCATGAGAAGTCAGAGTAGTAGTTGCTATACACCCAATGCCAAATAATATATGCACTCATTTTCTAACCCACCGCGTGGGTTCAGTGGCTAAGGAATTGTGTTGCTAAGCACGACTTCGCGGGTTCGATTCCCGGCCGCAGCAGCCGCTTTTCTAATGGAGGCGAAAAGCAAAAACGCCCGTGTGTACAGGAATATGGTGCACGTAAAGGTCCACAGGTGGCCAAAATTACTCCGGGCTCTTTCGCTGCACCCGCCCTAAGTGAAATACTTTTATCTTCCTAATACAGGCGTGTAGCCTTTGAAATCAGTCCCCCACTGGTAGTCAAGATTTACAGATACGTAGACGACTATTTGGTATTTTTTAACGCTGTTGCCACTAAGGACGTAAACAAGGAAATCGCGACCGTCATGAGCAAGTTCACCACTCTTTCAAAAAGAATGACATTCACTCTCAAAAAGCCGCGAGGAGTGTTAATTCAATTTTTAGACTTGAAGCTAGATTTTACTCCCGACCATGTTTGTTAAATGTACAAATTTAGAACAAAAAAGAGCCTTCTGCTTTTTCTTATTGCTGATTCTAAGTTGGTAAAAAGGGGCATAGCTACGAGTTGCCTTCAAGCAGCTGTTGTCAAGTCGTGTCAGCTTAAGGTCGACGAAAGTTTTAGAATCCATACCATGCCCCTAAATGATGCTGGGTTCCCTGCGGCTTTTGCCACAAATGTTTGTGAGACTCTTCTGCAAAAGGCCAAGGGAAAGGACAAGCGAACGAAAACACAGCAAGAACGCAAGAAAACCCATGGTATTCCGTACTTACACCGCATATCCCACAATTTTAAGAAGGTTGCAGCCCGCTACCAGCTGAACATACGGTTTTCTTCCCCATGCAAGTTGTCAAAAATATGTGTATGTTGAAAAAGAAAAACTGCAGTGGGTATCGCAAAAAGAAACATGCAACCCGTTTCACTGATTGCATAGGTAACGTGGTTTACGAGGTACCACTGAACTGCGGGCATGTCTATATTTGGCAGAGAGGCAGATGCTTTAATGAGCGTGCAAGAAGACACAGACTTGAAGTACGCAGCAATTCAGGCGGTCACATGAGCGACCATTGTAAAAGATGCAGGTGTCAACCACTACTCGAAGAAACAAGGTTCTTTAAGCGAGCTTTAGATAAAATTGAGTGGGAGGTTATAGAAGCCTCCTAAATCAAAAAAAGCGAATTACAAATGTACATTCACGCCATCCTTGTCACTGTTTGATAAAGAAATCCAATTCTTAGACGGGTTCTCGTACTCAAAAACTTGTTGAGCATGTTTTTCTGTATCCATCCACTATCTCCTTATCTTAGAAATGTGTTGTTATTTTCTTTTTTGCAAATTTGCCTTTACGCTTGATAAAAAATCAGTTGGTAGTCAGCGTCCGTTTGTGTTCAACGTGTTTTTTTCCTAGGTCCTATTTCTTTCGCTCTATTTTGTGTTTTGGAACATTAGGTTGCGATATCTTGCGCTGCCCAAATCCGTTACCGCGAAAAGTTTTTATTAAAATCATGGTGACTATGTCTCTCTTTCCCGAGAGCTAGATCTGTTTTTACCGGAGTTTATGTAAATATACATGGCACTTGTTCAAAATTAAGCTTTTGTCACCTATATGCACTGATGTTCTATCACGTGTGCTTTTCTCAAAGCGTAGAACTAGTAAGCTCAGGATGAACAGCCGCCTCGAGGCTCTTGAATATTCGCAGGCAGCGCGGGTATAGAAAGTACCGCAAGTTACCACTGCCCGAGCTATTTAAAACAATAATAGCCCTAAACAAGAGTGTAGCTAAACAGATGCGCAGTGCTGAAGTTTGAGTATCTGGGTCACATAACTGATACTAATAAAAATATCCCGAAAGAAGTATGGAAGTACATTAAAAGTAATCAGGCTCTGAAGGAAACTTTTCCCGATGGTATAGATGACCTCAACTTTAGCGCAGACTTAAAGGGCAAACATTAGAAAAAATAAAGTTTTGTTTTAGTCTTTTTCTCCCAATCGGTTTGCTTACCCAGTGGCCCTGTGTTAGTGAGGGAATATTCAGAAACGATGGAAATATGTTTTACTGAAAGGTAAGTCTGAAATCTGCTACAAAAAAATAAAGGTAAACGAGTCACCCTGTCCTGATGTTTTTCTTCATTGCGTTTTAAAAACGGTGGTGTTTTTTTGGGGCTATTTTTAGTCTTGCTCTTCGAAAAATCAATGGCGCTTGGCTGTTTCCCTGACAATTGTAAAAGTGCCAACGTTGCCACTATTCTCAAAGCTGGAGACAACAGACGAACAAAAAAAACAGTCCGATGTCGCTAACTTGTGTAATATGTACACCGATGGAACACATTTTATATACCAGTTTGTTCTACAATCTTCAAAATAATAACTTTTACCGCTTAGTGCAACACGGTTTCAGAAACCACTTGCCCTGTGATACTCAACTACCTGAATTTAATCATTATGTAGCTGCCTCGGTCGACAATGAATACCAAGTGGACTGTATTATTAGATGTTGAAAAAGCCTGTGATTTTTATCACACAATTTGCAATTACTTAGGCCGTCTGCTCTAAATACCCCTCCCCCTTGCTGAAGTGGCTTGAATCATATCTTGTTGGTAGAAAACAGCGTGTTGTTCTTGATGAACTAAATTCATCGGAAGTTGATGTGTTATCAGGGGTCTCCCAGGGATTTGTTATTGGGTTTCTTTTCTATATTTGTAACTGACATAGGCCAAAAAGTATCCAGTCGCATGCGCATGTGTTCCGATGACTGCTGCATATATCGTTGCACCACGTCTACTCGAGATTCTGGTGTAGTGCGAAGTGACTCAAATGCTGTATTATCATGCTGTACCACATTGAACAGGACACTCAACTTTTCAAAATGTAATACCGCTCGCTTCACAAACAAAAGGAAAATTCCAAATTCGAATTATTTTATGGGACACAATCGTTTGGAAGTGTCATCGAACTATAAGTACCTATACGTTTTTTTACCAGCAACCTTTTCTGGAACGACCACATTGAATACGTCGGTGCCAAAGCGAGCCGTGTGTTGAACTTCCTAAGACGTAACTTTGAACAGCCCCGACCTAAACTAAAGGAAACGCTCTAATTTTCTAATGTTCGTTCAGTTTTGGAGTACGGTTGTGTGGCATGGGATCCAGCAGCTGATATTTGTACTACTGATCTAGAAAGAGATCAGAAACTTGCAGCGCGATTAGTATCTGGCAACTATGATTTCACTAACCACTCTTCGTGCCTTCGCAAACATTTTGGTTGGCTTCTCCTGCAGGTCAGGCGCAAATTCCTTAGAATAAATCTATTTTATATATTTATTTTGGTGCCCTTGGTTTAATCAGAGACTTGTACATTGAAGATCCCACTTATGTATTCTATATAAATACCTACAGAAACTCGTCCTTCCCGAAAACAACAAACGAATAGAGCAACGTTCCGGAATATATTGTCTCCACCACGCCACCCTCACTTCAAAATGCTCTCTCTCAATTTTAGTTGAAACAAAAGAGGCCAAGTTCTGATCGCATTTCTGTTCGTGTTTTATTGTGTCTTGATTGACTCGTGTTCGCAATCCTGTGTACACACTTTATGAGCGGAGCGTGCTTACGTGTATTGTTATCTGTACTCATACCGTCTATCAAGTTTCAAGTTTTATGTCTCTTCCCCTCTACTGTATATATAATAACTGTTAACCTTATGCTTGGTCGCGAGGAAATGATTGGCTGCATCTCTGTTCTTCGAGAGCTTTTGCTTTCTTTTTCTCGAAGAAATACTGCTCACACGTGGTGGCAGTTAGAAGCAGTTAGGGGATAATGAAGTCCCGTACTCAGTCATAGGTTTTATCGTCGCTGACATCTCCTCCCAGTGGTGAAAAAACGCTACACGTGCGTAAAATAGTGCTTCGCCGTTTCACTTTCTCGTGGCTTCCTTTAATATACCCTTTACGGTTATTCGTCTGCTGAGATACGGATATCTTAAAGAAATGCCTTTTTGGTCCTATCATAGGTGATGGGGTCATTAGGAGGCAGCCGTTCAAAGACCATCAAGGCTTCGCCTACTACCCATCAGCTTATGGCCGTGGTCCAATTCTTCTCCGGCCAACTCTGCCTACTATCCACTTGCTCAAAAGGCTTCAAGTAAGCACTTTAATCATCGCGACCTTTATCAAAGACGATAATAAACTTATCCGGATTGTCATTTACAAGCTTGTTTTCTCCAATGCCTCGTCACTTCTTGCCAACCCGAGTTTTAGCTGCGAGTGTTTTTCTTCATGCTCGAGTCGCTTTTGTGTACACTGTAAACGCAAACCAGACGGAAATCGAGATTTAGTCAAGTATTGTGCCCTGAAAAGTACCTCTAGCAAAAAGTGTACTCCCTAGGCATGGTTTAAAAAGTGAACGAACGTTCATGGTAGTACTGTTGCCCATCCGTGTAGCAAAAGAGAGAATTTAAAACGACTTAACACCATTTGTGAGATGGCGTTCGGTTTCTTTCACGCTAACACGTCCACAATAAACTCCCCATCTGGGGTAATCATCTCAAATGGGTGGTGGCCTTGTTAGTCTTTTGTTGCTTCCGTGTATCAGCACTTCAACAGTGGCTTAATCCTAATTAGAACGAGTAAGCAGGACGCGACGGTTACATGCATCTACAAAACCGATAGCGTACGTGTACCCGTATAGATGCTTCAGCCAGCGCGATCACAGGCATACAGCGCGGCCGTGTTGTGATAGGTGTTGTCGAACTCCGCTGCTAACGAAGGGAGAATTCTTGCCGTTGCAAACAATTGCAACGTTCATCTGCTTCACTTGATTGCACATTTATAGACGATTTAAATTCTTGCACCAGCGCGCCAACGCACCCGACTGCAGCGACTCAACTTGCCCTGGCGGCACGACTTGCTGTCCGGATGTAAACAAACCCTGTGCTATCAACGCAGCGCGGCCAGTGACTCGGTGCGGCCGGAGCATAAAACCTCGCATTGGGCCATCGTTTTTTCTTATTTGAGAAGGACTAGTAGTGCCATTAGTGCCATTTGAGAAGGACTAGTAGTGACAGCTGTGAACAGCTCGCTGGTAAGTGTCTATCATCAGTCGATGGGTTTGTCAAACGTTTAGATAGGGTTAACAGCGAAGTACCCGGGTACCGTGCCGCAAACAGCACGTACACGCACGGGCAAAAAAAAGCGCACACTCAATTTCTTGTACTTCTTTGTGATTTTTGGGGTATGCATTCGCATTCGTTTTTAGGCCGGTTTGTAACAGGGCATTCGAGATAAAATCGTTTGTCGCGCGCGGTGTCGTTTCAATGCAATGTGGCAGTTACTTCGTGCTGGCGAAAATCAGCGCAGTCAGACGGAAGTGGGAAGAAGGTAGAGAGGTCGGGAAAGAGGGCGCTCATATTTAAAAGAAAGCGTATTGCAAGACGAGAAGAAGAAGGAAACCCGCCTGCATTTCTCTGAACTTCAGGACAGAGTCGCACACCGGGTACGTTGTCCCAAACTCGAGCGTACGACGACTAAAAGTACCGTGTATTTTTTCATTTTTATTGTACAGCGCATAATTCTTGTTACAGTCGTCCCATTCATTCTTTCAGTTCAGTTCTATCGCCCAAGAGAAAATGCTGAAATTCTCTCGAACGAACCGGCGGTAACGGGACCACTCGCCGGCTCGCCGGCAAGAAAATACCAAAATAAAAACTCCGCCGCTCAGCTTTCACCGAAGCTCGAGTTCTTTCGTGGGGTAAGCGTAGCTTTGCCACTGTAAGGTGCGTCGATGATTTGATAAGGGAGAAAGAGGGAAGTGATGCGCTCGTCGGTGGCGGGCGCGTTGGGGGTTGTGCCCTCTCTGTCCGCGAAGTGCGCAGTTATAAAAAAGAGACTCGCGCCGGAGCAAGTCAGCTACGTTTGGACGTCGTGATGTGACAACGACACCTGCCAGATTGTGCACCACAACATCGGTGACCCGTGCCCTGGAGGACTCCAATGTAGTCCCGGGCCTCGAATCACCGTGATCGTTTGGGATGGCCTGGCCTACGACGAAGCCACAATTCACAGGTAGCCGAATCGCCTGCGACCGCGGTGCATCGTCGGGCGCAGTCGGTGAATATTGTGGGATTCTGTCTCTCGTATACATCCAACCGTTATGGTCATTTTTAGTTACCTGCTCTACTTTGCAATATCTCTTTGTTAACGCTTCTGATGGTTTGCCTATCCAAATATAAGTCTTTGTGTTGTTTTAGTTCAAGGCTGTGACCCATTCTGGCCGCTCTGGTCGGCGAAAGCCGCACATCAAACTTTCACTCCTTCGAAACCTGTGCCCTGTACATTTGGTGTGGTTGTTTGCTGCTTGAGTCGACTCCCCACATCTTCTAACAGCGCACCCCATTAAGGAATCGGTGACATGCATCAAAAAAGATGGTATGAGCCTATCAAACGAATAAATGCATAGAGTGTGGTCCACGACGGCGACGTGATTCGAACCCGAAATGTTTTTATTCCTTTTAAGGTGATAATGAGGGGCCGGTATACAATCGGGGCCTGTCAATTGCCCGCTGAGGCCACATAATTAAAAAAAATTCATGCCCTTACGGAAGAGAACCGAGTTTGCCGTAGCATGACACAAGTCTGCCGGGCATAAAAAAGGGATATCATTTTTTAGAAGAGTAATGCACACACTCCTTTCTTGGAAATAACAATATGTCATAATCAATAGAAACACCATACACAAAAATTACTCCAATCATCTGACACTGTATTTTGACACGGAGCTTGCAGCTCCAAAAATATTTGCACTGTGGTTTTCCGTGACAGAAACTTCTACAATCACGTTAACAATAATTAAGGCACGTGTGTGTGGCCTGCAGTGTTGGTAAGTTTGCGAGAAAAGCGTCTCCATTTCAACTGTTTTTTTTGTAGCCATGCAATCATAAGTAATGTGGTGCCATAAACGAGGTTCAAGTTAGCTAACAAAACTGTAGTAATAGTTGCGGCTACAAATGACCTTACGCACCAATTAGGCTTGTCAGCACGGTGACACATAATATTAATGTGTCGGAATACGGATGACTGAGTATTTTATCACTACTTTAAAAAAAGAAAGTGTTTTCTGACCCAGTGAAGCACTTTCCTGTGTGACTAGCTGTGTTAAGTCAGATGACCATACTTGATGCGACAAGCCGTAACAAATCAGTTTTGTATGTAACACCACGAGAAAAATAGGTGAAGGTATCTGCAAGTATAACTGAAACAGTGTGTGCCTGTCCGGCATGAATTCACTATTGGCTGACACGATTTTCTTCTGCAGATCCTGATACATAATCGAGTTGAATGACTTCATAGATCTTAAGGCAGCGTAGGCAGTGCTGTACAAGGCAAAGCTGCATTTGGAAACCAGGTTGTCCCCTCCAGCAGAAGTGAGTATTGCCACGGCTCGCAACAGCCGTCCAGTGCTCAAAAGCTGCACTTTTTCAATGAAAGTGAACCACCATGGTAGGGGAGAGGCAGTGTAAGGGTTTGCATCTTTAACTGTGTGCCCACTCACTTGAATACATTCAAGCTGGCATCTTAAAGTAAGAAACACCAGTTAACAAAATCATGCAATACCAAAGTGTTTTGGAGTCAAAAACAGAAAAACGTGCACGTGTTTTGAAATAAGCCCATGAAACCTCGAAAATGATAACGCACGTTTGCCTCAAACAAGAATGGCAGGAATTGTCAGGCCAAAATAGACATGAATCACCGTATCATTTCAAAGCATACTTGCAGCGCTGCACTTATTTTGCATCCAAACGCGGGACGAAATCATGACAAAATTTCTTGCAGACACCTTCAAGGGCTCTGCATTTGCCTTCCTTTTTTCGCTCCCTTGCTTAATTGGAAAATTTGTACTGTGTCTGGGAACTTGGAGTTTTGCACAACATGCCAGTGGTGCAAAAAAGCCACAAGAGGCAGCATATAGGTGTTTGGGTAACTGTTAGTTGCAAGAGCAAATATTTTGGCAATTTGAGATGCATCTGCATAGAAGTCAGCTTCAAAAGGCAGACATTAAATTGCGTGGGTGACCGCAGCTGCATTTGCGAATTCCTCAACATTACAAATTGGATCTATTTATTTCATCGTGGAGCCCTCCATTGTTTTGCAAGCTTGGGAAAGCTCCACAGCACATTCATATTTGAGAACCACTGATCTAGGTACTAAGGATTTAAAATAAACTAAATATTTTATTAGGAGGCGCAAAACGTAAGTATCAGAAGCACTTCTTGGCAGGGTAAATTAGCAGACCTGCTTCAGCACGACAACACATTTGTGATTGCTTTTGCTGCGTGAAAGAATGCATTCGCAGATAATAAGATATGTGCGCTACAATAGGAATGCTTACTGCACAAGCATTGTTCAAGAAATCATTAAATAGGCACCTGGGAGTGCTAAAGGTGAACAAGTAGGACAGGAATGTGCAAACATTAAATAGGCCTTGGCATGTATATGTGTTATCTCTGAGGGGTTGTGCATGTGCGCACAGCTTACTCAATATGGAGCACTAGGCATCTGGTATCGCTCTGTGTGGGTTTGAATTCAGTCTGGGGTTCCTTTTGGGTGGGAGGGGGGCAGTAAAAGCAGGCTGGGTCATGCTGTCTCAACTAAAACACCTGAGCTCCTAACGAATCTTCTAAAACATGCTCTTCTTGCTGGCATGGGTACTTGATGGCTTGCTTCCTTGCATTCCGTTGCTGATTTACACTCACATATTTTCACTTGCCTGCCGACTTGCTTGCTTGCTTAAAAGGTTCGTTTTTGCGTTCTACGAACTTTAGGACTTTTCAGGAGCAGAAAAATGGTATCTTTGCATTCCAAATTATTACAAACAAGCACTGCAATGGGTGCATGTTTGTTTTATATTCTATTAGAGATCAGCGATATGGAGTTCAGTTTTTAAAGGGGAATTGATGATGCTATGCTTTTTAAAATATGACAAGCCACTTTTTTACCGTACATAACCTGGCACGATTGCAAGTAGAACATTTTGATGAAGCTTAGCCTTATTACAAAACTGCCTTTCCAAACATTTGCCGGGATAGGATTCGGGCCTTTCTGGCATTCATTGTCGACGTGTTGATTCATTGGAGGCCATTTTGACCAAGATAAGTTTTAGGTAAAAGTTGAGCAATGGCGTAAAGAACTAAGTGCAGCAGAGAGTAAAAAGATACCGTTAGCTAAATTTACCATAACTGGTAGACTGATTTGCCTTGCTGCGACGAAGGTGATGGGCAGTTGTCAATGATTATTTCAAATGGCTAAAGCATAGCCAATAACTAGGCTGGACAAAAAAGCAATCATCCATTTTATACAGGTGTAGCACAAACAGATTTTGGCTTTGGCTGGAGATGGCTCACTGGTCTCTCAATAATGGCTCAAAATAACGGTCATTTGCTACGAAAGAGAGGTCGTTGCTGAAGAGGTAGCATGATTTTTCATCCCGATAAGTAATAATTGCCATCCTGCATCTCGAGAGATAACAAGGCTAGTCATATTCATCGTCATCAGACACTGCTTATCAGCTGTCTGCTCATCAGTCACTGACCCATCAAAACTCTGGTCGTGATTCTGATTCTCATGAAACTAACGAGCGAAACAAAGAGTGTCACAATCTCTCTTAAAGCATACCGATCTTACTGCTACTGTTACTCATCTAGGTTCAAGTCGTCTCTCTGTGAATATCAGGTTGCATTGGTACAGTCGACACATTGGGAGAGAACCGTACAATAGAAAATTTTGTTCTTAGAAGCAGGATTCAACAAATTCTGTGGTTACACTTCAAGCTGAGATAGCTGCTGAGACTGGTCATAAATGCGCCTCTACTCGGGCACAACCTAAGGATGGCTGTGTGGCTGTGCGAGGCATTGTGTAGAGGCCAGTGTTAGATTGGCTTTAACATTCTTGGGGCTTCAAAAGGGCAATATGTTTTTCTTTAACTTTTTCTTTAACTGAAGATCATGGGCTCCGAAAAAAAATTTTTAATTGTCTAGAGCAGCCACGAAACGTGGGAGTTTCGTGGAGCACGACTGGTTTAGCTGAAAGTGACGAAACCTCTTTGTACATGGTAACGTTGAATGCAGTTGCTCCATTACCGCCATACATCACAGCTGCCTGGCTCACTTCCTGTTTATTCTAATGCAAACAGGGGCTGCATCATGAAACTGCTGCAAATGAAATGAAGAAAATGCATTGTCTGATTAAAGATTTCCTAGCAAAAAGCATCCTTCGGCAGCACATTAACGCTAAAATGGCTATGGGAAGGTCTGTTTTATTTGAAACCAACTTGCTGTCCTCTTTCCACTCTCAAATGTTCTAGGTCCCTATCAGGAAACCCGTTACGGTCGAAGGTGTTTGAATTGAGAACCTTTCATTGGTAATGTAGATCCCATACTCCGTAAAAATGAATTGCCTGTCCTTTTAAATACGGCAGAATCTCGCGCAGCGCTTCATTCTGCCAGGGGGCCATATCCTAATTTCAATGCACACACCATGAAAGCAGCTTGCACTTAGGGCGTCACATTGCCTGCTGATGATCATTTTAGCTTCGCCCCTCTCATCATCATTCATTTCGTGGAGGTGGCAGGATTTTTCTTGCAAAGTTTGTTGTCACTGCAGTAATTAATAGCAGAATCAGTCCTACAAATCGCAGAAACGTCTCCTTTAACGTTGAAAATTCTCACAGTAACACACTTTGCACCCCACGGGGGAACAATCGGTTGCAGTGATGAGGCATAAGAGTAACGTGTTGTTCTTAAAGGGTCACTGAAGGCAAGCAGCAAGTTGGTTTCAAACGGCAGTCGGACCTCCCCAAAGCCATTTCAGCATTGATTTATGCCAAGATGCCTTAAGTGCCGAGTAATCGCTGTTCAAATGCTCATCAAACGTGACGCACACACGACTGCAGTCGCTGTTTCATCAGGATAAACCGGAAGCAAGTGAAGCAACGTTGATTTATAGCAGTATAGAGAAAACTGAATACAACATTACCCCGTACCAAGCAGTTTGGTCAGTTTCGGTCAAATCTCTCATGCTTTCGCAAACTCCCCGGTCATTTGCCGTTCGAGACCACTAAGCAAAATGTTTCTCCATTGGACCCGCGATCAGTATTTACGCCTCGTTGAAGAAAAACATTGGCCTTTTGACGCCCCGGATGTGTTGGCGTCGAACGAATTTCTCGTGCGTAGCTCGCATGGGTCCTTGGAAAGCGGTACTGCTGCCCGAAGTATGGACGAGTAGCACCATCCAGCGGCAGTCAAGAAAGAACTTGCGCACGTCAGGTCATTTAGCCCTTGGGTGAAACCATGTTTTTGCTAGTTTCAACCATAAAAATAGCCAGGTGTAAGAGAAGTATAGGCGTTCTCAGTGAGCTAATCTATCAACCCAGAGAGTCGTGCATTTGAACTTCACTCTCATATAAAGTTGTCCTGAAGTGATATCTTTTTAATGCTGCAAAAGCCACGATGGTTAATGTACTTGCACTTGCTTTTATGAAGTGTTTGCATTCCTAATTTAAGTACTGAAATTCGCAGGAAACCTGTCCTAACAATTTTATTACTGTACTGAATCATTAAGTTCATATAACCGTGGTGTCTGTTGGAATTTTACGTGTGGGGCATTTTTTTTTCTTTTTCGCTTTTTCAGGCAGATGTTCCTTTGACTCCCTGCCTGCATTCCGTGAACGGGGAAGTTAGCCTCCACATCGATGGCCAGCGGGTCTTGACGGCATCATCTTTACCGGGCGGACTGTTTAGTCCGTTTGCATCGTTCTGGGTTTTTAACAATCAGTATCCCAAGAAGGCACACAGAGCTTTAATGTTTGTGGAACATGTTCTTTAGGACCTTACCAACACCAAAGCACGTGTGAAGGGTTTAGAACTAAATACCGTTTATCGCGTCAATATCGCTCACTAATATTTATTTGTTTTCAATCCTGTAATTATTGGATAGTAGTTGAAAAAGAATTGCGCATTTTGTTTCTGCCTTTTTCTTTTTTTACTGAACAGGGGACCTTTGATAGGCCCTTCTGTATGCTGATATTACAGCTATTCTTTAGTGAAGCAAATATATTAACGAACTAATATAACTTGAAACAATTACCCAAATAATGGTAGCAACTGGTGCCCAATGAATCAACTAAAAATTATGTGAACAACACAAATTTCATGGCTTTTTCTTCTCACTCTAAAGAAGCTCTCGCGATCCCACCCAGTATGTTTTATATGCTTGCAATTAACCCGTCAGACTCGCTCACTTTTCTTGGCGCATTTGTGTCTTTATCAAAACGCAATGGTATTTGCCACAGCATATTTTTTGTTCTTTATTTTACTCATTTATTCATAGCCATTTCATTGCGGTCTGTGTCCTACATCATTTATCTCTTGTGCGTTTACCATCTACAAAATACTCGTTACCTTTCAATATCAAATCGGTACACAGCTCTCGCTCATTTGACCAGCAATATAAATTCTTTTTTTGTTGTTGTAAACCAATGCAACCATTTTTTTTCACCTTGTGTACTAAGTACTGATGCGTACTGATAAGTTCTGAGAATTACTGATGCGTTCTCGATCATCTAGTTTTATATAATGATTTCACTTGCCATGCGGTTGTGTTTGCGCCAATATGTATTTCGCATATTTCCAGTTGTAGTAGTAATATTGTTTTTTCAGTCTCTTCAACTAGCACACAGCTATCGCTCATTTCACCACCAACTGAAATTTTGTTTTGTTGTAAACCACTGCAACCATTTTTTTCACTTTGTGTACTGAGTACTGATGCGTACTGATAAGTTCTGATAAGTACTGACGCGTGCTCGATCCGCTAGTATTATATATTGATGTCACATACCATGCGGCTGTGTTTGTGCCTATCTTTGTTTTTCGCGTATTTCCAGTTCTTGTAGTAATATAGTTTCTACGGTTTGTTCAACTAGAATTGTAATGCTGTCTTCCATTCGTAACTGGTGTGCTATTTGGCAATGTACCATTTGTGCTTTCTTACAGGAGGTCGCCCTAAGTTTTTATTTTGGAACCTCCTTGTGAAAACCATGTACCATGCAAACTTGTATGGGAAAGTTCGGTTGAAATAAATCTGAAACCAAGAAAAACCGTGTGAAATCAGTACTCCCGCAGGGAGCTAGAAACTCTCGTTTGTGGCCTTGAAAAAACTCCTTTCGGAAGGCCTACAAAACCACCAAACTTCCGTGAAATGCCTTTCAAAAAAAAATATATGCTTCCCTTGAACCTCCTAAAAACGCCCCTCGCGAGGACTACAAAACTCCCCAAGCTTTCGCAAAAATCCATGCCAAAGAAGCAAATGGTTCCTTTGAACCTACTACAAAAGCCCCAAAAATAACATAAGTACTTCCCAAAGGAGCTATAATAAGCTCCTATTAAACCGCCAAAAAATTCCACAAACATCACTTAAAAACGACCGTGATGAAGTAAAGAATACTCCATTTTGATCTCCTTAAATTTCCCTGAACATTTCTTAACACTTCCTAAATACCTCCTTTCTATCAAATAAAAACGCCCCGTTTTGAGGAGGTAAACAAAACCTCCCTGTCCCATGTAGTAAAAAAAACTCCCACAAGGAGGACCATTAGAGGACAGGCGAAAAACAACCTCTTGGGTGTATATGGGAGGAAAAAAAGTTTAGAGTGTAGGGTCAAGCTCAGCAGCTCTCTCATCTCTCGTCTTCGCGGGAGCATCGTCAACCCACGCGCGTAACTCTCTCTCACGCAACCAAATACGCTTCCCCGCGGCGATTAATTCCGGCGCGTTCATTGTTCAATCAAGCAAGGACAACTGTCGCGCCATAGCCTCCTGTAGCACACCCGGCCTCTTTCTGTCCCAGAAGTCAATTATTACCAGGCTCGGGGTGATAATAATTGAAAAGAAAAATCAACAAACAATACCAGTTTCTATTACCTAAGACACAACATAAAAACAAAGCCGACACGAAAAAAAAGGATAACGAAGAGTTACGGGATACGTTTGGCAGTATCGAAAACGTTCTAAGACAAAAAAGTGAAAGCCTGTTTTTTTTACCGGTACAGGTCTGTAGCGCATCAAAATGCACTAGCACAAACGTGGACTGTAGGCGTCAGTTGATGAGGTCACAAGTCCGGGCTGATGTTGGCAAGGCGCATTACGAGCTCCCGCTTTTTTCCTACTGAGCTCTCTTGGACACACCGGCATCCTTATTGTAGGCTGCCCGACAAGACGACACCCTGGTTTTCGTAGGGGAGGGCCGAGAGCTTGTTGTAATGGATTACTTCTTGCAGCACCGCCCTGATTCGAACGTCCGGCCGACGCGCGTCCCGGTCGCTATTCGCATCGCATCTCTGCGTTCACCATGCAGAGCCCCTTATCCCAGCCACAGTAGCTATCATCTTCCTATTTTGCAGCGCCAGCGCAAGGTCATGTTGTCTCTATTCGAGCGCTCGGCCAGACCCGCCGAGTACACTACCTTGGCAATATACCAGTGGTGTCGTCTGATTGGTTTTACTTGGCGACCTTTTGGTTTATGGGGAGTTTGGTGGCTTAATATTTCTTGCCATGACACTTACACCACTGAAGCACTTTTAACAAAAAAATTTCATGTCACAGTCCATGACACTCCTCAGTCAATGAAATCAACAGTCACAGAAGCATATAGTTCTACTTCAGTTTTAAGAAGAACACGCTGGCGCGTCCACAACCGAACACAGAAACAAGGTGTCTATATTTACACAGGGCACCTGCTAGGAATGCACGACCAGAAATTACCCAAATTGCGAAGACTCCAGATAATTCGTCTCTTACGCTGCAGTGGCTGCGGTGCCACTGTCTGCCTCTTGCGTACCAGTGACTGGCAGAACACGCCTTAGATTTGCTCTTTATATTACAAGCCAATAAAGCTAATGGAAACTCGTTGACAGTCTGTCGCCGTTGGGCGCGCCTATGGAAGACTACTGGGTTTTCCTCTTTTTTGCAGCCCTAAAGATCTTTGTCACATCAATCAGGGTTGTTCGATTTTGCACCTATTGTCTACCCAATTATCCCATCCTCATCAGTTGCGACTGGTTTTGTCTCCTCAACAGCACGGGATAAGCTCTGATGCCTTGGACAATCCTAGTCTCCCACGACGGTCTTTGGACGCATAGCGACGCTTGGGCGATAAAACGGTACGTAGATTGCTTTTACTATAACAATTAACCCGGGTTCAACACATGCGGCAGCAATCTTATCCTCAAGCTCAACAGACGAGCAAAGAATAAAATCTCATGTCACCACCTGCGCTTCTCCAGAGGTTTTGGTACCTTGGTGACATTAAAGCACCGTTTCTTGTATTGTCAAATGTGTACTGAAAGCTGCAATTTTCACATTTCAATTGTAGCTCCAGCTCTAGCTTTAGACCACACATCGCTCTACGACTGTTTCCTTGCCCACGCCATCTGGCTTCTCGAGCACCCAGTCTGACAGCTCTTCGCTACTTAACCCTGAGCACGCCAAAAGTTCTGTTTATCCTTTTGTGTCGATATTCGGTTTTGGTGTTACGCAGTCTGGTAAACGGTTACACAAGACAACTAGTCATATATTGCCAGGTACAAAACAATAATGAATGGAAAAATTAACGCAAAAAAGACGGCCCGTTTATAATGATACAAAACACCATATGGGCAGAAAACCAACGCATGAACACATATAACAGAAGGTTGGTGGGGCTATGTTTTGGCGGAATCGAAAAGTGTTCTCAGGCAGGAAGCCGCCACAGTACATGGGTATTAACAGAGTGGGTCGGTAAGGCCTCAACTTTTATCACACAATTGTGGAGTGTAGACGTCACTCGAGATCTGATGTCGCGGTTCTTGTTGGCCGGGCGCACTCCGAGCTCCACCTCGTGTCTCTCAACTCAGCACTCTTGACGTGCCGCCATCCTCATCCTTGAAGTTGCTGGTTTGCGGAGTAAAGGTCCGAGAGCTTGTGGTTTTGTGGGAGACCTCCTGGGGCACAATCAGGGTCTCACTGCCCCGACGCCGCGCAACCCGGTCACAATTAATACCGCCTCTCGGTGTTTACCGCGAAATCGCCCCTTCCCACGGCCCCAGTCACGCGTATCTCCCTATCGGTCTGTGCGCATCCTGCGCTTCTTTTGTCTACTTTTAATCGCAGGCATCCCAGCCAGGTTGAAGATTTTGGCGTGTCTAGCTCGGGTCCACTGCTTGGTTTTCTTCATCGTCGAATTCTTTTGAGCGGGTTCCTACCTTGATTTTCTTCACAATAAAACACTCCTGAATCAACCCTGCCAAACTTACCAAAGACGAAATAATTCGTGTGGACTACCAGGTTATTCATCTAGATAATTTTACTCGCCCGAATTACCCAAAGTTTAAATACAGAGTAGGCGAATGGTTCCACGCATTATACAGGTAAGATAAATCGTCTATCGTTACGATGTTACATTAAAGGTGTTCCGGCTGCCAAGTGGCATTATGTTAAGCCTCGAACACCTTAGCATACGCATATTCGGGGAACAACCCTGAATATAGCCTGCTTTGCACCGTTCAGCGTGCTCGTTTGTACACGAATAAAAATCCTGAATTCTTAATTTGTTGGATTCTCTGTAATTCAATTGCAACCTTCAGATAATTAGGACTGTGGTAAAATGTCTAACCGGATTCTATACCCACCATGGTAGCTCAGTGAAGAAGGCATTGTGTGGCTGAAGCCGAGGGCGTGAGATTGATTCCCCGTCACTACGGCTGGTTTTCTGACAGAAGCAAAAAGCAAAACCACTGGTGTGTTTTGCTTTTGACTACCAGTAAGCCAGTAAGACCAGCTTGGCTGGCTTACCGGCACTGTTTATAGGTGACACCAAGGGGCAAGTTATGCAATTAGTATTTGCAGTACCAAAATATTTATACGAAAACTATTCTCATTATCAAAACGTACATTATTGTCTCCAGCGCGGAAGAAAAAAAGGATAAAATTACAGAGCAGTTTGCACAAACCAAACTCAAGATGACAAGAAAAAGGGGCGGCAGACGAATTAATAGTCAAAAACAGGCCGACCACTGAAGATTGTACATGCAGCTGCACAACATTTATTAAAAGCTAGCCTCATTATTTATGGTAAAACACACACTAGCTCTCAAGGGTCCCACCACGTCTGGGTTCATGTCAATGAAGACAACGAACATGCAGTAATACACAGTATATAGTGTGGAAACGAATAAACAAGAAGATGGCGAGACCGGAACGGGCAGTCGAAGGTTTTGCTAAAAGTCTGCTTCATTACCAAAATGAAGAAGCGTGATATCAAGAAAATGCTGATACTACTACTAGCAGGCATTTGAACAACCCCAACAGCGGACATTCAACATACAATGGGTAAAGCAAACCCGAAATCAAAATGAGTCAACAAACAACCGCATATTCGATGAGAAACATCTCATTGTCAGGGCTATGTCCCTCTCTTGTTGTTGTTGCGCCGTCCACACCCCCACTGCCCCTACTCGGCTTGCTGAACGCCCGGTGGTGTCTTACCTTTTAATGGCTCCTGGAGCAACAGTGTTGCCGGTGTCTTCCTAGGCCGCCAGGAGACGAGCACGCTTCTCTCTCCTCACAGCCATATAAACCAAGTGTGCACACGAACTGCGCCCTACTCCACTGCGCATGTGCGTCTCTCCTCAATTCTGCTGGTGTGCACACGCGCTGCGCGCTACTCCACTTCGCATGCGTGTCTCTGCTCTATGCTCCTCCTCCAAGTCGTATAAGCAGTCATGTAAACCAGGTGTGCACACGCGCTACGCCACTGCGCCTGCGCGTCTCTCCTCCATTCTCCTGATGTGCACATGCGCTGCGCGCTACTCCACTGCGCATGCGCGTCTCACCTCTATTCTCCTCCTACCAGCCGTATAAACCAGGTGTGCACACGCGCTGCGCGCTGTTCAGTCTTCTTCAAACCCCCTTCTTCACCGGTTCTGCTCCGCTGTGCCACAGCAACCAACCACCACTGCAGATTAGCATCCTCCTCAGGGTTCACCCCACAGGAACATGGCGTAATTTTTTTTTCAGCCGCGTTTGTAACACGAGCGCATTGTGCGCATGTACTGCACATAAAAAGCTCGGACACCAATTCTGCACATGGTCCCAACTTTGGCAGCACAAGGACAGTAAATAGAAACACAAGTATATTTACGGCTGAGCCCCACGCTATAATAATTACGCGAGACCACATAATACAAACAAAGACACAACGTTCCATTAAAAACACAGACTCGTTCAGTGTTGTGACAACGTTGAATGATGGGAAACCAAGAAGGAACATTGTGCTGAACAGGTTAGCTAAAGAGATAATGGCAGCCTACGCTTTAAAACAGGTCATAGTCGTATGTTGGTTGCCTGGACACACTAGCATTCCTCGTAATAAACTCGCAGACCAGTGCGCCGCTATGGCAGCACTTCGCTGAGGTGTCGACTTTCAGCAGCTTGCCTATCTTAACTCGAAACCATTCATTCGAAAGGCAATCCGCGAGAGCTGGCAGCCACACTGGCACACACAGACAGACAACCAACTCGACTACATAAAATCCCCATTAGGCCGCTGTTACACAGCATAACACAGCAGAACCACGGAAGTATACATGTGCAGATTATGAATGGGTCATAGACACTCTACTCACTCGTACCTTTTAAGGCAACGCCACCGCCACGATGCGACAGGTGCGGCCATCGCCTATCAGACGCACAAACCTTAGTTGAGTGTGGGTACTTGCGCAGGGCAAAGAAGAAGCCCTTACGCGAACTTCTACACTTACACGATTCCACTTGATCCCTCCATGTTTTTAGCTGACCTAAAATTAATTCCTAGTAAACGTCATTTCTCTTACCTGGACGAGACCCGGCCTATTCAGCATGGTACGGCCGATAAAGATTTGATTTGTTCATTCATTCGGTTATCTCGGAGACATTTGCTTTTTACCCCGCATATCATACCACGTGTACCCTCAGGGACCTCAGTGAGTGGGAAACCTGAGTGTCGATTCATTCTTTATATCCTTACCCTGTAATCCCATTTCCCCGATTTTATTGTTGTTTTAAAGTAATGGCTGTATACGCCTCCACACTAACCTCTTTTAATGTATTCACATTTACAGCAACATTGTGCAAAACATCATTCGACATTGCGTTGGCGCTCTTAGGGCATCGTTGCCCTTGTTCCAATAAATAAACAGATACAAAAGACTAGGGCACCAATTTTGCACGCTCTCAAAACTTAATTTGGTGCGACAGAAATGAAAGTGCCAAACGACCAGGGTTCTTTGTTAGTACACATGCGCATAGCAATAAAAATATGCAAGAGTGTGTAGGATGTTATATTGCTTTTCAAGTGTCCTTTTAGCTTTCCGCTATCCATAGGTCCAATTTTAAAACAAAAGTGTAATATGTTCTTCGCGAAGAACAAATAAAATATTGCGATAGAAATTTTAGGTTCCTAATAACCTTTAAAATCTTTTTGTATGAGAACGTAAATTAGGGCTTTTTTCATCTGTCGGAGTCGCATCAAAATATTATAGAGTTGTACAGGTACAATGCACCTTTATTAGGCGTTAAGTTTTGGTGTCGGCCAATGACGCAGTAATTACAGATAACTTACCGATCATAGTTCACGCGATAATCCCGTCTTAGTTCACAATACCGTGTATGACTGACTTTTTATAGGTTAACCAGAGAGAATTAATGGTTTGCGACATCACCCCCTCTATAAGTGCATCGAGGGGGTAATAAGGACGTTGTCAGAACTAACATGTGCAGCAGCTGACATAGTTTGGCTTGACCTGAACGAGTGGGGCCACTTTGAGGAGCATGCATGGTCGTCATATCCCGGAGTCACTATTCGGGACAAAATCGTGCCTGAGTATGCCAAAATCTGGTTGGATACTGTAGGGTCCGAAACACTGTCGGAGAAGGCTCTCGCAGAAGCAACTTCGATGTGGGGTCCGAGCCCGCACGAAATCTACGGTCGATACCAGGAGTCTCAGCGCTTATATTGAAGGATCAAGCGTACGTGAGTGGCTGGGACGTGATACACATATTAGACAGCTCACGACTGTCCTCAGGATGTTGAAGTTGCAAAAACACATAGGCATCGAGTTGAATGTCGGTAGCAATGCGTTTGTAGAAGAACACGCAGTAGTATGTCGTGGGTCATTATAGTCGCAAGTCTTCATTAGACGTGCTAAAATGGTGTCATCTACGCACTGTCCTAAATAGCCTATTTTTACACAAACGAGAAAAAGAGAGACTGTGAAGCTCACCCTAAACTGAACGTTGACGTGCAGCATATCCGTGATCGTCTTGTTCAGGCGGGCTGTTAGTTCGTTTGTTTTGGGGGGTATGCTGTGTTTATTAGATGATCCGTGTGGCTGCACGGTTAGACTCGTTGTATGACCTCTGCACTAAAGGTTGTTCCACGACACATGAGTTATATTTCGAGGCTCCGTGCTGTAGCACCACTTTTCTGATGAGACGTGTTGCTCAGTCTTCGTGCTCAAAGAAGCAAGGAAATGTAATTTTCGGCGTAAATGTTTATGGCTAATGATGGCGTGAAGTGCCAAAGAAATACCCGTGTTCCTCATGAACGTACGTGCCATCAGTACGTTTACATTTTACCGTGATATCTTGAAAGCACGTATTTTTTAAACAAAGAATCGAGGAGGACATGGTGCTTCGTGCTCCCAGTGGCGGGACCAACGACTCTATGCTTTGCAATGTCATTTCTGTCTCACATGTTGTCATCATGGGTCCAACATTCAGAGTATCCTTCAGTGACGTATTTGATTTGCGCCTACTCTCATCTATGCAATATGGGCCAACAGAAAATAGGCCCGAAATGCAGGTGGAGGCTCTGCTCGGCATCGAAACTGTTCTTAGGGCTGAGGAGAGAAACCCAAGAGAATATTTATTTGAAACAGCCCCTCTTAAAGAAAAGACAATCTACTTCTGCAACGCAACCCACAACCACCACGCCCTATGGGTTAGATCATTATACAAGCGTGCAACCACGATGGTGAATTCAAACTCACGTAGGGAGGGGAATCACCAGGACCAAAGCCTCCACAGGTAACAGTCGGCATGCTTGTGCAAGTATTAGCACAGCTTCCATGAACAAGTACTATTTCCAGTGTACCTTCGGTAAGATGTTCAAACATCGACTGCCTTATTTTCTCGATTGTAACGGGACCACGATAGTAGCGGGATAGAAAACTTTGTCGAGTTAAATAGAGAGAGTTCGCCTTTATTGCAGCAGGAAGACACTAGGTCACAGGGGGGAAGCAGAATAGAAGCTGGGGTGCGCTGGTGTGGGGCACCTTAACGTGCAGTTCAAATGGAAACTGGAGGGCTTCTTGAGATGGCAGGAGAGGCCGTGTGGGGCAGGCGAGCAGGCTGATAGCTTTAAAGTGTTTGCGTTTGATCGCTTTCTAGAGGGTAGTGCGCACTGGAAGTCAGCGTGGAGGGTTCTAGTGTACGAGGGTCGATTAATTAGGAAGAGGCATTTGCAGGAGGGCTGAAGGTTCCGTAACGCGTAAATTTTAGACAGTGCCAAAATAGCTGCTGTAGATTGTTTGAACCGCAAATGAACTCACGCAATGCCAGCAAAAACAAGGAGAAGCAAAATATTTTTAAACACTGTGACTATACCTCCACCAGTGACGCTTCGAAGTTCGTATTTTCATTTTATTTAACAACAAGCTCCAGCCTATGGAGGCCCAAGCAGAAGGGGCATAAGGTCCTAACAATATCAATTATACAAAAATACAAAGAGTATAAAGCGAAAAGCAGAAAAAACATACGCGTATAAAACCGTGTACGCTAGGCACAACAAAACACGCATAACTAAAGGTTTGCTTCTAATGAACCAAGAGAGTTTAGACAATTTTCGGGTGTATTGTTTCAATCATAAATGTGCGGCGGAAAAAACGAAAATATAAGTGATTCGTAGAAGCAAACTTTGGGGTTAAGAACAGAGAATGAAAATGACGAGAATGGCAAGTAGCAAAGGGTTTTAAGAAGGAACTTCAATTCAAAGCAAGTTTGCGGTGATAAAAAAATACAATTTGCGGCGGAGAAACTGTTTTCTGGACTGCAAGGTTGGAATTCCGCTTTTACGCATGAGATCGACCACGTGAATCGGAGGGACTACATTTTAAATAAAGAAACCAAATAGCTCTCCTGTATATTGTGGCAACACGAGGAAATAAAAACGCCGAGCCACAGAACACATATTGCCACGTACACCCAAGCATCTGAATGAACATTTAATTTGTGACATCCCAGCCAAGGCGACGACGACGACGAACGAGTGCTATCCACACCCCGTCATCATCAGTGTTCTGCTCTGGCAGCATGAGTGCTTCGCATTGAAGATCGTTCTTCTCCGCTGCTTCTTCTATTAGCGTTTTAGTAAAGCTCACCAACACCCCCAACGCGTATTTTCTGTACGTGACACTGATAGAGATGTGGGATATGACAACCCAATGCAAAAGACCCCTTCGGCCAGCCCGGAACGGCCTCGCCCTGTCCACACATCTGTCCATCGGGCTAGTCGTCACCAACGCGGACCGCACCTAGACGTCAAACCCCAGCACTCCAGGTAATGGCGCAACAACTCACCTCCCAGGTAACTCTCCAAAAGCCGCGTACGCGAGCCATTTTTGACGGTGAGGTATTTGAGGACGTCGAGGAATGGCTGGAGCAGTTTGAGTGGGTCGTATCGTTCAGCCAGTTGGATGCTCGTCAAAAGCTGTGTGAGGTCTATAGCGCGCTAGAACATGGTGCAAGGACGTGGTTCGAGAACCGCGAAGGGACGTTATCTACTTGGGAGGAATTACGCCTGGAGCTGCTGTAGTCATTCGCCAGCACCGAACACGGTGACCACGCTCAGCGCCTTTTGGAGTCTCGCATCAAAAACCGAATGACACGGTGGTGATGTTTGCAGATGACATGGCCCCCCCTTCCGTAGAGCCGACCCTGAAATGTCAGAGCCGAACAAACTACGGCATCTAATGCATGGCGTGAAGGAACAACTGTTCACTGGCCTCGTCGGACATGCACCCCACACAGTGAAGGATTTCATTAAGGAAGCCACAGCCATCGAGCGCGCCCTGCAGGACAGATGCCAGCAATATGACTGGGTTACCGGCGGTTCTCCAAGCGCTAGTGCTGCAGCGACTGCATCCAGTGACAGGTCACTGCGTGAGCTTGTGCGATCGATAGTTAGGGAGGAACTACAGCTGCACGGGATAGGCTCTTCGCAGCCTCCGCAGCTTGTGTCACCGACATCGTGCGTCAGGATATCCGGCAAGCCTTGGCCATTCCGGAGAGCCAGCCGTAGCTGCTCCAACCAAGCCATCTGTCGGTGGTCCATCGTTACCCACCTGTACCGAGTATTGCAGCGCCTCAATGGGCGCCCCAGACCGATTCCTGGCATCAGGGAGTGCACATCAGCCCACATCCTCGGCCTCAAATGAAGACTTTAGCTGGACGACAGGCACACAAGTCCGACGTCTGGCGCACAAATGACAACCAGCCGCTGTGTTTTCACTGTGGCGAAGCAGGCCACATCTACCGCCGCTGTCCGTAACGCACAATTGGGCTTTCTGGATTCGCTACCACGGCTCCACGCCCTTGCTTTGGGCAAAGACGGCCCTGCTATCGAGGAATACCTTGCTGCGAGACCACACCTTTCGCCAAACCGTCGACCACGCGTACCGTCCTCAGCGAACGACATCTCCCCTAACCGTCGGAACTTCGGTGGGATACTGCGAGGCAGATCCCCAACCCCTAGTCGGGGAAACTAGAAGCCGCAACCTCTGGAGGCAGGGTTGCTCGTAGCCTACCTACGCAAGACCTTCAAAACTCAACGTCTCCGACGGAAAAGGGTACCGCAAGAATGTCTTTTGCCGAAGCCGGAAACGTCGACCTCGTAATTTTTATAGATGGACATGAAGTGGTTTCTCTTATTGACACCGGTGCAGACTACTGTATAATTAGTCAGAACTTCGGCGATAGGTTATAAAAAGTGAAGATGCCATGTTCTGAACTTGAGATTAGATCTGCTGGAGGCCATTTAATGACTCCAGTAGAAGTGCAAAACGAGAATCACCATTGGTGACGCTGATTTTTCGGCAGTTTCGTGGTATTTGCGGAGTGCTTCAAGGATCCTATTATAGGAATGCACTTTTTAAGGAAATGCAATGCTGTGATCGACGTTGGTGAATGCCTAATTACACTCTCGTCAATCCACCGCCTACCAGAACTGGCAGCATGCCGAGCGCCGTTGCGGGTTATCGACAAGGACGTAAACATACCACCGCGGCCCTGCATGACTCCGTCATTTGCCTTTAGCTACATAGTTCCAATGGGTACTAGGTACAGCAGTTGAACGGGTCTTCGGAGAACTGTCCCCCCAGGCAGTCGTATTTAACATGATCGGACCTTTCCGTCATGGCCAGGAAATTTTGTTTCAACGGTTCCCATTTTTCACATCTGTCTGGGCTGCATTGTTTCATCTAACAGCACCAAGTCGCCGGGTTTTAGCGGTCTGGGTGTTTCTTTGCAACTGAGAGTTCCGTATTTTTCTCAGGTATTCTGTCGCCCAATTCTTGCCGAAATGGGTGAGCATTCTATTCCTATGAGACAGCGTTTTTTTCAATAGGGAAGAAGAAATTGCCGTTATTTCCTGGCGCTGTACGTTAGGTAGCGATGTGAGCCGTCTTCCAGTCAAAAACAAGGCTGCAGAAAAGGATTCAGGTTCGTTGGGCTCGCTCTAGACATGTGTGAGGGGGCGCAAATTTAGCATTGCCTCTACTTCGTTCAGCGTTGTGCACAGTTCTTCAAATCCGAGGCTGCTCCTTCATAGCGCCTTTTTTAGAGCCTGCTTAGTGAGTCTGACCAAGCGCTCATAAAAACCGCCCCAACATAACAGGCGTTCTACAATAAACTTCCATTGCATGCGAAAGTTGGTGACTTAGTTTTTCACTTCTTTGTTTGTAATGACCGACCAGAGTGCGGCTAGATCTCTACTTGTCTTGTTGAACGTGAGGGCGTTGTCAGTATACATAGTGCGCAGAAATCCTTGTCGAAAGATGAATCGACAGAAAGCCAGCAGAATGGAGGCCGCCGACATGTCACGCACCAACTCGAGGTGTATTGCTCGAGTGACACCGCCTGGGAAGAGCACAATGTAAGACTTTGTACTCGTCGCTCCTTTAACGGGAAGTGGGCCGGCAAAGTCGACACCGGTCACCTCAAAAGGAGAGGCCCTGGTGAGGCGGTCAGTCGGAAGGGGGCGGTCACTTGGATTGGTGCCCGCGAATGAAACCGTTGGCAGGTTATGCACATGTTTATGGTTCTCCGAACCAGCTGCCTTGCTCCAATCACTTAGAATCGCTCTCTCACTTGCGTCAGTCTACCCCGGATGCCTACGTGCAACATTCGTTGGTGAAACTGCACATCTAGAAGCTCCGCACTTTAGTATTTTTGGGTAAGACGGCGGGGTGCTTCTAGTTGTATCCAAGTTGGCTACACTGAATCCTTCCCTCAACTCTTAAAATGCCAACACTGTCAATCATAAGTGACCCATTTCTCAAAGGGGAGTCAAGGGAAATTCTTACTCCTTGGGCGACACACGCCAGTTCTTATGGGAATCCCCTCTTTTGCTCCTGACGTATCCAGTACACCTCAGCCTGATTCAACTCGTCGGCTGTGAGGGTTCCCAATTTGGTGCTTTGTCGTTTAGTTCTAGCGATTACCGAAAAAACCCATGCCGTTACTCTGATTAGCTTCGAGTATTTCCCGTAGTGATCCAAATCGATCATAGCCGACTCAGCAGTTGGTGATGTCGTCGCTGGCGATGACCTAGTTTCCTTCCTTTCTTCTAGTTACCGTTTTTCTGAATGTCGCCTCCGGAACCACTGCGGGCCTGTCCGACTCTGTGCAACAAATCTACGGTGCTTCGTTCCACCATAGGACGTTCGTTGACAGTTGCGCTGCTGGGATCCCGCGTATTAGAAACTCTCCTAGATTATCATTTCCCGGACAATGTCGCCACATGCACTTGTCCATGAGGTGTTGAATTTTGCTGACTCTGTTGCGTACGAACTGCTGCCAGCGGTCGGAATTTCCATAGATCCAGTGGAGCGCCATTGTTGAATCCGACAACATGTAGACTTTGCAAGGCAGTACCTCGAGGGTTTTCAAAATGTAGCGACACAATCGAGCAGCAAGCGGGCATAAGTCTCGCCAGTGTAATTTCTTTGACTGGCGCAACCCTTGACTTGCTTATCAGGGATTGTCGATCTTGTACCGTTTTTTAACTCGACGGTGAGGTATGCGACCACTCCGTATGGCAGCGGACTGTCATCGGCGAAAATGTGAAGGCAGTTTGTCCACCCTCCGTTTGCTTGCGACCCGTATTACCGTGGTAATTGAACCTTGGAAAGATGTTGGAGCCCGTCTAGTCACTCCGTCTAGACTGCCGTGATGTCGTCAGGTATCCTGTCGTCCCAGTCCATGTTTCTCCGCCACAGCTGTTGGAATAGGATCTTGGCCCGCACGATGAAAGGATAAAGCCACTCCAGTGGGTCATATATCCGCCCCGTTGTTTGCAGCATGGACCGTTTTGTGGGTGGTTCTACGTCGCGAAGGCGATCCGTGCATGGAGAGAACGTTAACTAGTCAGCACATGGGTCCCACGTAAGTCCCAAATCCTTAAGTACTGCCGACAGATAGCCGAGATGAATGGCGGTCCGGAAGTCACGCTGGAACTGCTAGCGTAGCATTTCGCTGTTACACGAACATTTGTGCAGTTCCATTTTCACCGCTTCAAACATTTCCGGCGCATTGTTGTAGAGGTTTATTGCTCCTTCCTCGCTTTCAGCTCACCTTACAAGTTATCCAGGTAAAGACTGTTCTTGATCCGACTCCCAGTTTGAGGGTACCATAAAGGGTTAACACCGCAAAAACACGACGACACACAAGGAAGAGAAGACCGGACAAGCGCTTGTCCTGTCTTCTCTTGTGTGTCGTCGTGTTTTTGCGCTGTTAACCCTTTATGATGCTACGCCAACTCGCCCACCAAGCCATCCTTGAGGGTACAGTTCTTCGAATTTCCCAAAGTAGTGTTGAAGCGTGGCAGAAAGCAGAAATGGGACCGCCCTCGAATTGGAATCGCACCTGACCTCCGGAAGCCTCTCCGCAACCCCAAGCTCTCTTAGTTTGGAGCAAAACCGTCGGTTTGGTGAAGGTTTCGCTTTCTATAGCAGCCTCAAGAGTCACGTGCGCGTTTGCTACGGGGTTGCTCGCTTCTCCTGCATTCGACCTTGCGTATGTCGGATCGCACATAGTCATAACATGTCTCTTCTGACACTTGGTACAGCGAACGTTTGCCCTGAATGCGCGGGCCTGATGACCTTTCTGCGTGCACCTGAAGCCACTTCTCTCGGACAGCAAAAGCCTTTTCTTTTCATCTATTCTTTTTGTACCTCCGCAGTGTTTCGTCGTATGGCCGTTGGTTTTACAGAAGAAACAATATTCTTGAGTTTCAGTTTGGTGTAGCATTGTAGCTGATGGAGAATGCTTTGGTTGGTCTTTTGCGACTGATTTGAAGCCTCCTTTGTTGCTGTTCCTCGTACGTGCTTTCACGTCCATGCATTGCAGTGCAGCAATGTTTTCGCGGCTGTTCACTTCAACTCCAAGGAATAATAAGAGCATTGAAAACGTGCAAACGGTACCTTTTTTTTTCTCCGCCCGTTGTTGTTGGTGAACCGTCTGTGTTTGTCTGTGGCTCGGAAGTAGGGTTGCGCGTTTCCAGCACTCCCCTGCAGCTGAAGTCCAGCAAAATGTCTCTCGGAATCGCTCTTTGCAAGAGGGGAAGCAAAATACACTGGAAGGTGTCGAGTTTTCGGCCAAAGGCTTCGAGTCCTCTAATATGCACTGACACAGTGTGGTACAGACGACGAAGTCCACGCACATCGTCTGAGTCGCGCACAGGCTGTATGTCGATGACCTTCTTGTGCTCCGTAATTAGGAGCTCTTCGTTGCCTAAGCGTTGTTTGAGAAGCTGCGTCACGTCAGTGTAACAACGGGACGTGGCTGGCAGACCGGTCAGCACGGCAGCTGCGTCACCTGTTAGAGATGTTTTCAGGTAGTGGAACTTGTCCAGAATGGAGAGATGAACAATTTTGTGCACCATCTGCTAGAACAGCTGCCAGAAGGACTGCCACTCAGGCCTTCGTCCGCTGAACTTGCCAAGGTTGATTCTTGGTAATTTTTTGTTAATCCGTGGTGACGTCGTTGGTTGAGATCTATCACCGTTCATTGGTACGGTTGTTTCAGTTGTAGTTCCTTGATCTGGAGAGTCTTGCCTTATGTCGCCGTTAATATGCTGCCCCAGCCGGGCGAAGCATTAGACGATACGAAGCTTGTATTCCCTTACTTGGCGGTATTCTTCCTCCAGGGCGTCCTCGGAAAAGAGTGGCTCGATCTCCTTGTGGACAGTGTCGAGCTCCTTTTGAATGGATGTCAAGCGTGCATGTAGCACTCTCACCTGGTTCTGTGCGAGGCTGCCTTGCAGGTCTTGTTGACATTTGTTGATGAGGCGTGTGGCCTGGGACCAGAGAAGTGTGCGTTTCTTGCGCCCGCGATCTATCTTCAACAAAAGAGCCCCGCATTTCTCTTATCATCTCACCCGAAGCACATCAGAGGGTCGTTGTAGAGACGTTAGGGCGTGGTTTCGTTGATTTAAAGACCGCGGCACCAGAATGTTGTCCGTCAAAATGACGTTAGGGAAAAACACAAATATATGCACTTTTGATGAGCTAAAAAACTCATTTAATGTAAGGAAAGGAACGGTATACAAATGGTGCTTCTTCGTTGGGGCTTGGATGGCGACTGCTCACCCGCCTGTCGCGTTGTCTCGCCGCTCACGCGGCTGGGGCAAAGTTCGTTTCATGAGTCGGCCGCGCAGCGAGAATCTCCCTGCCCACATTCGGCGAAACGTAAACACACCACGCGCTTGAGCGCCGGTGGCCGTAGGCGAAGGTAACACAACTCTCTCAACACGCTGTCCTCTGTCGTTCGCAGGCTTCTAAAAAGAGTGACAGGGACCGCCCGCTTCAGAAAGGCGCCGCTATGCTTAAGAAAGAAAAGCGAAAAGCAGTAACAGGGAGGCTCTCACAAGGTCATTCGGGGGGGGGTGCACATAATTGCAATGGTCACTGACATTACGGGAAGAGTGAACATAAAGCCGTCGCAGCCGCACACATGTTTCTGTGACGGCAACACTACAAGTAAATAGGAACGCTTGTACCTACTCTTTTAACTAGCCTTCCTATTTATTGTAGTGTTGGCGTCACAGAAATATGTGTGCGAATGCGACCGCTTCATGTAAACTGTACCCGCAATGTCAGTGACCATTGCAATTCTGTAGCCCACCCCCCATGTTACCGTTTGAGAGCCTCCATGTTACTGCATTTCGCTTTTCTTACTGGAGGATAGCGGCGCCTTTCTGAAGCGAGAGGTCCGGTCCCTGTCACTCTTTCTACAAGCCTGCGAACGATAGAGGACCGCGTGTTGAGAGACTTGTGTTGCGTTCTCTCCCCTCGGCATAGGTTTAAAGTTTGTTCTCGTTTTCTATCTCTCTCTCTCTCTTTTGTAAACCTTTACCGCACCACGCCGAAAGTGTGTGTTTGTTTTTGCTTTTCTCCCAAAATACCCCCTCTCTCTCTCCTTTCTCTCTCTGCCTCATTTTTTGTAAACCTTTACCTCACCCCGCCGAGAGTCCGTCTTTTAATTTTTTTCCCCAAATTCCAACCTCTCTTTTTTTCGGCGTCGTTAGAATACGAGCTTATAAATGCGTGCAGAGAAATACGGAACGTTGTCTTGATAAAGGTCGGCATTCGACCGAAACGTCGACGAATAAATAGTTTTGTTGGCAGCTGTACCTATTTGTTACTACTTTTTACGGCAACATAGGACAGCCCTTCTTGCAATCAAAACCATTGCGTAAGGAGGCGGGCCGCGCGCGCCCAGAAATTCTGCACGGCGCCTGTGGCCGACGGGCCACGGCCATGGAGTAAAGAGACGCCGACGCAGTGCTGGCGTTCGAGCCTGGGGCCCCACTTCGTTCTCTTCATTAGACCACGCAACCGCATAGCGATGACAATGGTGCTGTTGCGGCTGCTGCTACAGATGCCGCCCCCCCTTTAGCAAACAGGTTGAAGTGAGCGATGAAAAGTGCTGAGAATGAACATGAGACCTATACCCAACTCCGTAAAGCGTTAACTATGTGCAAGTGAGATGACAGAAGAAAGCGCTATCAGTACAGATATGTACAAATGATGTCCTTGTCAATCGAGATCGCTATTTCCAGTGTTCACACCAAGACGGGGTCATTGCAGCAACGGTAGCCACAGAGGGAATTCCGGAGGTCTGGGCTGGGAGTGCGGCAGAGATCTGCCCTCGTGACAGATGATGCTGTTCCACGAATTCCGGGGGTTGTAGTGCGTTATCCTGTGGACAGAGACTATCGGATGAGTTGGAGAGAACATGATGAGGCGGGTGCGCGCTCGAGAGTCGGCAGGTGGAAGGTGAAGCCTGGGTCGGGGATGATGCCGATGTCGAACGTGGATGTGTTTAGAAGCAGACCTGGATGGGGGGATGGAGTGATGGCGTGGTGGTAGACCATGGCCTCGATGCCACGCACGGCGCATGGTACGCCGTGCCATCTGCTTCGCCGCCAAACCGAATGCTTTCTTCCTGCCACGGGGCTCAGGGAGTGGAGCGACCCTCGTATGAGCAACATTTGGCTGATACGCTGAGCATTAAAGACCACGGTTGCCGACGTGAAAACCAATGGCTCGAGTTCTACGCAGGCCTTTAGCAGTTGAAGAGGAGTTGTGGTCAGGAACAACGGAGGCACACAGCAATGCATCGGGTAAGGTAACTGGAGCTGAGCAAGGTAACTGTGTTCGTTTTTTTGGTGGAGCAAGGATTCCGAGTACTGTCGGACGCACTGTGGAGCTCACCTCAGTACTGGACAACGGCTCTATCATTTTAGGGGCAGAAACGTGCGGCTAAAGTTGCGTGAGCGCGCAATCAATGATGCAAGGTCGTGCCAAAGAGGCGCTTGTTTCGGTGTCAGTCACTTGACGTAGATTTGGCGTCTTCATTTTGGCTTGGCCAGAAGGGGTCTCGAGGCTTTTGTAAGTGCAGGTGATTGGCAGCGACGGGGAGGACGATTGCGCAGTTGACGACGTCTCCATAGGCGCGCCATTTTCATTGAGTTTGGGGAAATTGGTAGGCGGCTCGAGTTTCCGCATATCCCCGCACGGGGCACCTTGAGTATTCATGGTGACGGTGAGCAGTGACACCGCGGACCCCGAGCTCCCAACATAAGCCGTGACCAACCGTGGCGAGGTGTTTAAAGGTGAAGGGTAGAAGCCGTAAACGGTGGCCGTCGGAGCCTTGGTCAAGCTCCGGCCGATGGGCTCCCTGCCTGTCTACCAGGCAGGGAGCTCCGGGACCTCTTTGACTACCAGGGTAAGGTCAAAGGAGAAAGTACCCCCGTCTCCCTGCTTTTATACTATGCTTTATGGTATTGTCTAAAACCGCCCCCAACCGTGATCGGCCCCCTAAAAGGGGCCGCACCGAAGTATCGTTTCCCCATTGCCATCTTTGACATTTCCTGAACCAGATCATTACTCTCGATTTCTTGTCATGGAGTCCCTGAATCCAACCCACCCTCTTGCATCTCAGTCAGTCTTCTTGATCGCCAAGTATCTTGAAGCCATAATAGAAAAATCATATCAGGCCAAAAAAACAAAGAAATGGTGAACTCCTCATCGAGGTAAATGACAAGCAGCAGTCCACAAAGCTTCTAGCTCAGACTAGACTGGCTGATCTTGACATCAGGGTCACACCCCACCGGAGCCTCAACAGCTCGCAGGGTGTGATATCCGAGACAGACCTCCTGAACGAAACCGATGCGGATCTCCTTGCCGGCTTGAAGGATCAGGGCGTCACTGCCGTGAGACGCATCACCATCCGTAGAGACGACAAGGAGATTCCCACCAAGCACATCATCTTGACCTTTGACCGCGCAGTTCTCCCACAACATATATATGCAGGTTTTATCCGTTGCTCCATCCGTCCGTACATCCCGAACCCGCGCCGCTGTTTTAAGTGCCAGCGGTTCGGGCATGGTACCAACTCTTGCCGTGGCCGAACGACGTGTGCGAAATGCGCGGCGCACGATCATCCAAGCGATAATTGTCCATCCGATACCCTGTCTTGTGTGAACTGCGGCGGGCCGCATGCAGCGCACTCCGCAAGTGTGAAGAAGTTCCAACTTGAGAAAAAGATAATCAACATCAAGGTAACTGAGAACATCACCTTCCCGGAAGCGAGAAAGAGGTTCGCCTCTTTCCCTCTGGGGAGGTACGCCGACGCGGCTCGCCGGGGGGCGGAGCGGCGTCTGGTTGTCCACAGGGACCCAGTTCAGCGAGTCTGACCTGGTCCCGGCCCCGCCCCCCCCCCCGTGGGTTGACTCACGCAGCCCAACCCGGCACCATGCCGCTTGCTGAGGCAGCAGCGGTTGTGGCGCAAACCACTTCTGTCGGGACCGGTGCCGCTCCCGCCTCTGTCTCCCCGTCCTCCAGTGCGTTGGAGGGTACCGAGGTGATGGACACCACGGGCCCCGCATCGGCTCCCACCGCCACCGCACCGCCCGTGCCACTTTTGGCGTCCCCAACGCCCGCGGCGGTGGCGGCTCAAACGAAGGGCTCCCGAAGGGGGCCAAGTCCGGGGGGCCCGGTCCGTCGGGCACCCCTCGGACATCCGACGACGAAATGGATGTCGGGCCGTTCCTGCCTGCAACGCAGCGCAAGGAGCGGCCTCCGACGGCCAAGCCAGTAGAAAGGCCTAAAAAGCCTAATCCAAGAGTAACAGCCCCGAAAGACGACACATGCACACACGAACACACACACTCCAGTCATTCTTAAATTTAAATAATGGGAACAGAAAACATTATTCAATGGAACTGCAGAGGCCCCCTTTAAAAAATCTTGACGATGTGTATGAGATTCTGCATGCCAGTCAGCCAAGTATCATGTGTCTGCAGGAAACCCACCTCAATTCTAAACAAACAAATTTCTTAAATAGGTACATGGTATTCAGAAAGGACAGGGTTGGCTGCACCCACTCTTCAGGAGGTGTGGCCATTATCGCCCGGAAATCATTAGCATGCCACCCTCTCTCTTTAAACACTGTCCTCGAGGCTGTAGCGATCCGTACCATAATATTTAATAGGTTGATAACGGTATGCTCCATCTACATTCCTCCTGATCATGCACTTCTGAGCTCTGATTTCGAGGCGCTGGTCGACCAGCTGCCCGAACCATACATACTAACAGGCGACCTTAATGCGCACAACTCTCTTTGGGGCTCTTCCGAACGGATGCCCGGGGTCGCCTGATAGAGAAGTTTCTTACATCCTCCGGAGCATGCCTTTTCAACAAAAAACAGCCTACATACCATAACTTAGGACACAATACATCCTCGCATCTTGACTTGGCTATTGGTTCCGCAGTTCTCTTTCCATGTCTTGAGTGGGGTGTGGGCACGGACCCATATGGTAGTGACCATTTCCCCACTTCATTAACGTATATAGGTACAGGCCCGAGCAGTCCATCTTCCCATAACAGGTTTAATGAATCACAAGCAAACTGGAGCACATTCACACAAACATCTCAACTACACCACACATCCAAAAAACACCTACACGTTGAGGAGGCCGCCCAACTCGTCACGGCGCACATCCTCGACGCTGCCGAAAAGTCCATTCCCCAGGCCTCCAGTGGGTCCCGCACCCCAAGGAGGCCCTGGTGGAACGAGGACTGCAGGCGGGCGCGAGAGGCCCAGAACAAGGCGTGGGGTGTCCTTCGCCGGTACCCCACGTCACATAACCTCATTTCTTTTAAACGGGCAAAGGCTTTTGGGAAGCGAGTGCGTCGTGAGGCGAAAAGGGAGAGTTGGCACACCTTCCTCACTTCCATCAACTCATACACTGACACACACAAAGTCTGACACGAATACGAAAACTAAAAGGACAACAGACACACAGCCTCCCCCTGGTTAGTACAACAGGGGACACACTGGAAGACCAGGCTAACACACTTGCGCAACACTTCGAACGCGTGTCCAGTTCAGCACACTACACAAACACTTTCATTAACACAAAGCATCATGTGAGAAAAAGTCCTTGCGAGACACTAATAAGTCGAACTCATCCTATAACACCCCCCTTTTCACTTCATGAGCTGAAGGTCGCACTCGGTACTTGTAAACCTTCAGCTCCAGGTGCAGACAGGATTTCATACACAATGATACAACACTTACATGCAGACACGCTTGAAACACTTCTTCACCTCTACAAAAATATTTCTTTCGGGGCACTTCCCACACTCTTGGAGGGAGGCCATAGTAGTGGCTATCCTAAAGGAAGGGAAGGACCCTTCCTCTCCCGCCAGTTATCGCCCCATTGCCCTGACAAGCTGCCTGTGTAAGCTCTTCGAGAAGATGATAAACAGGAGACTCGTGTACTTCTTAGAGTACAATGGTCTTCTCGAGAGCTGCCAGGCAGGCTTTAGGGCGGGGCGATCTACGAACGATCAACTCGTTGCGTTAGAGTCATATATTAAAGATGCTTCCTCCATAAGCAGTACTGTATGACAGTATTCTTTGATCTTGAAAAGGCGTACGACACTGCTTGGCGGTACGGCATCCTCAGCGATTTGAAGTCCTTTGGTATGTCGGGTAACATGTGGAACACGCTTGCCAGTTACCTCTCTGAAAGAACGTTTCGGTTTCGAGTTGGAACTGCACTCTCTAGAGTTCATGTGCAGGAAAACGGTGTTCCGCAAGGTGGAGTTTTGAGTTGCACTTTGTTTATTGTAAAAATGAACTCTCTTCGGAAGGCTCTGCCACCAACCATTTCCTGCTCAATCTATGTAGACGACGTGCAATTATCCTTCAAGTCTTGTAACCTGTCTATCTGCGAGCGCCAAGTCCAGCTTGGTGTTAACAAGCTAGCTGGCTGGGCAGATAGCAATGGTTTTAAATTTAATCCGGGAAAGTGCACTTGTGTTTTGTTTTCCAAGAGGCGTGGCATCCGGCCGGATCCAGACATTCAACTCAATGGTGTCTCGATTCCTGTAAGAAAGGAACACAAGTTCTTAGGTATTATCTTTGACGAAAAGCTGACATTCATCCCACACATAAAACAACTAAAACATAAATGCTTAAAACAATGAATATCTGAAGGTTCTGTCGCACATCTCTTTTGGTGCTGACAAACAACTTCTCTTTCGTGTTTTTACCAGCTTGATCGGTTCACGATTGGACTATGGTAGCGTTGTTTATGGGTCAGCAAGTAAAACATCCCTCAAAATGCTGGACCCAGTGCTTCATCTAGGGCTCCGCTTGTCATGTGGTGCCTTCCGAACTAGTCCGGTCGAAAGCCTGTATGTAGAGTGCAACAAATGGAACCTACAACGTCAGCGAGCATACACAGACCTCCTTTATGCTTTTAAAATTTCATCCATGCCTCACCATCCTTTTAAATCAGTTTTTTTATGATACCTCCATGACTGAACTCCTTTTAAATCGACCATCGTTCTCTGCGCCCTTCTCTTACAGAGTTAGAGAGGAAGCGTCAGAGCTTGCTGTCTCCTTTTTAGATACCATCCAAAGTTCTGTAACAGATTTCATAGCACCATGGCATCTCCGCCCTGTCTCATGCGACACATCATTTACACATGTAGATAAAAACCGAGCTCCCACATGTGCAATTCTGCAGCACTTCTTGTATTTGCAGGAGAAGTATATTATTCTGAATTTTATACGGACGCCTCTAAAACTTCCACCTCGGTGTCCTGCGCGGCGCATGGGCCCGGGCTTAGTGTCACTAGAACTCTTAACAGTAATACAAGTATCTTCACGGCAGAGGCTTATGGTGTACTTCTTGTTGTTAATCATATCCTTCAAAGCCACATCCCACAATCCATTATATATACAGATTCTCTCAGTGTTGTGCGGGCGTTGTCGTCAACAAGTCTTCAAAAAATCACGTTATAAATTTAATAGTCAAGGGTGTTATGTCTGTGTATGTACGCAAATTTGAACTTGTTCTTTGCTGGGTCCCTGGCCACTGTGGTATAGCCGGGAACGAAACAGCGGATCGAATGGCTGCTGCTGCTACACTCTCGAATGCAGTAGACATTACCACATTACCCTACACCGACGTGAACCACACATCAGACAACACCTTCGCACAACATGGCAAGCACACTGGAATCAACAGACTGACAACAAACTACACATTATAAAGCCACTTTTGGGAGCATACACCACTGATATTCACAACAGACACAACGAAGTTACCCTGGCTCGATTACGGATAGGCCACACGCATGCAACACATTCCCACCTGCTCACGGGATCTGCAAGACCCCTGTGTAGCAGGTGCGGGAGGGCCTATCCGTGGTCCACATACTAATAACATGCAAGGCACTTCACACAACACGACACAAACACTTCAAAGAACTCTACACCAACAATCCCACTACATCCCTCGCTTTTCTAGGTGACGATGCCAGTGTTTCTATG
>CM023455.1:10489793-10656484 GCA_013339765.2 Haemaphysalis longicornis | reverse complement strand
TTCTCTTGCCTTCTACAAACGTGTCGTGTCATAATCATGTAGACGACGTTTCACATAATTTCACAAGAACCACTTCAGTACTTTGTCGTCCCCGGTGTTCCTCGATGTATACAAAATCGCGACTGTGGAATGATTCCTGTAATCTAACCTAAATCATTTGCACCTTCTTTGGGGCACTAGAAAGTGTTAATCTCTACATAAAATTTGCGCACTTAAGAATTTCTTTCTTCGTGAACATTACGTCCAATAGAAGAAGCCAAACAAGAACCTTTTCCTGAAAAATGTGTTCCTAATAAACTCTGCAATTTTTACTAGTATCGCTTAAGTATTTGGTTAAAGCCAAACACGCAAAAAAACCTTATTCGAAACCGGGATCCGTTACGCCCCAAAAAATTGAGTACCTTTTATGAGCACAGAGCATTTGGCGTTTCATACAGCTTGTTTAAATACTTGAAAGAGCTCATACAGAATACTGGGCCTTCTCATTTAAAGGCTTTTGTCTGCACCCATTTGATATATAAGTACGATATAAACGTTACCTACGTGCGATGTGTGTCAAAATGTGTGGTCAGCCAATTTTAAGGGTTTTGTTTTCCTTTTTTGTATTTTTTTGCACCCGCTGAAGATAACGGGAAATAAATTCAATATAAAGAGGTTTTATGGTTAGTGTTTTATGATTTAGGTTTGTGGTTGTCTGATGTGTTCGCTTCTCACGGCGCATCTGTAGAGCGGTAAAGGGGCGGCGACCTCACGAACCGGTTTACTCAGGTTTTTTCTCCGTTATGTTTGGGAACTTCATTCATAGAACACAAATAAAGTGTAACGTTTAAAATAAACAAATAATTTGTTTGTCTGGGTTGAAGAAAATAACAAGGTACAAAAAAACGTAGCAGAATGAGTGAACGGCATAAAAAACCGAATGGTATAAAACTCACCCTATGGCCTATAGGTTGAGGGCAATTGTATCCCGAGAAACATTTTTACTGTACAAAAACGCTCCCTGTACTTAAAAGAATATATACCACTTGAAACAGTACGTTTGTCCCAACGCCTTGTTTTATTGATAGCACCGAAGTGGCGTTTTGTCACATAACCGCTCCCTAAATGTTTCCCGCCAACTTTATCGTACTTTCTAAGCAATCCCAGTATGTGGCCAGCATATTGCCTTTTGGATAAGCTGCTGAATTACCAGTTAGAGCTGATTTTGAAGCTTTTAAAACTGTTCTTAGAAAATATGATGCTTAGGGGCCAATTTGTTGCTGAGTTTCTTTATCCATTACCACCTTTCGGTGGAGAAGCTTCTTCTTGCCTCTGTAAATTTGCTTCGGAGCACAAAGGCAGCTTTTACTTACATACAACAGGAGACTTAAATATTGGTTATTATGCTAAGCAAATATAAACAACGCGTCTTAGTTATCAAACGAACTCGTGAGTTCGGCGTTGGAGTTACCTGTTTTTTGATTATAGGAAAACTCACTTTAATACAAACAAACGACGAAATTGCCTTACCTCAAGGTTCAATTTATATTTAAAGCAATGAAAGCAAGATCAGGATTGTTGGCGCAGTTTCTAGCAAAAAAATGGAGTTCAGTTAACTTTTTGGGGTAAAATTCTGTCCGCCTCATTGCCTTGACCCTAAGTATACCAGAGAAATGGAATTTTGACTGCATCTAAAGTTGCCACGTATTTCAGCGCAAGAAAGTGCATTAGCCTTCCTACTTGCTTCTTGTCTGGGCCGAAATGCAAACCCGTATTGTCTCCAGTTGAATAGTGTTCTTGTGCACTGTGTAAATGCTTAAAAACTGACCAAACAAAAAAACTATGTTGCATAATCTCGCGTTCATCGTAAATTTACTCGCTCGAACTGGGGGCAAGCAAACTAGGTATGGTGGCGAACTTCACCTGTGAGTTTTTTTAAATTTTTGTAGGGTAAAAATTGCCACAGGAAAACAAAATAAACAAAAATCTGAAAGTAATCATTTTAAAATAATCATCACAAATTGGGTACTTTATGCGAAGAATTTTGCAGACATTGTCGAGAAAGTCGTCTGCGACTTTTATCCCCATTGGGAGATACGGGTGCTGAGTGAAATGACTATCAGAATTTCTTCACTGCTGTATACATAAAAACCCAAAATTACCAAATATTTACTACAAAAACCTTCGGCATATATAAAATAACGTACTGATTTACAATTTTCGCATATATTGCTTTGCTTAAATAGAAAAAAAGGTACAACTGTACAAGTCACATACAGCAGTGCTTCGTAAAAATATGCAATAACTATGTACGCCAACTTTCCTGAAATATTTTTTCAACAAAACTCTACACATACCATATGGCACCTCTGCCCCAGCTAAATTTGTAGAAATTTTTAAATCAGGGGCAAGCCGGGAAGAAGTGTGTAACTGCTCTTCTGTGGAGTTTTATTTCTTTTTAGATCTCCAACAATGCTTTCTCAGCTACCGATCACCCTTCACTCAGCTAGGGGAAGTATTGCACTTCTTCGCATTTAGGTTAAAGCATCTATTTCTTAACAAACATAATTTTATAAACCAAAACAAACGAATAAGGAACGGTGCAATTTCGGCATTATAATACCTTTCTTAGGACTTTTTCCGTAATTTTTGTTGCTGTTTTGCAAACACAGCCTCTCAGGCTGTGAAAAATCAAATTTTCTTCAGAGCTTCGTTGAGCCCACAATTTCTGAGAATTAGGAAATCGTTTTGTGAAATAGCTCCATAATTATTAAGCTCTCTGCAGTGAACTCCATTGTATTCTTGAGAAGTTGCAACGTTTAATGAAAACGTCACATTATTTCGTGTCATTTGCCAGCACCTGTCGTATCTACATCAACAAAGCCCTGTAAACACGAGGAACTTTGTTGCCAAGAGAACGAATAGATAAACGTAGCCCTTCAGTTCCAACTTGTTCCAGAATGCGGGCCCTATTACCCTCATGGTCACAACTTTCTTGGCACTATAATTTTTTTTGTTCTTATGTGGGAATCAAACATATAATTAAGTGCTTCCACAATGTTTAAGGTATTTCCAAAATTTCTTGTGAAACCGCCATGGTCCTCGCTGTAATTCCTCCGGAAAATCCTAATCGTAATTTATACTAAATGACAGTATATTTGAATTCCTCACCTGGCATTTTAACTCATAATCTGTGTTTTTATATCAAATGGCCTTCGAGTCTGAACACCAGCTCAATGACATACCGAAGCCTATTTCCTTCAAATTGAAAGAAGTCGTATTTTGCCTTCTTGTGCCCTTTATTAGAACAAACTGTTACGAAAGGTGGGGCATATGGGTGAAAACGTTAGTGCAGCACAACGAAACGATAACGCTCATAACCGTCAGCATTCGTAACCGTTGCTAACAAAAAACTGAAAAAAAATATTTCGCAGATCACATGCAAGGATTCTTAAAGACCAGTAAGCCAAATAGGTGTAGCAGAGCACCGGTGTTTTGGAAACGCTTTAGCCCTTGCGAAATTTTGAAAATGATAGTGTTCATTCCATATGTCGGCTGCGCTCGCTTTTCTTTCATATCGTTCTTTTCACCAGAATACTAGAATATATTACTGTTAGAGTTGGCCACGTCAGGTGAATATGATTGCATTGAATGAGCTAATAAATAGGTCCAACGGCTTGTGCAAGCGTCCGCCCCCTCAACACAGCACAACAGCTCAATTTGGTGAATACAATTGATTTTATAAAGCGTATACACTGCCTACAGTTGCGGTTTTTTGTGTTACCAGAAGAAGGTAAAATGTTTCTATTTTGACATATTTATCATTTTAAATAAAACAAATTTTATCATTTGTTAAAATATATGGTCATGGTAACACAAAGCCGAGTAAAATGTGCTGCTTTAAAATATAGTTATTTAAGAGTGCTTCAAGCAATAATTTGCCTATTAGCGACATGCCTAGTATTTTTTATGTGTTGGAAATTTGCATGTTCCCAGAGTACTATATAATCACTTGAAAACAAACAAGATATTGCCATTAGGACCACAAAGCATCGCTTTAACTATTCAGATGTTGACATATAAGCGTTTCTCCTTCTTGCAACTAGCAACTGCTGAAATTGTTTGTTATCCTCATCGTGTAATTTTTGGAAGGCCAATTCCACTGTGAAACCGTACTATCATACACTTAAATTGTAAAGAAGCTATTTAGAATGGCAATATTTGCATCGTTGATACATTGAGGAAAACTAATTGCCCCGATATGTTTTCGTAGCTCATCCTTGCAAAGATTTTTAACTGCTTACATAAATGTCTGTTAGTGGCGATGTGTTTGTATAAACGAGACAAGTAAGACTTCAAACATTCAAAATCTTCGTCACTTAACCCTTACCTATTCATTTTGCCTACTGTAATGTTCGAAGTCATGCAGTCGAATTCTTCTCTGAAATCCACAAATACGGATTCATAACGGCGGATAGTGTTTTATATCGCTATGAGCACTGAAACGTTCAAACGTGTTTGCTTAGCCACTATTCTTAGCAGCCCAAATGTCACTGCTAACTTCTTTCAAGACTTATATCTAAAAACGCCTGATAGTCTCTTCAAAGAATAAATAGTATTTGAGCTGCGCTTTTTTTAATATGATTCAATACAAGTAAGGAATCCTTACTGTTTTTGTGATACTGAAAGGTTGTCTATTATTTACCTCAAGTTCTTAGTATGCAGTGCAAGACATTTGTCAATAAAAGCATCGTACGCCATCTTTGCTTCATTAGCGCTATGAACTTCACTGCAATTGACATTTCGCGCAGGATTTCAAGAACTATTCACGCATTATTTTGTTATGTGTACGTAGTCCTATTCAAACTTCACAAAAAATTTCATACTGGGTTAGGTGCAGATATAGAAATCACTAAATGATGACTCATGTCGCAGTTAATAACACCTGATTTTTTAGGTGATGATTTAAACTTAGGATTTCATACGTAAGAATTGTGGCAGGGTGTAGCGTATGCAAGTTCTTGATCTTATCTCAATAAAGTTTGTATTTGAAGGAAGAGTGCTGAAGTAATATTTGATAGGCAGTCGCACATCTAAGTATTCAAGTCACTTCAGATCAGCGTGTCGTTGTTGTCGGTGACGCGTAAAGGAAACTTTAAACACGTAAAAAAGAAAAAGAAAACTGTAAACACGTAAGAAAAAGCTAAGAAAAAAAAGAGAAAAGGCTAACAATCTTGGGTCACGTTGTTTCTATAGATGACATTCTTCCCTACCGGGAAAAGCTTCGTGCAGTGCAGAGTTTCTAAAACCGATCACCCTGAAAGACCTGCGAAGCTTCATTGGCGCCTGTTTCTATTTTCTGCGATTCGTCCGAAACTTTGCCCCCATTAGCGCCGCTTTGACGCAGCTCCTAACGGCAGAGCAGAAATTGCCGATTGGTCTTCTCCTTGTGGAAAGGCAGTTCTGGCTATGCGAAGCCTGCTGACGTCGCCAGCAATACTGCGCCATTTTGTACCCCTTGCACCTACCGAAGTGCATGCTGGCGACGGTGGTGTCGGTCTCTGCTGTTCTCGCTCATCGCAAGGCAGGCTTCCATGAATACGTTGTTACGCACGCCAGTCGCACCCTGACGAAGGCGGAGCGGAACTATTCGGTCTAAGAGAAGGAATGTCTGGCTATTGTTTGGGTATCACAAAATTTCGTCCTTATTTCTAAAGTCATCCATTCAACGTTGTCACGGATCACCACGCTCTCTCCTGGCTGTCCTTACTGAAAGACCGTTCCCGTAGACTTGGACGTTGGTGTCTTCGACTTGAAGAGTAGGACTTCCGAATTGTATTCCTGTGGGGACGCAAACACAGTGATGCCGATGCGCTGTCTCGATCACAAATCGTGTGCTACACTCGTTGCCTGTACACCACAGTGTGCGCGTTGGCGTCACTAACCATACAAAATGTGGCCTCAGAACAGCGCAAGGATCCGCGGATTGCCGCAATCTTGCAATACCTGTAGAGTCCATGAAAAGTTCGAGCTTCCCGGGCAAGGCGCCGCCATGCTCCACACTGCGCCATACGTGAAGAGCTGCTCTACGGCCGCAACTATGCATCTGAAGGCACGAAATTTCTACTCGTCATTCCCGGCCCTTTGCGTTCTGACTTTTCCTCTTACTACCACGCTGACCCGCAGTGCGCCCACGCTGTAGTGTTGAAAACGTATCAGCGGCTCCGTCTACGCTACTACTGGCGGGGGATGTACGCATTTGGGATTAAGTACATCCGCTTGTGCACTGTGTGTTAGCGTAGTAAGCCTCTTCCTATACTTCCCACAGAAGCATTTCAGCCCCTGCCGTGTCCAGCACGACCTTTTGACCATGTTGGAAAAGACATGTATGGTCCAATTCCCTGAACACCCGCAGGCATCATTGGGATATTGTGACAGTTGATCATTTCACACGGTATGCGGAAACAGCTGCACTGTCCACTGCCACTGCTCGCCATGTCGCATTTTTTCTTCTTCAACGTTTTTTTCTGCGGCACGCAGTGCCCAGGGAACGGTTGAGCGACCGGGGACGAGTCCGAAGTCGTTGAGGCGCTGCTCACTGAATGACGTGTTGTTCAGAGGAAGACTGCATCCTACCAACCCAAAAATCAACGGAATGACAGAGCGTTTTAACCGCACCCTGGGCGACATGCTCTTGATGCATGTTTCTCGTGACCATTCGAACAGGGACTTAGTTCTCCTTTTCGTCACGTACGCGTATAATACGGCCACACAGACAATGGTTCTGCTTTATGGTGGTGAACATTCCTGCCTACTTCACACAATCCTTCCTTACCGGCCTGAAATCTCGGAATGTATTCCAGTCTCGTTCCTCCTGTCCCCGAAGGGGTTTGTTACAAAGATAGTGGGCGACCGCAAGAGCACCAGTCCACCAAGCGGGAATAGGTACGACTGATACGGAGGCTGACCCTACGACGGTCATCAATCCTCCAGTGGGTATATATCGCCCCTAGCGACAAAGCGGCAGCTCCATCGACAGTGCTTTGGTGCAAGACCTGCGCGCGGGCTGCAGACCTCGTTTGGAATCGGAAACGGCCAGACCTCCTTTGCCGTTTCATTAGCGGTGATATTTCAGCAACACTTCTCAATGACTCTTACATAAGGTTTGATGTAAAAGCAAGTAAAATGAACATAGTAAACTTCCGAAAAAGTATGGCCGCCTAAAGGCCTTACTCACGTAATGACGGGGCTGTTCATCTAGTTTTGGCAAGGTATACCAGTGGCAAAGTTGCTGCCAACATCACAAATGTGCGCACACCACACTCCCAATGGCCCCAAGTGCGAAGCTGTGGTGCAAAATCGCAGAACAAGCGACTTATTCACTCAGTGAATCCTTTACACATTTGAAATGGGTAACAACCCTTCATCTGCAACAAACAGGCACCTAGAAACGAGGAAAGGGCGTTTAATAGCATAGCTTGCCGAAACACGGTTAAAATATCTCGCCATAGCAACAAGCCTAACCGGACCAGTCAGCGGGGTTCAATTTGAAGAAAAAAATGCTTGGCATGGCAGGATGCAAAGATTGTTGGCAAAGCTAACGAACACCTTCCACAGCATCAGACACTGAGGTACGGATTGAGAAAACTCTAAACAGGTTTAGCGCTACATCAGAAAGGCCATGTCGACGGACAGAATAGTACTACACGGGCGGTGACAGCCCGAGGAAAGGCTACCTGGATGTATAGTTAGTTTCTATGCAGAAAACACAAAAACAGTGTTTTGCACCCCTTTCGGTGTCCCAACGTTTCAGAACTTTATAGAGCATCGGGTTGCTAACTTTATAGGAGGCCTTCCAAATAGTGACCGTTGTTTGCGGAGCGCGCCACGAACAGTTTTTGCGCCTAGAAAAGCGTTCAAACTGCGAATAAACACACGAAAACACCTTGAATGGCTTCATGGCCAGCTGAGCTTCAAGCTAGCCAATTTCCATGCTCATACACTTCAGAATAGAACCGGCTAATATTTCCAGCGGCAGATATAACTGAATTTCTCATCAGTAAGCTAGCGTCTCAGCCTATTCCTTCTCTACTCCGCCTAAACAAAGCTAAAACGGAAACGCTGGCTGAACATCGGTGCAGGCGTGCGTGCTTCGTCGTTAGTGGAAAGCTTCTGTCCCTCCGTCGCTCTCCTTCGTCTTGCTCTCAGTGCCCCAAGGCATTCAGCTATAGACTTGTGTATGTTCCACAATCAACCATCTTCCGGGATATCAAGAGGTTACACTAGAAAGGTTTAGCAGTGCTAGCAATGCTCCTAGGGACACAAACAGCCCTCCCTAAGTGGGGAAAGATGTGGTCACCCTGGTGCTTAAGATGGCCTTTACCTCCCGTTAATAACCACCTCAACTCTAGGCCCTCAGTCCCCCGAAGCTGTAGTGAATCTGTCCATGGCGGTGGTCAGAAAAGAGATGCACCAGAGGGTGCAAGATTGTTTGGGTACGGAGAGGCTGCCTCTGCGAAGGTTCAACTTTCAACAAGGTTCAAGGTTCAACAACTCTGCGAAGGTTCAGCGCCTGCACACTGTCAAGCGAGAGCAGTTTATCTGTACTGCTACACCAGCTCTTGGTTATTTAGCGAGATATTATTTTAGGTTTAGAAGTTAGATTGATAGAGAAGGTTTTATGGAGCTTAATACCGGGCATTTTGTGTGCTAAAATAGACACTAAAAGATGAAAGTACACGGGGTGAGGGGCGGTGGGGTTAATGACCAGAGAAATAGGGAGGAAACGTGGAGGACTTGTCAGCATTAGTGAGCGAGTCGCCGCTGGTTGGATCAGCCTAAACAACCGATTCGGCCTAAAGATAGCACAGGCCTATGTGCCAACAACCAGCTATGATGATGGGGCCCTAGATAGCTTTTACAAGGATGTTGAATCAACAACAAAGAAACCAGAAACACACTTCGCGATTGTGATGGGAGACTTTAAAGCAAAGGCCCGTAAGAAGGAAATGGGAGAATGGTCAGTCAAAACGTTCGCAAAAGAAAATCACAACAATTGAGGAGAAACACTGGTGGAATTTGCAGAGAAAATAACCTCACTTTAATAAAGACATTCTTCTTGAAACGAAAGAATGCGAAATGGATTGAAAAAGTGCGGATGGTACCCCGAAATAAAACGAAATTGACTTCGTTTTAAGTTACAATCAAGGTTTTGTGCAAGACGTTGATCTGCTAAGCAAGATTCGGAGCAGCGATCACAGGGTGGTAGATGCAAGCCAAGGCTGAATCTCAAAATAGAACCAAGAAAACTCGTAAAAATTAAGAACCCCACATGGAGTCATTCAGAGCCAGATCACCGGACTTTCAAGTAACACTTCTCAACAAGTTGTTGTCTCCGAACGAATACAATGAAGTCACATAGACAGGTTAAATTACAACCTAACATCGGTAATCAGGTAATTAGCAACATCTGTGGGAGAAGTAACTTGTAGGAAACAAATCCAAAAACATAAATAAAAACGGAGGAAATAACTGACAAATGTTTGATCATGAAAGTGTCATGTATGGCTGATCAGATGGATTTAGCCCAGTGGTTTACACTGATTACCAGAAGTAAAAACAAACGATAATGGTGCATATAACATGGTTGTGATGGAGGAAATGATGGAAATAGGGGAAGCCTAAAACTAAAAGCTAGCGATCGGCAAAGAGAGGATATACGAGCAGAGTGTTATTACGCACAGTTTGGACGAGATAAGAATGATACCAAAACAATTCTACACCAGTTTAAATGCCTTAGATGTTAGACCCGAGGAGACAACCAAAACAACAAACTCAACTGCCGAAGTCTGCCGATAAAACTAAAGAGGAAGTATGAAAAGCATGAAAATAGGAAACGCTGAAGGTGACGGCGTAACTTGGATCTTTTTAAAGAGGAAGGAGGCATTCTATTCGAAACTATTGGTGTACTAGTAGCGGAATGCTTGCCAATTTAAAAAGTGTTCCTAGCCTTGAAACCCATTTATTATCTGCCTATTCAAAAGGAGGCAGATCCCAAGGACCTCAAGAATTACCGACCCATGAGCCTACTATAACTTTTCCCGGCCCTTTCGCAACACTTTTGTGGCCGTGACTGTGGTTTGACATCGGCGTCGGCGTCGTAACTGAGCAAACAAACACGCCAAAATGCGGAAAAAAGTGTGGCAAAAGTGTTATACGGATAGCATTACTATGCGCCTCCACGAGATGATCGTTGGGTGAAAGCAGTGACACACGCTTTCAGGTGACGACATAACAGCGCCCTGCGTCCTGAGCTCAACGATGATGGGCGTTGAGTGAGTGAGCTAGGGCTGAATCCGTGCCCTGCAGGACTCCGTAGTCCATGCGGAAAATAACGAGTGAAGGAAGCGGGGAATGCGCTTCGCGGCCTCCCGGTTGGTTGACTCATCTGAACCGTGTCACATGTGAGTGCGAGAGATTGAAACACGATTTGAAAAAATTCGTCTGACGGCGGCGCCGTGCTGCGAGATAACGACACAGGGGCGCGCACCATCTAGCATGTCCTGATCATGCATTCCCTTCATGACACGCACTAGGTATGCGCCGCGACCGATAGGACTGCACATCTCACTGCGAACAAAATTCACATTAAAGGGACACTGAAGTGATATGTAAACATTGCGGGATTACTAGCGCAAATTGTAGTCCGGAGTCCCCAGGCCATGGTTCGACCACTCTAGGCGCGTTTACGCGATTTTATTTAGTAGAAAAACTAATTCGAAAATGCTGTCCTCCTCTCTTTACGCTCGCCCATTTTCTGTGTCGTTTTCGTGCGACGTCAGGAGGGGATGAGCTGGCAATTGGCTGCGCCACGGCTGCGCTACTGCACGGCTCCCCGGCCGACAGAGTCAGTCGGCCCAGCGTTTCGTCCGCCGGCCGCCGGCGGGTCGTCGCAATCAAGGAGGTTAAAAAAATTGCTTCGTCGCAATTCGTTCGCTTAGTTGAAACGAAGCCAGGACACGCTTGTGAATGGAAGAATGTGGCTTTCTTTACTTCGTTTGTTTGTACACTGTATCTAGCTCCAAGTCAAGGTCGCTTCACACAAGCGCACATGCGACGCTTGGCTGACTGGTACGCCAGTAGGAAAATATAAGGCCTCTTGAAGGCGGGAGAAGAGTCAGCGAAGTCAATATAGGTACTAAGGAAATAAAATCAAATGATATTTTTACCGTACAGCGTAAAACTAGGGCGCGGGAAGCACTTTTTTGCGCTGGGCGCACAAGCACAGCGGTCAGCAGCACGACTACGCATCTGTGAACGCTTTTCCGTCTACGAAATGAAATTGCTAGACGTGAGCTACTGTGGAAACTCGGGCGACGCTTACTGCACGATCGCAGTACAACAAATAGTCACCTGAGCTGCTTGAAATGCCAAAACTAAATAAAAGTGTAAACCGGTTATACCATATATACCTTATATTAGCACGGCCTTCGCGTCCCGCTCCGTGGCTCAGTGGTCTGGGGCTTAGGTATGCCACCGCAAGTGTTTTGCAAGTCACGAGTTCGAATCCCCGCGGGTACGTGCTTTTTTTTGTAAGTTAATTTTTTTGTTTTCCGCCGATGCTTTCTATATTGAGTTCACCTTTTTTGGGCCGCAACGTTCATGGCTACACGAACTAGTTCACAAAACGCGCGCAGGCTGGCACTGGCGCGCTAGCGAGTTCTCGTTGGCGTGCTGTTGCCATAAGCACCGACTGCTTGCAGGTAGTGGGCACAGGCCAGAATGAACAGACCCTTGGCCTGGTGCGAACACGCTTTTTACAACACAGGCATGAGGGAGGCAAGCTCCAAATACGGGGGAAAAGCGCATGACATTTGTGCGGCTGCGGGTACGCGGAGGGCGTTCATGCACTGCGTAGGTCTCGGCTAGTGAATGCTACGACTACAAGCCGTCCTGGGAAGCTTATCTTGTGCATTTTACAGCCGACAACATGGCAGAAGCGCGGTACGATGATTACTGAGATATTGAGAATGCCCATCCAACAACGCCATTGGTTATGTTTTACAGAACCGAAACCGAAACCGAAACTTCTGTGATTGCCAATCTTGGGCATCGTCTAATCACGGCGCCCCTCCTCCCAACTTCACAGCCTTAGTTGGTGCGGCCGCCGCAAACCGCGCATGGTAGTTTTTCTTCTTTCGCGCTTTGTAAAATAATTACTGATTTGTCCACCGGATAAACGATGAAAAGTGTGCTAATTTGAGCCAGTCTACGCAGTGCAAGCAAAAACGGGAGCTTGACAAATTCACTTCAGTGTCCCTTTAAGGAGTATAGTAACTGTAAGCCATTTATTTCTAAAAAAACCGAAACCCTAAAGTATGGGGGACTCTATTAGAGTGTTATATCAGATATATGTAGTTATCCTAACCCAGAAAGTTAACTAGGATGACGAAAATATTTTTAACGTGTATGCAAGAAAATTTTGTCCACCTCTTATTGTAGTTGCTACATATTTCCTTCTTGTCGCAACGCATTAAAAATCGTTTATTCTGTAAGAGCAGAATACAATTTTTCCCTAAATGAAAACCTGTTTCCAATTATGGGCTCGACAATGCAAAATGACAGTTCAAATTCTTGCGGCACATTTGATATATTTTCGATGGATTGAGGTGTACCTCTGAACGCATGTATATTGCGGCAACGTTACTATATTAATATTTTGTGCCAAATATGTAAAATATTCTCCGCAAATTCACCTGATCTCTAATTTGCCCTATTGTTTTCCGTTCAGAACAGCAGTCTCGGCGCTTGAGCTGTAATTTTTATTTCTCAATATTCCCAAACACATTGTCAATAATTCCAAACACATTGATGGGAACTTCAGTAACCTCTAAATAATTGTATCGTAGTATTAGGTTGAACCCCAAAGTATTCAAAAATACACACCGGGCATCAAACATTCTTTTAGTATCACATTAACAGAAAAACAGACACCCGTTTGGCTATGTGCAGCCCTTCTTCTGAAAATAACCGGGGTTGCGCAGCTTATTGCATACGCGATTCGGGCCATTTTGCTGGCAAACAAGCAATTGTGCTTCAGAAAAAACGTCCATCGCAGAGCCGTCACCAGTGAAAGGTTTTGGCAGTGCTTGTACACATGCCCGACCAGAGTTGTCGCTGACCATCAGAAACGTTTCTGGCACGCTACGTTGAAGGACCATTCGATACGACTCGCTCGATGTAGACTTCAATTTCAAGAACTTACCCTCGTGGTGACGAACCAGTCAGGACGAAAGTACACGGCATCAGGCTGTCGGAAACAAGCTCCAGTAGGATAACCGTCACTAAACCTGAATAATGAGGAGCGTAGCTTTTGCTCAGCAGTATGTGCAATGGATATGGTAGTCCAACAGCAAGAGTATACACAATTTCGGCGCCTGAGGGAACACTGGAATGGTACACAAAGCGCAGTCCATCGGAACTGTATTCGCGTGTTACCCGCAGTGAATATTTGTCAGGGCATCCCGCACAAGAAGGATTGCAATTCTGGTAGGGTACTGTGGCGTATCGCTGCACCTAAAAACCTAGCTTTCAATTTACGCAAGCCTGTCATGACTGCCTTAGCGTACGTGCCATCGGGCATAGTCGCGCACTTCCAAGTATACCAGAACGTTACTATTGGCTGCCACTTGCGAATGCTATGTCTATAATTCACAGCACTACACGTGGCATCATTGTCAAAGAACAGGGACGTTTTTATTATTTTGTGCGTAAACTCCGCCTCATTTCTCCACCAATGACGCCTTCCTAACAAATTGGAGTGAACGTACTTGCCATGTTTTCTATTTCGGCGTCCGGAAATGGGTGGATCTCGACTTGCGAGGCAGCCTGATCACGAGACGGATAGGCAAAAGCTACTTAGATTTGGAAGGTTGGAAATAATAAAAGCACAAAAAAGTGATATTCTGAACACTCCAAAAAAGCAAAACGACAAAACAATTACAAAGGCACCTCCATCTAAAATAAAACGACAGGCGAAAAACGCTTACCGCGGTCAGAGTCTGCCCAGGTGGTCCAGGTTATGAAATTACATTTTGGGTGATTTTGTGACCTGATCTCAGGCATGCTGTTCCCCTCCCCATTTCACTTGCGTTCACGCAAATAATGGGGAGAGGAGACGCCTAAATTGCGCTACATGCAAACAACTTGCCAAACCGGTTGACACGGGTTCTAGGACTTAAAAACGATGGCATGTTTATAAGAGTTGTGAGAGTCTGCTCACAAGCCGATCCTGGCATACTAGTTATGGAGGCCTTTCAGTTGCAGTTCGGAAATACCTGTAAGGTGTTAGTTCGAGATCTGCGGCAAAAAGGAGGGGCCGCCAGGTCTTCTGTTTTTCGAGTCTTCCGCACTGGTACAAGTGGTGCCAATTTTTTTTTAACTACGGCTTACTGGTGGCCACGATGCCCTTCTATTTTTTGATATTCTTGAATGGTGTTTAACGAGACCTTGCCTAGTGATTTTCTTTCACCATTTGAATAGCAATGATCACAGTGACGTTCAGCATCATGGCCATCGTGCAAAAGAAGAGAAGCTGGGCGAATGAACTCTGAGCAGCTCTTGCTTTCCATGGTGTGTCATGGGCGCTACAGCCAATAAACCTCACTGCTTCTCAATCCGTAAAATTTTTGTCTGAGGTGCGGGGTGTGTCAGATTGAATGCTAAAGAGCTCCCAGGATGTGCGTCGAAGCCGATGGCGTGCTGGGCAGCTTCCATCACTTCTTTTTAAGCATAGGAGCCAGGAGCTTAGCAACTTGCGAAGAGTTCTTCTCTTTCCCCCTTATGTGGTTTTCGCTTTACAGATACCCCCAGTGATACCTTAAATCATCGATTTAAAGGCAAACGAATGGCCTACATACTACCCTTTTGTGAGTCGATATAATTTCTGCGACAAAGACTAAAACTATCATACGTCGCGTTGTCTTTGTATCGGACTCCGTCGGTTAGCTAGGCCACTACAATAAATACTTCACACGTGCGGTAGCTGTCTTAAGGAAACACCCACAGAACCTATTTGAAAAGTGCGCTGCAGTGAGTCGGTCACTTGGCGCCTGGAGCCCGAGCTGTTGTGGGCTACCCACCTGGCTAGGCGAAGAGCATGCGAGAGACCACGACACGCAAGCAAGGCAGTATTCTCAATATTGGGGTGGACGATGCCAGGCGCTCGTCACGAGGAGCATGCTCAATTGCGCCCGCTTGGTATTTGTGTGTTTTTGCGAGCTCCTCTTTTGCTCCAAGTCCGCGCGCACGCCTGGGCGACTCCGCGTGCTCCGCGCACGCTCGCTTGCGCTTGGTATTTTCTTGGCATTGCATTCGATATAGACGCGGCAACCAAGGGCATAAACAGCTCTACTGTTAAAGGTATGTGCCCTCAAGGTTGTGGTTCTATGCACTTTGACGTTTCGAAAATACCTTTTAAAGTCTCCTCAAATCGCGAAAACGACGTTTTTGTTATGACAGCACCATAGGTCGTCATTCCTATCGTCATCTTTCCAATATTGCGAATGTCACATACTAGCGAAGCCCTTTTAAATTGTCATAAAATGGCCGGAATAACGGCCGAGATTTTTTTCATTCATCACGAAACTTTTTCGGCATTTGTGCCATTTTCTTGCCGAAACACTTTCTCCATACCACATCTTAAGATTACCTAAATATTTTAGGCGATCATTTATATGGTTGAAGCAATTTTTGGTGACTTTATAAGGCTGTTGTGAGACATCTGTTTGATATGTAAACTTTATTCGCTCCACGTATCCCTCATTGCCAATAAACTAGGTCATAGTTAAACACAAACTGGCTTCACTACCAATAGGCCGAGTTCCAGTGACTAAGGTTCATCCACACTTATATTGATGTCAGTTTACTTGATTGAGCCCCTGAAGTTTATTTGACTTTAAATAAATTGTTTAGAAAAATATTTGCAACAATGCAACACTTGAGACGAAACCCATTTCTGAGTTTTAACCACAATTAACGCTCGATTTCAGGGACACATGCCACTACCAACCTGTGAGTATTTTTAACATTTCAAACACAATTTTTTAAACAGGAAATATATATATTTGATTAGAACTTACTGTACTCTACGTTTATTTCTCATATAAATAAACACATCAATTTAGTTACGTTAAGCTACACTTGACAACATCATAAAAATTTTAAGCCGATAATAACAAGCCCAAGAATAAAAGCGGACATTTGTAGCAATCACATTTAAACATTTTTAGAAAAAATGTTTTCTACATGTCAATTCGTAGGTCGACAATTTTTATTGAAGTCCGCAATACGAAATAAAACACTCACGCTAAATACATTTTCGCGAAATAAAAATAGGTAAAGCGATTTTCGCAAGCGACGCTATACCGAAGCACCACCAAATATTTTGACAGAGCGTCTTATTGAGCGTACTGGGTTTTTTAACTGGGTTTTTTAATTGTGCTTTTGGATTTGAGCAAAACTCGCATTGCGTTAGTCACATCTTAGCCTTGAAACATTTTTTTTATTGTGCACGGTTCTTTCCGCTCCCTGCCTTAGCTTCGTAGTCTCTGAGTGGATGCTATTCTAGAGGGCATGCGGGCCATGCCATGTGCACCCAGCCATTCCCCGGCCAAAATTCGTCAATTTTCCTCGCCGCGTGTCACCAGCCCGAGATACGCCAATAAATACAACCCGATACTAGCCAGGCTGGTACGAGCTGGAGGTGTGTTCTCTATCCTTTTCTCTCTACAGATGTCGAAGAAGTCTAGAGTATTGGCAAGGATAGATCGCCTGACAAGGGCTAAGCAGGCATCACCAAGGTATCTTTAGAGGGGTTGAATCCAGTTCTTCACTATGGTTTGAGCAGCTTACAAGAGGGATGTTGTCCTAGGCCAATGCAGAAAGGAATTTGCCAAGTGCACTGTTTATTTGTAGAAGAGGAAGTTGAGGTGATGACTGTGATTGCCGCTTCTTAATCAGCTGGCTCGGCTGCTTGTTCATCTTATCGCGGTAAATAAACTCACTCCATCAATCAAGGCGGTGGACATGCTGTGTAAGAGTGACCTAGGTCCCGTCGGCCCAAAAAAATTGTAGTTATGCGTCGGAGTAGGCGAATCGCCGGCTTGCCTTTTAAGCCAACTGAAATGGCGTCCCATAGCTGAGAAAGCTCTTTCCCGGAGATTGTAAACTGTTTGAATCACACACAACTATGCACGTTTTCTTAGGGAAATGACGAAGTCAAAGATTTGCCGAAATATTATGGAAGGGTGAGTATACAATCACTGGGACTACGCGGGGAAAGTAGCCATTGTAGTGTTATATCTCGGTGGATCGGCCATGCTGTGGCAACAAAACAATGCACCAACCGTCACAGCATGAGCTCACTGTTTTGAGGAGCTGAGGAAATTGTTTGGCTACTCCACTTCACGCAGAAATAAGTCCAAAGAGGCACTCGCGCAGCGAGGAGAGGTGCCAGGCGACACTTGTATGACATACTTAATAGGAACTGAAATTATACCCTCTGGTAAAGCTGCTGGTGGTGGAGGGCAAGGTAGGCATTTTTGAAAATTTGCATAGCGGAAGATATCTACGACCTTTTGGTGGCACGGTAAATCCTTTCTTCCTCAGCGGATGTGGTCAACCATTGCCACACACTTCCTGCTCTCAAGCTTCAGCGTATATACCCGAAATTTCGGTGTGTTTCCAAAGCAGACAGTGTTGCCAGATTTGGCACTGGTCCTACAGAGGACAGTGCATGATTGGTTTGGGGTAATATAAGAGAACTGGAAGACGAAGGCAAAGGATATACCGCCAATGCGCCCCAATTTCTGAAGCCTCCCGCCAATTGCATGTACCGCCAGTGTACGTCGTTCACATGCGTGCAATAAAGTGCCGTTAGGCCCACCTCAGCAAGGCGACTGATAGCACCTCGGCTAGTTTTCTCGACTCATTTTTAGTGTCCGGAGATTCCGAGCGCTGTCCCAAGAACTGGCTGCGAGAATAAATCGCGAAGGCTCATTTCCAGCCATATCCTGGCAACCAGTCGAACCAGCCAGCTACCGGCAACAAGTCGACCTAGACTTGTGATGTGCAACATGTTAGATACTTCTGCGTTTTCATTGGGCACATTACTTGCTTCGGTCACTGCCGCCAGCTGTAGGGTTCTTGAGTCTTAGGTCCTTATTCCTAAACGTGACGTAACGGCAGAAGCCACCAGGACCTACGTTTAGAAGACCCGGCTGCACCGACCAACGGGACCGTATCGCCGTTGCCTGTCAACATAGCATCATGCCATCGCATCTGCGCTAGGGATGGTCACGTCGCGGCCGGCCTGTGCCCCAGTCACTGGAAAACTATCTGATGTCGCCTACGGGGCACCGATTGCACAAGTGCAAGTTTTACCAAATCCAATTTCGGTAGATATAGTAAAGAACAACGTCCATACTTCTCGTGAACGTGTGAACGCAACTGTTTTGGTGGATACTGCTGCTAGTGTTTCAGTAACAGGCCTGCGTTTCAACATTGCCTTGAATATTAGGTGATGATTCATTTGCATGGCAATATCTATTTCTGTTGTATTGGGGGATAATTTTGGGGTAGCTTGATATTCCTCAGCATACGTTGTGCTTGGCTGAGACACCTTCAGAACCGAATTTACTGCATTGGAGTACGCAAGGTAATACGTCATTCTGGGTATCAAGTTTTTCCAAGACCCTGGGGCAAAGTTGGCTTGCAGTGCGGGAGAGATGTAATAGCAAAGTAGCCTACAACAAGGCTGCAACCGAAACGAGCCAATACGTATTCGCTATTTCCGATGACGCGCGTTTGCCTCCTAGGATATCCACGTTCGTTTCCGTGAAGTCTAGCCTAATGAGGTGGGGGAGCTGCAGTGTGGCGTTAGTTGAGCTTCAATAAAGCTTGGTTTTGGAGTAGTTGGTATATATATATATATATTAGAACAATAGCGCAGAACTTAGCACGACGACAACAGCGTAAAAAAAGAAAAAACGACACCCATTTCATGTGTCCTTTTTTCTTTACGCTGTCGTCGTTGTGTTACGTTCAGCGCTATTGTTCTATTATGGTTAGTTGAGGCGGAAGCGCACATAGCTAAAAAAATGTTTTTGTGTTCGTGCTTAGTTGATGAGCGCATATGTGGACAGTGAACATAGTTTGGGAACCCGTTATTCTTCCTTGTGGCCTGACGCTCGCCATATATGGTGAACATTTGCCATTTGCCATATGGTGAAATGCCAGTTTCACGTCTCACCCTGGACAACTGTGGACGGATTTATATCGGCCATTCATAAAATGGTCAACCAATCAACCCATTCTATGCAACGGCACGCTTTGCAAGTATTGCTGGCTCGGCAGGCTTCGGTGTTCAATTTTTGGGCCGGGTAAATGCCCTCCTTCACCTGCAGAGTCACGGACTCAACAACAAATGTACACCGGAGATAGAAAACACATCGGCCAGAAGCCTTGCCGCTTGTTTCCGGCTTTATGCGAACCTCCAAAATGACCAAAATGAGGCAATTGTTCATAGAGGTGTCATCCACGAATGTACCAGGTCATTAGGCTGCTCCTTTATTACGGGTCACAAATAACGACGACACCTGGCACGTACGCGTTGATTACGTTATACTGAACAATGTTACGGCGAAGGACGCTTGCCTACTTGCGGGAATTGACGGCGGCATCTGTTGTCCTATTTTTGACTCCTACTTTTCCTGTGTAGGCCTTCAATCTAGCTACTCGGAGATTTCTATGCTCTCGAAAGACCAAGAATATAGCATCTTAGACACCAGATTGCTTGACAAAATTTATAATGGTATCCTTGGGCCTGTTTATTACATCTGGTTGTTTGAGCGAATAATAGATACAGTCCAGCGGTGCTTGAAGCGATAAATCTGCTTGTGGTATTTAAATGCACTCATTGGCTTCTAAAGTACGTTGGACGAGCACAACCAGCTACCTTACGTGTTCCTCCAGCGGATCGACCAGACTGTCGTGGTGCAAAACTTGAAGACGTGCCACTAGGAGCAGCGCCAGGTGCTTCTGGTCGTCTTCCTTCTTAACGACAATAGAATGAGTACCGATCCAAAAATATTGCTCCGGTTCGTGATACTCAAAGCCCCGAACACTGAAAGTCATTTGCGGCTTTCTCGGATTGTGATCCTACTTTCCTCGGTTCTTCAAAGACTCAGCCAAGATCGTCTTTCCTCTCGCAGCTCTTGATCGCAAGGACACTCCATTTTGTGGACTCCTGAAGGCAGCTCGTATGGCTGCCGGCTTGTTGCCATCATCAGATGTCAACAAGCAGTCATGAAGACATCTTGGTGACATTCGATCCCATTTCGTTCCGTGTTGACCCTACGGCCGTTTTGAGATATACCGAGAATTTAGCGCCATAGTGGTCGGTACTTTTCTGGTGCAGCGGCTTGGTGGTGCGGAAAATGTTGTCGCCAATACAAGTTGTGTTCTTACAAAGCAGGAGTGCATTGAAACTGTAACAAAGCTAGGATGTCTTGGGATGATTTTCGCAAATCAAAAGTTCCGGCCCTACGTTTATGGACGCAATTTTATTCTACTAACCGATCGCAACTAACTTTCTGGCTTGTCGGATTACGCACCCCTCTGGTACACTCTCTTGCCTGTTCTCATGGTCCCAGGAATTCAATTTTATCGATGTCTACAACAAGGTCCACCACCACACAGACGCTTACTTGCAACCCCTGAGCAAACCATCCCACCGTTAATTCAAAAGGGCTTAGCATACGGTGCTTAAGCCTACGACACCTTTTTAAAAAGTAGAAGCTGAGATGCTCAGACCGTTTTCCAAATCGGTAGCAGGCAGTCGCTGGACACTGATATGTGTCGATTATGAAGAACACTTGTGCCAGCGCCTGTTTTTCCATCTGCTACAAATTGTGAGGTGGCACACGTTTTGTGGACTTCCTTAAACTGCGCCTCGGTGCACCCCGCTCGGAAACAAGATATGTCGGCCCCAAATTCTCTGCGGATATCGTCGATGAGGTCCTTCGCCTCTGTGTTTTACCGTACCGACACAGAACTCCATAAGACACGGGAACCATGACGGGACGGGGCAAACACATCGTACGCTTGCATATATGTTCGCCATGTTGATATTATGGGAGTACAAGAACAGGGACGCTGCGTTATCTTTTATAGCATAAGCTTAGAATAACGCTAAGCGCGAGATTACGGGTACGCACCCTATTTTCTTCTCTACCTAGGGCTACCGAACAGCTTCATCAACAATATCCTGCCCTTTCCTCACAACCAAGATGCTGCCATAGCGAAGACTATCTGTCAGGCTGAAGAGGGCCCCAGGATGTCCGACTATAATCAGTGAAATCTCAGGTGCAGGTCAAGACACGATATGACTAACGCCACACGCCGGCTTCACACTTTACCGGGGACTGAGCGGCTGTCGACGGCTCTACGAAAACTTGGTTTGTTTCAAAAGTTTTGATCAACAAACACCAGACCTTTCCTGTGCGCAAGGTTGCCTGACATTTCAGATAAAAGCGCCTTGAGTCTTGCGGGAACGGTGGTTTTCAACATCATTTTACAATGGCGAAAGTCCGTCATTCCTGCTAAACTGAAGTAGCTCACATTGCCCGCCAAGAGCCTTGTCACCGAAGATAACTTCAACTAACTGGGCAATCTCCATCTTGCCCTGGGCAAGTCTTACAGAGCTGTTTCTACGAGGCATGTTGTCCCGGGCCAATATCGCAAAGTAATTAGCCCAGCCGATTTTAGATGTGGATAAAGGCAGGTTGAGGCTGCTACTAGGGCAGCCGCTTCCAGATCTGCTGGCTCTGCTGTTCCTGCATTTCAGAGCTCCAAATAAAACCATGTTACTATCAAGACCGAATCAAAATGTACGTTGATTACAATGCGCCTTCACATTAAAAACATCTTTTAGCTAAAGCCGATGCCAGTACTGTAGCCCTGGAGTGGGGGGTGAAGTCACCGAGGTTAAATTGAAAAAGACATGTGGTGCAACTCATCAACATAAACTACGACGAGGTAGTTGCTTGTGTGCAGCCCGCGAGGGCGCTCTTTTTTCTTCGTATTACAAGTTATAGACCGTAGATGTTAAATTGTGCCGCCACGCAACAATACAGTGTACTCCGTGATGGTATTTAATGACGCTGTTTTGCGCATTCCCTCTTGGTCGGAAAATATTTTGACTGCTTATGCTGTTTTGTCTGTAATTGTGCAGTATGCGTTACCATTACGTAACGCGCAAGCATTTTGACAATATTTTCGTCGCCGTTCAAGCTTATGTTCTGCGTGACTGCTGGTGATTTTTTCAATCATATCATTAAGGTGTCGCTGTCATCACCCGCTTAGGAGATATTCTTTCTGTGGTGTACTAAAGCGGACGCTTTTTTGCCTTTTACCTAAGTTAAGTGTCCTAAATTCTGGAACCTTTGTTTTTCGGTCACTAGACTCACCAAGGCATGACCACGACACCAGACCCTGATGGCATTTCATATCTAACCTTTTTCCAATGCATCGTGACGAGGGTCAAGCGCTATCCGCCGATCACTGCAGCTCAAGCCTAACAACGGCATTTGACGAACGCCCGTGTCACCATTTTGACCACGTAAACTACTAGTAAATATAAGGTTAAACTAAGGCGCAGTGTCTTTTCCTGCGCCAAGCCTATCACATGTGCCCCCAAAGTTTCCCACTATTCTAACATGACAATTTTATCGCATGGTCCGGCTCTTCAACATTACGGAGTTTGCGGACACCGTTTCTGTCCAGCATGTGGACGGACATATCCATCCCATTGAGTGGGCCACTATTCATCATCGCTGCCTAATGTGCTCCACTGCAGGACGAAAAAATCTCTCATTGACCTCCAACCTGTTCCATTCCTGCCCGTTTTGTGTGCGCAGTTTACCCCCCAATTTTTCTCTTTTATTCATTCATCGATTTATTGGCCTTCTCCTTCTACACCAATCTCACAGTCATATTTCATTAATATCACAGCAAGAAATTTAGCATCAACTGGATTTTCCATGAGGCCATAACGACCGTCTTTCCTTCACTTTGGCCATAAGGGTAATTGCTATGTGTGACCATCTGTAGTAACATATATTCATTTGGAAAGTTGGCGCTACTCTTTGTTCTTTTTGAGGGGCTTGAATCAAACGTACGCTTATCTACCTAGGTGCCCGCAACGTCCCCGCACCTCTCTTCACAACCTTATGAACTGTGTCGAAGCATTGTCTTCGAACATTAGCTCGAGTGTCGCCTCCTAGCTCCCGTGTCGTCTCCCCGTTTTTGCAATTCTATTTACTGAGTCAAGACCATCAGTTTCTAAAGGCCCCTTCAAACACTCAGTCTGTGATTCTTTTTATCACAAAAACCCATATATTCGTGTGAAAGTGTAAAATGGCTGTCCGTATGCTAGTTTCTTTCTTTTCTTGCTGATCTTTCTCGATATACATTCCCAAACCATCATTTAACATCTTATTAAAAAATTACCAATCAGATACGTTCAGCTCTTATACTACTAAATTTGCTGATTAAACTCTATATAAATGTTTTCCCATTGACCAATGTGAACCTTCATTTGCGATAAACTGAGCAGAATTTTTAGTTACCCTTCACGATTTCGTCATGATCCTTAAAGGATGTGCATTATAGACATGAGCTACAGACATTGCCCTATCGGTCATATGAACGCTACCACGCCTCTCACCATGGATTTGTCTATTTTTCCTCATACAGGGTCAGTGGTGAGTCGTCATTTACCATTCCGAATATTTACATATTTCTAAAAATCTCGAGGTTGTGGGTTTAGATGCATTCACAGAGGGATGTTTTTTTTTCTGTTTGTATAGTGATTCCACTATTTCTACGTTCAAGACAAAGGACTCAAACAATCTTTCTTTAACCGTTACGGAGTGGTCGGCAGCACTTGCTTCCTTTCCGTAATATTTCCAAAAACGTAATAGAATGGCAGTATAAACTGCCATGCGATTACTATAACACCCTATAGACCCTTCGAAGCCTATAGACCAATGCTTTGCAGCGTAAACTACGTCTTCTCAGTCACGGCGAATAAATTCTGCGTATGCAGAACTACTTGCGGTATCCGCGAACGCGCAGGTGGGCGCCGGCAATTGTGGCGCGACTGCAGTTGCGCCTCACCGTCCTCAAGCATATCGTTGTAAATAGTGTTTCAACCTCCCGCGCAGTTGTCACGTGTTGCGATGACCTTGCACTGTGAATGACGCCAAAGCACCTATATGCGTGCATCACGCAGTGCAAGGTTGGCTTCTGTGGTGCGGCTTTGGCTATTTGTTGTCCCTCCTTATCTCGTAGTGCGGAGTCTGGTTTCACTTCATCAACTCACCATACCGCTTCCCACTCACACCTTTGCCCCGAATTGTACCCCTGGTTTTCTTCTGTGTTTGGTGTTTCCTTTCGTTCGCGTGGTACTGGCAAACCAACGCCATCAAACAGCACTAGCGGACTCCTAAGTGAGGCGCCTTCAAACAACTTCAGCAGATTAGAAACTGTGGGAGCTGGTAAATGTTGTTCTTGGTGTTCAAAGCGTCACAAAACAGGGAACAAGGCACAAAAAGGATGGCACGGTGCTACTTGCGACTATTGGTTTGTTTAAATGAATGCGTAATCTTCATGAAGGCTTGCTTTGATGAGTTTTATCTCGTCGAGAGGAACGCATCACGTCAGTCGTAGTCAGAATATATTGGTGCGTCAGTTCATTAGACCAGTAGCTGCGATTTGTCAGTGGGTCGTCTCTCTTGCTTTCTTCGTCCTTTTTTAAGCGTTTTTGAAAACCAAGATATAAGGTAACTTTACGTCACGGAGTATCATTCAAGCAGCTTGAAGCTTTATTTCGCAGTCTCATAACGAAAGAAGCAATGGGCTGTCCTTAGTGTGTGAGAAAAATTCGCGTTTGCTTCATTGGTAATTACTGAAAGTACGGGTTTCCGGATGGCAATGCTTTTCGGGTGGCTTTCCGGATGGCAATGCACGGACGACGCTCAGCGAATCTGTATAGATGATAGATTTAGGAATATGATGTTCAACTATGTGAATTACAACCAGAAAAATGCCATATGCATCTGCCGTAAAAATACTTGCATTTACATTCATGTTCTGCCTACATTAAAATTTGGTCTATGTGCAGCACAACACACAGCAGTGAACGCTTTAAACGCATCACTGAAAAACTCTGCTGCCCTGTATTTATCCTGAAGATACATAAAATGCTGCAAACCGCAGTTTTGGTTTCCTGTTGTTATTGTATTGTAATAAAGAAAAGTCACATAATTCAGGACGAAGATGCCACGGTGCTACAAGACAAGCGTGAGATGATTTTAATGTGTCTAAGAAGGAGGCCTGATGAATAGTCACCTCGTTCCTCAGTCTCTGCAAGAAGGAAACAGACATTTATTGGCGGTTAAAAAGAGTTCAGTTGCGGATGTATCAATAAAAAACCTGTTTAAAGGAGTGGTTATCATTGAGAATTTAGAGGCATATAGAACGTCAACATATGTTCGCTGGTACGCTAAGCACCATTTGTCACACTCTGCATAAAGACTGTTTACAGGACTAGTACGGAATAGCCACAAAAGAGGCGATGCCCCAAGTTGAGCACTAGCTCAAGCATTTTAGTGGTGTTTTTGTGGCCTACCCATACACAACACTTCCGTTGTCCAACCGTTACCCTACCAACTCGGCATAAAGGCGAAGCAGAAGTTGTGTGCCTGCACCGTATGATCGGGGAGATGGCACTTATTCATTATGTTGGGCATTTTGGATTGACTCGTTTTATGTGAGGGATGAATGTGAGTTTATCATGAAACCCACACCCAAAAACTTGTGTTCTTTGTTTAGTGGAATTTAATCACCAATAGTTTTATGTCGGGATCGGGCCGGATTCCCCGCCTTTTTGAGAATACAACAAAGGTACTTTTCGCAGGATTAAGTCTAAACCGTTTTCGTCTGCCGAGCAAGAGAGTTTGTTTACGCCAAGCTGGACCTGACGTTCGCATATGGACATGTTACAAGATTTGAAAGATATTTGAATGTCATTACATAAACCAAGCAAAAATAGAGGTTGGCAGTGCCTTTCCGAGCGAGTTGATCTTAACAATAAACAACGTGCAGCTCAAAAAAGCCATCTTCCTTGAGGCACGCCACTCTTCCGCACGTGATCTTTTGATAGTGCAGACCAAAACTCTGACGTGGAATGTTTGTGTAAACATGTAACTAGAAATAGTGTTCAGCATGTAACCTAAAATACCAAAGGATTTTAGGTCTCTACGAATGCCGGGGTGCCATGCCGTATCATAAGCCTTATTAATATCGAAAAATACTGTCATGCTGTATTGCTTATGCAGTATGCATCCTTAATGTTAAGCTCTAAAAAAACCAGTTGGTCATTAGTGGATCGCCGCGCCTGAAGCCTGCCTGGCAGCTCTCGAGAAGACCATTGTACTCTAGAAAGCACACGAGTCCTCCTATTGATCACCTTCTCGAGCAGCTTGCACAGGCAGCTTGTTAGGGCGATGGGAGGATAACTAGCAGAAGACAGATGATTTCTCTTCTTCAAAAAAGCCACTACTATGGCCTCCCTCCAAGACTCTGGAAGGTGCCCCGAACGACATATTTTGTTGTAGTGGTGCAAAAGTGATTCGGGTGTGTCTGAGTGTAAGTGTTGTATGATAGTGTACGTAATGTTGTCTCCACCTGAATCTGAAGACTTGCAAGTACTGAGATCAAGTTTCAGGTCACAAGGCGTGGAGGGGTAGTTATAGGAGGTGTTTGAATTATTATTACCCCTCAGGGACTTCTTTTAACTTGCTGTTTTGTATTTCATCAAAGTGTTTTTGTAGTGTCCAGAGATTAACACGTGGTGGAAGTGTTGGCCTGATCTTGACTGTGTCCCCTGTGTTGCTCACCAGGGGCAGGCTGTGTGCCTGTTGTCCCTTGAGTTTACATATACGTGTCCGTATTTTGCATGTGTCTGTGTTTGAGTTTACAGATGTGAGGAAGACATGAAAACAGTCGCTTTTTGCCTCACGGTGCACGCGCTTCCCGAGTGCTTTTGCCAGTTTGAAGGATACAAGGTTATCAGACGTGGAGCACCGGTGAAGGACACCCCACGCCTTGTTCTGGGCAACTCGCGCTCGCCTGCACTCCTCGTTGCACCAGGCCCTCCTTGGGTTGCGCGGAGCAGCGCATGCCTCGGGAATAGACTTTTTGGCGGCGTGGAGGATGTGCGCCGTGAGCAGTTGGGTCGCCTCTTCAACGTGCAGGTGTTATGACGATCTGTAGTGTGGTGTGGATGTTTCAAGAAGTGAACGTACTCCAGTTAGCTCTTTCCTCACTGAACCTCTTATGAAAGGGGGAAGTGTTTGCGCCTCTGCCTATGTGCCGTAAAAACCCGCGTGTAATACGAGTTTTTTTCCAAATTTTACTATGTAAAATTTGTGCCTCGTATTATATGTGGATCCCAAAGTTTTCAGCCGAAAATTTGCACTTTTCGTTTCGGTTTTAGCGGAGGGTGCACCATCTTGCGGTGGCGTTAGCTGGCTACTGCTTTTCTCAGCCGGCGCCATTTTGATTGTTTTGACCACGCGGAGGATCGGCACGTTCACCACAGGTCTATCACGATGTCGGTGCACGAAGACAGTATTCGGCTGCAATTTAAAGTTATTTTATGTGCCGAGACCATCAGGAATCGCGCCGCAGGACGGCAGTTCGGCGTCACCGAAGGCATCGTTCGCGGGTGCAGAAAGCAACTGGTGCTTGACTGGATAAAGTCTGTGTGGGTGTCGGCGGCCTGGAGCACTGTTGGGGGTTCCCGTCAGTGCTCGTGTTGGACGCCTTTCGCTGCCACCTGGCCGATTCCGTGAAGAAGTTGTTGCGCGAACCCCGCACCGAACTCATTGTCATTCCAGGAGGAATGACATCCCAGCTGCAACCGCTAGGCGGCTGCATCAACAATCCTTTCAAAGATTGCACCAGGTCCTGCTACCAAGAGTGGATGAGGTCAGGAGACCCGTAAGTGACAGCTACCGGATGGCTGACGCGGGTTTCTCCAGCGTTGCTTTGTGGCTGGATCGCGGATGCGTGGGCCAGCATCCCAGAGGAGCTCGTCAGTCGCTCTTTTAAGAAATGGGCCTCTCGAATGCCCTTGATGGTGAGGACCACTTTCTGTGGGAAGACATTTCCGACAAGGCGACTTCAGGAGACAGTGGCAGCGAACCTGACGATCACTGAACGGACGTCGGGAGACAGTACCAGCGAGAACTCACAATGACTGAACGGGAACTGCAGTGCAAATAAATGTTTTCTGTGCTCTTTACCTCGCATTATATGCGGATGAAAACTTTTTTTCTGATTTTACTCTCCCCGAATTACACCTCGTATTATACGCGGGTCCGTATATACACGAGTTTTTACGGTATGTCAATTTGGTGTGGAAGTGGTCACTACTATATAGGTTTGTGTCCACATGCCACTCAAGAAATGGGAAAAGAACTGCAGAGCAAAGAGCCAAGTCAAGATGTGAATAACTGTTTTGTCCTACGGTATAATATGCAGCTTTGTTTTTTAAATGCCATGATCCGGATGATGTTAGGAATTTTTTTTAATAGGCCACCTCGGCATCTGTGCGGGAACAGCACCTAAGGAATTATGTTCATTTAGGTAGTCTAAGACGAAGTATGGTTAAGGTAGCGGATCTATGAGGGCCTCAAAGTCAGTGTTCGAAAGTTGGTAATCTGGAGGGATGCAAAGGGAGGATACCATCATTAACCTATTATAAATTATTATTCGTATCCCGACAGCTTCCACTGCGGTGTTTAGGTGGATGGTGTGACACGCTAAGGAACTTTGTGCTACTATGGCCACACCACCTGAAAAATAAGTGCAAGTGTGCCTGTCTTTTTGAAATACCAAGTAGCTATTCAAGAAGTTAGTATGTATACTATTTAGGTGTGTTTCCTGAAGACACATGAGACTTGGCTCATCTGAATAAAGTTTCTCGTACTCATCATCTGATTGTTGATAAGGCCTCTACAGTTCCATTAAATGATTTGTCTGTTCCCATTATTTACATTAAGAATAACTGGAGTGTGTGTGTGTGGGGCGGGGGGTGTTCGTGTTTTGTATTTCGTTTCGGGGCTTGTACGCTCGGAAGGGGCTTCATGGGCATTTCTGTCGGATAGGATGTCGGAGGCCGCTCCTCGCGCGGCGTTGCATTCAGTAACGCCCGACATCCATTTCCTCGTCAGATGTCAGAGGGGTGCCCTGGGACCGGGCCCCCCGGACTTGGCCCCCCTTCGGAGCCCTTCGTTTCACCCGCCACCGCCGAGGGCGTCCAGGCCCAGAGGTGGCACGGGTGGTGCGGTGGCGGTGGGAGCCGATGCGGCGCCCCCAGTGTCCATCCCCTCGGAACCCTCGAACGCAAAGAAGTAAAGGGATTTTGCGGCGGAAGCGGCACTGGCCCCCGACGGAGCCGGTTGCAATCACAGCCGCTGCTGCCTCAGCCAGCGGCGTGATGACTGGTTCGGCTGCCTGAAGCAACCAGCGAGGGGCGGGGAAGGAACCCGGTCAGACTGGCTGAACTGGGTCCCTGTGGAAACCAGACGCCCCTCCGACCCCCGGCGAGCTGCGTCGACGTACTTCTCCAGAGGAAAAGAGACGAACCTCTTTTTTGCCTCTGGGAATGTGATGTTCTCAGTGACCTTGATGTTTATTATCTTTTTTCAAGTTAAATTTTTCACATTTACGGGAGTACGATGCATGCGGCCCCACGCAGTTCACACAAGTGAGGGTGCTAAATGTACAATTGTTGCTCGGATGATGTTGTCTGTTCATTTTTCAGAAGTTGTTCGGCCACGGCAAGAGCTTGTACGTTGCCCAAACTGCTGGCACATAAACAGCGCCGTGGGTTCGGGATGTAGGGACGTATTGAGCACCAGATAAAACCTGCATTTATAGGTTGTGGGTGTTGTACTGAACGGTCAGAAGTCAAGACGATGTGCTTAGTGGGAATATCTGTTTCGTCTCTGCGGATGGTGATGCGTCTCACGGCAGTGGACACCCTGATCCTTCAAGCCCGAATGGAGATCCGCAATCGTTTCGTTCAGAAGATCTGGCTCGGATATCACACTCTGCAACCTGTTGCGGCTCTAATGGGTTGTGACCCAGATGTCTAGATAAGCCAGACTAGTCTGAGCTAGAAGCTTTGTGGACTGCTGCTCGTCGTCTACCTCGATGAAGAGTTCACCAGTGCTTTGTTTTGCCCTAAGCAATTTTCTAATTATAGCTTCATGGTATTTTGTGACCAAGAAGACTTACAGAGATGCAAGAGAGTGGATGGAGTGAGGGACCTCCATGACCAAAAATCCAGTGTAATTATCCTGTTCAGTAAATGTTAAGATGGCAATGGGGGCAAATATACGTTTGGTGCGGCCCCTTTTCAAGGACCGATCATGGTTTTGGGGAGGAGGATTGAAAATACCATATGCATTACATAAAAACAGGAGATTGGGGTAACTTTCTTTGCTCGGGTTACCCTGATACCGAGTGAGGTCTCCGAGTTCCCTGCCTTGTAAACAGTCAGGAACCCATCAGACGGAGCTTGACCTGGGCTCCGACGGCCGCCGTTTGAGGTTTCGACCCTTCACCTTAAAACTAACTACAGGGTTGGTTACAGCGTGAGTATGGGGGCTCGGGTTCAGCGGTGTCAGCAATACCATCACCAGCAGATTATTCAAGTGCCCCGTGCGGGGGCTTTTGAGCATGCTCAAGATGACCAGTTGGTTAAAATTAGCCGATAGCAATTTACTACGGCACGCCTAATTTTCCACATGTGGCTTCGTCGTGCAAAATCGCGCAATCAATGTGTCTACGCACGCATCGAACGCATAGCCTAAGAAATGCCATTCGGCGATACCAGAGTATTTCTTTAACCAAAATTCAACAAAGTGTTTTTCCTATTAGTATTTCGTGTTTGCAATTCTTTTGGTTCTGCTTTCGTTTTTATGTACTGCCAAATGGTATTTACCATGTCACTGCCCGTGAATACAGTTGAAAATTTCTAATATTTGGTTTAGTTATTCTGACCTAGCTTACATTAATGCCAACAGGTGAAAATGAGAAGCTAGCTACGGGGTGGACAAAAGTTGTCAGCTCCTGATCTTCTTTTTTAAGGGTACTCAAGATAAAATCTGCATTAGCAGCCACTTTGTAAAACTAATTGAAGCACGAAAGTTGCCCAATTTATTGTTAAGGTTAGCACAAACAAGTGTTTGCGTAAAATGCCCTTGTTTGGGCTAGAAAAATATTCCCGAATATTGAAACTTTTCGATGTTTCCCCGTGGTAGCAATCCAGTATACCAACTGTTCGGGTTGGTGTAACCTCAGCAAAATGTTTCTTTTCGGCTTTAGTATATAGAGTCCTAAAGGAATTTCTAACGGACGGGTGGCCATCGCAAAGGGAAAGTTTCAAAGGCAACTCGCGGCCCTTTTTATAAATAATGAATTCTCCACATATTGTGCCGAGGCGCAAAGGATCAGTCAGTTACATGCATTAAGTACTCTCCATGTTTACCTGCCTTAGAAACTATACAAAACCCAGAATGCTTCAAGAGCGTGGAGTCTATACGGAATACAACGCAGTGAATCCACAACATACCCTCTTTTCAGACTTTCCCAATGTCGTGTGTTGCGAAACAACTTTAAGCATTAGAGCGCCGATTTCAACTTTGCCGTAACACGCCTCCTAATTTTTCAATCTAAGCTTGCACAACACAAAGTATACCAGAATAACAGTGGTTATGGCTCCCTAATAGAGTTCTACATACAGCTGCGCTGCGTATCGGGCACTTGAAAAGTGAGAGCACCGACAAAAACTTCCTGCATTGTTCTGCAGTCTGGTCACGTCAATGGGGTCGTTTTGTGTTATGTTAAGGCAGGACGCGCCAAACGTTTTTTGTTGCGACAGGTTGTAGTTGTGAGGTTCCACTCACTAACTTTTTGGATCGTTCTATCAATGCTGGTTTGGCGATGAATTTTTTGGTGTATTTTCTTTAATGAAGGAATTCGACAATTCAATTGGTACCAGTAAAGTGTTCACTTGAATATTGCTTTCGTAAAGGCTGAGGGTTTCACAAAAACGGGGTTCACATAAGTTATTTAGGGCGTGTGCATCAAGTTATTTATTAAAACATTTTGAGAATTTTTCACAGCTCGCTATGCACTCCATATTGTAGCAAATAGTCATCGTTTGTTTCGGGTTGTTTTACAGGATTCTTAAGAAACTTGTTTTTATATGCTTGTTTCGGTGACAAAACATGGCCGCATCACCTATTTTCTTGAGCGCAGTTTTCGTGCAGTATATCAGCAAAAATAAAAGGCTTAAACAATTTTTGGCGCCACTCCCTATTCCTAAGCAAAACGTTCTTTCATATTTTCACATGATTCTGTCAAGGAGCGCGGTTCATAGCGTTATTCATTACAGGACTCAGTCGGCTCTGGCTTTTTGGTAGTGTGGCTGAAGTTGAATTGGGTGCGCGATACATACAACGCGGCAAGCCATTTCGATGACGGTGTTTTTTACCCTAAATGTGACATATGTTAAGTCCTTTTTTTGTATTGGTTAGGCGAGCGAAAAGCTGAGTTTACTTCGGTTAAGCCTATACCACAAAACCCGCGTTGTTGTTTGAAGTATAATTTGGCCCTTCCGCCAGCGACGTCCCAACGGCAGTGTTCTCCGCTCCTCCGGCAGTACAGAAATAAAATATATCCGCTGGTATGCGAAAGCCACATAGAGACAAAAATACGCAACCAAGACAGAGGATAGCATAAAAAAATCAGTGACGACACAAAGAACTTGCGTCGCAGATTTGCTTTCACCATCCTCCCGCTCGTAATACAAAGGAAAACAAGAATCGGACTTGTAGACGTCAAATAAATGCTAAAATTGATTGCATGGCCAAGTGGACTAGAGGAAAAGGAAGAACGAGTGGCAGGAAGAGTGTTTCGGATGCATGGCCGTTGAATATGTTGGACCCAGGTAGCGTCGCTGCGTTAAACCGCGACGAAATCATACCACTCCCCTTTAACACGGTGCCTTGAAACAAAGCTGCCGCTATTCTTCTCAGGGAGCTGAGGTCTAAACGGTGGCAGAAGCTTCTAATGAACGGCATCACCCTGGTCCATACCTTTTGATGTTGTGTCGTTTGGAAATACGTAAAATTTTGAAGAATGAGTTTTTATGACTTTAAAAATCATTTTCAAACATCTTTATAATTTAAATTCAGATATGATTGAAAGAATGCAGACCTTTATCCTGTGTGATTGTAATAAGCATCATTGATTTAAAGCGAAGGCATGAGATACTCAAAGAAAAAACTCCGCAAGTTGTATAGCGGATAGCCCCAAGATTGCGCGCTCCTCAAACAAGCATTTTTGGAAATGAGGGTACTTGTTTTAATAGGAAAACTTCACGTGCCACGTGGGGAAATTACGTGAGCTGTAAATTGGCCCAAATTCTAACCGGTGCCCCTTAAAATAAACGCCTATGCAGAACAGCGGACATTCACTTGCCAAGAGAGCTGCCTTACTCTTGGTGGAATGAGCTTCCACTTAGTTAGCGCCGGCGTTTTTACTGATACTATGCACTTTAAATCAGCAAGTACGCGGCAAGGTAAGTAGAAGAGGAGGGAAAATTGCAAAATCTAAAGCAGTACGCGGGACCTTTGCTTATACATGGCATCGTATTTCAACAGATTGCAAAATAGATATGTATATGGTGAATACAGAAAGTCACAATGCTTTCAAAATCAGGTCAACTCAACAAAAAATTCCAGTTAAACGACGCATGTGGAGCTACCAATAAAATATTGTCGTCCTTTAAAGCGGCCGCCATCCGTCGTACAACTTTCCGGGAATGTGAATTCAGGTGCATTTTACTGCCGCAAAAGATACGACAGCACATTTACAGTTACGCACAGGTGTAGCGCTCGCGAATGTGAAACTTCCTACCGCTTTTTCAAGTCTATGGCACCGTGGAGAAGTAAATTCATGAAAACTGTAATGTAATTTATATTCAAATACCTTGCGTGTGGGTAGTTTTAGACGTTCGCGTAGGGTAAGAAGTAAATTCCCATTACATGTAAACTGCTTAAGTGTGGTATGCCTACAAAGTTGTCAAAAAGAGTACCGACATGCTACAACTAGGTACGCCATATATGTTCAAATAGTGCCCAACTATTACATACCTGCCACCCTTTAACTTTGCATGTTGTAGGTAAACCGATTAGGCACCTGGAACATCAGCTAGATATGGTACAAAGAAAGACATTTGATTGTTAGGCGTGTTGTTATATTTCTATGGTTTTGCGGGACGTGTTTAAAAATCTCTTTCATGTGTAACTCAGTTCTAAATTATCATACAGTAATGCAAGCACATTTCCAGCCCTTACCCGCAAGTTACTTTTTAGGCACACAACACACGAAATGAATCGCAAACAATTTACTCTATAAGGACAACACTAGGTATAAATTGTGTGAACGTTACGCAGAAAGTTGGGAGAAAATTGTTTGGTACACCTGTATTTTACTATCATTTTTTCAATTGAGAAAAATATCCTCAAAAGAGCATGTGTGCAAACGTGCACATTGCACAAAGGAAGAAGTCCTGTGAAAAGAAAACATTTTTTGTAATTTCTACTACAATTTGTTTCCAATAGTTTTCTGTTCTTATTATGAGATAGCTTTTCAAACTTCCATCAACCAATTTTAAATGCTAGCACTTCATGGTCGCTACACATTTTTTACTGGGCCGTTATTCGTCTTGAAGCCCAAGAACTACCAAAAATGAGATGAAGAACAATAGGTAATATCACCAAAATAAATGTGTTCGTTCGGTTTTTTTCTACCAGTATTCCAAAATTCCTACCTCTATAACGTTAGAGGCTTAATCACGAACTTAATCACGAACGCTTAATCACAAACGCGTAAGACATGAAGGTATACAAGGTGTACGCACCCTTCACGACCATAACGAAGGTCTAAGTCCACAAGTGCGGACGGTTTGGTAGGTCGTTTCTGCTTCAACAAAATTTACTCGGTCAATCTTGCTATAAGTGTGAGCTTCGTTTGTTCTTTTGGAAGTCATAATCAATGGAATTGGCGGGCCTTAGGCTGTGGCATGTCTTTTTGTTCAAGCAAGTGTTGCCACGAACGGCGAACGCTTGAGTCTTTCTCGTTTCGAGAAATTTTTGCCACGATGTCGGCGAGTTTTTTGCTCAATTTCGCCAATCTCCCAAAGTGCATATGTTTGGCTTTACAAACGCGTACAGGAGAGGCTGGGCGGTTGCCGCGAAGCACGCACACACGAACACTAGGCTTTTTTTTGTATTTGTTACCTTCAGCTCCTAGGCGCGCGCGCTTGAATATTTCTTGGTATTTTTAACTGCGGACACAAAAATTACGATTTCTTACAGCTTGGCTGTTAAAAAAATCGTCGTTATGTTAATATGCACAACTGAAACGCCTTCTGCATAGCTTACGAATGCTTGGCATTGACCTGTTGCTAGTTGGTCTCTCCTGCTGCTGGCATTTATATCAACTAGTATGTTACATTAAATGCTGATGAAACATCGCAGAAATGTTGGAAAATAAAAGAAAATGCGCTCCCAGTGCTAAATGTCAATCTGGATATTGTGATTGCTATACATGAGAACAACCATGCGGCACGCCATAGCATTTCTCTGTATTTTAAAAAAGTTCTTTATTACAGTACTGGCCCCAACTACTGTATGAATTTTGTACAATTTTTTGTGAAATTTTGTATCTAAGTTTTTTGAGATCTTAAGATTTAACTTATTACAAACACTGTGGTATTTGACAGGTGTAATTTCTTTGGTATTTTCTAGAATGTGTTTTCATTGACAGTTACGGGACCAGTGACCTTTGCTGCAGTTTTAATGTGTTCTTTGAAGTTATTACTCGAATTGAAGAAAAATATCCTTCGTATCTGTTTCCAGTGTAGTGCCAGCAAATGGGCACTGCAAATCATTGTACAAATGCACGTGCTTTAAAACAAAGTGTACACCGCTGCTTGGAATGGGTAACCCCTGGAATGGTTAAGGACCGGCATTTGCAAAACAACAAAAATCGCATGGACAGAAATACCTTAATCACATTTCTAATATTCCAAGTCAACCAGATTTGACATCAAAGTTCCTATTGTGGTTCTCGAATAATGTGTTGTGTAGTGTAGTACACAATAAAAAGTGAAACGGAGCACCTGGTATTTTATTATATAATTCAAGCTACATGTACTGGGTAAACAATCCCCTAGTTATGTCACATGTACAGCTGAAGCGTGCGGGTATGTCCCAACGCTGAGAATAAAATCTTGTTCATCAAGGTAAACTATTCGCTGTATTTGCAGACTGAAGGTTGGAACTGCACAGTATATGCTATATTTTGTATCTGAACTTCAATCAGGGCATAATGTACAGTTCTACTTCGAATTTATAAGCATACTGAACGACAAAGCAAAAGATGAGTTACTCCTTTTATTGGGGTATATACATATCCCACACTTTGTTTTACTTTATGATATAAAAGTTAAACTGATTGTAGGAAAATTTGACAGAAAACATTTTTTAAGCGTTCGTGGCAAGCATACTTACGAAAAAAAACATGGGAATTGCTTTTCGGTGCTTTGTGGTCGAACTGCAGTTAGGCACGCGTCTGGAGAATTGGTGTACACAGCTCAAAGGTCTGTGGGCAATAACATTGACGCGAATCTAATGGAGTATATTCCCATTGATTGATAATGGCTGTACATTTTTCACGTGCACAATCGCACGCCTAAAGGCAATAATAAAAATTCATATTAATATAATAATTTTTGTTGCCTCTAATAGCAAGTGTGACTCATTTTATTTTGTTCTCTACGGCCCCCTGATCACTTCGGACAAGAAAAACAATTACAACCCCAAAAGAAGATTGTTTCAAAATTACCTAAACATTCCCTCAAGCATATGTATATGTATATGTTCGCAGTGAGTTGTCAGCCCTTGCTACATCCCGAAAATACTGTTGCGACTCAGTAACAAAAACGCACAAAACATTGTATACAAAAACTAATGCAAACATTCTTGAACTCAAATCGATAAAGTAACAGAGAACAGCTCTTCGTAAACGACACATAATAAAAGTTCTGGTATCTCCAAATTGAAGCAGTTGGACTCCCTACCCTGTTATAGCTTAAATATTGTAGAAATACTGCCGGATAGCAATAATTATTCTTCAAAACATAGTTTCACGCTCTGCAAACACTTCAAGAACGCCATTTTACCAAAGCGTTAGTTATAGGTGTTATGAGTGCTTCATAATATCTGCTCTTAACCATAGACGTGTTGTCGACCTTGTAACGTGTGAACGAATTGTAAACGTCATTTTTGCGTTAGTCGAGATAAGAAATAATTTTCTAGGTAGCCCACGAAACCCTTAAACAAAGATGTACATTTCAATAGATAACGCAGGTGTGATGTCGTCGTTTCAGTTTACATATTAGCGGCATACGAGATGTGTTCAGGCTGCCGATGCTATGATCTACTACTAAAAAACGTACAACCTAAAAGCCCTCACGCTCATTTAGGTGCAGAAGGTGTGCTACAGTGTAACATTGTTAAGCACATTGGCGGGCTGGGGCGAGGAAAGAGGGAAAGGGAAGGCACTATGCACGTGCATAAAACCTTTGGAGACGTTGTGCCACTCACAATCCCTCCACGGCAAAGAAAAGAAGGAAAAGAACGAAAAAGCAAAGTTTCATAGTAACAGGAGATACGGTACCATGGGTGACAAGATCTTTCCTAAAAAGCCAAGCAATTAACAACCTCACTCTATTGTAAAAAAGACCTAGGTGGGAAGATGAATCAAAAACGAGGACTATTCACGTACAAGTATATGTATATATACATATCTATATCCATCTATAATATATATATATATATATATATATATATAATATATATATATATATATATATTATATCAAGGTTGCAGTCGTCATTGCCAGTGCTATTCGGCTGTTTCCAACAAATTTCATATTGCCGAATGACGTGTGTTTGTCATGTTTCTTTGTTGTAGTGATAAAAAAGCGAAAATATAGGTCTAGAAAAAATCCGCCGTTTTTCCGGGAGCGGGAGTCGAACCCACATCTCCGCATAACGGGTGCGGTGCACTAGCCATTATGCTTATTACCTTTTGCACACACGTAATACAAGTCACGGATAAATTAAAAACCGCCTTGCAAACTTTGGCTGACGGAAGGACTTAAAATAAACATCAAAAGTACATAGCTCTCCAAAACAGGCAGCCATTCAAGTTCGGGGTCCTGTAACTTGTACACTTCATACAACAACCTGACATTTTGAGCAAAATACTAGCTTACAGTGAGCGCATTGGGGTCCGCATGTCGCACAGCCATTCTGGACCTCCACATGGCATGCAAACCTATCGCCATGATCAAATCATACGGGACTTCACCTTCACGCTCAACCGGAAGGAACCGAATGCCATGCGCTGAAATGGGAAGGTCTTTTTTTAACGTTCTCTGTAAAACGTCCCAAAAAAATACGGGGTCCCAGCACTCCACAAAAACACGTTCCACTGTTTCGGCTTTCGCACACAGCGCACAGATGTTTTAACAAACCAATAAACAGCCCCTTCTCCTCCATCCATGTTTTAACTGGCAGCGTTCCTGTATGTAACTTGAAAAAGAAAGTTTTCATGGATACTGGGACTGCCAGTTTTTTCACACGGGATAACACATCCTGCCCAGGGCCAGAACTAAATAGTTCACGATAGCTTGGTACGGGGAACAGCATCTCCCTCAAATTATTTGTAAGGGTCTTTCTCGAAACAGTGGCTAAATATTCTACCGAAAATCTCACACTAACAAAACGAAAGGACTCAACCACTTCCTTCATATAGCCTTTCACGGCACCTCATGTATCACTTACAGAAGAAACAATATACATAGGCAAGGCATCTACTAATGTAATGTGCATTAAAGTGCGAAGAAAGGGATCACGTGTATCACGCAGAAACATAAACCGGCACACAAGCTGGCGAACAAATACATAACACAGGCCAACACGCCCATGCCTTACTCGGCGAAAAAGGTTACTCCGACTGGAACGCTCCCGCACCGATGACCACATAAAGACTGCGAATACTCTGTGCATTCGCTGCACGTGGACTCGTGAACAATGAAGCACCTGCAACACATACCACAGCTTTGCCATAAGAAAAAGGTGGCATACCGTGGCTCGTGCGAAAACCGACAATGCGCGACCACCCGACTTTGTTGGTTTTTCGCGCAGCTTCGCCGTTTCGGATTCCCAGTACTCGCCGCTATCCTGATAGCGATCCAGCGGAACTCCGAGATAACGCGCTTGTGTACGCGACCAAGACACGTTTTCAAATACAGATGGTGTTGACCCCCACTCCCCGTGAAAAAAACCAGCACACTTGGCCCAATTAACACAGCTGTTAGTAAGACTACAAAATTCCTTCGTTATCAATATAGCTGCGCTTACACTTTCCTCGTCTTCAAAAAAACCGCCACATCACCCGCGTATGTTAGTAACTTCACTTCGCTTGTGTATAAATTAAAACCACGTACTCCACTGTCATTATTTACTCTTAAACAAAAAGGTTCCAAATAAATTGCAAACAGAACAGGAGATGCTGGACATCCTTGTCGCACAGAAGACAGTACAGGAATACTTCCCGTGACATTCTTGTTGATTATCAGTTGCGTGCAGCAGTGAGAGTACGCCATACGCACTCCCTGTATTATCACATTACCAACATTTATATGCTACAAAATACAAAAAAGAATCTCATGGCACACTCGGTCGAACGCTTTCCGAAATCATTTTGAAACATAGCGACCTTTTTAAGAACATATCGCAACACTCCAGCACACTGCGCGCAACATGAACATTTGTAACTATACTCCTCCCCTTTATGCCACAGGTCTGATGCGGCCCTACTACACTTGTTTTAACACTCTGCAATCGTTGTGCTAAGATCTTTGTAAGAATTTTGTAATCTACATTGGCCAATGTAATCGGCCGGTGCCCAGAAACCGACTGAAGTTTAACACGATCTTCCGATTTGGGTATGAGGACGGTATGTGTGCCACAAAAAGACCGCGGCAATACCTTGGACTCGTACGCCTCGCGAAAGCTCATAAATAAAAACGGAGTACTATATCTGAGAACATTTTATAAAAATCCGCACAAAGCCCGTCAGGTCCTGGCGACTTACCTACTTTTAACTCCGATATTGCCGTCTGAATTTCGCCAAGCGATATTGGTCGCTCTAAGTCCTCCCTCACAGCATCTTCCAACCTTGGCATGGCTGTAAGAAAGTCTCGCTTGAACTCATCAGTTTTTGGAACAGTGGGGCTAAACAACTCTGTGTAATGTTCTTGAAACGCACTTTTTATTTTCTCTTTGTCAGTGGTAAGCGCGCGTCGCCAATATATTTCCTCGATACCATTGCCCCTCGCGTACCGCCCTTCGTCTTTTACCGCTCGCTTTGTTGGCGCTTCACCGGCCAAAAACACTTCGGCCCTCGCCCTCACGGTCGCTCCCCGTTATCTTCCTGTATCGATGGCTTCCAGCTTATTTTTATTGGTTCTGATATCTTCTTTCTATGCCCCAGGCATTTCGCATTCGAGTTCTAACTTGTGTCGCAGATTATTTCATAGTTTGTTTTCCACTTCCCTTTCTTGCCGTTTAAGCACTGTCCCCTTCTCCATCGCTACCATTTTGCATTCCTGTTTGAATAACCTCCCACCTTTACCGGCAGCTGGTGATTTCGTCGTTTGTTTGTTTTTCTGCAATTTCCTGTACTCTATCCGTAAATGTGGTGTCTTTTAATAATTATACCATAAATTTCCAAAGTTCCCAGCTGAACTTCTTACACTCCTCCCTCATTTCCCCAAACACAAATGAAACAAGGCAGTGGTCACTAAAAGAGACACTATCGACCGCGTAGTTCTTACACGCCGCAGCGAACTCGAAAGATACGTATGCACGGTCCAGCCGCGCATGGCTCGTGCCCGGAAAGTGCGTGAATTTTAAAGCATTTCTGCTCCCTGCGCAGTGCGCTACATCTTCTAGTTCGCAGTCTTCAAGAACTTCTGTCAGGTCCCTTGCACTCTGATCATTTGTCCGCGGCGACACATTTCTGTCTCTTCGTTCACACACACAATTGAAGTCGCCCAATAAAATTACTCTTTCTTGCAGCTTTAAATAATCAGACAACTCTTCAAAAAAAAACCGTCCTATGCCGTGTAGCATTTGGTGCATAGATACACACTGCACGAAATTCTACTCCACAGTAGTTGAAATAACAACACACAATCCTGCCAGTTTCGCTCGACGTAACTGTTTGTACACGAATACCAACTGAATTTCTAACCAAAATACAACACCCCGCTCCCCCCCCCCCCCCACGAAGTTTCCACAGAATGACTCACGCAAACGCTGTAGCGGCCACTAAAGGGCCTTATCATGCTCTCGGTGCTGCTTTCACTTTCTATTTTTGTTTCTTGAATTGCCATTACATCTATTTCTTTTTAGTTCATAATCCTTCGTAGCTGATACTGCTTGCGCCTAGCCCCAAGCCCTCTTACGTTTAAAGTAGAAATGGGAAGCGGCCTATTTAAAATAGCCATAATATCGAATTAAACACACTGAGAGCAAAATACAACGACCAGCTCAACGAACCCTCTTCTTCTGAAGAAAACTCAGACAGACCACGTGTAACAAACTGTCAAGTTACTTGTAAATACGGAGAAACGAACGTACCCAGCACAGATTAAAGTAAACCATTTCGAGGTCCTTCTCATTTTCCACAGAGCTGAAGTACGACAAGCTTCAACTCCTCAATTTCGCCTATGTGGGCGTGCCTAGGAGTAACACACCTGGCCACTGGGATATTTTGGGAGATCATGGGAGTTTTTGTATTGGCGTTCGTATTATTTCAAGTTCAATCCTTGTGCTCACTAAAACTGTCTTTTCCTGACACTGTCTTTATCAGGACTAGCTTATTCGTGACTAGCCTCACCGATAAAAATATGCACCTAGGTTATGGGTCAAAATGCTGAAAATATCAATTATAATAACCCTATTTTCGGATTTTATGTGCCACTGGGGTTGAAAGTGCACCTTAGTAAAGAGAGACGGGGAACTGCGGAGGCCTTTCAATTTTTGTCTCGCTTCAAACTTTGAAATCACAACACACAGCCCTGCCAGTTTCGCTCGACGTAACTGTTTGTACACGAATACCAACTGAATTTCTAACCAAATACAACACCCCCCCCCCCCCCGAAGTTTCGACAGAATGACTCACGCAAACGCTGTAGCGGCCACTAAAGGGCCTTATCATGCTCTCGGTGCTGCCTTCGCTTTCTATTTTTGTTTCTGGAAAGGCCATTATATCTGTTTCTTTTTCCAACGCCGCCTGTATTAACATTGCCAGACGCGTCGCGCGCTTTTCAATGGGAAGGGTAGGGACGCTTAGTTCAGGCACTGATCCGCTATGTGACGCGTGCCGGCGGACATCTCGCCTTACGTCACTGCTCGCCAGTCGCGAACGCTGCACCCACTTCTACGACGTGTGTCTGTCAGTTTGCCTGTTGGGCTTCAAGGGCCGTTTCGCTTACATCTTAGACGCGACGGTGCGCTAGTTCTTCGGCGCACTGGGGATCTCGTTCAACGTGTTGCTCCCTTCATACTTGCTGCATTTTTCCAAAGATAAATACGGAGGCGGACTGAAATAGTGTAAGAACATACTGATTGTCGGGTACACATATAGCTAACAGAAAAAAGATATTTTCTGCTGGGGCAGCCATTATTTTACTGATGTTTTTCTTTCTGGAGTATATAGAGAAGAAAAACTTGCGTGCAGGTTTTTTGTTCAGGCGCTCACTTTTACGATTACTTTCGAACAATATCACGTGCTTGTAAACTTCAGAAACTTATAGGAAACAAAAGGATAAGCAGCTGAGATCCCGCCACGCTGTGCGGGCGCTTCTACAGTACAGTCCTCAATTTTAGAAGTGCGTACCGATGCGGAGTGCCAACAGCGGGGTCAAAACAATACCTAAATGCGGAGGGGATAGAGGTGGGATGCCCCACTCAGAAAATTTCAGGGCCTGTGATCCGAGTAGATAAGCGCGCAAGCCGGTATCAGACTGCGGCAGCGCAAGGGATTTTGATTCGTGACAAAGGAAGTTTTAACAGTGACAGACCTAGACAGACAGGCATGGTGAAAAACAAGAAGGTAGGAGCGCCGCCTCGGGAACGCTAAACAAACTTTCCACTATTTTGCATAGTTTCCGAGAAGCGGCGCTGGCTGGCGGACACGAAAGCATGCTAGAAGGCTACGGAGCGGGGAAGGGTACGAGAGAGCAACAGAAGAGTGGCTGTTTGGCCATTTTTCGCTCACGCGTTAGGCAATGTTTATACAGGCAGCGTTGCTTTTTCATCCATAATCCTTCGCAGCTGATACTGCTTGCGCCTAGCCCCAAGCCCTCTTACCTTTAAAGTAGAAATGCGAAGCGGCCTATTTAAAATGGCCATAATATCGAATTAAAGCACACTGAGAGCAAAATACAACGACTAGCTCAACGAACCCTGGGCTCCAGTGTAGCGACGGCGGATATTCCGTGTGCGTTGCCGTGCCCTTGTTTGTAGACTCCCCGGAAACGGCTGTTCGCTACGCTGCGCTGCACGGAGAGAATCAGGGCGCATTGTTCGCGTTGCACAGCCGAAAAGGGACGTTACGTTATGTGTCCGGTGGCTTCCTGGGCCGCTCCGCGTTGACGATGGGTTTCACTTTCACCGACGCCCATCGAGCATGCGTCGGAGCCTTCGGCAGGGGTTCCTCACCGCTCGGCTCGGCGGTGCTGGCCTGTTTTCCCTCAACATATTCCCTTGTACGTTTTGAAGAGCCAAAAAAGAACACCTGTCATCTCAACTTCTTCTTCCATGCTTTTCTCTCCCTCCAAAGCGAAGAGTGGTGCTTCGGTCACGCCCGCAGCGTCCGTGGCGATTTGGTTGCCCTGAACGTCCGGGACTTCGGTGGGCGTTTCTCCTACGGCAGGCGGTTCGGCGCTCGGTGCCACGGCGGCTGCAGGTTCAGGGGGCGTTGCTTCCTTCACCGCGTCCTCGTCCTCTTCCTTGCCCTTCGAAGCGCTCTCCGCGTCTTCGGCGTCCATCACGTACTCGGACTTGTGGTCGTCGTCCCCTGGTCCGGCCACGTTCGCGTAACTGCGGACGCACTCGCTATCGCTGTGGCCGTCACGGCGGCACCACCCGCACCGTGGGACGCGGCTGTCATGCGAAGAAATCGCATCGGCAAAAAGGACCAGCACAAGACGAAAAGACAAAAAAAAGCGACGAGAAAGAAGACGCAATGCACGCGGCGCCCAAATTTATCGACACCGTCCACGGCGCCAAGGGCTCGCGACCATGGCACGAGCTTGCGCCGACGACCAGCCAATGGGAAGCAGCCAGCGACAGCGCCCGGAGGGCAGGCGTAATCGTGTTGGGAGAGCATCGAGAAGAGTGGAGCGTGACCGGGATGCACGGCAGTCGGGTGACCGGACCCGTGTCGTGCCCAAGGAGGTCCTCCACCGGCACAACCTCAAAGACATCTTCTCCACAAGCGAATCGTGTTACCGGGCAACAGTGAAAACCAGCGGACCCCGAGACAGCTGCGTTCGCCACAACGGTGACGGGAGCTCGGAGCGCGCTGCACTGCCACGGCATCGACCCACTGCGTAAACATCTCAACGCTGCCGCAGACCTGTGCCGGTAGTATCCACGCACTGCGTCCTTTACCTTAATTCCCGGACCGTGACTTTTTTTTGTTTGTTCAAACCCGCTTTGGTTTTCTATACCGCCTTTGCAACAGTCTCAATTGTTCCCCATTTGTTATTCATTCCGCTTTGCACTTTACTACATTGCTTGTATGTTATTTGGGTCTGGAGGGTTATAAAAACTAGTCTCGTTCATAAAGCTTATTCTTATAGTTTTTATTGTCACCGAACCTCACAATAATTGGCGTCCACGGCAGGACGAGGCTAGTTTATGTTGCATACCCCTGAAAAAAACCGAGCCCAAAATGGACACAGGAGAGCTAACTGAACTAGGGGTGCGCCTAGGCTTAAGCGGTGATGGGCTTGAGCAGTGGGTGCTTGAGGAGCAGAGATGCTGGCGGGAATACAAAGAGTTAGAGCTAGAATAGCTCAAAAAGATTGCCGAAATGGAGGCAGCGCGTGCGGCAATAGAGAAGGAGCGGGACGAGCATGTGCGAGCGCGTGAAAAAATTGAAAAAGAAACTTTGCCGCTAAAGCTACGGCTCGCGGAACTTGAAGCCACGCTAAAGGCGGCACGTGAATCTAAGAATGCCGGGAAAAGCTTTTATCAAGCAGCTTTCTCAATACCGCGCTCCAGCGCGGACGAACCTTTGACCCCTTATGAAGAGGCACGAGATGCCGACGAACCGTGTGATCGCGATATTATGGAACACCAGGTGGCCCTTCAATCAAATGATGATCAAGAAACTTCAATGAAAACGTTTGTGGCAGCGTCGCACTTGACGTTTTGCGGGTCTGCTGAGTCCAAAATTAACGATAACCGTAAATCGGGCCTACATGACACCTTACCTGATCAGCACTGCTCTGTATTAGAAAAGACCCCGACTAAAGACAGAGATGTCGAACAACACCAGGCATCAGTACAAAGAGACCAGGTAGTTCCAAAAATAAAGCATCCCCCTTGTTGGCTAAGAATGCGCTACTCTGGTCAGACAAAGAGGCGGAACTCAAGATCTCAAAGCTCTATAGGACCGCAAGGACAGCTATATACAAACCCAGCGGTAGCTCGCAAAATGCAAAAACTACTAAAAGAAACGCTTCTCGGTATGAACAATTCCCACAGTCTGACAGAGAGTTGGCATATCCACGCGAAGCGTGTGAGGTAAGGGGAAAGCCTACTCGCTATTTTGCTAGACGCTTGTACGCAAGAGGCAGAGAGTGGCACCGCAGCCACTGCCGAAAAAGGGACAAACTATCTGCCTGATTGCTTTCTTGGTTGATGTGTGGTCCAAGATGTCACTTGAATGTCGTGTGTAAATATGGTTGGTGTTTTAACTCGTGTACAATGATCAGTGTTTTGTGAACTCGTATTTGCTCTTGGGGACATTCAAAGTGCAGTTGTGATGACTAGATAATCTGTCACTGCTCCCCAAGGACTGTGTACATGGTGTGTCGGACATGAGTGAGCAGACATTTTTCTGTGAAAAATTCTTAAGTGGGGGGACCTGTCATGCGAAGAAATCGCATCGGCAAAAAGGACCAGCACAAGACGAAAAGACAAAAAAAGCGACGACGAAAAAGACGCAATGCACGCGGCGCCCAAATTCATCGACACCGTCCACGGCGCCAAGGGCTCGCGACCATGGCACGAGCTTGCGCCGACGACCAGCGAATGGGAAGCAGCCAGCGACAGTGCCCGGAGGGCAGGCGTAATGGTGTTGGGAGAACATCGAGAAGAGTGGAGCGTGACCGGGATGCACGGCGGTCGGGTGACCGGACCCGTGCCGTGCCCCAGGAGGTCCTCCACCGGCGCAACCTCAAAGACATCTTCTCCCCAAGCGAATCGTGTTACCGGGCAACAGTGAAAACCAGCGGACCCCGAGACAGCTGCGTTCGCCACAACGGTGACGGGAGCTCGGAGCGCGCTGCACTGCCACGGCATCGACCCACCACGTGAACATCTCAACGCTGCCGCAGACCTGTGCCGGTAGTATCCACGTACTGCGTCCTGTACCTTAATTCCCGGACCGTGACTTTTTCTTGTTTGTTCAAACCCGCTTTGGTTTTCTATACCGTCTTTGCAATAGTCTCTATTGTTCAACCATTTGTTATTCATTCCGCTTTGCTCTTTACTACATTGCTTGTATGTTATTTGGGTCTGGAGTGTTATAAAAACTAGTCTCGTTCATAAAGCTTATTCTTCTAGTTTTTATTGTCACCGAACCTGACAGCGGCACTCCCGACGAATGTGGCCATTCCGGTGGCAGCGCAAACAAAGCGGTACCAGTCCGGGCACTATGACAAGGGCCTGCTCACCGGCGATCCGTAGCTGGTGCGGGATATCGTCTACGGTGACGCCCGACTTTACTCGTAAGGTGACCAGGCGTGTCGTCGAGAGCTGCGAAGTGCAGCCCGGCACACGCCAGCGGTCACGGGTCACTTCGGTGACCTTCCCGTAAAGCGCCAGGGCGCCTCGCACTTCGTCGTCGGGGACGTTGTGGAGCACCCAGTGAAGCTTTAGGCGTACGTCCTGGCTCCGCGGATTGAAGATCAGGCACCTCCGCCCCTTCACTTGAAGTTCGGAGGCGGGCAACCAGCTTCGCAGCTGCCTCGGCGTCCTTGAACGTCACGGCCCACAGGTGGTTCATCTGATATGCGCCCAAGGCCACAACCTCGGGCAGCAAATTGTCGAGGGGCGGCGCTAGTCAAGGGGCGGCGCGAGTTGACCGTCCTCAGAGCACTTGTAAATATAAACCTCCCCAGTAAAGTCTAGAAAGGAGCCGCTGCAAGATAGCATAACGGCGAGTCCAACGCACGCGTTATGTGGAGATGTGGGTTCGACTCCCGCTCCCGGAAAAACGGCGGATTTTTTCTCGACCTATATTTTCGCCTTTTTCTCACTATATCAAAGAAACATGACAAACACACGTCATTCGGCACTATGAAATATTTTGGAAACAGCCGAATAGACTGGCAATGACGATTGCAACCTCGATATGCATCCATACTGAGTCCTTCATCCCGTATTTATATATATTATAAATATACTATTTTTTTTTTTCCTCCAACTTTTTGGGGTCTCTCTCTTCGTTGTTCATTTTTTGTTCATTCTTCCAATAAGGAAGATCCCGCTTCGTGTTTGTGTTCTCCACGTATGTTTGTTGTGGTATGTTGGCCATTCGTAAACCTGCTTTCCACTTTCGACATATTTGCTCTCTTCCGAAACGACCGAAGCCATCATTCCTGTAGAAGCTTGTCTCGAAGTCGAAACGTCGAAAAAAACCCTCCGCTGTTGCTGTTACCGAGGTTTCTTACTTTGTGTTCACCACGCCTTCGGCCCCATCGCCAGCATGCCAGTTGTTTCAAGACCGGCCCCCGGCGCACCCTCGGAGCAGCAACTCACGCGGAGGTTCCCCAAACATCCGCCTACCTCTGCAGTGATCGGAAATTCACAGACTCGTTCCCTTTCACCAGCACTTCAATCCGTATGAACAGCGGCCCCTGCCTTCATACCATCCGAGGAGCGACCACGTTCGAGATAGAAAGTGAGCTTCCAAGTATTCCAAGAACTGTGAGAACACTGGTGTTCCACGTCGGTACAAGCGAGCTGGAGCATTACGGCTGCGATGAGACCCTTCGCCGTCTTCGCCGACTGGTAAACAACACCCTTCGAACCAGACCGGAGCTCCAGAAGTTGGCCGTGTCATGTGTGTTGCCACGTCACACCAACCGCCGGCTTGACCGACCAAACGACCACTTCGTGAAGTGGTTTAATTGGGAAGCCCGCAAATTCAACGAAAAAATCCGGAGCTACTGTCGTCGCCCAACCAAAGTGACGTACGTGGCTATCAGTTTGACTCACTCCCGCCCCGTCGTTTCCTGGCTGCGGACGGGCTTCACCCCAGTTTCCTAGGAGTCGCTGTGATGGCGCAAACTTTGAGGGGTCTTCTATACGGGATGCAACAACGACGGCACCCGGGTGGTCATCAAAAGCGGCCACTGCCAGCAGTCCCTCGCTTACCAACCGGCAACCCAGACCAACAGAGTTCCGGTTCCGACCCGCGTCAAGTGAGCGATCATCATGCCAACCAGGAAACAACAGCAACCCCGGGCCCGCCACAGCGGAGCCCCCCGAAGACCGCCGCCCCCCCCCCATTGTGAACACGGTTCAAGTGCCCTTTCCCGGAGTTCTGGCTGAAAACATCGACGTGGAGTTTCCGACAATGCCAGAGCATGACGCCCGGAACACCTGTGCAACAACGCCGCTCATATTGACGACCGATAACCTACGCCAGCCGCCCACACCTGCTCCCCGCATTAGGACCGATTGATATGTAAATGGTGAGTCCGGTTCTGTGCCTACTTTCCCACAGCGCCACATTCCTAAAAATAAGAAAACTTTCTGACAAACGAATTAGACATGATCTTCATAAATCAACGCTTCAAGTGTACCTAAAACTGGAGTAACCCCTAAAGGTATCACGCTCCTCACGCGCCTTCCATAACGAACCTTGATCATCACGACCGACTAGCAGGGCAGAACGTTCTCTCAAGTGCTTCTCTCGAACTTGAAAAAATTTGCCATCAATCATAGCGAAAAAAGGTGAAACAGCTAACTGCCCAAACCATAGCTCTTATCCGCTCCAACGGGCCCCTGTCCCCAGACGAAATAAACTCCTTAGCGGAGTTCGAAAAAGCTAAACACCGTGACCTCATAGACACAAAAATTGCAAACTAAGACGAGATAGAGTTCCCAACCCTACTTTGCCTGAAATTTCGCCTTTCAACTATAGCCCCGACCCTCAACCACTTTCTTGCATAGTGAATAACCAACCTACTACAGAACCACGCGGCACCGCTATCGTAAACTTATCTAGTACTGCCCTGTCACCTGATGAAACAAAACTACTCTCAAAGGGGCTGAACTTCTGCCCCACAACCGGCTGCTTTAATGAATTCCAGTTACTTCAAGACCTAGATAACTTTGCAAGAAATTTAAGACTAAGAGAATACTTTTTAGATAAGCCTCCTAACGTTCAAGATGCGCAGACACGCCCAAACAGGGATTGGACGCCAAGCACTCAACGTGACGATTGCCTGAATCTGTACATCGCCGCTGTGAAAAAAGATGTCATGCGGGAATATGAAATTCACAAAGGTAAACGTAAAATTTAACAAAGTCTGAAAAAGCGTGCTTGAAGGGTTTGGAAAATAGAACTGACATAACAATTAAGCCTGCCGATAAAGGAGGAGCGATTGTAATCATAAATTTTATTACATTGGTATTACATTCGAGAAGGGCACCGGCAACTTGATGATTCAAACTTTTATGAGCGCCTTGCGGAGGACCCCACGATTGAGCACCCAAAATCGTAACTTCGGTATTAAAAGATCTCTTGGACGGGGGAAAATAACCTCCAGTGAGCACAGTTTAATGCGACCAGTGCAACCCCGTCCGGGCCGATTTTACATGCTTCCTAAGATCCATAAAACTGGCAACCCAGGGCGCCCAATCATATCCGGCATTGGGACAATCACCGAACCCATATCGGGGTTTGTGGACAAACTAATAGGCACATTCCCAGCGTCCTGGACTCGTACATAAAAGACACCACGGATTTCCTCAAAGTTATTTCGGATCTTCGTGTACCAAAGGACTCGTACCTAGTAACCCTTGACGATCTTCCCTTTACACTAACATCCCCCATGACGAAGGGATAGCCGCACTAACCAGATGTATGCGCTCCATAAACAGCCAGATACCCCAGACTGCCATGTAGTTGCGAGGTTAGCGGCCCTCGTCTTAGAACTAAATTCATTTGAATTCAACAATGAGTACTTTCGGCAAGTTAGTGGAACCGCCATGGGAACCAAGATGGCACCAAGCTACGCCAATCTGTTTATGGGGAAGTTAGAGGCCACATTCCTGTCTGAATCCCACTTAAAACCCCTCCTGTACAAAAGGTACATTGACGATATCTTTTTTATTTGGACCTACAACGAGGGTGAGCTCCTCCACTTCATCGACTGTTACAATTCTGCACACCGAACATCAATTTTACTCACACCTACTCTCAAGAGAGCATAAACTTCCTGGATGTGACCTGACAATTGAAGACGGTGAACTCACGACAAAGCTGTATCGGAAGCCAACGGATCGCCAGCAATATCTACATTACCAAAGCAAACCCCCCACGTCACTGTAAGAATAGCATTCCTTATAGCCAGGCCCACCGTTTCAAACGAATCTGCTCAAAATCGGAAGATTTCACTACCAACGCCAAAAAATTTTAAAAAACCCTGCTGGAGGGGCAGGGGTACCCAGCGCGTGTAACTGATGACGCCATAAAAAAGGCCGAAGCACTCAACCGCGTGGACCTAATTGCGAACCGTCCCCCACAACGCGACTTACAAAGAACAGACCTATGCTTAACGTACAGCACCAACTTTCCTAACGTAAAAAACATCTTGAAGCGGCACTACAACATTCTCGAACAAAGTGAACGCCTCAAACGGGCGTTTCCGTCCGTTCCAGGCGTCGTCTACCGACGATCCTGGAACCTCAAAGACACACTCGTGAACGCAAGGACAAATTCATTGTCCGCGCATAATGAATGCCGGCCATGCCTGAAACCGCGGTGCCTTGTCTGCAAGGCAATGCAACAGACAAGCACTGCTCAAAGCTCCAACTCAGAGTACTCTTTAAAAAATTTGCGGGAACATGACGTGGACACTTCCAATGTGATTTATTTGATTGAATGCAATGTGTGTCGAATGCAATATATAGGGCAAACAGGGACCTCTTTCAGGCTCCGGTTCAATAATCACAAAGCGCACGCCAAAACGCGCCCGACCCTGCCCCTCTCCAGACACCTCAGCCTTCCAGATCATTCTTTCCATAAACTAAGCGTCACTGTCTTAGAGGCGGGGTTCAGGTCAAACCGGAACGAGAACAACGTGAATCATACCTCATATACCGATTCAATACAATCAAAAAAGGTATAAATGAGGACCCAGGCACACTTGCAGCGATTAAAACATTGTCATCTACCTAACCGTATCAGTGGCGCTGTGGGTGTAGCCGGAGCCGGACTCTCGAAATCACATGCACGTGAGCGTTTGTTCAGTGGATTGTTCCCACATTGCTGATGTCTTTCCGTTTTTGTTTTCATTTTATTCCTTCTCTCCTTTTCCTCTCTTCGTGTTCACTCCTATCCTTTTTTTTTTTTAATTCTCTCTTTTAATATTGTCTTATAACTTTGGAAACCTTTTTTAAATCTCCGTCACAATCTTACAATTAATAAAGTTGCTTAGTGTCGGTGCTGTTTCAGCAATAACTTCTGTTTACCTTCTCCCCAAAAAACGTGTTCGAAAATTGGTTGGGGGATTTACACGTTTGGATATGGCGCATAACCCGGAAGATAAGCAATACAAATTTTGGGGTCTGCGTTATTACTCGAGCGCACATATCTTTGGCACTTTTATCACTATTCGCCCCCGCGGACTGGTTACATTTTTAACTGCTTGCCAATCTATTTTTCCCTCCCTTGCACCTACAGTCGTCTTCTAAGCCCCGGGTACCGAACCATCGGGGTTTATTTTCTCCGTTCCCCCCCCCCCCCCCCTATTGTTGAGCAGCTTGCGTTCTCGTTTGGCTGTTCCCCCCCCCCCCCCCCCCCTCAGCGGAGGGGAGACACCGACGACGCACGGGTTGTAGCTGAACTGCAAAGTGGCAGCTCTTAACAAAGACCTGAAAACTCGGCCTAGCGCCCCGTTCTCGGAAGGCGTCCGTCCGGCGAGGGAACGGTGGAATGGTGGCGGACCGTTTCCTTCTGCACGACCACAAAACGTCCTTTAATTGTCTCAGCTCCGGGAACGGGCCCATAAACGGGCTGTAAAATGCCTTGTTCGCACTTTCCGAACATATGGCGGGACACTCGCTTTCAATCAATGGAAACGCGATCCCTCGGAGCGTCTGGGCGTTAGCATGCTGACGGCTAACAGCGGAAGATATATTGCCTTCTCTCCTTTGTTCTACAACTCCACTTTCGGACGCTGTTGAGCTTTTCGCGTTTCCGCCACCACTCGAATTCCTGTTCAGTGCTCTTTCATCTCCCTTTCTGCCCTTTTTTTTTTTCCTCCAACTATCTTGGCGTCTCTCTCTTCGTTGATCATTTTTTGTTCATTCTTCCAATAAGGAAGATTCCCGCTTCGTGTTTGTGTTCTTCACGTATGTTTGTTTGTGGTATCGTCGGCCATTCGTAAACCCGCTTTCCACTTTCGACATATATGCTCTCTTCCGAAACGACCGAAGCCATCGTTCCTGTAGAAGCCTTGTCTCGAAGTCGAAACGTCGAAATAAACCCTGCGCTGTTGCTGTTACCGAGGTTTCTTACTTTGTATATATATATATATATATATATATATATATATATATATATATATATATAGGTACAGGAAATGATTACCCTAACACAAATACCTAGGAAACAGGAGGGGAGAAGAGCCCCGCCGGATGTGTAGTGGTCATCATACCAGACGTGTATTCTGGAGGTCGTGTATTCATATCCCACCCGGCGGCGATTTTTTCGCATTTTCTTACTTCCAAGAAAATATATCTAACCGACCACATCTTCTCCCTTGCTTTGTTTGGTTTTCTTCACTGCCTACCCTTATTTCGGTCTTCATTCAACGTGCCTCTGATTACCCGTGCTGTTTCTCTACATTTGCACAAAACAACGCACACTCAAGCCTTGTTTTACCGTAGCGGGTCCTAACGAGATATAACATATGAAAAATAAAATAAAAGTCCCCCTGAAGTCTTCATAGAGAACCACGCTTCCGAAACTTTTTTTACCGAAGTACACCTTACCAGTAATAGATATAACGAACTATAACACTTTCCCTTAACAAAACACCCACCACAGTGTATAAAGCCATCCTCATTGCTCAACCAGTGGAGCGGAACGAGTGGCGGTGCGGGCTACGTGAAGCCAGTGAGCATCGGTGTTGTGTGGTTCCCCTGAGCACCGACTTTGTCACTGCAGAGGTGCCTCCCGATGATGCTATTGTCGCAAATATCATCGACAAAGACGGCATTGAAATCGACAAAGACGGCATTGTCTCCGATTCACATAGGTTGGACTTGCCGACGTCATCGTAGGCACGACGTTTCATCGGCTCTCGATGCGGCGGTGAAAATGGCATCAACGGGGTGGCCACCTTAGAAAAGGAAGTCTTTCGCATGCGATGTTCCAAAGAAAAGACCGTCCCGGGCTTTTTTGTATTCATGCCTAGCGGACAATTAATTACGCAGTGTGTGCATTTAGCTTGCAAAATATTTGTGTATTAAATTGCTGTGGCTTGCGTGGCCGCGTTGCGGCGCGGTGGGCCACGAAGTGGTTTCCTTTCCATTCCGATAGTTGTTCGCGAAAGTAAGAATACGTTGCCGTAAACTCTTATAATTGATTTCACTAAATAATGAATAGAAAGAAATGATTGCCGATCTCTTCAAATTATATATAACGAGGTTCCAGTGTGTATGTTCTAAAAAAAGCGAGAATGTTGGAATTCTTCGGTTCTTTTCGATCAATGATTCTGTGATTACTACTTACAATTTTCGTTTTAAAATTTGTAGAAATACACAAACTTAGAGCACCTTCCAGCCACCCATTTTCTTCGTTTTCACCGTGATAGGCTTGTTCAATTAGAGTTTTTTGTTTCGGAGCACACTTTAGGACCTCCGTGTTTTGAATGTTAGAGATCGAGCACAAATTTTTCGAAGGTTACACGCTCCTATCATTACCTAATATTCGTGAGTGGTTGCGGAAAATATACCCTAGATGTGCGACAAAATAAATACAGGATGAATTTGCGCGCCAGAAGGTGCCGAAACGCAAGTAAGTCGAGCTGAGTTGGCATTCATGTTTATTTCTGCCAAATCGCATAACCGACGCTGTTTGCTCTTTCGGTTGAAATCGTCGGTGAAGGTGCCACGTCATTTTCTATGCACCATGGTTCTTTTCGAGTAAGTATACATTTCTTTGCATTGTAATGCGTGAAACCAAACACATATTCTAAGCCATTTAGGCGGTTTTACTGAAGATGCAGGTCTCTGGAGGTTGCAGGTTCACATTATATATGCTAACACTCAACGCGCATAAAGCATAAAGTAATTCAGGTCTGCTATGCTCTAAAAAACACAGGTCCGTATGCCAGCTAAAGAGAACAATTGATGCACGAACAGCGTCCCAAAAAATACAACTCCTAACCTGAACATGCATTCCTTGGGTTGAAAATAGGAGTAATATTTTTAAGGATCTATCTTCAAGCGATGAATGGCTGTGTGACGTTGGATGTCCACCTCCTGTATAAATACACACTTCAGAAATAAGCAAAAGCTTCTAGGGGTCAAGGTTTTTGCCAAGATTTCCCGGCATTTGCTGTGTGCTTCATTTTAGGCTAACTGTTATTTTGAGTGAATAGGGCGTGGCTTTAGTGAAGGGGCAAAATTTGTAGTTTCAGAGTCATTTTAAACAAAGCACCAATAAAACTCGTTAGTTGGTGTTGTTTACTACATTCTACATCTGGGAATTTTACTGGGCCCCTGTGGCGCCACTGCGAAGGCTGCTGTGTGATTTATCTCTCCGGAAACAAATATTACCCGGTACAGCCAATAAAAGTGCTTCAGCTTAGGAGCATTTAAACACATGTCAATAAAATTTTAGGTTGAAGTGAAGTCAGACATGGTGGTATGCTGAAAAAACAAGGCAACGAAGTGCGTAAACATGGCTTGTGTCTTTAAAGGGGTAGAAACATTGGCCCACTTATTTTTCATAGTTTTCTTGAAAAAGTATGTATTAAAGTTTAAAACAATACAAATACATGCGAGACCATACTCACAGGTCTGTCATAGCATATAAAATAGGACAGCCTAGGTCCAAAGCCCGCTCGTGCCAGCGTATCGCTGAAATTTATAAGATGTTATCACTTTTATATATTTTACACCATTACTCATATACTCTTAGAATAAAACCGTAATATCTTGTTGTGCAAAATATCGAACAGGTCTAAAATGTTGAATGAAGTATGTGAACTATGGAGAGCCGTAGGAAACAGCGCAATGACGGTTTGCAAATGGTAAATTATTCAGATAATAAACGACTGACCCAAATAGACGAATAAACGACTCCGTATCCACACTTGGAAAACACTGAGTTGCCGAGAAGGAAATAACGATGTACAATAACTACAGCAATTTGCTGCACTTGTATCACAAGCGAACAATTAATTATAGCATAGATAGTTTATTGGGGTGCAACTAAGGTGTCATGTCCTTGCTATAAGCTACTTGTACTAATAGCGAGTACAATAATGTATATATTTATTTAGGGTTAGCAAACCATAACCTGAAAATTAAAATTTATAATAAATCGTTATTGCAGTTTACTCTTTTTGAATGGTTGATTGTAGCAACCATACCTATGTTTTGCACCCAACAAATAACGTCAGAAAGTGAGCACGATGCACCGTGCCGAAGGAAGTGATATTCAGCAAGTGTTTCGATATTTCGGGAGAATATAAAAAAAACTTCTTCTGAAGAAAACTCAGACAGACCACGTGTAACAAACTGTCAAGTTACTTGTAAATACGGAGAAACGAACGTACCCAGCACAGATTAAAGTAAACCATTTCGAGGTCCTTCTCATTTTCCACAGAGCTGAAGTACGACAAGCTTCAATCCCTCAATTTCGCCTATGTGGGCGTGCCTAGGAGTACCACACCTGGCCACTGGGATATTTTGGTAGATCATGGGAGTTTTTGAATTGGGGTTCGTATTATTTCAAGTTCAATCCTTGTGCTCACTAAAACTGTCCTTTCCTGACTGCCTTTATCAGGACTATCTTATTCGTGACTAGCCTCACCGATAAAAATATGCACCTAGGTTATCAGTCATAATGCTAAAAATATCGATTATAATAACCCTATTTGTGGATTTTATGTGCCATTGGGGTTCAAAGTGCACCTTAGTAAAGAGAGACGGGGAACGGCGGATGCCTTTCTATTTTTGTCTCGCTTCAAACTTTCCACAGCAAAAGTGCCATTGTTTATCGAATTTATAAACACTTCTTGAGAAGAAACGTTAATGCTTTGTTCTCGTCCTATGCACGACTCTTTTACAGTGCCTTGGTATTATGAAATACACCATGCTTTACGATTAACCAGTGCCAGATTGTCAATCGTAGTTGTAAAGCAGCTGCTTTCAATGGCCCCCAAAATTACGGACGTATGGTGCACAAAATCATAAAATTCTCACTGAAGAAAAAGTTCCTTAAGCAAAGTACGCTTATTTTGCGCTTCCTTCTCGGGTGTTCTGGTGTCTCTTCATTTTCCTTTGGACGTCCACTGGCCGCATTGACTCGGCACGCTTTCTTGCGTATATGTCGAGTTACGGTTTTTTTTGCGCGCCTTCGTCTGTGGACGCGACGTTTTTGTGCAAGCTTACATGAACCGCGTTCTACAGCTTCCTGAAAATCCCGAGTTAGGTGATCCGTCTTGTACTTACAGGCCTTTAAAATCGGGTGTCATACGGCATGGACTATCTTATCTATTATTACACCGTCTCCAACAGGCAAGGATAGAATGCAAATAACACCCCAGGCTCCTAATTCTGAGACCTTGCTGATTTCCTATTAAAAACCGAAATATTTCATTCGCTGTTCAGAACCCAAAAAATTCCTTTGGAGAACAAAAGAAAAAACGGCGACAGTTTTTACGAAATCTAAGCGTAACGCTGTGCTATAGACTGTTCAACAAATTCTCGGCGGGTACTCGTATTGCTTAGAAACGGCCTCATAAACAAAGTGCAAATCCAGGTGAAAGAAAATGGTCAATTTTGGGCTAGGTGGGATTTCCAGCAGCAGTTGCCGGAATTCGTGACTATCATGGAGGCACGGTTCCAACTCACTCAAGCTAAAGCCATTGAATTGGCGCGCAACTTCGAGCTGAAACAGTGTTGTATAGATATACCTACTTTGTTATAAAGGCGACATTTCCCCACGGCAGTTACAGAAGCGGTCATTAGGGCGCCATGAACTTGAATATGTAGAGCTACGAAGAACTACCCGTCAATGCAGGGAAATATACTACTCGAAAGGAATAGAAACCGACAAAATACTAAAGAGGGATTATCTTAATAATAAGAATACACATGCGCACCAATGTACACGTACAATTGTTAGAACCAAGCAATTACCATGCACAGAATGAACGTGTTGCTTCCCAGATAACCGTTGTTTTGAAGATTTTAGTGCTGCTATATATATATGGTGATTTACTCTCAACTCTTTTCTGCAACAGCACTAATAGTGCAACGTGGAAAAGTTCAAAGTATCAGCTTGTTTTTACACTACCGAAAATGCAATCATATCTACTACATATCAATCATCGCAGAAGTGCACTACAGTTTACACGCCTTCTTAGGCGAAAGCAGAAAGCTGGGTGTAGCTCATTTCTCTGTAAAGGGGGATTATTAGCAAATTGAAAAACAAAACACTTTGTTGTAATCTCTGCAACGAAGCACGTAGCGAAACAGGCATGGTACTAAAACAGACTTTAAGCGATTGTATTGGCATAAAGTGTGCGAAATATTTTATTTCCCTGTCACAGTGGTATATAAATAGTATCCATGGCCTCTTAAGATGGCAAGGGTACCCTACACTTGTAAAGATTGGAGGGTTTCTAAGTATTTAAACGACAATTTGGCGTGTTCGCGTGAATATTTTATGCGCAGAAAGATAACTTGAAGGAGTGATGTATGACTACCACATAGTCCCAATGAAGGGTACGGCTTCGTCAATCTTTTTCCTTGCGACAGACAAGAGCCTTAGTCACGCAAGTTTAGTTGGTAACAATTGTACTTAATATCTAAATTTCTTCATATTATTTGGTGTGGTGCACTAAACGCCTTACTGGAGTTAAAACCAGGGTGACATCCCACTATTCTGACTCCACTCTCCACTCATCTCCACTCTTCGGTAGCTACGAAACTCTCTTCACGTACCCTCATAGCCTTAGACGAACAAATTAGGACCAGTGAAGGTGATTCCGGTAGCAACTAAACGCTTGCCGCGGACCCTCGTAGCCTTAGATAAACGCATCAAGACCGGTAGAGGTGTCTCCGGTAACTACGAAACACTCCCCGCGGATTATCATTGCCTTAGACAAACGCATCCGGTAGCTACAAAGCGCTCACAGTTGACCATGCTCGCATTAGACAAACACATGTAGACTGGTAAAGGCGTCTCTGGTGGCTACAAAATGCTCCCTTTGGACCCTTATTGCCTTAGACAAGCGTATGAAGACCGGTGAAGGTGTCTCTGGTAGCTAGAAAACGCTTCCTACAGACCCTTATGTCCTGATAAAAATGCATGAATACCGGCTGAGGTGTCTCCGGTAGCTACAAAACGCTCCCCTCAGACCCTTATCGCCTTATACAAATGCATGAAGGCTGGTAGAGGTGTCTCCGATAGCTACGAAACACTCCCCACGGACCCTCGTAGAATTACACGAACAAATTAAGACCTGTAGAGGAGTCTCTGGTAGCAACAAGACGTTCCGCAGGGACCCTCATCGCCTTTAAACAAACACATTAAGACTGGTAGAGGTATCTCCGGTAGCTACGAAACGCTCCCCACGGGCCCTTATCGCCTCACACACGCATAAAAAGCGGTCACATGAAGACTGGTAGAGGTATCTCCGGTAGCTACGAAACGCACCCCACGGGCCCTTATCGCCTGACACACGCATGAAAAGCGGTAGAGGAGTCTCCAGTAGCTACTCTTGAAGAACCGAGGCGGGGACCGCGGGACGTAGGTGATTCGTTTTAATGGCGGATGGGACTTTACAATGATGGTGATAGTTAAGGGCAGCTGCTAATAGCCACCTCTTCCTTTTCTAATATTTTTAACATCCTCCGGCCGCGCGATCAGCATAGGAAGATGATAAAACTAGTTTTCAGTGGCTATTTAGCGTCGCTCCCTTCGTTGCACCGAACACCAAAGTTCAGTAAAGTTCGTTAATCAGTCATAATTCAAATCGATGTAGTGTCCGTGGTAGCTGCACCTGAGCAGTCCATACTTCTGTTTCCACTTGTGTTTCCAGCATCGGTGGCACAGCCGTTCTGTGGAATCAGACCGTCGTAAGCGGTCCGTCTTAAACGTCGGTCGTCCTCGATAACCACGTAGCGATTCCCGCGGAAGCATATTGCTGAATGCGCATCGGACAGCCTGTGGTGTGTTGGAGGAATTACTGTGCCGGTTGGGTCCTTTCGTACGGATGTTCATCGCACACCTTTCATTTCTCGTTTTTTCAATCAGACGCCAGTCGGTCAGGTGCTTTGGGACAACCTTATTTCTGGTAGTTGGGTGTGCGCATAGCGGGGCCCCTGTGTTTCGCCGTTTCTGTGGTCTTCGTTGGAACGTCAGCGTCATCACATTTCCACGTTTCACCTGGGCCAGTAAAATTCTTTTCAAGCCTTTGCTGCAGCAAAGGCCCCATCTCTCCTGCGTCTCCATGGGTGAACCAGAGTTTCTTTTGTGGTTTCGATAGCTCTGCTGAGCTTCATTATTCCGTGGTTTTTGTAGACTTTCATTAGCTCTTTTCTTGCGCATTGATCTTGTTTTCTTCCCAGTAAAAGCTTGCACACCAAATGGCTCTGCAGGTCCTTGCACAGCGTTATTATTAGTATGATTATTCGTCATTCTTGTTGCCGGTAATCGAAAACTTTCGTCGTTGTGGTTGCAGTCATCTGAGAGAACAACAGGAACGGGGGCCTCCACTTGGTTATTCCTTGAACTAGCCCCTTGCTTGATGGAAACAGCTTGTTTCCTAACTTCTGTCTTATGATGGAGTTCTTTCAGAGGCGTCGTCAAATTGCTGTTTTTGTTCATAAGGTTACTGTTTTCCAAAGCCGATTCGTTGACATTTACGATACCACCCTGCTGTTTCAGGGCTATTCTAACGATTTCATCGGTAGAATACTTTTCCAATTCCGGGAACAATCGCTCCATTTTAAATTTGGTCAACAGGATAAGATCTTCGAATTCATAGGGGGCTTCATATTCTTTCTCCAAATCATCTAATTCGAGAAGTACTTCAATCTCGCTGTCCAGCTTTTTATTATCCCATGTTTTGTCATTAGGCTTTTCTTGAGCGAAAGAAGCTCACCGATTGATGGTGTCTCGGCATTCATCCGTTATTTTATGACCTTGATAGGGGTTGTGGCGTCGTTGCGGATTAGGTTTCTCCGTTCGCGAAGGGCCTCCATATCGATGCTCGGCGTCGTTGATATTTGTTGGTCGCCGGGATGAGTCATGGTAGGCGAGAAATCTAACCCGTTTCTTTCGTTGGTCCCGGCAGGCGTCCGTTAAGAGTTCGTAGCGTTGTTGAGGCAGTCTGATCGTTGGTCACTTGGCGAGGCCTCAATTGATGCTTGGGTAGTCGCGTCGGCCTGCGGTCCGTAGTCAGCGGTCACAATCTAGTCCCATCGTTGTGGTTACTCACGTCATCGTTGTGGGCGGTGCGCACTCAGGTCTTCAACTGTATTATCCTTTGATCCTGGTCACGGCATCATTTTGTTGAAGAACCGAGGCGGGAACCGCGGGACGTGGGTGATTCATTTTAATGGCGGATGGGACTTTACAATAATGGTGATAGTTAAGGGCAGCTGCTAATAGCCACCTCTTCCTCTTCTAATATTTTTACAGCTACAAAACGCTCCCCTCGGACACTCGTCACCTTAGACAAATGCATGAAGGCCAATGCGGGTGTCTCCGGTAGCTACGAAACGCTCCCAACGGAGCCTCGTCGCCTTAGAAAAGCACATGAAGACCAGTGGAGGTATGTCCAGCAGCTACGAAACGCTCCCCGCGGACCCTTATCGCCTTAGACAAACGCATGAAGACTGGTGAGGTGTCTCCGGTAGCTTCAAAACGCTCCCCTCGAACATTTATCGCCTCACACAAACGCATGAAGGCGAAAGGAAGTATCTCCGTTAGCTATGAAATGCTCCCCACGGACCCTCGTTGCCTTAGACGAAAAAATTACGACCGGTGGAGATGTCTCCGGTAGCTACAACATGCTCACCATGGACCCTCGTCACCTTCAAAAAACGCATAAAAGCCAATGGAGGTGTCTTCGGTAAATACGAAATGCTCTACATGGAGCCTCGTCGCCTTAGAAAAACGCAGAAAGACCGGTGAAGGTGTCGCCGGTAGCCACGAGACGCTCCCCAGGGACCCTCGTAACCTTACACGAACCAATTAAGACCGGTACAGGTGTCTCCGGTAGCTACGAAACACTCCCCTAAGACCCTCGTTGCCTTACACAAACGCAAGAAGGCCAATGGAGGTGTCTCCGGTAACTACGAAACGGTCCCCAAGGTCAATCGTAGGCTTAGACAAACAAAGACGAATGAGGGGTCTCCGGTAGCTACAAAACGCTCCCAACGGACCCTCGTCACCTTAGACAAACGCAAGAAGGCCAATGGCGGTGTCTCCGATAGCTACGAAGCGCTCCCCACGGAACCTTATCACATTAGACAAACGCATGAATACCGGTAGAGGTGTCTCTGGTTGCTACACAACGCTTTCCTCAGACTCTCGTCGCCTTAGACAAACGCACTGAAGCCATTGAAGGTGTCGCCGGTAGCTACGAGACGCTCACTATTGACCCTTGTAACCTTACACGAAATTAAGACCTGTAGAGATGTCTTCGGTAGCTACCAAATGCTCCCGTCGGAGCTTATCGCCTTAGACCAACGCAAGAACAACGGTAGAGATGTCTCTGGTAGCTACAAAACGCTCCCCTCGCACCCTCGTCGCCTTAGCCAATCGCATGAAGGCCAAAGAACGTGTCTCCGGTTGCTGCGAAACGCTCCGCACGGACCCTCATAGCCTTAGACGTACAAAAATAACAACAGTGGAGGTGTACCCGGTAGCTACGAAATGCTCCCCTCGGACTCTTATCGCCTAGACAAACGCATGAAGACCGGTGAAGGTGTCTCCGGTAGCGACAAAACGCTCCCATCGGACCCTAACCGCCTTAGGCAAACGCATAAAGACCGGTAGAGGTATCTCTGGAAAGCTGCAAAACGCTCTCCTCGGACCCTCTTCGCCTTAGACAAACGCATTAAGGCCAATGGAGGTGACTCCGGTAGCTATGAAATGCTCCCCACTCACCCTCGTAGCCTTAGATGAACAAAGTAAGAAGGGTGAAGGTGTCTCCGGTAGCTCCTAAATGCTCCCTTTGGGCCCTGATCGCTTCAGACCAACGCATGAAGACCTGTAGAGGTACCTCCCCTAGCTACGAAACGCTTCCCACGGATTCTCGTCGCCTTAGAGAAAGGCATGAAGGGCAATGGAGGTATCTCCCGTACCACTACGAAACGCTTCCCACCGTCCCTCATCACCTTAGACAAACGCATGAAGGCCAGTGTAGGTGTCTCCGGTAGCTACGAAACGCTCTTCACGGACCCTCGTCGCCTTAGACAAGGGCATGAAGACCGGTGAAGGTGTCTTCTATAGCTACGATACGCTCCCCACAAACCGTCTTCGCCTTAGACAAACGCATGAAGACGAGTGAAGGTGTCTCCGGAAGCTATGAAATGCTCCACTCGGGCCTTTATTACCTAAGACAAATGCATGAAGACCGGTAAACGTGTCTCAGTAGCTACAAAACGCTCCCTTCGGACCCTTGTTTCCTTAGACAAGCGCAAGCAGACCGGTAGATGTGTCTCCGGTAGCTACAATACGCTGCCCTCAGACCTCGTCGCCTTAGACAAATGCATGAAGGCCAATGCAGGTGTCTTATGTAACTACGAAACGCTCCCCACGGACCCTCGTCGCCTTAGACAAACATATGAAGACCGGTGAAGGTATCTCCGGTAGCTACGAAATGTTCTTCATGGACCCTCGTATCATTAAACAAACAAATTAAGACCGGTACGGGTGTCTCCGGGAGCTACAAAACGCTCCCTTCGGACCCTCGTCGCTTTAGACCAACGCATGAAGGCCAATGGAGGTTTTTTGCGGCAGCTACAAAATGCTTCCCACGGCCCCTCGTAGCCTTATACGAACATATTAGGACTGTTAAAGGTGTCTCCGGTATTTACTAAACTTTTGCCTCGGACCCTCGTCGCCCTAGACAAACGCATCAAGACCGGTAAGGTGTCTCTGGTAACTACGAAGCACTCCCCACGGATTCTTGTCGCCTTGGACAAACACATCCGGTAGCTACAAAGCGCCCCCCACGGACCCTGCTCGACTTCAACAAACACAAGAAGACCGGTGAAGGTGGGTTCGGTAGCTACAAAGAGCTACCAGTGGAACCTTATCGCCTTAGACAAATGCATGAAGACCGGTGAAGGTGTCTTCAATAGTTACCAAACATTCCCCGCGGATCCTCGTCGCCTTATACAAACAAATGAGGACCGGTGGAGGTATCTCTGGTAACTACGAAACGCTCCCAACTGACCTTTATCGCCTTAGACTAACGAATGTAGACAGGTGAAGGTGTCTCCGCTAGCTATGAAACGCTCCCCTCCGAACCTCGTCGCCTTAGACAAACACGTGAAGACCGGTGAAGGTATCTCCAGTCGCTACGAAATGCTCCCCACGGACCCTTATCGCCTTAGACAATGGCATGAAGACTGGTCAAGGTGTCTCCTGTAGCTACAAAACGCATCGCCTCGCCCGCCAAGTCTACCCTTCTCCAGACCCGCGCCTCACTCGCGCCCAAACCGTTCTTCTCCGCCAGGCTCATACCCGCTCCCTCCCATCTCACCACATTCTACATCGCATTCGCAAGTGCTCCGGTCCCCCAACCTGCCCTTCTTGCGGCGCATACCCCTCTATTCCCCACTCCTACTGGGACTGCCACCCCCCGAAGCTTCCCCCCTCCCTCTCCCGCATCACCTCGTGGGACACTTGGCTGGCTCCCCCGCCCGGAACAGACGTTTGGGCCGCCCAGGAGGCTCTCTGCCTTCATATCCAGAAGATCTCCAAGGACATTCTGGACTACTATGAAGACAGTGACGCCTCAGGATCCGTCGTTTAGCTGACCTGGACTTAGGTCGATGACTGGGCAATAAATGTTTTCTCTCTCTCTCTCTCTCCCCTCGAACCCTTGTCGCCGTAGACAAATACATGGAGACCGGTGAAGGTGTCTCCGGTAGCTAGGAAACGCTCCCCTTGGACCCTTATCGCCTTACACAAACGCATGAAGACCGATGAAGGTGTCTCCGGTAGCTACGAAACGCTCCCCGCGGATCCTCGTCGCCTTAGACAAACCCATAAAGACCAGGGAAGGTGTCTCCGGTAGCTACAAAGCACTACCCGCGGACCTGTATCGCCTTAGACAAACGCATGAAGACCGGTGGTGTCTCCGATAGCTACGAAACGCTGCCCTCTGACCCTGGTAACCTTAGACAAACGCATCAAGGCCAATGCACGAGTATCCGGTAGCTACGAAACGCTCCCCACGGACCATCGTAGATTTAGACGCACAAATTAGGACCGTTAGAGGTGTCTTTGGTAGCTACAAAACGCTCCCCTCGGACTCTCGTTGTCTTAGGCAAACGCATGAAGGCCAATGAAGGTGTCTCCGCTAGCTACAAAACGCTCCCCACGGACCCCCATAGCCTTTGACGAACAAATTAAGACCGGTGAAGGTGTCTCCGGTAGCAACTAAACGCTTGCCGCTGACCCTCCTCGCCTTAGACAAACTCACCAGGACCGGTGAGGTGTCTCCAGTAACTACGAATCACTCCGAGCGGATTCTCGTCGCCTTAGACAAACGCATCCGGTAGCTACAAAGCGCTCCCCGCGGACCCTGCTCGCCTTAGACAAACAGATGAAGACTGGTGAAGGTGTCTCCGGTAGCTACAAAGCGCTACCCGTGGACCCTCAACGCCTCAAACACATGAAGAACGGTGAGGGTGTCTCCAGAAGCTACGAAACGCTCCCCATGCACCCTCGTTGCCTTAAACAAACGCATGAACACCGTTCCGTGTAAAGGAGAGCGTGATGATGCTCGCGTGAAAGGTAGCACCCAGTAGAAGAACACCATCGCATAAATGTCTTCGGGGAGCGTCTGGAGCGTGCGATTACGGAAGGTAGTGTAACAATCACATTGCCAGACCAAATGTATGGCTGTCGTGGGCACACGGCTCTGCTGTCTGAGTCCTTCGGCGGCGTCACCACCACAGAATTTATGGCGAAGCACCGTGGATATAGCTGTGCTAGTGGCGAAACTGGGGACCCGTTTCTGTGTGCCTCGCAGTATCCCCTCCTGTATGCGAGGAGCAAGGCGCACATGCTGTTGTGACTGGGGTCCCTTTTCTTCAACAAATCACCATAGTGTCGGTCGCTGGCTTTGTTGCGCGAGCTCTTTCTTGGGAGTAACGCTGGGCGGGCTCGCTTTGATGATGGGCACTGAAATTACAGTCTTTGGGTGTCTAGTAGCAGCTCACTTCTCGCTGTGAGCAAACTTATTACCCTAATTACCCGCATGTGCGGGAACTCAAGCGTTTTCGCGGTTATTTTAGGGTGAAAATGTAAATCTGCCAAAATTGCGAACGACTTCAGGAGGATTCCTGTGTATAGGACGGAGACCTGCTCACTCGCTTGCAAATGTATGCGCGAGCCGAATCACTAAAGAGCAAAAGCTTGTGTGATATGGTTATTGACGAGACAGGGTTTCTTACGCTCCGTGCAGTATGTAGGAGGGCAAGTATTTGAAAGTGCGTTGTGTCGACACCGGTGGGACTGGGAAGGCGATCTGCGTTTGTGATGCATTGGGTGTTGTCAACCCAGGCTACCGCACAAACGTGTAATGGGAAACGTTCGTCCTCCTCCACAGGCTAATTTTTTGGAGGCAGCGAAGTCTCGCCAAACCAGTGGATACGTTGGTGTGGAGTACGGTGGATTTAATTATGACGCTACAATTGGGAATTCCGGCAAAACGTTGTCGCCGTGCTGATTACCGACGCAGGGGTATCATGTCGCAAGTAAGCAGCTTTCCATTCCTCATGGGAGGCCACACAGCCCATGGAGGTTGTCAGGGCATGAGACCACAGGCATACGGGGTAATATTGCAACCTCATCTCAGATGGAATGTTACGAGTTAGTGCTGGAAAGACGTGCCTTCTTGGCTGAGATGTTGCTCGGCTCATACCGACAGCAACATCATCTCACCGTTGGCATAGAGCTATCTCACTTAGTTGGTGGTATTTTGGGAACAATTTAGCAATCCGCATGGCCTCACAATTAGGCTTCTCGTGTTGATATTGCTTCCCGCGTGTAAGGACATGGTAATTGTAAGCTCCGAGAACGTGGGAATAGATTATACCGCGTACGAGCTGCTGGGTCTTCTTTTTTTCTTGCCGCAAGGAAAACTTGTACCTCGGTGAATGAGATGCAGCAAGGACTTTCACTGCATGGCAAACTTCTTTATCTATGACATGCTCTTATCGTCTTGGTCAATATATAATCCTAGAACCCTGATTGTAGGTTTCCTCAGTATCTCTTTGCCTGCCATAGAAAGGAAAAAATAGTTGCGGATTGCCTCTGCCATCATAAACGAACCATTAGAAACTTCAACGTATTCAGCCTTCCAGCAGACACTGTCATTCCCACTCTTGGAATATAACAAATAATGCCATCTAGGCCATCTTGCAATACGTGTTCCTGTTCGCCCAGTACTACGATAGTAGAGCGAATGGTGGTCATCAGCGTAGATGGCAAAATTTATGATGAATTTCTCTATCAAGTGCGGGAATCTAGCCATTACAAGATTGGAGGGAGTGGGCGAGAGGACTGCTCCATGGGGTACTCCAATCCTGTTTAGCCATGATGGTCTAATGTAACCTCGCACTTGCCCTCTGGAGTTTCGACTGGACAAGAAATATTTGTAAAATGTCAGCATATAGCCACATACTCCCGTAACTTCCTCGCTTTCCATTGCAGCTCTGTATGGGATGGAGTCGTAGTTTTAGGAGACATCTACCGCATCCACTGTCCGTGTCTTGTAGTGCTACGTGTAAGCCTTAGGAACCTGTGATGGCAGCATGAGAGAATTCATGCGCACTTAAGCTTGATGGAAGCCGATTTAATGCGGGTGGAACGTAGCAATTTTATAAGATGCTAATTGAGTTACTCTACAACCATGCGTTCAACCAGTTTACAGTGGTTAAACTTGAGATATATGGGTCTAAGTTGTCAAGCCAGTTCGTTCGTTTTGCGTCTGTGGAATGGGTTTGACAAAAAAGTAAAGCCAGGAATTTGAAAATACTGACGATTACCTACGTTAAAGTCGTTTAGGAGGAGGCGTAAGAAAGATACTAAAAGGTTTAGAACTTCTGAGACGAGGTCGTTGTCCAGGCCTAGGGTGCTACGATAATTCGCCTTGCCAAAGCTTCGTGATGCTCGCTCATAGAAATTAGCTGATCCATGTCTGCCAGACTTGTAGAAAGATGATTGTCAGAGCTCTGTTGTAGTGAGTCGGGAGAGTACACTGTAGGAACGGGCAAGGTTACTTCTTTGGGAAACCACATCGCCTGCCTAGTTGGCCAACTGAGCTTCTGATATTTACTGGCTAAAGACGACTGTATTGGGACCGGTATGTCTCTTCATTTTCCTAACGACCTGCGAAAAAGGTGCACTACTTGAGGCCCACTCATATCACCAGTAAAACGCGAATAGACGTAACGCCACCTTTCTAACGGAGGCTTAGCAGCCTAATCACATGCATCAGCCAATAAACTGTCGAGGCGACAGTGCCGCCTTGGTGGTTTCTTTTATATCTGTTTTCGCTTAGTGCTGCGAGGCGTCGGCGCCGTCGGTTACCGAGGGGAACATCTGGCTCCCTGGTGTCTACCATAAACTAAAACTGCAGGGTGGCCAATTATTTGGCTTTGTTATTCGTTTGTGCAAGACTATCTAGGCGGCTTCTCTCTGACTCGTAGTCTGCAGAATTGGCTCTTGTGGCCACCAACGTGTGACGAAAAGATAATTAAAAATGATGCTTGAAGGATATTTTGTCGTTTGTCTGGCATGATGACTCCGAAGCCACAGAAATATGGGAAAAGGGTCAACCACCACATATCGATTCTTAATTCCCAGGGGGTTAATTTGAGCTTATTCGTCTGACAGATGTTCGTCATGGTGTCTCCTTCGGGAACATGTTGGTACAATCAGGATGCTTAATAAGAATGCAGTTACTGCCCTCCATCATACGAAGGAGATTTGGGCAAAAAATGTGTCAGTGCGTGGTCCCTAATGTGTGTGGTGCAAACTAAAGAGCAACAAATGGCAAACAACTTGCCGAACGTGTTTTCGGGATGCTGTCTTGCCAGGACCAGTTAATGTAAGCATATTTACGCAGCGACGTCTGATTTATACGCACGCTGTTACAGCCTTACGCCGGTGAAATCACGCCAACAATTTCTTGATAACACGCAGACAAGCACTCGAGATCAAGCTCGACTCGTAGAAAACGACTGTCGAAGAAGAACTCGCCCTTACGGACGTAAGTGACAGGCTGCGTCCACGCAATCTCCTGGGGCTTGCGTGACGTGCGCGGCGATTCGGCATTGTATTCGTATCAATGTGTCATACCCGGGTATGGGAAGTTTGGGATCTAGCGTCTGTTGTAACAGAAAAAGAGTGTTTTTTTTGTCCGTGTTAGATACCGGAAAAGGAGTTCCGTTTTCTTGCTAGCAAATGTTCGGAAATTTTATTCAAGAATTTATGGTGCTAGTCCTTGACATGGTCGAGGTGCGGCTGCAAACCACTGCCTAATATTTCCTATCGTAGCGGTGGAGAGCCTTTGTCTGCTAAAGAAGCAGACTGGCTTGGTCAACACTCACCTTAGATTGGCCGACAATCGCAGCTGGTTTTCGTCTATGGGCTGCAGGTTATGGATGAGTATTTCTACCTTTTTAATGTGTGCAAGGTGTCGATTAGGACTTGAGGACCTCAAGGTGTCTTCAGAAGGCTTGGAAGCGTTTGAAGCTACCTATGTAAAATTTATTGTTGGTACTGTCTTCCCAAAATATTACGCCGCCCAAACAAAGATTGTGTCTTGGCCATGTAAAGGGGGAAGCTAAGTTCAATTTTCTTAGATGCTATGAATTAAGTTTAAGATGGTTCAGTTAGCGGAGGGTCCTTGAGAAGGCTGGTATTATCCAAGCCTGAGGCCATGTGATCAGTCCTTGCAGATGCCGTGATGTTGGTCGTACTATTGTGAGTGCACTGTCGATAACTTGTTGGAATACTTTTCTGGTTGGGGTGAACCTGTGCACCTGACGTTTCTATCATGCACGAAAGTGCTGTTTTCGTTTAGAGAAGTGTCACTCGAAGGCTTTGTGTCGCTGCTTGGCAGGCCGGGCACCTCGGATAACTCGCCAGTTTCGTGCCATGGCTGTTCTTGCAAACAGGTGTTCCTCTGATCAAATATATCCACATCGCTACTAGAGCCATGAGGGCCTCTACCCTACGTACAATGTTTTCTATGTGTTTGAATGCACATACTTGCGGTGCGTTATGTCATAACCCACAGTACCAAAAAGAACACGTGGTTCATACTCAGGTATCATGGCTTGGCCTGTGGCGAAGGACATCATATTAGGTAATGTAGGTCCTGAAAATTTACCAGTGGTGTGCTATTTGTGCCTGTCAGTCTTGCGGCAAGACTTCGATTTGTGTCGCACTGAAGACCTATCTGCAGTTAAGAGGACTCGCAGCTGGAAAGCCAGTGAAAAACCATGCGGGAGGCGTTAGCACGTGTAAGTTAATACGTCCCCACCGTAATGTATTACTTTGCTTGCAGACGGTGGTGAGGAATCTATATTTCAGCATATATATTATGAACACTGGTAGAGGTAAATAGAACGATGTTAGAACATGGCGGGATTTCATACTATAAAAATCCAGTAAAAGCAAGGTTGCCATGCATCTGCACAATCAGGCCATTTAGACCTATTTATAAAACGCTGGCAAAGTGATATGGTAGCATAGAGCGAAGAACAACCGTGTAACCGTTCATTGATCGTGTCTGGCAAGCAGAAGTGAAGAAAAGCTTACGCTTACGCTTCGCAACAATTTTTCAATCACACCATGACGCTCCACATTGGGCGCGATCCATTTCCAGTGCCTGCCTTGTCAGCGGATGCATCGCGGGTGTGACACCCAGTCTGGGGAGCACGCTAACATTGTTCGGCGGTTCCAGCGCGTCTTCTTGTACCGACAAGTTAGCATGCAATTTAGTATGCCAACACGCAGGATCAGTTCGGTTCCATCCAAACGTCTCAGACAGTGCACTCGACCATGTGAAAGTACACTACGAAAATTAGAGTCGATGCCTTCCCTGCACTATTCGCACCTGTAGCGAAATGGTTTAGTAAAAAAAAAATTACTCTTTGCCACAGCAATGAACGCAGCGTAGCGGAAGAATTTTAGGAGCTCCTCCTCGAAATAATCAGACTACGATGCCCTCCCGATATAAAGTACCAGCCAGCACCACTTCTGTAAAGTAGCTAACCAATTGGTAAACCTAACTTCGGATCCACTGCCTCTCTTCCAGTCTCGGTGGACGTTTTGTGCTCAAAAGCGACCTTTCGGCTAGCCGGTCAATGCAACAAATATGTTCTTGCTTAAAATGAGGGTACTATATTTCACTACAAATAATGGATCTCTGTCCCATATCCTTTAAATGAGCGCGAGTCTAGTTGTATATGAAACGCCAGAAAGAATGCGAAAATAAACCAACTATGCAGCAGCTTTGTTTGCCAAAAATTTGTAACACGGTTACAAATTTCTATATAAGGCACGAAAGTGTCCCATTACTTCCTTTCAAAACAATTTTTGAGAACAACGGGTAGCTACGGAAAGAAAGCCCAACTGTTTTGTTATGATCTAGATTTCTTTATTTGCGCTCATACATACTAGTTTCTTTTTCAAAGTGTTTTTCACAACCTTGGTTTTGATCACAACCACATTATTAGGATTGGTATGAGACAGCGAAAAACTTTATTTTACTCGAAACATTTTGCAGCGAAAACCAATGGCGTAATGAAGTAATCGCCCATCAGTGTTTATTGCGTATTTGTTGAGTGTCTGGGACGCTATCAGGAACGTTTGGCATAGAACTACCCTGCATTGAACGGGAACCCCTGCAACTCTTCCTAACTTTTTTACAGCTGTTTTTTATGAAACAATTTCAGCCGAACTTTTTCTCCTACAGTAAATTTGCTTCTGTTCCTTTGCTGTCCTTTCCTCCTCATAATGAACAAATTGCTGCAGCAAGCATGCTGCCACACAACACAGCCTTCGTTGACTTAGGGTCCTGCATTGCAGGAGAAGACGTGCTGTACGTAGGTTCCATCGCATTGAAGTGTTATGAGGTGCACCCTATATAACTGTTGCGCTTAAAATTCATACTATTGTGGTATTTTTAAAGCTTGAGGAGTTGACCTCAAACATACCTATTACCGGACATCCTGAAAGTGGCATTGACCGGATTAAAGGAACAAAAACAAAAACGTTTGGTTGACGCTCCCCAACTCTCTGGAAAAGCACAGACGAATATTCAATTAACACAGCCCAGCCTGTTCAGCATCTGGCTGTTACTGTGAGGACCCGGGTAGAAATTTTAGCAGGTCACGAAGATCTTTTTATGTTCACTAAAACAGCAGCTATTTTGTAGTGGAGCGAGAACAACGAAAACATCGGAGCATTGCTTAGAATGGTGTTTTTGGAGCTTTCAGATTGAAACCATGACGTAGCTGGTAACGTAAAGCCCAGGCATTCTTTGAAGACATCGCCTCTATATACAAATTAGTGCAATTCGTTTCCAGTATGTTGTATCAGTTAAGGGTAGAAAAACTGCATAGCGGGTGTATTAATTGCTCATAAGTGTGTACGAAAATTTGCGTTCGACATATTTCGGAGTGGATAAGGAGTGGCTGTACCTTGTCTTCCATTTGCATAATAAAATGTACCACCAGTTTTTTAACACGCTAGAGCCATACCTAAAAGGTAACAGAATATTTCTTCGGAAAGTACAAAATACTTTATACAAAAATCAACTTTTGTTATTGAAATATTAGGTATGTCGTTATTACCGTGAAACAAATTGGGATGTAAAAATTTGGGTTTACTTAGTTAAATTACATTAGAGGAATTAGGATTCCTCGGAAGGGGTGCCTAACGCGGGAAAGTGACTGGTTCAGCTCTTGTGTTAATACTACAGTTTGCGCACAAAATTTCACTGAAGCCACTCACGTGTCTTGGATATTTACTATCTATGTCAAAAAATAATGAATCACATTATACACTTAAATTTCTATATTTATTCTTCAATTAAACAGGAATGTATCGATCTTTTACAAACGAAGGAAACTAGTGAGCCATCACTCGATGAACCTAATATGCCGGACACTTCAGTCTTTTGGTTTCACAAATTTATGATGCCTCAGATGGAAGACCCACCGCTGCGGAACTTGTTTGTTTTTCAAACCGTAAAATTCAAAAGTTTTATTAAAACAGCGTACAAGACATGTCGCCAATGGGAACGACCATACAGCCCAAACACTGCACAAGAAGAGAAACGTAACCTTACCTGTTTCCCGAAATGACAACTACACAATCAATGACCAGCGGAAGGACAATGTTAGTGTTGCTTGGCAACATGGCAAGTGACGCGGAGAAAAGCAGGGCCTTATATGTAGCTACACTCTAGTAGAACCAACAATGCCTTTTAAATGTCAGTTTCCCTCTATATATCCTCTTTTATACAACTGCCCGTTGCTAAAGCTAAATCTTTGGATATATTCTGTTTGTTTCGCTCAGCCACTCTTAAGGGAACTTTGACCCTTCCAACTCACGCAAAATAAATGTGCAAACCTGCTACTCGCCATAAAACGTGCTCATAACTCATAATATATCTCGGCGTTGCTGAATAATTCTGCATTGCGTAATTCCTTCAATGTTCGCGGCTTGAAACGTCGGGGATATTATTATACTACTTCCCAAAGGTATGTACGAATAAGCGAGGAATAAATCAAACCCCAGGTTTCTTAGTCACCATTAAAAGACTTTCCGCAACCGTATATAGTGATATATTAACCAGGGCCTTCGGATTATGCTGAATGCGAAAGCACTATCCTGCAATTCAAAGATGAACCCGCCAGTGCTGTCGGTTCTAAAAAGCGCCCTGGTGCTGATTAGACACTGGGAGCGGCTGTTGCGGAACGTGATGAAACTTGCGCAATATAGTGAACATCCTCATAACTTTTGTTGTTTTGGCTTATTGCGAAACATTCGGCGTGACCACTAGCATTCTTACGGCTACAAGTATGCCTAAACATTCCACTGTTGAAGATTTATATTGCCATGGCAATATTTTTATCATCGTTAGCCAGACCCAGCGGTCCACACCCGATATTACAACTGAAGACGCTGAAGTAAGCTGGAGGGGCAACACGAAGAGAACCACAAAGGACCTTTTTTTGTGAATGCTGTAGCTGGCGGTGACAGCGAAATTACAGCCAGGTATCCCTATACAATAAGTTTTTTTTTTCATTGCTATGAACACCAGTACTTGCTTTCGCCTTTAAAAGAGGTGGAGGTGCTGGGTACACATCTTGTTTTGTCACGCTGTTCTGTTTGCGGCAGTCAACGCAAAATCAAAACGTATTGTCTGTTTTCTTAAGCAGATCTATGGTCGTGGCCAATGCAATCTTCGACTATTAAATCACGTCATCTTCGAGCATCTTGTTCTCCTGCCTCTTGATGACCTTCCTCCTTTTGGAACAACCCTGAAGGCTTGCCGACCCACTGGCTTCACAAAATCATCCGTGAAGATGCGTAGCTTCACGGTGAGTGTCCGATACACTTTACCTGATGTGGCAAAGCAGTCGAAAAATTCTTGCCCGAGTGAAGTGAAGGCCTTCTTTTGAGCGGTTCAGTGTTCCGCGTCGATCTCAAAGGGCATTGAGTCGCTGCCAGTAAATCAGATCGCGTCGTTCCCAGAGCACTCACGTGCATTACGTGAGTGCTCTCACGTAATGCACGTGAGTGCATTACGTGAGAGCACGTGAGAGTGCATCACGTAAACGAACTCGACGGCGTTGCCTTCTGCGAGATTCGGACGTTTTTTTGGAAAAAATCTGAGCAAGACAGGCGTAAACCCGGACTGTAACCTCGTAAGCCAGCGTGCTATGCAGGGATCTTTCTCTATGAGCAACCGGACGTTATCTTCGGAATGGGGGCGCAATCATGAAGCTGATAGCTTCACATTGTTGTCAACGATGCGCAACGCCTTGTCCGCTCGCCTTCCACACGACTGGCAATAGCTGCTTTTGTGGAAAAGGAAACTGTAGGTTTCTCGAAGTCAATAACTGCCCCGTTTAGCAGTGTGTACATGCGTATAAATACGTATCCCGCTCAGTGGCTAAGCACAATGAATGAATTCACATAGGTGAATCACTGAATCTTACTTCGAGCAGTGCACCTACCGACGGGAGTGATCACTTGGCCTCCAACTAAATTAACTGGTCAGCCAGTCCAGGGGGTCAGAAATTTCAATAAAGTAGGGGCGAGTGTTTGACTTATAACAGGATCTTCCGCTTCAGTGTCCGGCAAGGCAGTCATCTCGCGGCTGTCAATGCTCAGACGTGCGTCACACGATACCGGTTTGTTTTGACAGTGACTGAGACTAGGCTGACCATTTTTTTGTCGTCGTAGTGGTCGCCCTGTGAAGGATGCTGGCGGTTAGTGACGTCAGTGCTGGCGCGACACGTAGACTCAGGTATCCGCATCGGGAAGAAGGGCACGGTCACCGAGACTCACGACGTATGGGTGGCAACTTGTGCTGACGTTCAGCGATGTACTACTCGGTCTCCCACGGTCACTCTCCGCATCTTGGGCGCGACGCGCTCGACGCAAACCCCCGTAAACCAGCCCGACGGTAAGTACAGAAACGGTAGACGTGCCCTACTTTCCCACAGTGTAAGCACAGAGGCCTCGGTCAGGGTATGCCTTATGTCGCTCTTCCTGCGTGTTACCTACATCTGGTACGGCGTGTCGCGGGGTCTTAAATTCAGATGTGGCTGAAAAACAATGAGGCTCTCGCAGATGCACGGGAGTCCGCACCCCATTCCATTTCCAACCGGTATCCACAGTGCCCAAACGCTAAACTCATACCGCGGCCAGCGCTAGACATGTCCTCCCATTCACCCTCCACTCACTCGTGATGAAGCAACTATGCTAGGAAGCCTACACTTTAACTCATACCGTATCTGTAACCTCTAACAAATTTACGCTAGGCAAAAGCGTGGCGAAGTGGAACGAGACAACCAGCTGTCAGGATATCACGATGCCAACATACCGATGCCTGCATGAGCCGCGCTGGTGGAGCGAGCTTTCGCTGGCCGCCTTAGTTGCGCGCTTCTTTTTTATTTACCACACTTCCGCGGCCGCCCAGTTTAACATTGACTTAGTTTAAAAAACATTCGCAGTACCGCTCGCCAAATCTAGTTCCCATGACAGGTCGAGTGACTACGATCACGCAACTCCATGTCGTTCGGAAAACAGATAAAGAAAGCGGGCAATCTGTTAGAAAGCAGGCATGAAATTGTCCTTCAAAACACGACATCTCCTTCTCGCAGCTGTGCTGACGACAACGTTCTTCCTTCTCTTGTGAATCTACGCAGCAGGAGCCATTCCTTTTTCAGACGGTGGAAACACGACACCCCTGGACGGCTTTAAGGTGCTGTGCCCGTATGCGGAGCTTGCTGCCAGTCAACGAGGGTTGTGGAAGGCGGAGTTTCTCTTGGAGGCACGTGTTTTTTTTTTGCAAAGCCACAAATGCGCTGGTGCAAGTGGCAATGAATCACCGCTTTTGTCCCAGGCTTTTCAGATAACGACGGGGTGACAGTCTGTGCACTCGGAACGCAGTTTTAGCATTTCCACTGCGTACTGGTACTTTCAGGACGCGCGGGTCGCGTTTTTTCGTTTCGAAACTAACTTTCTCTTCTTTTAACTGATCTGTCAAAAAGGAAAGGCTGAGGAATCAAGGTGTGGCTCTTGATTCAGTATCATCACTTGATTCAGCTCGTTTTGTCGGCGAACCCCATAAAAAAATATACAGCGCGGTCCTTAAACGCACATTTTTTGAGGCTCGCTGAATTCCGACAATTTTCAGACGGCTGGTGGGCGAGGCATCAGCCCCTGCGGTGTCGTCTTCCTTTGGCGATTCTGCCAGAGATTGTGCAATTCTGTGATGCTGCGACGAATCTGCGATTCTGCGAGAGTGGACATGGCAACCACCACCGTGCCTATGTCGCCTGACACTCCGCGTTTTGTCCAGGTGCTTTATGGAATTCTTTCTTTGGCTGCGGCCTCTGGATACAACGCTTACATCTATCAAGGACATGCGCACAACGTGCGTGTGGTGCTTGTCTCCGACGACGTTTTCCATGGATAGACACGGACCATGAATGCTGCGGATCTACCAACGAGGGTATATCGTACGGCGCAGCTAGTTCGAGCCCGTTTACATCACCAAGGGACCTCATGACAGTCTTGCTGGCAGCTATAAAGGACGGGCACGGGACATCACTCTTCAGTGGACACGGCAACCCCACTGTAACTCTGGCGCCAGACACTCCGCTTTTTGTGGAGGTTGTTGACCAGAAAAACGGCTTTCATAGTAACTATCTTTGCATAGTGGTGTTACCGTGTCCACACACGTTCGGAATTTGCGCGAGTGATTGTTTTTCTGTAGCGTGTTTTCTACTAAAACTGTCGGGAGACGTCGAAGAGAATCCAGGACCTAATGAGGATATGATTAAAGCGGTGCTGCAGTCGCAGAGGGAAATCCTTGCTAAAATTAGTGACATTCAGGAAAACCAGCAAGCCTCAGAGACGGCAATGTCGCTTGTCGAGAAAGGACTGGAAACAATAGAATGTAAAGTACGGAGTGTAGGCAAAGTGAACACAAGACTTGTTACACTTGAGGGCTCTATGAGAAACTTTGATGAACAGTTAAACCAAATGACAAAACCAATAGACGACCTCGAAAATCGTTCAAGACGCAGAAAAATCATCGTTAGAAGAATAGAGGAGGCAGAGCAAGAAACTGAGGAGGTACTCGTACAAACAGTCAACGATGACGTGTTTGGGAACATTCTAAAACAAAAATAGAACTCCTTTTAAAGAATTCACCGGTAAGGTAGGAAGATACCGGGAACAAATCGGCCAGTGCTACCCCGAGTAGATTTTAGCAAAAAACCAAGATATTTAAACACTGTGCTAAAGTAAAGGGAACCCCTTTCAGCGTGCAAAAAGACTTTTCTAAACGAGTTGCCGCTACTTGGCAAAACTTGTGGAACTCGACAGTAGAGGAGATGAAAACCGGAGATAGGGTATATTGGCTTTCTATGTGCTCTACGCTCGGGATGAAGTATATAGCCGCCGGTATGCGTACCCGGCTTCTGCGGCAGCGCCGCGTTCCGCTTCGGAAAATGACTGACTCCATGGAAATAAATCGGAATGTTTCAAAATTTTGAACCCTAATGCAAGAAGCGTCCTCAATAAACTAGATACTCTAGAAAGCGTTTTAATGGAGCACGACCTAGCTTAATTAATAATCACACAAACGTGGCGGCATCCATGCGTATCTGATGTTGAAGTGACGCCTCCCAGATGTTTGATAATCAGAAAGGATCACCGCACTAGAGGGGCGGAGTAGGTATCGTTATTAAAAACAATATTTCCATTACGTTACTGGATGATCAAACCAATCTTGAAACAGTTTGGATTAAAACTGCTTTAAACTACCGTAATGCGCTGATTGGTGGTTTAGATAGGCCACCCAACTCTCCTGTAGAAGTGCTTGTTAAGTTGGAAGCATTTATAAACTTGCACATGAACACTGATGACGCCCTATTCCTTGCGGGTGATTTTAAATTAGCTGGAATTGATTGGGTATCCAACTCTCCAGGATTGACGGAAGAGCGGAACTTTGACCAGTTGTTAAATATTGTGTTTATAATATAACCTAACAGAAACTCTATCTGGTTTCACAAGGGTGGGCACTTGAACTCAGACGCTTTTAGATCTTTTTTTTGTTTCAAATCGCCTATGTCCATTTGTTGTGAACTGTACATCGGAGGGCATATCTGACTATTAAATGGTAGTGACGTTTTTGAGCAGGTTTGCGCGTAAACGCCTTCGTCCTTCGAAAGAGTATTAAAATTTGCTTTAGCTGACGATAAATCTACCTTAAATTCCTTCAAAATATAGTTGGATACATTTTAAGCCGAGCAGACTGTGGCGCAAGCGTAAACGGCCTATGCAATTTCTTCTCAGTCAAGGTCAATCACGGTGTGCTATGCTTTGTGCCTAAAAAAATTAAAACTAGAAATAAAAATCCCTGCAGAACGAGAGAGATAATCCACGCAAAAAAGACGAAAACTGATGCGAGCATCGTCTTCAAAAACTGCCGACCCAGCGATAAAAGCTGCATTTCCACTATGAATCGAGAGTAGAAACAGCTCATCAAAGAATCAAAAAATAAAATCTATAATGTAACATTGAAATATCTTTTTTTGAAAACGCCCCGGCAAAATATTGGTGATACGTTCATCCTTCATCCGCGTCTTCACCATAAAAACGGAGATAGCGCCTAAAACGCGCCACACGCTTCCAAATCGTAATTTTCGTTGGTCTTTACGCGTGATAACGGCGGCCTGCCCGATTTCGCGATGACTCAATAAAGTTCCCATTTGATGACATAAAGATTGACGAACAGAGTGTGTTTAACCTTCTGCGCTACATAAATACTAAGAAAAGTACCGGACCTGATGGAATTCCTAATAAATGTTTGAAAAGATATGCAGAGTAGGTCGCTAAATTCGTAACTGCAATTTTCCATGCTTTTATTAACCAATGCTCCTTTCCACGAGCATGGAAGCATGTTAATATACTCCAGTTCATAAAAGTGGCAGCAAATCAGACGCTACAAATTATGGGCCAATCTCCTTCACTAGCACTTATTCGAAGTTACTTGAACATATAATGTCGAAGCATCAAGTATGCTATCTTAACGATTACCATATTTTAAACAAATGCCAACATGGGTTCCGTCAGGGACTCTCTACTGTAACTAAGCTAATTGAAACTACCCATGATCCCTCGTACACCATAAACAGCCGTAGTCCAACAGACATATTAGTCCCTTGGCCTTGCCAAGACTTTCGACAAGGTATCGCACCCTGAGTTGCTATTAAAATCAACACTGTATTATAAACCCCTAGTTATCTGAATGGTTCTTGTCATACCTTAGTCATAGAGAGCAGTTTGTCGAATATGACGGCTTCCAACCTTCCTTTTCGCCTGTGGAGTCTGGTGTACTCCAGAAAAATGTTCTAGGCACCCTGTCATTTTTGTTGTTTATTACGGACATAACGCGTAACATTACTGTTCAAGTCAGACTGTTTGAAGATGAATGCGTATTGTACAACCATATAGGAACGCCGGCCGACCAGATCAAAATAAATGACAATCTGCAAAAAATAAAAACTGATGTGACAGCTGTCAAATGGTTTTCAACACACAAAAACTGTGTATACGTCTACTACAAAAAAGAAGTATTATTGATTATGCTTATTGCATTGAAGGTGTGCCGTTCAGAAAAGTATCAACAATTACGTACTTGGGTTTGAAGTTTACATCTGGTATGCGTTGGTATGAAGATGTAGATTATATATGCAGTAAGGTGAGAAACGCATTGTGGTAGCTTCGAAGACATGTGTTCAATGCCACCCCTGAAGTAAAATCTTTAGTGTAAAAACTGTAATACGACCAATTATTGAATATTCTAAAATTCTGTGGGACCGGTAAACTTCCGGAAGTCATTCGAAACTGCAAAAGATTCAACTCCGTGCGGCAAGATTTATTTTTAACAAATATCGTCGCTGCGACTCTTCCACCCAGTTACGGGAACTTGCTGAACTTCCTTCTTCAGAAGTGAGAAGTAATTATGACTGCTTGAAGTTTCTTTATCTTATTATTCATGGCCATGTTAAAATTGAAAAAATAATAGTTTCTTATATTGCTTGACGAATATTTTTTCAATCGTCACAGTTTGTATATCCCGTCTCCGACTGTTCGTAATGACTGTTTTAAAGTGAGTTTCTTCCCTAGAGCAATAAAGCACTAAACTATGTTAACAGACGCCGCACTAAGGACGTGATCTATAAATAAATTTCTGGAAATTGGGAAAGGCACACACGTTCGCGTTAAATAACCTGGCAAAAAGTGAACCGTGTCATAACCTGTGTTTGTAGCGCCTATTAATGTTGGCTCCATGTTGCATTTCCCAAAAGTATTTTGTGTTTGCATTTCCGAAGATGTACTTTCTTTTTCTTCCTGTAACAAAAATGTATTGTACCCGTCCACTCCTGTAATAGCCCAACAATGGGCTGACAGTAAGAATAAATCAATCAATGAATAAATAAATAAATAAATAAATAAATAAATAAATACATAAATACATAAATAAATAACTAGCGCTCTCTGGTGGGCGGTCGAAGGGGTTGGTCTGTCGAACTGAGCTCCTTGGACGATCCAGGACAGAGCAATCTCAACAGCCATCAAACAGGGGGGGGGGGAATGACAACAACAAGAATGTATACAATAGATGATTTCAGAACGAGGTCCCAGAGTCAGAGACAGAAGAGGGGACCTCCTGTTACACATCAAACAGGCGGAAACACACGTGATAAGCACGAATATATCAATCAACGAAACACAAAATAATATCAGCAACATCAATTACGGCATATATACAAGAACATAATAAGCAAAAAAGGTATGAGAAAGGCATTGAAAAAAAAAAAATCTATCACCAAGATAACAAACGGTACATATAAAAGAACGTAATAAGCAAGAAACGTAGTAGCAATGCATGAAAAAAAAGAAACAAAACTAATATCAGCAGCAGTGTATAGACAAGAACATCATAAGCACAAAGCATATTAGTGAAGCCCGGAATAAAGAAACAAAACTAAACATGGGACAAACAAGTTACATTATTCAGGTTGGGATAAGAACGCCCGCAAATTATTTTTAAATTTATACACGGTACAGCATGTTTTAATAGAGAGCGTCAGCGTATTCCAAAAGTGTGTAGCCGAAACTTGAGTTGAAATCTTTCAGTAGTTGGTTGTTACTTTTGGCAATAAATAGTTCATATATAAAGAAAATGGAGTGGCGTTACCACGAGGAAATTGGTCAGTACTAATAACTGAAGGGGGAGGTTTCCATTAATAAACTTATAAACTAATAGGCCATGGGAATAATTAACAATTTCTGAAACCGACAAGACATTATGAGCATGAAGCAAGGAAACGGCGTTCGATTTGAAGTGGCTGAAGGTTATAATTCGAATAGCTTAATTTTTAATATGTTGCAGTGGAGATAAATGAGTTTTCTATGCATTTCCCCAAGATGATATGCCATATGCTATGTGACTGTAAAAATGCGTAGTAAAGTGAGAAGAGAATGCGTTCACTAAATAAGGAACGAACTTTATAGAGCACTCTAATACAGTAAGCTGTTTTTCTCCCTTTTGAGGCGATATGATTGTTGAATTTCAAGTTCTTGTCAATTTCTACGCCAAGAAATGTCACACTGTCACATGAAAAGAGTAGACCAGAATCAAGGTAATGCAAGGACGTCCGGGAACGGTCCTTTGATGTGACGTGAAGATCATGAAGTTTGATTTGGCAGCATTAATGCTCAACAAGTTATTTTTACACCATGTCACTAAATTAGATGCATCTGTATTACGTTTATCTACTAATGAACCAAGGCGCTTACCTGATGTAAAAATTGTTGTATCATCAGGGTAAAGTATGCTGTTAGAATAATTCAGACAAAGAGGAAGATCATTATTGTAAATTAGAAAAAATAGTGGGCCAAGAATTGACCCCTGCGGGACACCAATATTTGTTATCTTAGTCCGAGAGTAACAAGTTGACACACATACGACTTGTTCTCTATTAAGCAGGTAACTTTGAATTAAATTGAGGGTAGGGCCGGTTGTACCAATCGAGTTCAGTTTGCTAAACAATATCATAAGGTTAATAGAATCAAACGCCTTTGAAAAATCAATAAATATTGCACCAAAAAATTTCCCCGTATCTACTGCCGCTTTGATTTTATCGGTTAAGGAAATAAGGGTGAGGTTCGTTGAGTAACCAGCCCTGAAACCAAACTGATACGGCCACAGAATATCACATTTTTTTAAGCACTTCAATATTCGTTTAACTAAGACCTTTCCATTATTTTACTAAAAAATGACAAAATGGCAATTGGGCGATAGTTAGAGGCATGGTACTGATCACCTTTCTTGAAAACAGAAACTAGTTTACCTTTTTTTAAAGCGGAAGGAAATAGGCCTGTTTTGAAGATAAGGTTAACGATGTATAAAAAAACACCCGAAACATATGGTGCGATAAGTTTGATATGGCAAGAGTGAAAGTTGTCAAGGCCGGGACCAGTGTTCTTCAGAGTGCGTATGACAGCACAAACTTCCTCGGGCGTTGTAGGAAAAAGAAAAAAAACTGTGGGGGAGGCGGGGGTTATTGGACTGGAAGATTTCATCACAATGAGCTTGCTTGAAGGCGAAAGCATCCGCGAAAACGTTTGCTATGTCCTGTGGATCATTGTAACTGACGTTCTCAGTATTAACCGTGGTTACTGGAGTGTTAGAGCGATTTCGGCCCAAGAAGGTATTTATAATTTGCCATTGCCTTTTAACGTTGTTTCCAGCACGGTCGATTGCATCTACAAAGTACTTTCTTTTGGCTTCCTTAACTAGTTAGTGCTCTTATGACGTTGCAGTACAGTTTGTAACGTTTTTAGGTATTAGGTTATGCGGCGGTTTTTTTGTCTTTTTATACATGCTTTCTTTCTTCCGCATAAATTTTAGAAGGCCGTTTTTCATCGAGTCGTTCCGAGGACCAGATAACCTATCTTGGCGCACAGTGACGGTTCCTGACTCTAGTGCACGAGCAATATTTTCAGAAAAAGTATTAAATGCATCATAAGGGTTCTGTCTGGAAGTTACTGCCTCCCAATTCGAGTTACTGATGACTTCAACGAAAATAGATGCCTCTACCTTGCTCTTTGTTAACAGCATGTTATCTACATTGACAGAGGAATGGATTAGGACAAAAACAGGGTAATGACCAGTTATGGAAACTTTGAGTACACCAGCACCGGGGGGAGATGTCAAGTTCGATAATGCGTGGTCTATGAGCGTACCCTGTCCGTCATCGACTACTGCTCGAATGGTCTCGCACAATGTATCGGAGCTTCCAGTTGCGGCACCGATGGTCTCCGAGAACAGCGCGTTGACAGGGCGGTCGTACTGCCTCGTTCGAAGTTCTAGCGTCTTCTCCATCGCGGCTGCCTCAGACGCGAATTCCGCCACTGACTTCGGCGGGTTACGGACTACACAAGCAAAAAGCTCTTGCTTCACCCCTCGCATTAGAAACCTGAGCTTTTTTTCTTCGGTCATTTCAGGGTCGGCACGGCGAAAAAGTCGCTTCATCTCCTCAACAAAAATCACGACCCCTTCGTTGGGGTGCTGCGTTCGAGTTTCAAGCAAAAGTGCAGCTCGCTCTTTTCTCTCCACGGTAGTGAAGGTCTTAAGGAACTCTCTTTTGAATTGAGTCCCGTCGGTCAAAGAACTCTCATGGTTCTCGAACCAAGTTCGAGCGACATCTTCTAAGTAAAAGAAGACCTGCCGGAAAGTTTCTTCGTCGTCCCACCTGTTGAAGATGCGGACGCGCTCCAGGTTCTCCAACCATTCTTCGGGGTCTTCAGCGGGGGCTCCCAGTAACGATGGTTGTTCCCGGGGCTGCTGCAGGAGGATTGGCGACGTTGTTTTTTGCACCATGGTGTTGGTTGCAGCGTTCTTTCTCTTGGGCCCTTCTGGCATGAGACCGAACTCGGGTAGCACTCCTTGCAGTCGGCGGCATTCTCTGGTTGGGTTGGCTTGGCGGCTTCCCGAGGTTGTAGTGGGCATGAAGGGTGCGTACCCCGCACCTCTACCAGATGTCACGAAGACAAGGACGATGCAGTTGTCTTGAATGAGAAACACGTTTATTGGAGCGAACTTGTGCTCCCCTAACAATTCAAAAGAATACAGAGGCGGCGAAGCAGCGGTCAACAAAGTGACTTGCACAGGCGAGTGTCGTCGAATCGAATGCCCCGGCGTCCGCACTGCAGGCTTTTTATCCCTCGGCGCGCGTGGTTCTCGAAACGTCGATTTGCATCGAGAACACAGTAGATGCAAGAAGAATATTCTGGGCTGTTCACGTTAGATCGGAATGCTTTCCCTATCATAAAAGATAACACATGCGGCACACAAAGAAAGAATGGAACACGCGCTTCCCTTGGCGCAAAATAACACAGACCGGCGCAGCCGGGCGGTAAAAGCAACACACAAATAAACAAACCCAATGTATGGTTTGCGGCAATATTGCTTTCATATTTAATTTCAAAAGAGTCGGTCTTCTAAGTAAATGTAGGCGTTTGTGTCAATCAGATATCAGCCTGGCGTACGTTCGGTTGTAAACAGATATATTTACTTGTCTCTATAATGACTGTGTAAAAAACTATATATACTCACGCGTTATTTGAAGGGGCAGGAACCTCTGAAACGAAACGTTATGTTGTTTTGATAAAACAAAAAATGAAAATTATCACGAGTTTTGCAATTGGTGCAAACTTTCTATATATTGTTACGCCAATATTACACGCCTGGGGTTGCAACCATGCCAGCCTCATCACCGGAGTAGGAGAAAGAAGAGAACGAGGTTGCACTCCGGCTTGGCCCCATCATTCACGGACCGCTCTACCATCTACGCTCGTCCTACACCATCCAACCTCACTGTAAAAAAATCCATCTCGTAACAGTTTGGTGGAGGGCGGGGTACGCCACGCCGGACCTCCAGGATTTCCGCCGTAGCCGACGTGTCGCGGGTCTGCCACCACTGTCTCCTACGATGCCTCAAGGTGGGAACACAGTGCCGGCCCCCACGCCTGGCTGGCTCCCCCGCGAGAGCCCCGAATGTTCACTGGAACGCCGATGAAGACGTTGAGGAATGGCTGAGGAAATTTCGACGGGTGAGCCGATACAACCGCTGGGATCCGCTGCACAACTCGCGAACGTCGTGTTCTCGCTAGATGAGACTGCCCTGACCTGGTTTGATAAAAATGAAAGCAAGTTCACAACCTGGGACCGTTTCGTCGAAGAAATTTCATCCCGCTTTGGCGACTCCGTCGCAAAGAAAAGCTGGCTGAACAGACGTTGCTCCATCGCGCCCAAGTCCCAGGCGAGACGTGCACCACCTACTTTGAAGAGGTTTTAAGCTCTGCAGACTCGTCGACCCGCAAATGTCTGAAGATGATAAAGTGGGTCACTTTTAAAAAGGGACGCTGAAGACGTCTACAACTTTTTAATAGGACGTGAAAATTTGGAATCGGCGTCAGACGTTGTCCAGCATATTCGCACCTTCAAGGCGTTGAAAAAGCGTCGCATTACACCTAAGTTGGCCGTTTGGCTAATTTACGACTGTGGCAAGCGTTGACCTGCAACCGCCTGCAGACTTTGCTGAAATGATACGACGCATTGTCCGCGAGGAACTGCTACGACAAGAGACCCGGCACTATACCGACAGCGTACGCATCCGGGACAGCTACGTGCTACAGGACGTCCAGGCCAACACACTTTCTCCGTCGAGTGTTCCATTCCGCGATGCGAGCTTTATGACTCGCACTCACAGTCCGCAGCGCTATGATGTCCACCAGTCAGCACGCAACAGTCGCGACGTTGAATGGTTGTCTCAGCGTTCCAACGTACAACGTATGACCAGCTTTCTCGGCGTCCAACGTTTGAACCTCGTTCTGACACGTGTACGAGGAATACTTCCCTGACCGCCGTGAGCGTGGCCCTACCTGCTACAATTGTGGTATGGAGGGACACATTTCCCGCTTCTGCCGCCGTCGCCGTCGAGCACCACGGTACGAGAAACCCGCCCATGTGGAACCGCCCCAACACTCGGAATGGCCGCTACGACACTCCCTGCCACAACATCTGCGCCCTATGGAACAGCCACCGCCTCGTCGTGATTCGCCTGCATCTGACCGGAGTATAACACCTCCCAGCACACGACAGCGGCGTTCACCCTCACCTTTCCGGCGTCGGTCCCCAGGGAAAACTAGCCGGCGCGGCCAATGGAGGTGAGGCCGCAGCACAATCACCCCGTAGTATGCCTCTTACCGGACAGTCTCAATTGGAACTACCTTCGCCTGTATCTATGCTAAAAAACACAGTTGAAGAATTGGTAGATGACACCAAACAATGGCTTTGATTGATACCGGAGCAACAGTGTCTGTCATGAGTTTAGCTTTCAAAGCCCGCCTTGGCCGTAAAGTTATGTTTACATGGGACCGAATGGTGACTTTTGGGGTTTGTTGGTGGTGAGTGCCTGTCCCCTCTTGGGGTTTGCTCAGTGAATGTTTCGTTTGGTGGCCACACGTTCGGGGCGGAATTTGCGGTGCTTCCGCGATCTACGCACGATGTTATTTTGGGTCTGGATTTCTTAAAGCAGTGGGGGCCACCGTTGACTGTCGCAATGGAAAAATTTTACGTGGATGGGACCGTGCTACCTGCCCTTGTGGAAGGCTTTTTTTCCCGATAACCGTGCCTTTGCGTATTGGCTGACACAATCATACCAGCGAGGTCAGCGGCATTTGTTTCTGTTCTTTGCCCCGGAGTTGACGTAGACGGCTTTGAAGCATTGGTCGAACCAGTTCCTCTGAATTTCCCAAAAAAAGACATTCTGGTGCCACGGTCAGTTGTTTCAGTTGTCCAAGGATACACCGCATTGTGGACAGTTAACTACTCTTCTGAGCCCGCCGTGCTTCCCCGTGGCCTGAAGCTTGCCAAATTCTCCAAATTTTGCGTTTCTTCAGTGGCGGTTTTGACAGAAACCTTGGATTCCCCTTCTCACAATTGCCCGGTGGACACTGCCAAGTTGGAGGGCATGGTAAATGGATCCCTTGGCCCGAAAAACGTCGCGCATTGGTACAAGTGCTTACGCGGTACTCAAGTGTGTTTGATTTCGCCCGCCAACATCAACGCTCTTCTGTACCGAACACACGGACCCACCTTTTAAATTAACACGGGAAAGAGCAGGCCCATACGGCAAAAGCCTTATCGCGTCTCTCCTTCTGAGCGACGAGCCATTAACGAACAAGTCACGAGATGTTGCAGAAGGGCGTGATTAGGGAATCCTCAAGTCCTTGGGCGGCGCCGGTGATTTTGGTCAAAAAGAAAAAACATGGCGCTTCTGCGTGACTACCGGCGCCTTAACGAAATTACCAAGAAGGACGTATATCCACTGCCCCGGATAGACGACGCAATAGACTGTCTCCATTCGGCTTCTTCTTTCTCCAAATTGACTTACGACAGGCTACTGGCAAATTCCTGTGCACCCCCACGATAAAGAAAAGACCGCCCTTTTACGCCCGATGGACTTTTCGAATTTTTGAAGCCTTTTGGACTCTGCAACGCCCCCGTAACGTTTGAGCGCTTTATGGACACTGTCCTTCGTGGACTTAAGTGGGAGGTGTGCATGTGCTACCTTGATGATATCGTGATTTCCGGTCGCACTTTTCAAGAGCACAACGCTCGCTTGGCCACTGTTTTGGAATGTTTGGACAAGGCTGGTCTCATCCTAAACTCGAAAAAATGCCGATTCGGCGAAAGGCGCACACTTGTACTCGGTCTCGTTGTCGATAAAAAGGGCGTCCACCAGATCTGCAAAAGCCGTCAGCCGCTTTAAAAATCGTGCTCTGTTAAGGACCTCCGGAGCTTTTTAGGACTACGCTCCTACTTTCGCCGTTTTATTCCCGGATTTGCCGACATAGCCTACCCTCTCACATGCCTTCTCCAGAAGAACGTCCCATTCAAATGGAGCTCTGACTGTGACATCGCTTTCCGCCACCTGAAGCATCTCTTGACGTCGGAGCCGGTGCTTCGTCACTTTGATCCCGCAGCCCCAACGGAAGTGCACACCGATGCCAGTGGTATTGGACTGGGGGCAGTCCTGGTTCAACGACACAGTGACGGGGAGTATGTTATTGCTTATGCGAGCCGCACTCTCAGTAGGCCAGAGGGGAACTACACAGTCACAGAACAAGAGTGCCTCGCGGTCGTTTTCGCCACACAACGATTTCGCTCGTACCTCTATGGACATACCTTCACAGTCGTCACAGACCACCATTCCCTCTGCTGGCTCATCAAACTTCGAGATCCGTGTGGGCGACTGGCGCGCTGGGCTCTCCGACTACAGGAATATGATTTCACGGTGTCGTACAAGAGTGGCCGCAAGCATGCCGATGCCGACTGCCTTTCCCGGCTGCCATTACAATCAACGGACTCAGATGCTGACAACCTTGATAGTGCCTCGCCTCGGTGTCGACGGCGTTTCCCGATATAGCTGTGTTCAAACGAGAACAACGCAAGGACAAAAGTTTGGACCACCTTTTCGCCTCAGCCGAGTCGAACCCTACTAGCCGTTTCTGCCTCCACAACGGCTTGCTTTCAAGAAGAACTATTCCGCCGTCGGTTCCGCATTCTTCTTGTGGTACCACAATTCCTTCGCAACGTTGTTCTGAACATTATGCACGATACGTAATTTCCGGCCACATGGGGCTTGCCCGCACTCTTCACCGCACCCAACACGCTTTTTTTGGCCCAAAATGCGCAAAACTATTGAGCGCTATGTGGCTTCTTGCAACCAATGTCAAGTTTCAAACATCCCACCACTGTCCCCGGGAGGCCGACTTCAGCCTGTGGACCCGGCATACCGTCCTTTTGAAAAAGTTGGCATAGACTTGTTGGGACCTTTCCCGCGCTCATCACAGGGAAACCGCTGGATTATTGTATGCGTGGATTACTTTTCACGCTACGCTGAGACGGCATCCCTACCCTCTGCAACTGCGACAGAAATCTCGCTCTTCTTGCTCCGGAACGTATTGCTACGCCATGGACCCCCAAAAGTCATAATCAGGACCGCGGGCGCCAATTCACTGCGACGGTGGTTGAAGAGCTTCTTCGCTTTGTGCCGTACAATTTCGCCACTCCTCGCCATACCCCTCAGACTAACGGTCTACGGAACGAACCAACCGAAAGACGTCCATGCTAGCGATGTACGTCGCTTCGGACCACAGAAACTGGGACGAGCTGTTGCCATTTATAACATACGCATATACACGGCGAAGCATGAAACCACCGGTTACAGCCCGTTTTTTATCCTTTACGCCCGTCAACCTAGAGCTGCCTGGACACCATGCTTCCTTTCTCTCTGCATGACGAACCCTCGTTGGCGAGGATGCTCTGCCTAGCTGAAGATGCCCGTCGACTTGCTCGCCTACGTACTCTCGCGTCCCAAGAGCGCTCCAAGAAGCGATTTGACAGTCGCCGACGTGATGTTACGTACGCGCCGGGTGACTTTGTGGGCTATGGACGCCATTGGAAAGCGTGGGCTATCCGAGAAGCTTCTGTCCCATTACGTCGGCCCGTTTGTTGTGATCGAGCGTCTCAGGATGTTGCGTATGTTATTTCACGCTTAACTTCAAGTGGGCGACAATACAAAAAGACACAAGTGGTGCATGTTGCCCGCCTAAAACGTTCCCAAGAACGCAGTGTAAGTTAACTTGCCCAGAGGGCTTCGTCTGGGACAGGGGAAATGTTACGCCAATATTACACGCCAGGGGTTGCAACCATGCCAGCCTCATCACCGGAGTTGGAGAAAGAAGAGAACGAGGTTGCACTCCGGCTTGGCCCCCTCATTCACGGACCGCTCTACCATCTATGCTTGTCCTACACCATCCAACCTCACTGTAAATAAATCCATCTCGTAACAATATTTATAAAAGGCAAAAGGCAATTGAGGAGCTCAAAACGACCAAGTGATATAGACATAAATGGTGTTGAACATTCATTCACCGGTAGAGGGTTCACATACAGAGAAGCTAATTTTTCCTGTACCTGTGAAATAGATTTAAAAAAGAAATCTCAACTGAACTCTACATTAGTATAAAGTGCTGTTGGGCGAGTTGGTGCATTATGTATAACGAAACTTGCGCTGGATGGACATACAGACAGACGAAGGAAGACGGACGATGCGCATCTCTAGCTAATGCTACAGAACTTTACATCTCTAGCTAATGCCACAGAACTGCGTTTTCGAGTAACCGAAACTAATTGAAACGATTTAAATAATTATCTAAAGCCATTTTGTAACTGTCTGTTGGGAAAACGTCCACTTGTATCAGTACTGCAATCACCCAAATGTGAAAAAAAGTTCGGTTAAGAATGAAGAAAAACTTGAAGCATGAGTGATATAGTTTTCTCACGACTCAAAACGGCTGCGTCAGTACGGGTCCGTCATATTCAGAAGACAAAACTAGTATAGACTTGTTGTGGTCCTGTCGGAATAGAGAAGCCGCAGTAGCAGCTAGAAAATTTTTAAGAATAATTTCAAACCGTCCATGTTCGATAAACTACAGCTTGAAGGGTGCATACGCTTTGCAGCAATGCTGTTTGTTCTCTTCTTTGCGCCGTCTCAGAACAGAAAAAATACCCACAAAAATACTAGGCGCACGTCAGCACGTGTCCCGGGAAGGGTCTAGGCGTTGTCCAGACTCACACATGTCTCGCAGATCCTGAGGGGCACAAAAAAAACATTCGGAACCAACGTGAGTGCTCACCTTGTGGCGATTTCCCGGCATCGTTCGACTCGATCTTTTACAGCACTCTGCACACTGTATGCGGCGTGGTATCTCGCGTGCTCTTCTTTTCATCAGTTTGCTTGCGTTTGCACCTACAGTGAAGAGCACTAAATAGCTCGCTCAAAGGCGCCGAGTCGTCCGGCTCTATGGCCGACACTTGGGGGAGGACGTGAATAAAGATCTTGAAAGAAATAAAGAAGCTTCTAGACCTATCAGGAATAGTGTCATGTGTCAACGCGAGAATGAAATCGGTGGTGAAGAACTTAGGATATGACACGGGAGTGTGCGTTCGAGCAAACAGTATCGGCGGCAGAACGAACAAGGCTATGAAGTCATAGAAAACATTCAAGCATCAGGTCCCTCGATACATTCGAGTGGGAACGAAAGCTTTCAGCATGTATTCTTTATTAACACTTTTACATTTATCACTAAAAGTGGCTTCTAGAGTAGATTCTGGCTACTTTTAGGATGTCTTGACTTAGGCCAACTAGGTGTGGATGCCTACGAGATTGACTCATTTTTACATATGTAGAGTAGTATTGACCAACCAGATTTAGGGGAAATCCCCAAGGTGGAGTGAGTTTCTGCGAAAGAAAGTAGGACATCCACCTTTGCACCGGTATGGCTGCAATTTGGTGGATGTCCAAATTTCCTTCGTAGAGTAATATTGTTGCGGGAAAGATCTATTTGCAATAGTGGTATTAGGTGTGGGCAGGGCACCTCATAAATAATTACTATATTAGGGTGAGATGCATCTTTTGGCATTTGGGGTTCGCTGAGTGAAAGCACCGTTTAGGAGCCACCTATTTCTAGCTGAGTTCGCAATTCTTTCTGTTGGCTCATCAACCTTCGCGAATCATGTGGGCGACGGGTGCGCTGGGCTCTTCGTCTCCACGAATGTGATTTAGGTGTGTCGTACAAGAGTGGCCGTGAACATGACAATGCCGAATTGCTTTATCGGTTGGTATCATAATCAGCAATATCTTAGTCAGAAAACCTGGATGCAAGTCTTGCCTCGGTGTGGGCGTTGTTCCCTTATGAGACTGCGTTCATACGGAAGCAACGAAAGAAGTGTTTGAAGTTATTTTTACTCGCGTGAATAAAACCTTCAATTCTTTTTCAGCCTTCAAAACGATTTGCTGGGGACGAAGAACATTTCTGCCGTTTATTCTCGTCTGCTTTTTGTGGTACAACATAGCCTTCACAACATTGTCGTGCATATGCACGACAAAGTCAAATCCAGCTACATAGTAGTAAAGGTCACTGTGCACAGCACCAAACAATTTTTTTATTGCCCCAAATGAGTAGAACTAAGGAATGCTATGTTACAACTTGTGGCCAATGTCACAGTTACGAAATTTCTACAACTGCTGGGGAAAGGCGACTTCAACGTTTGTACCCGGCATGGTGTCCTTTTCAAAAGTTACCTGACTTGATGGAGGCTTCCCCGCGCTCACCCCATATGCATTTCAGTAATATTGCGTGAATATATAAATGTCTGCCATACCAGCTGCAAGGGCTGAAAATTTGGATCTTTCTGATTCAAGACATTTTGCCACAACTTCAACCACAGTCTTCAATATTCTGATTGAGTTGATCCAAATTCACTGCGACTGTTTTAGTAAGATTGTTTTTTCAGGTAAGTGCACTAAAATAAAGCAACAGATCACTCACTGGAAATTTTCATTTCGCTCATTATTTACTCCTGTTTATGCGGCTTTTTTGCCACCCAACCCTCAACTTTCTGGCGAAAGCCTTGAGTATAAATGCTGTGGTGTAAAAGTAACGCCGTAATGTCACAATTATTTCCTGCCTTAGAACAATGAATGTGTACTACTTTAAGACTTCAGGTATACCGCATAGTACTTTGATTCGTTTTCATTCCCTGGAAAGAGGCGATACCTGGGTAGTTTCTGAAAGCAGGGCAATATTTGTAAATACTAGTCTTACACGTTTTTCAGGAAACATAAAACACCCGAGTCCTGCAAACAGTAACACGTGTGCACTTACCTGCTTTGAACTGAAGTGGCTAATACAAAAGCTAATAGGAAGATTAGAGCAAACTTTGTCGTCATTTTAAATCTTTAGGGTGACCAGAGTAATAAGCGATGGGTTGCACTACGCCAAACTTATGAGTGATCAGAGAAAGTATATACATCCTAATGTTAAGAAATATCAGGCAGTAAAGAAGCCTGCTTGTTAGAAGAAACCGCGGCAGGTGGGCTGTAATAATTGACTTTCACTTTGGCCTTTCCAGGTAAAGAAACAATGAAAGTTGTTTATTATGCTTTATAAAGTATATAATTTTGGAGGGCACTTTGTTTTGAGTGGCTTGCTCTGTGTGCGTAAACCTTAATTCACACAATGCTTGTAATCACACAGTACACTCTATCTTCGTGAGAAACGTAATTTTTCAACCCCGCCGTACCACACATCTGTACAATAAATTCATAAAATTAGGTATGCTTAATGAGTAACACAGGCCTCGCCGAATAAAAAGAACAACGTAAACATGTAAAACAAGTTGTGAGCGCATGTAGCTGCGCGTATCTGAATGAAAAGTGATGATATTGTGATTGTCCAATACAAAAAATATGGTTTACTTTTCGTTTTCGTGTGGAATGCAGGGGATATTGTTGAAGAATGATGCAAATAGAATCTGTCTCTCATAGATCAAATTCATATAAAATGGGCCGAAAGTCCTTTTTAGGTACCGGTATATTTTGTTGTCTCTGTTGAGGGACAACCAGAGCCAGTGCCTGACATGTCGGCGAGCCCACCGTGTCTCTTCGTTTCGAGTTTCATGTTTATTTTCATCTGCATTTTATTTTAAGTTTTATGCTGCTGCCTTCCATGTGTGATTATACACACGCTCGAACGAGTTCCTCCAAATCTCCAAACACATTGCGATGGCTCCCATATGTAATACATTATTATTTTAGGCGTTTTGAGTTTTAACATGCCAACAGAAACCCGCGGTTCGGTTGTACCTGGGGTGAGAGGGCCACCATGCAGCACATGCTGTGGGGTTGCGGACAACAACCAAGGCAAGAGACTACTAATACGGACGAAGTGATCGTGCTTCCACCGCGCATTGAGTGCGCGATCATGAGTGCGGACTGTGGGTTACAGAAGATGGCTGTCTAGCTTGCGCTCGCTGCCATCGAAAGCCAGCGGCCGAAACCGCCGCCTTTATCTCCCGCGAGGGGGGTGCGTGGTGCGAGGTGCGAGGGGGTGCGAGGCAGTAGGTTTGCCCCTACAACGGGGGCTTGAACGCAGGCCAATAAATATGTTGTTTCTCTCTCTCTCTCTTAAATAACTGAGAAAAACCCCGCACAACGTTTTACGAAACTACTGATGCGGTGATTGCAGGTTTCTGCGACATCTCAATATTTTTCTGTTCCCATTGCAATTGCCTGTATTTTTATGGCGAGAATAGGTCACCAGCTTTGTGTGGTTGCCGTTACCTTAATATGCACTGGATAACTTCGAGCCACAATATAAAAAATGAAAGTGTGCCGTCAGTTTAGCGACATTTATTTGCTCGTATTCTCCAATACTTATAGCTAAGTTAGCTTACGTTTTAAAGGTAGCACTCAACCGCATGTTGTTCCACTTTAAATCTTGTTTGGGGTACATCACCTGTAGTTTTCAGTATTTTTGGCGCTCAACTTTTGACCAAAAAGCATGTCCGCAACCTTAATCAACATTTCGACTCATTTCGGCTGATATTTGCTCGTTACGAAGAACAATTATGCACGCCTGCTGGCAAAAGGAACACGCAAATGGCGGAAAACATAGACCTGGCAAAAATGCCAAAAATGGCAAAACACCACGCAGACCTCTTCTATGCCTTTTGGCTCCTAGACTACTGTAGTTATGTGGCCGCAAGGTATCAAGTACTCGTCCGACTCACAGAATCAACATTATGCCGGACGTGCAGAAACACCGAAATGAGGGCCAAATAAAGGAACAAGTGGTTTGTGGGGCACAAGCACCGATCACGCCATCCTAATGGCTCTTATGGGGCACATTTCGTGGGGTACACAAGAGGATGTTTGGAAGTTTTTAAAAAAAACTCGAAGATAACCAAAAAAGCAAAACCTAAGACATTTGAGGCAATCAATTGAGTGATTCAAGGAATTCGAAACATGGAGACGTCAAACGCAAGTACAAACTTCAGAATAAACAATGGCGAAATTACCGCACAAAGACTCCGTAGAAGCTTCTTCTCCGCAAGAATGCTTGAGAGAAACGTGCAAACGAGCCATCACAAATGAGCTGAAAAGAAAAATTGTCCATGTGGGTAATCATGTGTGAAACGAAAAGCGAAGAGCCGTCGGTGCGGTTGTTAATGTGTGTCTGTTCTGTAAAATAGCTACCGTAGCTTGCTACCTTCGTTGATTGTTCTCACACCGCCATTGTGTTTTGTGGTCCTTTAAAGATGATGTGTAAAAAATCATCACTTATATGGGAGAAAAAGGAAAACAACACAGGAAAAATGTACTTGCAACTACGACTTTTTTGTACAAAACAGGCGTATATAATGAAATTGCGTGGACGTGATTTGAAACGCAGGTTACACAGAGCACAAAACTACGTTTTTTTGTGAGCACATTTAGGAATTTGTGCACAGTGTGACCTTTGATGAATGTAATAAACTCTCAACCAGTAATAAAAACTTCCGACAAATTGTCTTTTTAACAGATATATGTAAGCTGAAATTTCCGCCGGGGAGCGTGACCATATAACGCAGCTCAGTCAAGCGCCCAGGAGTGTGCGCTACCTCAGAAGCCCCCGGCATCTTCCAGGCTTGCGCGTGTGCTGCGCCATATTAGCAGCTTGCAAAAAATACCAGGCAAAAATATTTAGCGCAAATAAGAGTCCTCCTGGTGAGGAGCTCCCGGCTTTGCCCGGTTGGACCTTTGAGATGGCACAACCCACAGTTCTTGCCATGTTTTTATGTCCGTGGCAGCACAGTTCTTGCCGGGCACCACGCAACCTAAGGAGGCCCTAGTGGAATGACGACTTCAGGCGAACAGTAGAGGCCCAGAATATGGCGGGGAGTGTCCTTCGCGGGTGCCCACGTCCATTAACCTTGTATGTTAGAAACGGGCAAAAGCACTCGGGAAACTTGTGCGCCGTAAGGCCAGAAGAGAGAGATGACGCACCTTCTTCGCAACCCTAGAGTCATACGCCCACACTCAGAAACTCTGGACATATATAATAACTCAAATGGCAACATACATAAAACCTGCCCATGGTTAGTACCAGAGGGGACACACTGGAAAACTAGGTTAACACACTCGCACAATACTTCCATTATGTGTCCAGTTGTCCACACTACACAAAGACGTTCATGCAACACAAAACATCTGTAAAAAAGCCCTTACGTTACAAGAACAAGTGAAAATCTGCTTAAAAGTTTCTCTTGCCACTTGTAAGCCTTCAGCTCTGGGAGAAGACATTACATAGAGTATGATAGTGTAGGAAAGGAACCGTTGACCTGGTGAGTGCTGGCCTCCTCAGTTTATTCGAGGGCGTCAGCCCGGCCGGAACTGGAGAGTGGTGATGGCATGCTACCGCCACAGCGCTCGGTCGTGTTCTATCTCCTCTCGCGTGGAACTGCTGACAGTGGCCAGGCAATGCTCAAGATGATTGTGAAAGGGTGATGGTGATGATGATGATAGTGGTGTTAAATGGAGATGGTGTTGCAACCACTACCGGGCTCCCTCTCTACCGCTCAGAGCGTTAAAATAAATGGATATTGCTTGCTAAAAAGCCTTATATGCAGCTATGTACCGCTAAGAGTAGGTAATTAGCAGGGTCCAACCACAATCAGTTTTCTTAGATTGTAGTGGTCAGTCCCGTGGAAGCGTCCGCTTAGAGTTGATGCTGCCAGGTTTTTTTGCTTGGAAGAGGCTGTGGTCTTCCTTCAAGCGGGTTGGGTTGGTATGGTAGACGGTAACACGCCTAAGATATGAGAAGAAAACAGACACTTGTTGCTTTCCTCTTGAGTAAACCTTGTGTAGTTCCACGTTTGGTGGCGGTAACTAGCTATGAAGTAGGATGAATTGCGAAATAACATCAATGGTGTTTTCTTTCGTGCACTCGTTGCACTGTGTCTAGCTTATTTCAATATCGGTCTTCACAGAATGCAATGAAACTGATGATTTTCATATATTAGACAAAAAACATGTGATCTGCAGTTTCGGCGCTGATGCGTGTTTTCTAATGTAAGTGTATACTTCAGAGTTCCTAATGTTGCAGAGAACTACTCAAGAACTGAATTTATTATTTTTTCTTATTCAGTCTTCATTGCTACACCGGTTCGGTAATTTGTACGTTGTAAACATTTTAGGATCCGGTATTTTTACATTGCTTCTCTAACAGACATAAAGCAGCATTCCATCCTAATAAAAAGATCATGGAGATAGAACTTACCAGTGGTAGTTTACACACATCGGCTGATGTAGGTAAACTTAGATACAGCAGCTGATAGATGACGCGAATTGGCGAGCTGACCAGTTTACCCGCACCAAAATTCTCTGAAAACAAGGTGAAGTCAAGTCAAATTTGGTTACCAGATATACAGACAGTACCTTTGAAAGGTCTCCTGGGCTAAGTTGAAATAAGTTGCTTGACGGGGGCCCCAGAGACCTTTGTAGATAATGGAAGAAAATGCAACATTGACACAATTTACAGGAAGGAAGAGAATACATTACTGTACACTTACACCTCCCTAGAAGTAATGAAACAAAAATATGGAGACATTCTAACTGGTCTATGTAATGCAGATACAGTCAAACCGGGCTATAACGCACCCGGATTGAGCGAATTATGCTATATATCAAACAAAAACATTTCAGTTACGGAAATAATACATAATATTATTACAGAATGCATACATAATATTACATAATCTACCAATAATACATAATAATACATATTACATAATAAATACATGGGAAACATATTTCTTATAACGACGTTCCCACCCGATATGTCGAATTCTGCGCGCCGAAAATGGCCGCCGAAATGCATTGTCTCGGAGCGGCGATTGGGATGCTGATTGGCCACGACCACAAAGCAAGGGTTGCGACTGAGACGTTAAGCCCCGCACGGACGACGTGACGCCAGATACTTTCCGTAACTATTACCGACGCGCGGGACTCACGACGGAACCCGCGCAGTCAGCGAGTCCGGACCAAGACAGCAGCATCGGTGAAGTGCGGGAAGAGCTCCCCCATGTTCCCGATGATGTCTCGAGTGAGAGCGGTCCGACGCTTATAATGAAGAGCTTTTGGGGGTCGAAGTGCTCGGCCAATGCTTCTTTGATTTTGGAGGACGCAAACTCAAACTAGTGTAACAATGTTTCGTGTGGAGAATGCTATGCTATTTGAAGCCGCCAAAACGAAAGTGAAAACGAAAATCACCGCTTTTTTTCTTTGCAAAGTAGGCAGCTCTGGTGGAAAGTAGGTTTGATACTTTCAATAAATGGATTATTTTGGGTATGATACTGGCTACTTTATTGTGTTTGTTTCTTAATGCGGGGATGGGAGAGTTGGGGATGGCGAGAACGCGGGGGGGTGCTCCCTCGGATCTCGAACTTGTAACAACTATTCCCGGGGCATATTGTAATAGGCTATAAACGGGTTTGACTGTACAATCAATGTGCACTCATTACATTTGTAATCCATTACGGTGCCGTAATACTTACACACGTTATGAGCACGCAACGTCAAAAACAAGAACATTTTATAACTTGAACACACTAAGATATACATAGTAAGGCAATAACATACTCGCCAAAACACTTGGGACTATTGATACCTACTTTTTTTTTATAAGTAGCACAGCTACGTTGTGTTTTAACGATTACATTTAGTATTTTGTACAAACGCGGGTAAGGAACCAAGGTTCAGGATATCTAGTGAAGACAGCTGTACAGTGTGGCCGTAGGGATGATAACAGTATTAAGAAACTCTTTAAAATACACTGAGAGAAGAATGCCCAGTGGGTAAGTCTGACTTTGTAGTGGTGTTCAAATCGAATGATATTAAATTTTTGAAATATTTCTCCAGTGCAAGACATGTGGTCAACACGTGTTTTAGAGCGTAAGGGTCCCTTTTGCAGTACAGTAATGTTATCTACAATATTTTTTGTAGTCGAGATCCAAACAAAACCGCAGTATTCAGCCTGCAATGCAAATAGAGCGTCGTATAGGCGAATGTTTTACATTATTGGCAACAGTTTTGTAGCTTTCTGCCTCCTTCTGTACTAAATATTGTTACAATGTTTAAAAAGTGCTCTACTGCAGGATAATGTAGCCACCGTAACCGACAGGCGTCGACACAGAGATTGTACATGACAATTCCAACTCAGATTGCCAGAAAGTGTACCTTAAAGATTCCTATGTTAGTCAAAAAATTCAGTGTCCCAGTCACAAAGCGATCTTTCGTGATATAAGGTGAACACCTTATTTTTAGGCCCGATAAGAAAAACCTTCGGTATTGGTGAATTTATTTTATATAGTTGGAGTTAGACCATTTGTGCAAATTGTGCACAGTGTTATTACATTGTAGTATTAGGAAGTCGGGGTCACTCTCACTCCCAGTAAAAAGCAGGGTGCTGTCACCGGCATACACCTAGCAATGTTAGGTGAGGTAAATATTCACTATATCATTATTATAAATGTTAAACAATAACGGACCCAGCTCACTACCCTTTGATACACCGCTCCATAATGGGAGAGGCGATGACTTTTGATTGCCTATACATACCCATTGAGTTCTATATTTCAACTAGTACATCATCAAACTTCAGGGGCTGCCGCGCATGCCGAAAAACGAAAGTTTGTTGGTTAAGATATCGTGATTAAGGCAAGCGAACTCTTTGGTAAAATCGATAAATAGGCCAAGCTAAAATAATTCACAGTAAATATTTTGTGCTATGCGTACTCTCAGTGCTAAATAGGAGGTTTCGAAACAACTTCCCCTGCGAAATCCGAACTGCGACGCAGTGAGTGTTTGATTATTATAATATAAAATCTGAAACGCGCCAAACAATCTTTTCTAAACCTTTAGAAAAGGTGGGCAGCACAAGCACACTTGCCGGCCTATTCTTTTTCTTCTCCATTTTCTGACCGCCTTTGCGAATCGTACGAGCTCTAGCTTGTTATATATTGTTGGGAAACGTCCCTGATTCAAGAGCTAAGTTATAGACACTCCAAAAGCAATTGATTTGAAGACACACTTTACTAGTCTGATTTGCATATCATCTTTGTGTAAAGCTTTTGTATTGTTTAAGCTCATCAATGTTTTTAAACTTCTGTTTCTTCAGTCAATTCAAGCAAAAAGCTATTTATGAGACTGTGTTTTAGCCTGGGTATATCCTGATGATATCGCTCTTCCGATAACGCAGCGCTTACAAATTGCAAATTTAAGTAGTCGCCAATCTGTGCTCGCGAAGTTCATGGCCAGTTACTTTTATCGTTTGAGGAATATCGCTTTCGGTATTTTGGCCAAGAATAGTATTTATGACCTTAAATTGTGTGTCAGCGCGTACTGTACCATTACTGCTTAAGGTGTTATATTACAGCCCTTTATCTTGCTTTATAGTTCAATGGGTTTGTTCCTAACTGCTTTAAATTCCTTCACTTTTTCCTGCGAACGTGTTCGCAAGAAAATATGCTAAAGGCGGTTCTTCTCTTTGTAGCTTTTTTATGCTCTTTTATTATCCCAATCAACAAACAAACCTCGTTTTGGCCCATACGGCAACGGCTTCGCAAGTTGCTACCTTACAATGGAAGCCTAACAAAATCGTTGCTCAGTCAACGCCTAAGAACAACATTTCCCGGGCCGCCACGGGTTGTTTGTAGACGGAGAAAAAGTCTGGGCGATGTTCAAATAAAATTCAGCGCCACCGGACCTCACACTACTGGTTGCATGCCCTGTTACAAACCACCATGCAGGGTATGCCCACAAATAACCGCCATGCAGGGGGCTGCCAGCGCGGCTTCAAACTGTTATTTTAATGTAAAAGGTAAAGTTACCTGTTACTCCACCAACTTCGCATAACTTCTAGAAAAGCACCCCCTGCGGCAAACAATACACCGGCTTCCTGTAACGTCATAGCGCAATAATCCACTGTTTCCGCGCCGAGCTAGCTTTACTTCCTCAGTTTGACCGCGAAACGGACAGTATGCCGCCTTCTTCTAAGCTCTGCACCGCAGACAATTGCACAATTCTTCCTGCTTCGGTCGTTACCATACCACGGCTCTCTAGCACAATTACCGACAAAACAGTCATGTTCACACCTTGTGTTCTCTTTGTCCATCGCAAAGGTACCACTCTTTTATGGTGGTCCTTACTAACGAAAACAGGGCTGGCACTATGTCTGTCTGCGATACATATTCTTCCCCTTCACTGTGATTTGTTGTGAGTCCCTTGGGCAAGTGGAAGCTTTCTCAGAGTCAGAGCATCGACGTCTTGGATGGGGAACCTGTTCTGTCCCTCAATTGATTGAGCCCACCTCTTCCTTCTCCTCCTGCACCATAGACAAATGCCGCTGCTTTATAAATATTGAGTTTACTTTTGCGTTCTCGCTGTTCGCCCTAACAAACGGAGGACAAAGAAGCCATTGATTTCAGTACATCAGGTTTGTTTTTGTCTTACAAATACGTTTTGTCCAAGACTCTAATTGCTTATTAGGCCTTGAAACGACTCTAGAAAAGAGAACTCTAGTTTACGCTAAAACACAAGCAGGGGTACTGCATCTGTCGGTCGGGTTTGCTGCATCTGCCGACCGACAGGAAGATTTCCTTCACAGGACTGCCCTAAAAGGCATTGCTTTTCTAGATAATTCTTAGAGCATTCCTGACCATTCGTGTGTGTGTGCCCGAGACATTTCGTCGTCGTGTGTTTTGGGATTGTGTGTCCTCAACAACTTTATCAGGGCTGAGCATTGTGATGAGGTGGAAGGCTGCAGTGTGTGCGTGTGTGTTTGACAACGCTTGCCACGAAGAGGTGGTTTATTAGGATGATGATAAGGCAGGCAGTGGCCAATCGCCATTAGGGACATGTGCGAGGAGAAAGGGGAAATGAAGAGGTAATTCTGGCTCGGGGCGAAGCAGGAGTGGATTACGAAGAGCCATGGCCCAGAAAACTGCCTGAAACAATGCAGTGGCAGGGGTCTCTCGAGGCCACCGTAAGCACGTCCAGAGACCCAGCCAGGCTGTAGTGGGAGCACTTCTAGGAACACCTTGTTGACCTCGTATTGAATCACGGGCTTTGACTGTGCAACGTTGTGTAGCCCCTTTTAAATACAAAGAGGTCTGTGACAACTGGGTCTGTGAACTTAGATCTTGCAATTTTTCTTGTCCGCACCGAAAATAGGTATCGTTGGCATTTTATGTAATTAGGGTGTAGTATATTTTGACATTATTTCTGTAACTGTAACGAAGGTTTTCTAATCGTCTCCTCTAGATAAATGTGCCTTGCGAGCTTATCAGCCGGCCTCAGGCACCAGTCTCGTTTCTGCAATGGGAGTGTAGAGGACTAGCAACGAATACCGCCACAAAATCCCACAAAATATGACAGCTACTGGTTCACCTTCTGGGATTTATTTGAAATCTTTTTATACAATTAACGCAACAAAGGAAATTACACAAAATTGTTGAAAATCTGATGTGCTTAAGATGTAGCACCCCTTGTTTTCAAACACGCGTTTATATCTTGCCGGTGCCGACCAATTCGTCGCAGTGATGGGAAAAGCACAAATATAACACGAGAGAGGAATAAAGTATGGGCGGCTGCAAATGGTACACAAGCTGGTTCTGGTAGGCAAGCACGCGCGGAAGATATCCACGACGCAGCATACTCTATGCATGGATGCACGACTGGCACACCTGTGGGGAGCTAGATGCGGCCTACCCTAATGGTGAAAACGTCAGCCACTTAATAAGCAATTGCATGATAACTTTGATTTAATTACCACAAAAGCAGCTGCGTATGCCTCCAACGGTGTAAAGAGAGTTGGCTCAGCCTTTGTGGTGGTCTGCGGGGGCACTGTCTACCCGCAATACTTCGCAATTGCTCCGCCATCGCACAGACCCGCTCGCCAGAAAAAGCGCGCTCAAACGAAGCATGTCACCGGCATTAAACAACTGCGAAGGAGATGCAAATAAACTCATCGAAGACCTCAAAGACTTGTAGCTGAATACGGAGAAGAGTGTAAAGCAACCTGGGCCATACACAGGCACCTGCAATGATGTGTTGGACAGGCCTTTAGTCTACTCTGAATTACGAACGGCCAGTTCGGGAAGCAATAACGCAGTTCCCCAGACCCGGACAATATTACACAGACTGCTCTACAACATGAGTGACAAAGCCAGAAAAGAGCTCTTTGGGCACATAAAAGGTGGCTGGGAAAGCGGCGTGTGACCAAGCAGCTAGGACGAGGCAGAGGTTCGGTTCATCCCAAACACTATAGTTCATATCACAAGCTAGCTCCTGCACTGTGGAGGCTACATTGTTATCAATAGTGCGCCCACTGAGGGCGCCAAATCCGCCGTGAAGGGTGTCCTGAAAGGACACTCCCTTCTTCCCTCTCGGCAAGTGGCACCACAAGGCCCCAGCGCCTTTTGTCGCTTCCTTCGTGGTGAGTTAGGCGCCCTGAGGGGGACAACAATGTAGCCTCCACAGTGCTGCAGCTAGCTTGTGATATGAACTATAGAAACCTACCACACATACATACCTTACAGCCTATCTCCCTCACCTCCTGCGCGGGCAAGGTTACTGAAAGAATGGTGTTGAATAGTCTGCAAAAGTATCTGGACAGCCCTGATCAGATGCGGGACTGTATGTTGGGAGTTCGGATGCACCTACGCACGCAGGACTAGTGCTGCAACTGAAGGAAGAGGTCATGAAACAAGCCACAGAGCAATCACCTAGAGCAATCTTAGCGCTGGAGGCCAAGGGAGTGTTTGGCAACGTCTCGCACGCTAGCATCATAGCCACCCTTTAGGCAGCAGGCTGTGCACAGCGAAGATACAGTTACGTGCAAAATTTCCTAACCAGCAGCGTCACTAGAATCAAAAAAGGGGAAGGGGTATTTAAATAAATCTCATTACAAAAAATTCCTGTCCGCTCCGCTGTACTGGAAATGTCATGCGCTAGGTTTTGTTCGAGTAATATTATTGCTTTTTATAATATCCAGTGCATGGCAGCTCGGCCATCCTGTATATTGAAAGTAAAACTGTACAATATCCCCTGATCAAAATCCGCATGAAAAATAAAACACCTTCTGTGTGGTTCTACCATCACTCTGCCAAAATAAAATTAGGTTATCATACCAAGTGTTCAGAAGAATAAATATTATTTTTGCTTTTGCGGGGTCAAAATATGTAGCATTTTCAAGCTGTGCATTGTAGGTTTAGGGGTTTCGGTGATCCAGTACACATGGCTGCACTTGCTTTAAGAAAAACGATGGCCTTGATTTCAATTTTTATTGAGTAGTACTCTAGGCAGCACATTCTTCGAGGACCATGATACGAACGTCGCTCTCAAATTTTGTCGCCTAAGAATGTTGCAATCGTAAATAGGGTAGTCCTCTTCATATGAAATTTCCAGGTTGGGGAATATTGTTCCTTAACCACGAAAGGGGTTAGTCATCCCACCCATTGGTTTGCACATTCCACCATCACAAATGCACCTGTGTGTTGGGCAGTCCTTTTTTTCTTTACACTGAAACATAAATTTTAAGCTTTGCTTATTTCACGTATAAAAGAGCAAAACTTTTCTGTGGCAAGTTGTGGCGAAGGAAATGAGACACCTAAAAAAGTCAGTGGAATTACTAAGGCAAACACAGTGTTTTGTTTGTAAAACTTCCCTAATGTTCATTATTTTATTCTTTGATACTAAATAGTACGACATTGAGCAGTAGCGGCCAGTACAGTGTCAGATAACTCTAACGCAACCATAAAAACGACTACAATAAATGCTCGTTATTTGCAAATCAGTAATTTAAACAGACAATAATTTCGAACTTTCATGTATATTTTAAAAAGGGAAAACTCCCGATAATTCTGAACGCGTCCGTATAAGTACCCGTTATGTTAAGTAACCGTATAAGTAACCGTAACCATCATTGCTCCTAGCAGGAGACATTGGCCAAGAGTGACTACAATGTGTTGCAAAGCCAAAACAAAGAAATTTACAGCAGGTAACAAAATTCACGCATCTCCACGAAATCATTCACGACGAGTGGACGATGCACTAGGGATCGTTCCTGCCTAAAACCACCCGTGGCATTGCCCACTCGCGCATTTAAACGCGTGACAACGCGTGTTTACAGTATATACAATTCCAATGCACTCTAATTGCATACAATTCAATATTGCCCAATCCAATCTAAATCAATCCAATTCAATTCATTTCAATTCAATTTAATACAATGTTCCTCGCGCATGCGCAACACTGTGTACACGAACGCCAACCCCGGTCAAAGGGAGGTCCTAATGTGCTTCGCCCCTAAAGCAACAAAAAAAAGCAACAGCGTACCACTCGTGCTGTGCTGCTATGACAGCCTTTTTCCCTTCCGCAGCGGTTGCCACGCCGAGGGCGGCAGTGCTACGATGCATGCCATTGCATCTTTTCTTTGTGCCATGCTCGTTGTTCTATAGGGCCCTTGATTACGTATGTAGTAGGCGGTTCAGTTCTGCTCATTATTTTAACGACGATGCTTTATTTGTCCTCCTGCCACACCACCGGCCATTTTTCTAGTTCATTATTCCGCCGCTCTTTTATCAATTGTACGAATCTCGTTTCGTTTAAATCATTTTTATGATAGTAGCAAACGACCGAATTTGTTTTGGTTGAATGACCTAATGCTCTTTATTTTTGTGTAGTTCTTGGAATTCATACACAATAAATCTACGCTAAAGAAACATTTACCGTGCGTAAATTGCTTGCATTTAAATATGGTTTACGCTAATTTCAAAAACTATTTCTTAATATGAAGACAAGATTATGGGAAATAAATTGTGGTAGAAATTACAAAACATAATTTTAATGTGTCACATTTCTTTCTTTGTACAAAGCACAGGTTTTTACATATGGTCCTTTGAGTATCTTTTCTCAATAAGAAAACTGTTCATACCATATAGGAGTACGAAACGTCTTTACAGCTAAATTTCTATAAACGTTACCACACTGTGTATCTAGTCTTGTCGTTATAGATATAATTTTAGCTATTCATTTTCTCTGGTGTGTGTCTAAACAGTAGCGTTGTGTATAGGGGTCACAAATGTACCTGCAGTAAATTATGATAATAAAGAAGTTGGTTACATTACAACAGTTTTCTAAACATGTCTCCGCAAATCCATACTAGTTTACCAACACGTCAAAAAATCTGAATGTCTATGTTTTCGCAGCATCTCTAGTGGAAGTTCCAGGCAAGTTCCAGTGGAAGTTTTTACCTAAAACTTGCAAATACGAAGGTACGAAATATTTCAGCCTTAATTGAACATATCTTCAGGATGTACCAAATTATTCTACCACTCTTTTGGCCACACTATTTACACATACCACAACGATACGATTTAGATGATTCTGGCGATTCAGTTATTCCTATTCCAACGTATTAGACGATCGCTCAGTTAGGTGCTTATTTGATAATTGCTTACAGTTTATATAGGTATACTTCTGCAAGCTGCCAGAGACTTCTGTTAAGTGGGCAAAAAGTTTATCATTCGCGATGATGATGATGGTTGGTGTTTATTGGCGCAAGGCCAACGAGGGCAAAGAGCGCCAGAACGGTGGTTAGGTATAAAGGATATAACCTTAAACGCTAAAATTGTTCAACAAAAACAAAAGTGAATTCAGTAAAAGACAATGAGGATGGCTGGTGTAAAAGGCCAGGTTGTGATGGTGCGTGCCATGAAATCGGGTTTAAAAACAAGTACGCATGATAGGAAATAAGGTGTAAAAACTTGATGTCAGTAAGAAATTTAAAGGTGCGTTGTACAGAAATCATGGGATCATCCGCTAAAAACAAAGCTGGGTGTAGTGAAATGTGTTGTCTGTAGAGGTCGCCGAAGTGTTTCTGTCGTGTTACGTGGAGTGCTTTGCATTAAAGTAGCACAGGGATCACGGATAGGCCGTCTCCCCACCTGCTACACAGGGGTCTTGGAGATCCCGTGATAAGGTATGAGTGTGTTGCAAGCGTGTGGCCTATCCGTAATCGAGCCAGGGTAACTTCATTGTACCTGTTGTGTGTGTCAGTGGTGTATGCTCCCAAGAGAGGTCTTTATATCGGGTAGTTTGTTGTATGCCTGTTCATTCCAGTGTGCTTGCCATTTATTGCGAAGGTGTTTTCTGATGTGTGATTTAAGGTCAGTGTACGGTATCGTTGTTATGTTTACTGTGTTTTCAAGTGCTGCAGCAGCGGCCATTTGATCTGCTGTCTCGTTTCCGACGATCCCCGAGTGACCTGGCACCCAGCATACGGTCACTTCAAGACTTAATGCATATGCGGAGATAATGGTTTTGTAAACTATATGAATAACATGGTTTTTACAAAACTGCTTAGATGCCAATGCACGTACTACACTCAAAGAATCTGTGAACATGAAGGACTTGGGAATTTTATGATGAAATATGTGCCCTAAAACCAGAAATATTCCAGAGGCTTCAGCCGTAAAAATGCTGCTTTTCGAGTTTAAACTGTTGGATACCCTAAAATCTGGTCCGTGCACTGCACACGACACGATACGGGCTGTTTTTGACGCGTCGTTAAAAAATTCTGCACAATTGTTTTTATCTTGTAGGAACAAGAAGTGCTGAGGTACTCATTTTTTATTAATCGCTAAAAAGGACAAATCACAGGAGACGGGGCGAAGCTTCCATGGTGGTAAAAAGTCGGAAAGGTTTGATTTGTAGGTGTCTGAAAAGGTGACCGATAATTCTGACACTTTCTGTCTCACCCTTGTGAGAACGGAGCAGAGATAGATGAACGATTACGAAGTTGGGACATGGGTGTATCACAATAAATGGTTTGAAAAGATGGTGGTTTATTGACGAATTTTTAAAAGCGTACCGAAGATCTCTGTATGTTCGCTGATGATCTAGGAACCATTTATCGCACTTGACGTATAGGCTTTGTACAGGGCTTGTACGGAAAGCGCCCGACGGGAGGCGAAGCCCCAAGTGAAACACTGGGTCTAGCATTTTCAGCTGTGTTTTTGTTGCCGACCCATAAACCACGCTCCCATAGTCCAAGCGGGAACCCACCAGGCTTGTGAAGATATGTAAGAGGAGTTGCTTGTCCGCGCCATAAGAGTGGTGTGAAAGGACCTTAAGTATGTTTATTTCTGTGAGGCATTTATGTTTTAGATGTCTGATGTGAGGGATGAATGTTAGTTTCTCGTCTAATACGACGACTACAAGTTTGTGTTCCTTTTTCATAGGAATCTAGTCACTATTTATATTAATTTCAAGGTCGGGTTGAATACCGCGCCAATTTGAGAAGAAGACGCAGGTAGTCTTTCCAGGATTATTCCTGAAATCGTTTTAATCAGCCCAGCGGGCAAGCTTGTTTGCCCCAAGCTTGATCTGTCGTTCACATAGGGACATACTACACGATTTAAATGACATATGTGTACGTACGTGTACGTCGATATTGTTGGTGGCAATGGCTTCCGAACTAAATTTATTTTGACTATAAACAAAGTGCAGCGCAAAACGCCACCTTTAGGCACGCCATTCTCCTGCACGTGAACGTTTGAAACTGCCGAACCAACTCTGACGCGAAATGTTCGTAAAGATAGGTAACTAGACAGAGGGTTCAGCATGTTACCAGATATACCAAAGAATTTGAGGTATTTAAGGATGCCAGAGCGCCATGTAGTATCTAATGCCTTTTCAATATCAAAGAACACGGTCTTGCAATATTGCTCATGTAGATAGGCATCTTTAACGTATGATGCTAGCACTACTAGTTGGTCGCCCCACCCTGAAGCCTGCCTGGCAGCTCTCGAGAAGACCGTTGTACTCAAGAAAGTACACGAGTCTCCTGTTGATCACTTTCTCGAGAAGCTTTCCCAGGCAGCTTGTGAGGGCGATAGGTTTATAACTTGCGGGAGAAGAAGGGTCCTTACCCTCCTTCAGGAGCGCCACTACAATAGCCTCCCTCCAAGATTTTGGGATGTGCCCCGAAAGCATTATGTTATTGTATAGGTGTAGGAGTGTTTCAGGAGTGTCTGGTTGTAGGTGATGCATAATGGTGTATATAATCTTATCTGCACCTGGAGCTGTAGGTTTACATGTGCTCAGGGCAGCCCTCAACTCATAAAGTGAAAATTCTGAATTGTAACCAGATTTTGACCTGTTATTGTCATGTGGGGACTTCTTTTCACAAGTATTTTTATTTTTCAGGAAAGTGTTTGTGTAGTGTGCAGAGCTGGAAACGTGTTGGAAGTGTTGTGCAAGTTTGTTAGCCTGGTCTTCGAGTGTGTCCCCTGTTGTACTAACCAGGGGCAGGCTATGTGTATGTTGTCCTTTAAGTTTGCGTATTCATGTCCATACCTTGTGTGCATCTGTGTATGAGGTAATGGATGTAAGGAAGGTGCGCCAACTCTCTCGTTTTGCCTCACGGCGCACACGTTTTTCTAACCCCTTGGCTCGTTTGAACAACAAAAGATTACCGGACATGGGGTACCGACGGAGGATACCCTACGCTTTGTGCTGGGCCTCTCACGCCCGCCTACAGTCCTGATTCCACCACGGCCTCCTCTGATTGCGAGGGGCACCAGAGGCGTGAGGAATGGACTTCTCAGCGGCGTCGAGGATGTGTGCCGATAGGAGTTGGGTAGCTTCTTCAGGGCTTTTTACTATGTAACTGTTCGCTCTTCTGTTTCGGTAAAACTGTTCGGGCCTTTACCTATGTATGTTAATGTGGTTGGGAAGTGGTCACTACCTAATGGGTTAGTGCCAACGTCCCATTCAAGAGATGGAAAGAGTACTGCCGAGCCAATCGCCAAATCGACGTATGAATAAGTGTTGTGTTTTGTAATATGGTCAGTAGGCTTGTGTTTATTGAATAGGCATGCTCCCGAAGATGTTAGATATTTTTCGCTAAGGCCACCTCGGGCATGTGTGTGAGCACAGCCCCAAAGAGAGCTATGTGCTTTGAGGTAGCCTAATAGAATGAAAGGTGTGGGTAGCTGATCTACAAGGCCCTCGAAATCCGAGCTCGAGAGCTCGAAATCAGGAGGATGTAAACTGAGCAGAGAGTTACTTTGCCCATTTAAAATTGTGGTACGAATGGCAACAGCCTCAAGGACGGTTTGTAACTGGATAGAATGACACGCCAAGGATTTTCGGGCAATGATGGCACCACCCCCGGAAGATGTACCACCACCATCGGTGTCTTTCCTAAATACCCGGTAACTATTCAAAAAGTGTGTATGTTTGGAATTGAAATGTGTTTCTTGTATACACATGACAATTGGCTCATTCGAATGCAGTAACTCATAAACATCATCAAGATTTTTAAGGCCTCTGCAGTTCTATTGCATGGTATTTTCTCTAGCCAATATTAAGGTTTAAATCTACTGGAGTACGTGTGTGTTCATGTTTCGGCTTTCGGGCCTTGTACTCTTGCAAGGGGCTTTTGATTTTCTCTTTTGACCTCGACGCCGGAGCCCGTTCTTTCCTCTGTGGTGCATGCCGGAATGGCTCAAGGTCTAGGTTGTCATCTGAGGGCAAGGGAGTGCCCAGCGGACAGGGCTCCGTAGACTTGGACTGGGCACCCTTTGCGGTGCTTTTCATTTTGGCCGCGACCGCCGAGGGCGTCAGGAGCATCCCGGGTGGCAGAGGCGGTGCGGCGGAGGTGGGAACTGCTGCAGTTTCCTCCAGCTCCATCTCCGCCGTGCACTCGCATGTGCTTCGGGCCAGTGGAGAGGAGGAAACAGTGGGGGCAGCAGCATCCCCACCGGGCGTAGATGCCACCACAGCCGCTTCTGGCTCAGCGAGCAGCGCGGAGGCGGGTTGGGCCGCCGGAGGCAACAAAGGGGGAAGGAGGGGTCGGAGGCGGGACCAGGTCCGACTCGCGGTACTGGGTCCCCGCCGAAGCAAGACGCCGCTCCGCCCCCCGGCAAGCTGCGTCGGCGTACCTGCCAGAGAAAAGGAGGCGAATCCTCTTCGCACCTCGGGGAAGGAGATGTTCTCGGATACTTTCACGTGGATTATCTTTTTTCTTGGTTGAACTCACATTTTCGAGAGTAGGGCGGCATGGGGTCCCTGGCAGTTGGCGCTGGTGAGGGTTGAAGATGGACAATTGTCGGATAAGTGATCATGGTGGGCGCACTTTGCGCAGGTCAGTCAGCCACGGCAAGAGTTGGTGCTGTGCCCGAACCGCTGGCCCTTAAAGCAGGGGTGGGGGTTGGGGATTTATGGCCGAACCAAACATCGAATGAATCCTGCGGTAATGAATTCTGGTTGTTTTGATCGATGAAAGGTTAAGATTAGATGTTAAGTAGGATTTTCTTTGTCTTCTTTGCGTATCGTTATGCGCCTCTCTGCTGTTACGCCCTCACTTTTCAGGCCCTCCAGCAGATCGGTGTCAGTTTAAGTCATGAGGTCAGGGTCTGAGATCACGCCCTGTGAGCTGTTAAGGCTTCAGTGGGGCGTGACCATAATATCAAGATCTGCAATGCGTGTCTGGCTCAGGAGATTTGCTGCCTGCTGCTGGTTATTGACTTCGACAAACAGTTCTCCCGTTCTCTGTTTCTTTGCTTTGTAGGATTTTCCTATTATACCTTCTATGAACTTTGTGATCAAGAAGACGGACAGAGGAGAACAGGCTTTTCTTTTTCAACAGATTGAATGATCAGGAACCGGGGATAGTTGGCTGGCTTTGGAATTGAGATCGTTGGTGAGGACGGAAATGATACTTCGCTGCGGTCCCTTTTCAGGTTCCGATCACGTTTGGATGGGGGATTTGAGAATACCATACAGCATGTAGAGAAGCAGGGGGTGGGGGTACTTTCTTCCAGAGCCTTTTCCTGATAGCTTAGGAGGTCCCAGAGTACCCTGCCTGGTAAACAGACAGACAGCCCATCCGCCGGAGCTTTAGCTGGGCTCCGACGGCCACCATTTGAGGTTTCTACCCTTCGCCTTTAAACACATCACCACGGTAGGTTACAGCTTATGCTGGGGGCTCGGGGTCTACGGTATCGCCAACACCGTCACCAAGATTGCTCAAGGTGCCCCGTGCGGGGAGTTTATCATTCGTGACGGCTGCTCCAACTCTAAAAGGTAAAGGTACAACCGCCCAATTTTTATCAATATAACGGGAGTACCAACCATTTGCTCGATCAGCGCTGTATGATGGAATGATACAGCAAACTCGTAGGGTGTAGCTGCATGCGCACTAAGCAAATGCCGCTGCTGCGGTCATCTACTAGGCTATTGCGAGACCAGATGGCCGCCCCCGACTTTTGTAATTTGCATATCACATTGGCTGCCATACTGGAAACTGTTCTTGAAGACAAGGCACGTGGCGCCGACTGAAAACAGAGTAATCAGCTTTGGCGAACGAACGTTGCGCTGACCGAACCTTGCGCTCGGCAATACTGATTACTCTGTTTTCATTTGTTTCGACGTGCGTGGTCTTGAAGAATAATTTTGAGTATGGCGCTAGTGTGATAAGCAAATAAAAAAACTCGGGGGTGGCTGTGTGCTCTTGAAACAGCCTTGCAGATGACGGCCGCAGCAGCATTTGCTTAGTGCGCATGCGGCTACTCTCGCAGAGTTCGCCGTATCACTCCATCACCCGGCGCTGATCGACAGAACGGTCGACGCTACCGTGATATTGGTAAACCATTCGGCGGGTGTATTTTTATTGATTTTGCTCCAATAAAATGCACCTAAATTTTCTTTCCGGAAAATTTGCGGGGCATCGAGCACCTTCTTTTCAGGCGGCGATATTTCCTTGGTAGCTCAAAATGTGTAGGTATACAATTGCACTGGCACTTGTGTTTTTACGTGGCCTGATTTTATTAACAGTGTGACGTTTTTAGGCATAAATATGGATATGTGTAATTGGTTATAATACTACGGCTGGTACAAGCAAGATTCTGGCATTCCGGTATATTTGTTGCAATCTTCGCCGCCTTTTCTCCGGCCTACTTCTAGCTAAAAATTGCTGCCTATCATAAATAGGCGCAAATTCCATCACGAGTCTTGGGGTTCATTGACAAGCCGAAATCTAGATTTCTGCGTAGACCTTTATTTTTTTTAAAGCCGTGTGGTGTTGTGGGTCTGGTTGTCGCCCTACTTGGTGTGCGAAGCTTTTGCATTCAAGCACGCAACGTTCATTTTGTTCTTTTTTTTTGTTCCAGAAGCGCGCCATTTCGAGGCTATCCGCTAGGCAACTCGCTTAGCTATCCGCTTCTGGGTGTCTAAAGCTTTGGCATTAAAACAACTGATTTATTTAAAATCCCATAAGAAAATGGTTTAGATTCTTGCAAAGATATCGAAACATCAATTGGAAAGAAGTTCGAAATTGCTTGTGGAACTTAAAAAACCAATTTACAAATTTTCTTTCGTATTTTACACGGCACTAAGTCAAATCATGTAGCCCAGGGTGATGCAGCCATTTGGATTTTCTGCGCCGCAGGTAAAGCAGCTTCCTTAAAATAAGAGCCGAAGCGCTTTTCTAAGCCACAGGGACACGGCTGTCTTGCAGAGAAGGCGTCAGGTTGTCAGGTTACACCGTCATTGACCGCTGGGACGCTACAGGGGTCCCATTGCTCAACGGCCTTGCGTCTCAGTCACTGTAGCTACCACTTCGTTTTGTTTTTTTCCCGCGTCCACATGACCGTCCGACCCCTTCCACATGTTACTTGAACGCCACAGTGCAGTTGCTCCCTTTTCCTTGCCCTGCAGGCGCGAGCATTGTGAATGTATTACCTTATGTGTCTTTTGTGTTGTTTCTTGAATGTGAACATTGTAAAATTCTGTTTATCGAACCGTAATCCTGTTCTCCTACCAATTTGGCGTATATGAAACCAAGGGGTTCACCTGGCCACATGTTCGTTCAGAGTATGTATTTGTGCTCATGCGTAATAAAAACAGTTGCGAGTTAGTGGTGTTTTCGTCCTGTTTCGCGAGCTAATTACGATGTATCAACACCGACTAGCCCAACTATCGATTTCACTGGTAACAACGAATGTGCGGCGGCACTTTCTTCTATAGTTTATGATTTTTCTGGTCGTCGTCTGTCTGAATGTGCATTCTTTTGTTACTCTGGCCGTCGCTTACCAGCAGTTATCCTTGATATCGTTCTTTCGGAAGGGCGGGGAGCACTGCCATTGTGACGTGAGTGGTCGAATGTTCAAATTCTAAGCAACAATAACAAGGCGGCTTTTGGTGTATGAGCTGCATTGGAGTGATTTCAGTCGTTCACGCGCATGACCAATGAAAAACAAAAGTACCCAAAGAAGTGCCAGAAATGCGATAAAAACTCTGTCCGAGGTGTTTTTTGCCGCGCTCTCATAAAATTAGTTCTGCGCAATAGCGTCTCCGGTCACCCTCCGCCCACCTCATTCAATTTCAACCAGACTACAAAAAAGCAAGAACAGATGGAGTCCGTAGGCGAATAACGCTATGAGTTTCGCTCTAACCCAGACGGATGTAAGGATATGAAACAAAGATTTTTTTACAAATTCGGTAGCCATGCCGAAAACGCCTTTAACCACTATCTGGCTGAGATGTTGAAGAGAAGCTACGCGAGAGAAAATAGTTTATGCCGCCATTTTATGCAACCAAAACATACATGCAAAAGTACGAGTTTCTGTCACCGAAAGCAAGAACCTAAAACAAGGGGAACAGTTTGCAACAAATCGACTACTCTTTCCACCATCTGAAAATTTTAAAAACTCGGTAGTGATTATCGACGAGGCACAATTCCTAACATAGCTCGATAAACGCGGTCATTGTGCTAGACACTGCTCTCACGAAGGCAAAAGTGAAATAAACACTTCACTGGCAGCAATTGAATTCTGGAGCTCCTTATTTAAACGAGGCAACAACACGACGACTAAGCATTCTCCAACAAACATTGAAGAAATGGTCCAGGAATGTTGTCAGTGGATCCCCAGAGCCAGAAACTGTTGTATTAAAGTACATTTCGGTGTGTCCTACCAGACGATAACACAAAACCACTTAATTAAGACAATGGACGTAGTTTTTTGTCGGTACAGTAAAAATGTAGAAATGCCCCATACGCAAAAATATTTATTACCGGTGTACACGCGTATGTAAAAATTTATTTCGGAGCTGCGGCCCTTGTTGTGCAGCCTTATTTTCTTGTGAGTTTGCCTACTCAGATAGACAGATGAGAAGTGTTAACGCAATCTTCAAGTCGGCGCCTAATGGTTGAGGTTGTTCCTAAGCAGACATTGTTGGGAAAGGATAAAAAGATGGCTATGTGGTAGATTCACGGTATTGTGCTCAGTATAGGCCCTACACCTTGGAAGCACTCAGGTTTGTATATTTTCTAATGCAGTTTATCATGAACAGGATTAATGTACGTATACCACTGATGCGTTTTACCTGTGCACCATGGGTAGAGAAGGCATCAGACACAAAAAATAGGGTTAGTTCTATTAGCAAATTTTCCTGTTCTGTAAGACAGCCGCACGATATAATTCCGGTAGAACTAAATAAACGAGAAAGCACCTTCGTGCTAGCCATAACAATGTTATTCGGGAAATAGCGAGGTCCACACACGTTTACAAAATGACGGGTAACTCCGACTGTTATCTTGAGTAACTTGACAAAAGAAAGTCAGGAGCTCATGACTTTTGTCAGCCCACAGTTAGGGTTTGATTTCAAGCGGTTGCATTCGGTTTTACGTCAACTCAAAAATGCTGAGAATACCGAATGTTAGAAAGTTTGAACGGTGTTCACGCCAGATTGAGCCTGATAAATTTCCTTTTTACTCCATAGCTACGAAAGAAGAGCCAGGCAAATTGAAACATGAAATACTAAATAACAAGAACTTTTTGTAGACACTTGTACTAAACAAATATTCTGGTATCGTAGAACAGCATCTTCAAGCTGTGTATCGATGCATGCGTAATTAGTTTGATTTTGCGGTTTTGGGTGCCGAAGCCGCACGTAATCAGTACACCATAGTGGAGAGCTCTGGAGTAGTTTTGACCATGTGGTGGTCGTCATCGTGCACCGAAAATCTGAAATACGGGCGATTATTCTTTTTTGCTTCCCTCCAAAAAGTAGCTACCTCGGCCGGAATCCAACCTTTATTCTTTGAAGGAGCAGCAAACGGCTTTGCCAGTGAGCAACTCGACGGGTGCGTATATAATCTCACCAAGAGGAAAGAAAGTTGCTGCCGAAATGAAATAATAATGCCATCATGTGTGGCTTACGCTTCTCTAAGAAGGGAAGCACGAAATTTATCTGGCAAGGTGCCGGAGAAATTGTGGACATTTTAGCCCCGCTGTCCAGGGCTTCTTTTGAAAGACCTAGAGTCTATCTTGGTAGGAAGGAATTGATCTTCTCAGTGCAGCGTGTCGCCACATCTAACACACAGCCGTGCGATCTGTTTGCTCACCCATAGCAGTTTTTGGCGTTGTGCTGATGCTAGTGCAGTCAGGCTGGCAAAGATGACCGGCTTTCGACCAGACTCGCTCACTGCCACTGACGGGGCAAACGTATGCGAAATTATAAAAAGGACCGCTGGCATTTAAGGAATGTACTTTGAACCTGAGACTTATCTCAAACCACTCGTTTTTCTTTGAAGATTCGCGGATTTTCAGGCCTATTTTAATTGTACAAAGATTAAGATAAACGGCCATTCTATTTTCATCTCCGGTATTTTTTTCTAAAACACTAGATATGCCCTACTGACACATCTTATTGCACTTTGAAGAGAGCGAGTTATGATTAGGTAGCTAGATTGCGGCAATGTTTAGAGCCATGCAAAAGGCTGTTTCGTTAAACTACGATATTCAGCACGTCTAACAAAATAACGTTGAAGCCAGATTAGCACGTTGCCTAGAGTATCATAGTGGGCTTGGATTGGTGTAATATAGTTGGCTTGCAAAGTTTTTGAATCAGATTAGATGGCTGTGTCAGTAATGATTGAAAAGAAATGCGTTATACACGGCATAAGGGTGCGCTGACTTTGTGAATGCTCGACTACAACCGTGCCCTTGCTTCTACCTGGTTACTGCCATTCCCATCAAGAATATGGGTATAGGTGAAAGACGGCAAAATTTGACCGGAGATGCTGAATTGAGCCTTTCACTTCGATTTATATCTTTGGAACAGATGAGGGTATGAGCAGGAGCGAACCATAATATTGTGGACCCGTATCTGTCAGCAAACAGGTGGCATGTTTCATTTGGGTCGACTTTACCTTGACATCCAATACTCCAGGGACTGCACAAGTGCAAGGCTTCGGCAAGCCCATAAGCTCAATTTAACGACAGCAGAAGCTGCGTTGAATACCAGAATGCCTGCCGGTTAGGATTGTGATGATGTTTGGACTAATAACGCATGCCCGAATGGGCCACACAGTGCCACGCCATTACAATAAAATAATTCAAGTCACCAATACTGAGCCGAAAATAATTGAAAACAGTCAAAATGAATATTATAGAGGCCCAGTGAATGATTTGGCATTATTTAAAATGAGCTGTAAAATTGCATCTAGCCCAACAAGTTAGAAACCTGCTTAAAACGTGCGGCATCATCACCCAAAATAAATTCCGGGTTGTGGGAGACAATTCTTTATAGTTGGGCGAACGATTTGTGTAGTGTTGTTTCAATTTCAATTGTGCTACCGTGTCAAATACGAACAGGTATTATCCCCACCTGGTGCTCACCGGTCGTAAATTCTAATGAGCTGGTATGTGTGCGACATGTATGTGGCCTGTTCATAATCTTGCTAATTCAAATTGTGTGCGTCTGTTGCGTGAATGAGATTATGAACCGTCCCAAATGTGGGTTTTACTTTCTGTAGTTGGTGGTCTGTTTGCTAACATCCATCTGCTTCGTATTATGTTTCTCTGCTTCTTATGTTAGCACAGTGTCCTCGCTGGTGCCACTATGCCCACTCATGTCATGTCATTCCTAAGGTGTGGATCAAGTTAAATAGAATGACGAGTTTATTGATTTTTATTATAGATAAGCAAGCTATGCAATCGGGTGTAATCAGAAATACTTCCTTGTTTGCTTTTATTACTGTGATAAAAAAGTTATAAATACTCACTAGTTGGTAGTTGCAGGTTTGGCTGAAATATAGCGTGATGTGTTTAGGGTAAAACGCATAAAATTAGAATTCTTCACAAATTTCGCGTTTTTACAAAAATTTCCAAGCAAATAATATAACAGCAAAATACACTTGAGGGTCTCTAAAAGGCAAACCGATATCAAAGCAACTGCGTCTGAGCATTACTTGCTTTAGGAAAGCTTACATACAGAGAAGCCACTTTTTCGTGCAACTGTGAACTACTTTCTTGTTAATGATGGGGCCGTACTTCGAATAAGAAGAGTAATTGAAGTTGGCATCTAAAACTAAGGCCATACAGAAGTGTTTTAAAATTACCAAAAAGACCTAAATCGTGTAATGATTTCCTAAAATATTTACGTAGCTTTACAATAGGCTAACGGCCGTCTATTTCCGCATTTCGGCCGAAATGCGGAAAGTTTTATGGTAAAATATATGGGCAAAGGTTATGGAGATCTTCTGAGAGTTGTTTTCGCACGATAAGAATGACTTTGTTGGATTGTGACCTTCGCAATATTCGCAAGATAAAAGCACAAGCAAACGTTTTACTTTGAGCGGTTCAAGAGTGTTTTTACAAGCAGTTCAAAAGTGGCAGCATCGGTATTATGTTCGCACCGCATTTTGTTAAATTCGTAAACGCCCTCTGCCATTACGAAGGCCGCATATCAGTTGTATGCAGGATGAACGTAGATTTACCAACCACCTGATTATATTTCCCATACCAAAAGGTGGAAGCCAAGTGTTAAAAGTCGATGACGTCTTCAACCCACGGAAGTCGGTACACACGTTTCTTTGCAATTGCGCTCTACCTGCGATTACTACTACAAAACCTCCACGATCCGCCTTAATTGAACGACCGGAACACCCTCGCACTGCATTATTCTCATAGTACACCCCCACGAAGATGTGAACGTATTTGTTTATTAGCTTGAGCTCTGAGGGAGACACTCGATACGGCTTCTGGGGAACAAGTTTAGCGCCTCCGTTGTTGATGGAGTGAAGACAGCGAGACAGTGTATTAAGAGGGGACTGTCCGCTCATTGAGAAGTCTAATGCTGATGGGTAGTAATAAATGATGTTCTGCAAGGCAGATCGGCCAGGACAATGCACAGACATTTGGATCATGGTAAAAATGGCTGTGGATTAGCTCAGCCAACCTCGGATATGCAAAGAAAAAGCTTGGCTTATTCTGGTTGAGGCTTGGTTTCGCTTGGTTGAACCTTTGATTTACTGTATTGCCGACCACGTCTCAAAGTCGCAAGCCGCTCGGTACCGTGCAACGCTCACAGAAGGAGGCCGGGCGAAACCGCCGTTGATTCACGGCCAACACACCGTTCCTCTTCACCGGGCGCGAGACGAGTTCTGTTGCGCGAGACTCACCAGCGCCGCATGCGGACCTCTATCCGGCCGTGCGGTCTTGTAAAGGCGCGACAAGTCTCGGCGCACAATACGCGTCATGGTTTCAGCCGTGCCTGCTTGAATTTAAAAGTCACAGCTTCAGATCGCAGCCGCATTAGGTAGTCGACCATACTTTGGAGCGATGCGACATATCTCAGGGCTCAACATGCCGACAGTGTCAGATGGCGCGTGAATTGGTATGTAAATTCTCTCGGCCAATAAACATCCAAAAGACATCTTCTGAGGTGGCCTTCAGGAAATGGCTTACGGAGATGTGATATCTCATGGTGCTGTACATCTTCGGCACTTGATTGATTGTGGGGGTTAAGGCGACGACGCAAAGCAGGCGATGATGCGCACCGTAGTGGAGGGCTTTGGATTAATTTTTGACAACTTGGGGATCTTGAACGTGCGCCGCATCTTCATCACTTCCTGAAAATACACAGTCGATGTTTTTCTCGACGACTGAGCTTTCTCAAGCACTGTTTATTCTGCTAGCTTGTTATTGGAAACAGAATGGCCGAAAGAGGCGTTGGCCTGGTCTATAAGAAAGCCCCAACTCATCGGCACGTGTTTATAACTTTCAAACATAACAGCCTCAGAGCCACCCAAGAAGAGTGCGACGTAAGCTAGCTTTAGTCAGTGTCTCGGAAATTAAAGTGACACACGCCTTGATAGTGCGTGGGCCATTCGTGGCCAGACTCGAACCTTGGACCTTCGCGTTAAGAAACCGGCGTGTATCCGATTGCTCTATTTTGACATTGTCACCGTCAGTTCGCACCTGCTTTTTGCGGGTACTTGATAACCCTCGGAACATTGTCTTATGGTTTATACGCGACTATGTAACATACAGTCAAATGGTGGTAGCGCAAACTATGCAGCGCCATAAAGTACGCGTTTATTTGCCCCCGTCATCGCCCCCCCACAATAAAAAAAAACAATTAGAATTTCTCAGCTGTATGTCACTACTCGTGCCCATTGTCAAACGTAGAAACCTTCAACCAGTGCTTCGGGAGGTAGACTTCCGGACGTGGACCCGGCATGTCTTCCTTTTAAAAGTTGACAAATATTTGGTGGGGCCTTCCCTTCGCTCATCACATTAAAATTTCTTCATTCCTGTGTGAATATTTAACCTGCTTCAGGACTGTTTGCAACTGCAAAAAGAATTTCGGCTCTTTCTGTTGCAAGAAACGTTGCTACGCTGTGTGCCACAGCAAATTATATTGAATGATAGTTGACCTAAGATCACTGAAGCAGTGCTTACAGAGCTTTTCGGCCTGTGTGCTGTGCAATTGTGCCAATTCTACCCCCGGCCTAATGACCTTACGCAACAAACCAATTAAACACAATTACCCATGCTATCTATATAGCTTGGTTCGAACACGCGCAGCGGAATGATGTTTTTTTTTTCGTTTACCCGATAAGCGCATAACACTGCAAAAAATGAAACAACTGATTGAAACCTCTGATTTATCGTCACCGCACTCAGACCCTGCAGCTGCCTGCACCCAATGCGGTCTCTCGGCCGGCCCGGTGAACTTTCGGTGGCCAGGAATATCTCTTTGTTAGACACTTATTGGCTTGCCCAACGACAATTTGTTTCACAGGAGTGCTCTAAGAAGCAATTCGACACTCATTCGACGTCGTCTTGCATGTGCGCGTGATAATTTTAAGAGAGCTTTAAAAACCATTCAGTAAGCGTGGGTGATCGTACAAGCCTCTGTCATATTACGCCGGCCCAGTTTGTTGTGCTCGAAAGAATAAGCGATGTTACGTACGGTATTTCGCACCTTCCTTTCACTGCAGCGAAAACGAGTAATACAAAAGTACTCCATCTTACCTGTTCTAAAACATTGGACAGATTGCGGTGCAAACTGAATTCCCAGACCACTTCGCCTGGGATAGAAAACTGCTGATCAAATATCGGCAGTCATGAATCACAACAAGCGCCGGCATCACCTACTGGAGCCGAACGAAAGAATAGGACCACGACATTGCACCCCGGCTAGACCACCACCCTCGCTGAACCGCCTTGACCTTTAAAAAAAAACAGTATGGGGCAGTTACACTTTTAAAGCTATATTAATTTCTAGTTTTCACATCACAGCATGTGTTTCGCGTTATCTTCCGTCCAGACCTGGATGTATCTCAGTAAAGCAGGTTTTTGAAAAAAAAATATTGCATTTCGTATTTTTATTAGAGCCATGGCTAATGCATGGTGAACGCATGTAGGCGGAAATAGAGGTAGGAAAGAATATCTCTATTGCTAAAAGACCGTTCTTCTATGTTTTCAGGCGTTGCATAATTTTTGCTGTTGTGTATAAATATTCGATTGGCGCAGACAATAATACACTTTGCCAGGAGACTGTGTATAAGCGTTGACGAAGCTATCGATCATTCAAGAGGGTGGCAACAAATCTCGGCGCGGCAATGTTTTAAAACCGCAAGATAGTTCGCATGGTGCGCCGATTTTTTAGTGGGGAAAAGGACTTGCGTTGTCGGGAGCTCCATTTAATTTATTATCTGCTGATTTATGGTGGATAGCTGGTATAGTGTTCAAAAATTTCTATCAAATATACAAAGCACGTGGACGATATTTCCTAAACTCTCAGCGGCTTTGCATGTTTTATAAAATTATACACCTGAAAATTTGGAAGAAGTAACAAGTGGCCGCGCGACAACCCCCTACACCACGCGCGTATATTTCTAGCTGTAAATATTATCTTGTTTTTTATTCACCTGTAGCCGTTGATTCTGCAGTTTAAAACTTTATCACGATCTGGTATTACGCTAACTTTTTTTTGTACATGCTTGTTTTGTTCAATCAAAACTGAAAAAGGATTCTCAATTCTTACTTCATTTGAAAGTGTATGCTTTGTTTAGGTTCTCGTAACAGAGACAAACAATCGCGGCGAACAAAGCTATCGCAGACAGCTCAACAATGCCGCAGCCCCCCTGCTGCTCAGCAGCTGCGCGTGACAAATTCGAACACAGTTATAGGAGAACCACAACAAAAAAATAAGACGACAACAATAAAATCTCTTTTCGCATCCCCTGTAACACCTGTTATCTTCAATGGTGGCAAAAATAAGCAAAAAGCAGCCAAAAAACGAATATTGTGGTTGACCACACATTTTGATAGTAATGTCACCAACATATCCTTACAAACCTGTGTATTAAAAAAATGGGCACGTTCAAACGCATTTTAAATAACGCTGAGTATTCTGTACGCGCTATGTCATGTACTAAAACAACGGTTATGAACCACCAAGAGTTCTGGGTTCGTAAAGAGTAGGATAACACTTTTTCTACCAACCTATTATTGTTACGCATATTGTTTGTATTTCTTTGAGTCTTATTTATTCGACTACGCAAGCAATATATTTAACAAAAAAAAAATCATTTTTAGGTGTCTAAAATTATGTGGAGCGGCCCGCTTAACTGCACCCCAGGTAGGTTGAATAATATTTAAATTGGAATAAAAAACAGGACATACAGTAGCATTTTCACATACTTGCGGTAAAATGCCCTTAAACAACCGATATCCGCAGTGATTCTAGCCAAACTATTTATTACAAGCTCTGCATGATTATCTGCCGACATTTATGTAGACATGAAGACCACGGTATTTAAAACGGCTCAGAAACTCTACATTTAAAAAAATAAAATGCAATGACAATATAAGAGGCAACCGGCTTCTTCTTGAAAGATATTATACCTTCTTCTTTGTTTTAGTATTTCGCGTGTACTTGGCAACAGGTCCTTTATGCAACGGAATCTTTGGGACATCGTATGTGAGTCAGAGTGAATAAGCGTATTGCCAGAGAAAAATATACTATGGTGGCGTGCGTAAATCACAAAAGTAGTTGTGCGACTGATTTCCACAGTGTCATTCAAATATCAATAAAACAAAAAGTCCCTTTAAACGTTTTGCGGTGTCGTTTCGGCCAGTATCACAGCGACTTCCATAATTAACGTTATCGCTGAGATGTCTTTCTGATCAAATACACACAACCTTAACGATGAACGTTCATTGATCTGAAACAGGGTAGTGATGAATATTTCTGCAGGTTAACTCCTGTCCAACAACACAAAAAGCGCTGGCCGTAATTTTTTGTGTGCCTTTAAATAAAACTGTATTGTTTGCCCTTCATTCGCAACCCCCTTTAAATCAAGTGATTTTTTTTCATGGATGTTAACACCTGGTGGGTGGTTGCAAATGAATCGGTAGACTCCTCTCTTCTTAAAAAAATTCAAGTTTTTGTGTTTCTTTCGAGGGACGCTAAACCATGACGAGGCTGTACCGTAGTGAACATCTTTAAATCAGTTATGACCCCACCAGGTGATCTTTGGCATTCACTAAGCACTCATATAGACGCACTTTTGTGTTTGTTCTTTTTAACGCCCACAGTAAAAAAAGTAAATTGAATATTTTTAATTGCACGTTTACATAATAACGTACCAAAAAGAAATGAAAATAGAGAAAACTGAGACCTCGAAAAGTACCAAACTATCTTACACAGTACACAATGCCATCAGAAAGGTGGACATTTGGGTTTATTCCCGCCTGTCGCGGTGGCTCAGCGGGTTAGACGTTTTGCTGCTGAGTACAATGATGCGGGCGCTTTTTTGATGGGTGCAAAAAGCAAAAACGCCCGTCTGTAGAGTATGTCGGCGCACGTTAAAGATCCCCAGGTGGTGAAAACTAATCTCGAGCCCTCCACTACGACGCGCCTCATCACCTGCGTTGCCTCGGTGCGTCAAACCGTACACTCAACAGGATCAATGGGTTTCTACCTGGAGAGCTGACGGTGTGTGACGGAACACCCGCCTTTCGGTGGCGTTTAAAGAAATGAACTAGCTGTATTAGTAACTTGAACGAATAACGAACACTTTATTTAGTAGAAGTGCCCCAAAAGTGTCCATTCAAAGCTATGAAGTAATTGCCTACCAAACTATCACCAAATATAGGTTACCGAAGCTAGGTTCTATAAAACAAGCCGTCTGTACAGTAGCGCATTAGAGTTTCAGCAAAAATACACTAGTTATTAGCGGTCATTTTGAAGCTTTCACAAAACGCTTTTTGAAGACGCAAAATATTCAGATTCAATGTGACCTGAAAGTATTGTTTTGCTTTGACGCAATAGCGGGTATGGCTTTTTTTACCTCGGTGTGCTCCAAATGAGCATGAGATTGGAAAATTTTGTACCCCGTATGGCAAGCTATTTGGCAGATTTGGACATCGCTTGGTGTTTCGCCGTGACGAAAGACACCACAATAAATTAAGATATCGAGCTTTAAACAAAAGTCTTTGTAAAAAAATTACACCGTCTACCTATAAGGGAACCCAGAGTAGTATCCAAAGCAGCCATTGGGTCGACCGAAGTTCCTATTAGTTTTCAGTTCGTCGCTTCCGTTGACGCTCAGCTTCACGTGCCTTTGTTGTAACATTACCTTTTGGCGTAATTTGAATGAGAGAAGGACATAAGGCGCGTTCGTAGCACATGCTTCCGTCTCGGTTTGTAGCGCAGTTGGAAGAGCGCCACGTACATCCCGTTGCGGCCAGAGAGTCGTGGGATCCAAACCGGGTGCCACCTAGTTATTTCTTTTTGTAGTGAACTGCGCTGACGTCAGTCCAAACGTGACGGGTCTGAAGACACGCACATGCGCAGTAGAGTCGGGACGGCAGACAACGACAAAGAGGAAGGGGGGGACACAGCCCCAAGCATGAGATGCTTCGCATCTAAAATACGATCACCTATATCAGAATAACAGCGTTGTATTACTCACCCGCTGCTTGAACCTTGTAGTGGCTAAAAGAAGAGCCACCAAAAAGATTATTGTAATGCACTTTGTTCTCATTTGAACTCTGCAAGCACCAAACACCAAGGCAGGTATAGATTTGCTCTTAAATCCTGATTGCTACGCCAAGGCAAGTGCTCAATTATATATAGTAAAAGCCGATCCAGACAAAACCATTTTTAGCGTGTTTTAAATATTGCTGAGGATTTCTTGGGAGACCTCAATTGCCCTCTGACATCTTCACCAAAAAAGTGACGTATTCCAATCTGGAAGCACAAACCTGCTATTATTTTTAATAGTTTTACAGAAATGCCACAACTGCATTTTAAATACTTCTGCAGATCAGCCGAGTTCTGAAATAAATTTGTTGATTCGCCGTTTTTCATTTTAACTACCGTCCAATTTATTTCTACAGGCAGGGATGTCATTTGAAATGAGCGGCTTTTTTCGATTTGCGGTTTTCTTTTGTACAGTAACAAAAAATAAAATGGCGTTCGCCCAAGCTTTATGAGAGTGTACTGTGGCGTTATGTACAATTGACTTGACGCACATTGTGAAGATGTTGTTCAATACTGAATACATTGTTTTTTTGTTTTCTTATAATATTATTTCAGCTGATTTTTTTAACCATACCAATTGGTAAGTAAAAATATTTGACCTAAACAGCTGAAACGATGATGGTGATGATGGTTGGTGTTTATGGCGCAAAGCCGACGATGGCAAAGAGCGCCAGAGAAGTTATTTAATGAAAAGATGTGATTACCACAAAAGGTAGGTATAAAACATGTAAACTGGACATAGTAAGATCAATGAAGATAATGGTGATGGCTGGTGTATAGGGCCAGATATAATTATGCATGATAGGAAATGAGGTTTAAAAACTTAACATCTGACAAATACTTAAACACGCGTTTCTCAGAAACCATCGCATCGTCACACAGAAACAACGATGGGTGTAGGGGAATATGTTGTCTGTAGAGTTCTCTGAAGTGTTTGTGTCGTGTTGTGTCAAGTGCCTTGCAGTGTATGAGTATGTGGACTACGGATAGGCCCTCCCCACACCTGCTACACAAGGGTGTTGGAGATCCCGTGAGCAGGTGGGAATGTGTTGCATGCGTCTGGCCTCTCCGTAATCGAGCCAGGGTAACTTCGTTGTGTCTGTTGCGTGTGTCAGTGGTATATGCCCCCAAGAGTGGCTTTTTAATGTGTAGTTTGTTGTCAGTCTGTTGATTCCAGTGTGCTTGCCATGTTGTGCGAAGGTGTTGTCTGATGTGTGATTTGAGGTCGGTGTACGGTATTGTTGTTATGTCAACTGTAGTTGTAAGGGAAGCAGCGGCCGCCATTCGGTCTGCGGTCTCATTACCTGGAATTCCAGTGTGCCCTGGCACCCAGCAGACGGTCACTTCAAGGTTTAACGCATACACAGACATAATAGTACTAATGAGAGCATTGACAACATGGTTTTTAGACTTCTGTAAAGAAAAGAACGCACAACACTTAAAGAATCAGTATATATTACGGATTTCGGAATTCGATTTATAACAATATGTTTAACTACAAGAAGTATGCCATAGGCCTCTGCCGTAAAGATACTTGTATTTCTATTCATAGTTCTGCAGACATTAAAGGTGCCCGCCATGCGCAGCACAATGAAACAGTTGTGGCAGTTTTGAAGTATCTGTGTAAAATTCAGTAAGCTTATATTTGGTGCTGGCAGGGACAAGGAAACTGTTGCACGATCGCGCTTCTAAGGCACTCCTGTTTTTCTCAACACTAGTGAACGATACATCACATGATATAGGGCGAATCTGCCACGTACTACAAGTTCAGTAGCGGAGGATTTGATGGTGTCTGAAAATATGACATCAAGTAGTGACACTTTCTCTAACTCTGAAACCGAAGGGAGCGAGATTGATGGACGATTAGTAAGAAGTTGAGATATGGAATGTATCATAAAAAACTGATGTGAAAGGATGGTGAGGCATTGATGAGATTTTAAAAGCATAAATAGGTAGGCCTTTCTAAGCTCGCTGACGTTCTAGGCTCCAGTTGTTGCACTACACGTACAAATTTACGACTGGACTAGTCCGAAAGGCGCCACACGACAAGCGGGAGCCCTAGATGAAGCACAGGGTCCAGCATTCTGAGGGATGTTTTAGTGGCTGACCCAATAGGACCAACGCTGCCATAGTCCAATCGTGAAACTATCAAGCTGGTAAAAACACGTAACGAAGTTGTTTGTCAGCTCAAAAGAATGTGCGAGAGAACCTCAGGATATTCATTGTTTTAAGCATTTATGTTTTAGTTGTTTATGTGTGGATGAATGTAAGCTTTTCGTCGAAGATTATACCTAAAAACCTTGTGTTTCCTTTTTTGACAGGAATTGAGACACCATTGAGTTAATTGTCTGGATCCGCACGGATGCCACGCCTCTTGAAAAACAAGACACAAGTGCACTTCAATGGATTAAATTTAAAACCGTTGCTATCTGGCCAACCAGATAGATTGTTAACACCAAGCTGGACCTGGCGCTCACAGACAGACAAGTTACAGGATTTAAAGGAGAGCTGAACGTCGTCTACATAGATTGAACAGGAAATCGACGGTGGCAGCGCCTTCCTAAGGGAATTCATTTTCACAATAAAAAGGGTGCAACTTAAAACTCCACCTTGCGGCACTCCATTTTTCTGCACAAGAACCCCAGAGAGTGCAGTTCCAACGCGCACACGAGAGGTTCTTTGAGACAAGTAGCTGGCAAGTGTGTTCATCATGTTACCTTCCATGCCGAAGGACTTGAGGTCGCTTAGGATGCCATACCGCCACGCGGTATCGTACGCTTTTTCTAGATCAAAGAATACTGTAATACAGTACTGCTTATGGAGGAAAGCATGTTTTATATACGCCTCTAATGCAACGAGTTCATCGTTGGTAGATCGCCCTGCCGTGAAGCCTGCCTGGCAGCTCTCGAGAAGACAATTGTACTCTAAGAAGTACACTGAGTCCTGCCTGTTTATCATCTTCTCAAAGAGCTTACACAGGCAGCCGTCTCAGGGCAATGGGACGATAACTGGCAGGAGAGGAAGGGTCCTTCCCTTCCTTTAGGATAGCCACTACTATGGCCTTCCTCTAAGAGCGAAGGAATGTGCCCGAAAGCCATAAGTTGTTGTATAGATGTAGGAGTGTTTCAAGAGTATCTGGGTGTAGGTGTTGTATTATGGTGTATGTGATTTTGTCTGCACCTGGAGCTGAAGGCTTACATGTGCTCAGAGCAACCTACAGCTCATGAATTCAAAAAGGAGAATTGTAAGAAGTGTGCGACTTGTTGTTACCACGCAGAGACTTCTTTTCAACAGATGTTTTGTGTTTCATGAAAGTGTTTGTGTAGTGTGCTGAACTGGACACGTGTTCGAAGTGTTGTGCAAGTGTGTTGGCCTGGTCTTCCAGCGTGTCCCCTAGTTGTGACTAACCAGGGGCAGGCTGTGCTGTCTGTTCGTCCTTTAGCTGGCGTATTCGTGTCCACACTTTGTGAGTGTCGTGTATGAGTTGATGGAAGTGAGGAAGGCTGCGCCAACTCACCCTTTTCGCCTCACGACGCACATGCTTCCCAAGAGCCTTTGCCCGTTTAAAGGAAATTAGAATATCTGGCGTGGGGTACCGGCGAAGGACACCCCACGCCTTGTTCTGGGCCTCTCGCGCCCGCCTACAGTCCTCGTTCCACCAGGGCCTCCTTCGGGTTGCAGGGAGGCACTGGAGGCCTGGGGCATGATCTTTTCGGCGGCGTCGAGTATGTGTGCCGTGACGAGTTGAAGCTGCTTTCTCCACGTGTAGGTGTTTTATGGTTGTGTGGTGTAGGTTAGATGTTTCTGTGAATGTACTCCAGTTTGCTTTGATTCATTAAACCTGTTATGGGAAGATGGACTGCATGGGCTTTACTTATGTACGTTGGGGAAGTGGGGTAGTGGTCACTACCATATGGGTCCGTGCCCACGCCCCCCTCAAGACATGGAAAGAGAATTGCCGAACCAATAGCCAAGCCAAGATGCGAGTATGTATTGTGTCCTAAGGTATGGTATGTAGGCTATTTTTTGTTGAAAAGGCATGCTCCTGAAGATGTAAGGAATTTCTCTATCAGGCGACCTCGGGCATCCATTCTAGAGGAGCCCCAAAGAGAGTTGTGCGCATTAGGGTCGCCTGTTTGGATGTATGGTTTGGGCAGCTGTTCGACCAGCGCCTCGAAGTCAGAGCTCGAAAGTGCATGATCAGGACGAATGTAAATAGAGCATACCGTTATCAGCCCTATTAAATATTATCGTACGGATTGCAACAGCCTCAAGGACAGTGGTCAGAGTGACAGGGTGGCAGGCTAAGGATTTCTAGGCGACAATTGCCACACCTCCTGAAGAGTGTGTGCAGCCAACCTTGTCCTTTCTGAATACCATGTACCAATTTGATTAGAAATTTGTTGGTTTAGAATTGAGGTGGGTTTACTCGGAGACACATGATACTTGGCTGATGGTACTGCAGCATCTCATACACATCGTCAAGATTTTAAGGAGGCCTCTGCAGTTCCATTGGATGATGTTTTTCATTTCCCATTATTTAAATTTAGGAATAACTGGAGTTGGTGTGTGTGTTTTGTCATGTGTTCGTATTTCGGGGCTGTTATTCTAGGATTTTAGGCCTTTCTGTCGGCTTGGACATCGGAGGGCCGCTCCTTGCGCTGCGTACAGGCAGGAACGGCGCGACATCCTATCTCCTTGTCGGATGCCAGAAGGGTGCCCGGCGGACCAGGCCCCTCGGAACTTGGCCCCTTTCGGCAGCCCTTCGTTTGAGCCGCCACCGCCGAAGGGCGTCCGGGACACCAAAGGTGGTACAGGGAGGTGCGGTGGACGGATGGAGCCGATGCGGGGCCCCCGGTGTCATCCGGTCGGCACCGTCCAATGCACTGGAGGACGGGGAGGTAGAAGCGGGAGCTTCACCGGTCCCTAGAGAAGAGGTTGTCACCACAACCGCGGCTGCCTCAGGAAGCGGCGTGGCGAAGGATTGGGCTGCCTGAGGCCCCCCAGGGGGGGGGGGGCCAGGAGTGACCAGGTCAGACTCGCTTGAACTGCGTTCCTGTAGGACACCAGACGCCGCTCCGCCCCCCGGCGAGCCGCGTCGGCGTACCTCCCCAGGGGGAAAGAGGCGAAACCTCTTTCGCGCCTCTGGGAAGGTGATGTTCTCAGTTACCTTCACATTAATGATCGCCTTCTCCTGCTTAAACGTCTCGCACTTTCGAGAGTAGGCTGCAAGGGGTCCCTTGAAGTTGGCGCAGGTGAGGGTTGACGATGGACAATTATCAGATGGTGATCATGGTGAGCACACTTTGCGCAGGTCAGACGACCACGGCAGGAGTTGGTTCCATGCCCGAACCACTGGCACTTAAAGAAGCGGCGCGGGTTTGGAATGTAGGGCCGGACATTACAGTGTACAAAACCTGTATTGACGTACTCAGGGAGTGCGGACGGGTCAAAAGTAAGGATAATAGGCTTGGTCTATACTACTTTGTCATCCCTCCTCATAGTTATGCGCCTCACAGCTGTCACGCCCTGATTTCTTAGGCACTCCAGCAGGTCAGCATCTGTCTCATTCATGAGGTCTAGTTCAGAGATGACACCTTGAGTACTGTTCAGGCTTCGGTGGGGTGTCACTCTGATTGCAAGATTGGCTATGCCAGTTTGTTCAAGAAGGATCTTGGCATGCTGTTGGTTGTGTACTTCAACCAGGATTTCTCCAGCTCTTTGTTTTTTGGCCCTATAATTGTCACCAATGATGCCCTCAAGAAAGTTTGATATGAGAAACACGGACTGTGATGCAAGAGGCTTTTCTTGTTCAGTGGATTCAAACACCAAAAAACGGGGGTAGTTATCGGGCTTTGGAAGACTGAGGGTTGAGAGTGGCGGGAATGAACCTTCGGTGCAGCTCCTTTTCAGGGGCCGATCATGTTTGGGGAGGTTTTACGATTTACCATATGGCATGTAAAAGAAGCAGGGGACGGGGGTACTTTCTTCTCAAACCTTACTCTGATAGCCTGAGAGGTCCCGGAGCTCCCTGCCTGGTAAACAAAAACAGGGAGCCCATCCGCCGGATCTTGACCTGGGCTCCGACGGCCACCGTTTGAGGTTTCTGCCCTTCACCTTAAAACTCGTTACTACGGTCGGTTACAGCGTGAGTATGGGGGCTTGAGGTCCGCGGTGTCGCCAACACCATCACCAAGATTGCTCAAGGTGCCCCGTGTGGGGTAAACAGCTGAAACACAGTTAGGGGTTCTCGAGTTTACTAATATTTACAGCGTAATATTATCCAATAAATCTGAAAGGCAGGCGCTTCGCAGTAAAGGGTTTGTCATTCGCGGTGCTTACACCTAAATCCTCATGAATTGTTTAATAAAGTTAGTTGCCGGCGAGCACTTTTTGTGTCTGCTAAGGTTTCTCGTCCATCAAAGCTTGTAAGTATTGTATTATTTTGTGTACAACTTCAACTATGCAGATATATGTTTTATATTACAAAACAAAAAATATTTTTTTAAATGGTGCATTCTGCGACCTCCATGAACTGACAATATCGGCGTCTATGGTCGAAGAGCTTCTGAACCAAATAAAATAAATGCCAAAACGTGACGTTTTATTGTGGTGAGTTCCACACGTCGTCGTTCCGATAAAAGGTGGTTATCTAAATCTATACACGATAAAACATTAGTTGGCAAAAATTAAATTTGCGATGGAAATAACTAGAGTTGCGGTTAAAAACACGACACCTTGCGGAGAAACGTTGTGGAAAAGAAAACGTGAAACCCATGAGTATCAAAAAAGTGCCCTCAAAACTTTCCTGATGTGCTAAGAACTCGCCGTGGATCAGCGACATACCATGTAATGGTTAACAACTCCAGGCATGTGGCCTTATACGTTTCGCAAGTGGTCATTTTTTATTACTTGATACGAAAAAATGTGACGTATGGTTCTGCGCGTTTTATGTTTTTAAATTGGCGTATTGCATCCTTTTTTGGGCTACGAGTTTTGAAGCAGAACACAAAGAAGCCATTTGCATTGGAGAAGTAGACTGTGGTGTACTGTTAAAATGCATTCGCCTGTGCTTGTGTGCCCAATGCGCAGAAGAGAAAGTGCTCTGTCAACGGATCCGTATATCATTCTCATTGCGTGTCTGGCAATACTTGATATATTGAATTAAATTTGCTTTCTTTTTACGTGTACCTGCATTTATTTAAGAGTTCACGAGTAATATTTTAATCAGTGGGTGTGAGTCTGAGAAAAGTGGAGACGTAATATCCTCATCATCGTCATTATCTGCAGGATATCAAGCAACAATCGCGGAAAAGACGGGAGGTATAAAACAAGCAAATCAGACCACGCTCCAAAATTGTACTTCTGTTGTTCATTCAGGTCATTCGCGATATTGTTGCTCATTCACCATTGCAGTTATAGCCGTCATCGTCGTTGCCATTATCATCATCATCATCATTGTCATCATCACCCGGCTCAGGTCTCCTGCAACACGAAGGCATCTCCCAATGACAGCCACGCACTTGTGTCCTGCGCTGGCCTTGGCCATTCTTTGCCTCCAAGTTTTCTTATTTCATCTGACCATCGAATTTATAGCCTTCCTCTCCTTCCATCGAATTATTGGCCTTCCTCTCCTTCCTCTCCTTCCTCTCCGTCTCTCGGTGTCCATTGTGTTGCATTTGTGGTCCTCCTGCTGTCGGCCAGCCCAAGGCCAGCCCAAGTTCATTTTTTTTTCTAATTAGACCTATATCTTGTACTCGAGTTTAACGCATATTTCTTAATCTGGTTGCTAGTTTTGTGTCCCTAATCCCTTGTTCTATCTTTATATGCTTCACGTCTCATTGGGCGGATCATAGTTTCCTTCGTAGTGATTTTGTAAAACGCCAAGTTTTTCCTCCGTATGTTATCGCCGGCTTTACTCATTAGCTGAATACCTTTCTTTTAAAGAAGAAGTATCTCAATTTTTATTATTTCGAAGTGCTTCCCAATATTCACCGACCAAATCCTCTTGAGCCCTGGATTTTTTACTCGAGATTCGGGTCAGCAATGCCCGCCTGGAGAAGGTAGGTATATTCTTCTACTTGTACTGTTTCCTTATCTATGCTTAAAAGGACGCATTCAGCAAGTTTAGATGCCTTTAAATTAGATTTATTCACGCTTACACTTATCCCGACTCCGAAGCAGTCTTATGGTAGTTTTTCAATCATTTTTGGAGTTGGTCTGCAGAATAACCGCGCCATACACTGTCGTCTGCAAAACTGAAATCGCTCAAGTATTCTTCGTTTTCTGCGAAAACCCAAGTTTACTTAGTCAGGCATCTTGAGTATATTCTCCAGACAAGCTGGCAACTATTTTTCCAAAATGGCGTCCCCTTGTCGCACGCCCTTTCGGCTCCGAAATTATACACCTTGCTTGTGAAGGATTATCATTGTGTGCATTCGTGCACGCCAAGGATAATCTCTACTTTGCACTAAACATATGTTTTCCCGTAGGGGCTTTTTAATGCATATTTCTTATACTTTTGTTTGCGGAAGATTGTGTTGATTAGCCTCAGGTCGTTTCTCTGCGGATCGAATACTGCAAAAGTACACTACTAAAATTCTTACATTTTTTATTGTAAAAGGAAACGATACTTATGGATAAAATTTTGAAGGTAAAAATTAAGCAAGAAGGAAAAGAAGAATCGTACTCTCTTCGGTAAATATAGTAAGTAAACTTAAACTGTATTGAAGAGTTTAGCAAGTTGGATGCCACAACGTAGCAGGATGGGTTCCCAAGCAGTATTTTACTTTGAATAGCGCCGATTTGTCTTGTGTTTTGAACCTATTAAGCTCGTAAAGAAATCCTCTCCGGCTTCCCATCAAAGGGCTGAAACAAATGCGTTCGGTTTTGAAGACAATATATTGCTATACAAAATGCCAGGTATGGGTCGAACGAGCATAAAACCCTTTAAAAGCACAGCGTGCACGGTCTTTCAGATTCTCTCCTAGCCACCACGAGCATACTGTTAAATGAGGGGTTCATTTTTTAGTGGCTCTTCATAATATGGGACGAGAAATGGGGCCTCAAAGTCAGCGATGGTGCGTGGAAAAAAATGCCTGAGAGGGGAAAGCCTCGCCTCCTAGTCAAAACGAGCAGAAACAAACAAAACTATGCTATAGCGAGCGAAAGTCCTATTTTCACAAAAGCGCAGTTGCCGTTGTTCGTAGGAAAACAATGGCGTCCGCCGTACCAAGTTATAATAAAAAACACATGTCAACCGGTGATGGCAAACTAGGGCTTCAGAGCACCATTCTGTTTTGCGTCGACATTGTTGCCTTTTTTGCTTTTACTGCATAGAAATCTTGCCATTTTACGCAATACAAAACTTAGCACTCATTGAAGAAGTCCAACACTGCAGCTACAATTGGGCCTCCGTACACACTCGAGGAAGCAGAAACGCGCGGCGCGACCCCCGACATACATGCCCAGGCATCGCGACTATCTACGAAAAATAAAAGAAATATGCGCATGCACAATCACCAACCAAAATTTATTTTTACCCCACACAATACAAAAATGGATGCTGCTCGCTTTTAAAGTATTTCAGGTTGCTTGTCATGTAACGTTCCCCACAGATCTCCGAAGTTATATTTGCCGAGAAGAATGAAGACGCCATATACAGCTGCCTTTGCTGTTTAGGCTTTGTATTGCTATTCAACGTGCTGTGTTAATGAATGCATCTTTTGTGGTGAGCTGTATGTTCGGTGCACTGTGTGAAACTTTGCTCTTGAGAGCTATGCTGTGTTGTGCTCCCTCAGAATGTACCACATTGTACTCACGATATCAAGTGTGTGCAATACAAATTTAACCCTTGTATTGTTTCTTACAAATGAATTTTTTCAACGTTTAAATTAGTCCACAGTCCTGTAATATTTGTCGCTTATCGGTCCACTCCTACTTTATGGCCCTACCGGTGATGCCATTTTCTAAAAAAACAAACAGGTCTTTTTTATGGCGGTCATTCGTATTTTCAGATTTAAACTTCAAAACAGCCCTGCACAGATACATTTACTTTGGCATTAAAATTCACACTGACGAGAGGATGGCACACAAGCGTCTAAAAAAGCTGTTCAACCCACCGTGGTAACTCAGTGGCTATGGTATTATGCTGCCCATCCCTAGGACGTATTTTGCCGTTACCGGTCAAGGTGGCCGCATTTTTAATGGAGGGGAACCTTAAAAAACGCCATTGTGTTCGAGATTTTGGTGCACGTTAACAATCCCCACGTGTTCAGAATTATTCCAGAGCTCTTCACTGAGCAGCGCCTGATAACGTCAGCAGTTTCGGTGAGTAAAATCCAAGAAACTTTTTTGCTGCTAATGGCCCTTTGAAACTTCTGTTTAAATTTTTCAAGTGTATCTACGACGTTGGGATATTTTGCTCTAGCAATACCAGTACTCTTAAAGTGTACGACAAGATTGCGAGAGTTGCACCAACAAGCCCGTATGTTGCATTTTTTTATATATCATCACGCCTCTGAAGTTTATTTGTGTGGGCTTATCTTGTGATCTAAACACTTTGGGTCACGCAGACATTCATTACCGATTTGTAACGAGTATTTCCAGCAACAAATTATTCCTTTTTTTACTATGTGCGACGCCGGAGCAAGCAACTTGGGCCATTGCTAATGTATTCTACCTGTGCGCGTGTTGAAATCCACCAATCAATTTGTAGTATTTCTGGAGATTGGCATGACAACTAAACATCAATGATCAACGGCAGTCGTTTCTCTGCTGTCATAAAAATATTATGTTTTGTTTCGCTGATGTCACGGCTTGTTGTGAACGTACTCATTCGAACTTATTTTAATTTACATGAAAGGGTTAGTTGCTTCTACTTAAGTTGTTCTAGAGGGACCGGGCTGCTGGACGGGTGGCGCCACCACTCGGCGCTCCCCTCGTCTGTGGAATGAGCCGGTGCATTGGACTACACAGCCTCCCGTTGTTATTGTCGTGTTTGCATCGGTGCTTTGAATGTTTTGGTGGTGTTGTGAGCGTATATGTGCGGTGAAACAAAGTCTAGACAGATGTGTTGGGTTCTTAGATGCAGTAACGACTACGTAAACTTGTCGGATGCTTCTAAAGTTGGGTATCGGCTGCGAGGGCATGAGCGCTTTTTGCAGCGATCTGCGCTTGGCTACACCCGTTCTGAGTACGAATAAAACTACTATTAGTAGTAATATTTTCTTCCTAAATGCCCTAACGGCTACGCAAATGATTGGATGCTTGTAAGGTTGGGAATGGGCTACTTTGACACGAGCGCTTTTTACAGCGCTCTGCACCTGGCTCTGCGCGATCTGAGTAGGAATAAAACTATTAGCAATATTATTATTCATTTCTACCACTTTAAATTATCTTCACTGGTTTCAACTACTACGGTTTCCACTCCAGGCTTAGCGATAGGATACCTCGATACGTGTACCTTAAATAGAAAGGCACCTGCATACGAGATGGGTTACCGTGTGGCCGTAGAAATGTTGCGGTAGTTTACACTTTCTGAAACCGTGAGCTTTGTGCCTTCGATTGTGGTGAGCGACACTGTGACTGCATGAGAGCCTGAACGCCCAAGTGGAAATCCCACATTTGTGGCGGTCATTTTATAGGAGCCGAAGTTATTCACCAACTCAACAGCCCAAGCTACAAACCATCCATCATCCCTGCTTCTCTTCCCGTTTTACCACCTGCGTAGAATAAAGGCTGGACCAATTGTTAAAAAAATGTGGCACCTTTAACGTCAGCCGCTGCTTTAATGCTTAAGTATTATTTACAGAGTACCTAAAAAAAATTGTGCAATGCTTGGTGAAGACACCAAAAACGCGTGATTAGATGCCTGAAATATGGGTGCATCAGCACGAGTCCTTCAGGACAGACACATTTCCTACACGCTGGACAAAGTTTTGATTTTGAGAGGCGGGCATGGAAGTTAAAAATTAAACAAATAAATGATTATAAAGGTTGAACGTAAAGCTTTCTCCCTGCGAAATCGAATGGGAAATGGTCAAAGTCAAAGACGCTGTGATCAATAGACCGAACTGCATGCTGGTCAAATTCGACGCTCAACTAGTGAAAGTTTAAATCTAGAAGGTAACCAAGGAAACCCATACGATAGAGCTTTGCGATAAACACTCATCGTCGTTAGACGAAAGTGTGCATGATGTTTCAAGGGCAGGTGGCAGCTTGTAAACCGACCGCAGCATCCAGTTGTGAAGCTGAGTACAGGTTTCGGGCACCATCCTGTCTTGCGTCCTTCAGCCATGCAGGAATCCGTTTTTGAAAAACCATTTACCAACTAGCCAGCAACCATTGCAATTCTTGAAAGCAATGCTTCTCCACGACAAGCAATAACGTTCTACTATCATGCGGTATTTATTCTATCAACGATTCCCGATTACTGTAGTAAGAGCATTTCTGTGAAATTAACCCCCTTTTAGCCGTAGGTAAGGAAGTTACCGACGTGTCGTCCGTCGCAATTTCTGTTTTGAGGTAAATCTTCAAAGGCACCCCCCAGCTTTGTCTTTCGCTTGTTCACGACGTCGACGCCGTTTCGTCATCAACTGCCCAAGGCTAGTGCCGCAGCATTCCTAGAACGGGTGCACACACCGGCTTTGTGGAGCAATTAGCTGCAGTATACTCCTCGATACGCGAAACTCCATGCAGGCATAAAAAAATTGCATGAAGCAACGAACTTTCACTTTCAGCTTGACTTCCAGCTTGGCGCATTGCGCGTCGTCTGCTATTTGTAAATACCGAGTATTGGCGTAAATCACACACATAGCATGCCTCGTAAACGTCACATTCACGCTCAAGATTTACCGATCTGAAAAATGCACGTGGGGTTACGTACGCTTTGCAAGCCGCACCACAGAAAGACCACAGAAAGCCATGCACAGTTACGCTGCGTTGACCGCCACAGGCATTCCACTGACAAGCGGTCCGCCACGGGCGGCGCTGTTCGCTGAAGCGACGGTCGTGCCATACAACGGCCGCTCGGTCCCTATACCTGAAACGTTCTATTGCTTTGCTATTTTAGGAGACCAAAATGTAGTTCTTGTTGGCAAAACTTCCGGCTTACAATAATTATGAGCGCTTCTGTTCGGGCAACATAATGCCACTGTGTTTATGCACAAAGTTGGTGATAAACAAGTCCAAAAATATTGGAAGCTGGGGCGCAATTGCAAGATTCTTCTCGCAGGGGGGGGGGACGGGAGGCAGGCGGCTTTATTTCAAAGGAGGTACCGTGTACGGCTTGGCCCTTGCGACCTTCCTCTGTACTGCAACAAAACTGTAAACTTCAACTTGCACTTGAACTTGGACTTCCGGAGAGAAAACGGTGTGTCAGAAGGCGCACTTTTGTTTATCATTACTGCCCTAAAATAAGGTGAGCTCACTTGGAAGAGGACTTCCTCGGAGAAGATCTGATACTCAATGTGCGCAGATAATATTTGTAATCTCTCAAATGTGTTAGCCTATCATCCTGCGACTACGTGTTTCATCTCAGTGTAAACCACCCTGCAAAGTTGGCATGCTTAAAAGGTTTAAGAGATAAGTTTGGCATGCTTGAAGAGTTTAAGAGATAATAAAAACAAACATTACTTCTTTTATTTTCTAGGAGGGACGATTCGGCCAAAACCCGCCACTAGCCAATAGGAAACCTTTATTACTAGAAAAAAGGCATTTTCATCGGAATAATTTTGGAAAAAACTTACATATATTTTATAATTGGAAACCTATACCAGAGACGCTTAAACACAGAGAACACTCTTAAGATATTTAACACCATAGATACGTTATAGATAGGAAACTTGTAATTGCCCACATTTTCTAGTTTGGTAGGGCCACGGCTGTATTATGACTGGGTGGTTATAAGTCAGTCAGGAAACCCACTGCAAACGCTGGAGCAAATCCTGTACTTCAAGCTTCGCCTTGCTAATAGGGGTTTTTGTACTAACTCTTACAGAACCTTTCAGTCCACTCTGGTAGGCGCTGTTGAGATCTTCAGCAGATATCACCTGGTAGCCAGCATTGACTTAAGGCGGCATATATCAGAACTTATTCTTTTTATCCTACTACTGAGGACACATCGGCTGATATTGTGCTTTTAGGCCATACTTTGAACCATACTAACTGCAGCAGTCTTATAGAAGACAACAGTGCGCGCTTCTCTTTCGTGTATTAACAGCCAAAAGCGTAAGTGCCACACGATCAAGTTTCTTCGCCCGCCAAGCCTAGGTTAGGCACGCCTCGAGGCAGTTCTTCTCAGTGCAGAGCGCATTGAGGCAACTTATGGTGCCGGTTACACCCGCCAATTTGCAATATTTAGGGAAACGCATGAAACTCCTAATCGACTTGGTCAAACCCCATACGTCAAAACCACCTGCAATCTCATCAAGACCTGGTGTCACAGACTGCCGGACACACGCAATATAGTCGTTCAAGTAGACTGGGTACCGGGACACGCAGGCGCGATCGGCAACGAGACTGCTTACGTGTGCAGGAGCGAGCACTTTGAACTCCGCTCCAACCCGGCGTTACCGGTACCATTCGCAGAGTACGACCCCGACTCTTCATAAGGAAAGGCTGCAACCAGGAACGTGTCCAAGCAGGTTTTGCGGAAATTTCCGTCCACCAGACCACTCTCCCCTGCCGATTGCATTGCACAGGGCCGCACAAGTGATTCTGCACAAGGCACGGCCTGGTGCCACACTAACCGATGATGCCTTGGCGAAGTGGCGTGCCTATATCCCAAACCATCACCAGCTGCTGTCTAGGATCAGCAACTTGTGGCCGCAGTTGCCCGCACCTCTTGCTCCCCAGAAGCCACGCCAACTGTACAACACATGTTATGGGATTGTCCCAGCCTTCAAACCCTCTGTTCAAAGTGCCTCCCAGCCCGCCGTCTAGCGGCTTGTGAAGTGGAAAACGCCGCTTAAGCTTGCACTGCGTAGACTGGCTCAAATTAGCACACTTTTCATCGTTTATCCGGTTGACAAATCGGTAATTATTTTACAAAGCGCGAAAGAAGAAAAACTTCCATGCGTGGTTTGCGGCGGCAGCACCAACTAAGGCTGTGATGTTGGGAGGAGGGGGCACCGTGATTGGATGATGCCCAAGGTTAGCAAACAAACAAGTTTCGGTTTCGGTTTCGATTAAGTAAAACAATTTGTTTGACATCCGATGGCGTAGTTGGATGGGCATTCTCAATATCACAGTAATCGTATTACCGCGCTTCTGCCATGTTTTCGGCTGTAAAATGCACAAGATAAGCCTCCCAGGACGGCTTGGAATCGTAGCGTTCACTAGCCGAGGCCTACGCAGTGCATGAACGCCCTCCGCGTCCCCGCAGACGTAAAAATGCGTGCGCTTTTCCCCCATATTTGGAGCTTGCCTCACTCATGCCTGTATCGAAAAAGCGTGTTCGCACAAGGTCAAGGGTCTGTTGATTCTGTCCTGTGCCCACTGCCCGCAAGCAGTCGGTGCTTATGGCAACAGCACGCCAACGAGAACTCGCTAGCGCGCCAGTGCCAGGCTGCGCGAGTTCTGCGGACTTGTTCGTGGAGCAGTGAACGTTGCGGCCCAAAAAAAGGTGAACTCAGTATAGACAACATCGGCGAAAAACGAAAAAGTTACCTTAAAAAAAAAAGAAAGCTTGTACCCGCGGGGATTCGAACTTGTGACGGGCAAAACATTTGCGATGATATACCTAGCGCTCCAGTCCACAGGTCTACGGGAGCGAGCGCGGCCGAACATGGAAATATAAGGTATATGATGTATACCCAGTTGACACTTTCATTTAGTTTTAGTATTTTAGGCAGCTTAGGTGACTATTTCTTTTATTGCGCTCCTGCAGTAAGCGTCCCCTGAGTTTCCACAATGGCTCACGTCTAGCAATTGCATTTCTTAGACGGAAAAGCGTTCGCAGATGCGTAGTCGTACTGCTGACCGCTGTGCGTCTTCGCCCACCGCACAAAAGTGCTTCCCGCACCCTAGTTTACGCTTTACGGTAAAAATATCAGTTGATTTTATTTCCTTAGTACCTATATTGACTTCGCTGACACTTCTACCCCTTTTCAAGAGGCCTTATATTTTCCTACTGGCGTACCAGTCAGCGAAGCGTCACATGTGCGCTTGTGTGAAGCGACCTTGACTTCTAGCTAGATACAGAGTACAAACTAACGAAGTAAAAAAAGCACATTCTTCCATTCAAAAACGTGTTGTGGCTTAGTTTCAATGGATCAAGCGAATTGCCATGACCCGTCGGTGGCCGGCGGACTAAACGTTGGGCCGACTGACTCGGTCGCGGAAGGTCGGCGAGCCGTGCAGTAGCGCAGCCAATTGCCAGCTCCTCTCCTGCTGACGTCACACGAACACCGCTGGCGCTCCTTCTGTGGGGCTCGCGTGTTCCTCAGGCGCTACCTCCAAATCTAACCTTTAAACCTCCCTCCCCCCCTTTCTTTAATTCTTCATGCTGACCGAAGTTTCCACTTCCGGGAATAAATTTGAGTTATGTGATGTTATCTATGAGGCGTATATGCTAGCAGTAAATGCGCAAGCACAGGAGTACTGTTCTATAAAATATCACGAAAGCAAATATTGTTTAGCCCCTTCAACATTGGGATAAGACTCCTATCCAGTACGCGTCACAATGCTTTCAATGTTGTGGCACAATCACCACAGGCAAAAGCAAGATAAGTGACTTACAACATTTTTTACTGTATAACTTACCTACGGTTACACTATTTTTACAGGGATTCCTCGAGGACCGCCACGGTGGTGTCGTGTGTACACATGAACCCCACTGTAATGACATATAGGCAAAAAAGAGGCAAAACCTCCAGTGTCTTTACGGCTATATTACTAACATACAGTGCAATTCAGTCCTTACAGACTCTCCAAGCTCTGCAATGGCCTTGTACGCAAGTAGACAAAAAAATTTGGTGCTAAACAAACTTACATAAGCTTGATTGCTGCCTACGCGCCTAATTTGGCCAATAATGTCTGTATGGCGCGAGCGCACTGCGCCGTTCAGGGCAATAAAAGTTTTAAAAGTGCCACCTGCGCGGCCCTAATATGCAATCATGGAGATCTCCATCACATAAAACCCTTCGTTTCTTGCAGAATAAAACAACACCGACAGAAACAATTTTGGCTCACCAAACCGACTATAAAACGCACATCTTAAGTGACAATATATGGATACATAATATACAAGCAAAACAAATTCTTTCAGCTGGGCTTATTCTGGACACGGGCCATACACATGCAACCCACCCACACTTGCTTCACTGCTTCTTCAACACCTCTGTAGAGGAGATGTGGAGATTGGGTAGCTATATATACTTTCCTATCATTGCAAAGCCCTCCGAACGACTCGATGCAAACAGTTTCAACTACTCTACAGACACGATACCTCACTGCCCCCATTAGACAGTCATGTGAGTCACATTAGGTGCCGTATGAATACTCATTGGAGAATAAAATTTTCAGCTCATTTAAGATAATGCATAATCGCAAAACGGCCTGATACGCCAGGCACAACCATTTTGGTATTTTTGCTTTTCTGCTTCTCTGGGAAAAAAAACACTCAGAATTTTCTTTACGCCACGTGTATTTATAAAAATTTTAGCGCTCGTTTTCCTGGTTCATCTAGCATCAATAAAAGCCGTCACCCTCTCATCTGCCTTTTTCTACGTCTTCAACCTCGTCCTTCATAATCATTTTCCTCATCCATTACTCTTTACAATTACCATCGATGTACACTACAACAAGGATCTACACAAAAGAAAACAGCTTTGGCTTCCACATGGCGTCACCTATATGTACACATAGCGGATGAGAAAGAGCGTTTTTTATGATGTACATTGGTTCGACAGTGTACAGCGAATGCGCAGCCCCTACGCATAACGCCAGGGTCATCGGCCCCGTGTTTACCTAAATATTTTAATATATGACCAACTACATGCGTCGCAATCTTTCAGTTAGAGGGTCCATTAGTTCATTACTCTCAATGAACTGTGGCATTTACAGTAGCTTCAACAGCGTGTAATAAGATGCGTTTACTAAACTTTCAGTGGTATTTTACAGAGATGATTAGTGAGTTTTAAGATGCCTGTCTTAGATCGAAAACTTTTGACCACCATTTTATGCCATGTTGTTAATTGGCATAAATATTTGTTCATGAGAGACAAACAGCGCCTAAGTTTTATCCCCTAATAAATCAGAACACAAGTCGTTGAACCCTGTCAGTTTTTCATTGTTTTATCCTCGCTTTTTTGCTGTTGCTCTTTTCACTCAATTTTAGCTTACGAGGGGTAATGACCTTTTTGCAAAACAAGATATGCCCTGACACAGAGCAGGGGCAAAGAAGTTCAAACACGAGCTGCAAGAATATTACTTGTGAGTGACATCATCTATGTTCCACTGCACAAAAAAGTAAAATCCAAGAAACCGCTCAAAGGAAAAGATGCAATGTTGATGTGTGGGCTCGGGCCACGCCAACAGTATTGCGGTATTACAAACACGATATACATAATCACCTCCATCGAGGCGATATTTAGTAGGGACATAACTGCGCAGAAGTATATGTGCATAAGCCGGTTCGTTCTTCTTGTGGTTCATCATAAGGGTTTTTTTTTCGTTTTATTGTTTTTCTAGAGCGTCCCAGTATCGCTGCAAGGCTCTTTATAAATATATCTAATTTTGCTAGCCATAACTTTTTAATTTTTTTTCGCAAGCGTAATTCGTTCGAATATAATCAAATAAATATAAAAAAATATCCAATATAACAATAAAGGGCGTAAACTTAAAGTTACCCGGCCCATCAAAGAACGAAAGATATTTAAATAATGCTAAAAATGGGCTGCTATTTTTTGAATATTGATAAACAATAATTTATTACCTTTGAATATACAATATTAGCAGAATTCTCATAAAAATTCTGGCTATCCAGAATGTCAACAATGTCACGAGAAATGTGGTTCCCTTCGCGGGATATACGGGTAGATATAAATTATAGCAGGTTTTTGTGGTGCATAATTCAACACCCATTTTTTCAAAGAGATCAATGCGATGGGAAGTAATTCACAGAGTTCCGTATGGTGATACAATTTATGAAACCTGTATACATGATAACGCTTTCGACGAGAAGACACCGTAGGTAGGTCGCGTGTGTTTCTGATTTCTGTTATGCTTGCACCTGGAGCGAAAATAGCCAATTGCATTGTTCTGTTCAAGCGCAGGTATTAGTCAGATAATAGTCAGATCAGACTGCAGATGCGCGCGATTATTGCCTGTGTTAATTTCTTACAAAATGACACAGTTGTCCGCCAAAACATAAATTTTAGAGGTTGCAAAGGAGGAGACACCGTTAGGATAAATTAAAAATAGCAGTGATAAAATTACCTAAATCAGAGGTACACCGGTGTGAACGCCTGGTAAGGGTGAGTTGTAGCCTTTGCTGTAACTAATTGGGGACGATTAGTAAGCAAACACTCAATCTATTTTACGAGAATATTATCAATATGTAGTTGGTGTAGTTTATGAAGCATAAGTTTATTAGAGACCTTGTCATATGCCTTGCTAAAGTCCAAGAAATACAATCTGCAATAAACGAAAGATCAAGAATGCGGTGAAGACTGTTTCGAAATGTTACAAGTTAAGTTTCACAAAAAGTATAATTTCCGGAAGCCGTATTGTCCGGCCTTAAAAAAATGAGTTTTATGCAATAAAATAACCACATTAGAAAAAATAACATGTTCGAGAATTTTAAAATATCAGGTGGGGTTTGCAGTTTGGCTTCAAATAGCGGGATCAGATTTGTTTGCAATTTTAAACATAGAAACCACCTTCCCGTTTTTCGACGACGCTGGTGACGTAGGTGCATCGAAAGCTTGTTTAAAAATTTAAATTAGTAGTATATAACAAAGTATTTGTATTTTTTTAACCTTGCAGTTATTAGGTCTAATTCACGGGATGAATAATTCTGTAAACAGTCAATTATTTTGGAAATGCCAAGAACGTCGACCGTTACTTCAGACGTGACTTTATACTCAAAATAATGATGCGCCAAAAGTTTCTGATGGTATGTTTTTGCACAGACGGCCGTACTGTGGATGAGAAAGTTTTTCAGCCTTTTTAATGCACGGACGCAAGCTTCAGATGTGGTGGAATAAGTATCCCAGCGTGTAAATTTTTGGCTGATTGGTAACATTGTTTCTTTTCGTTAGACACGCGTTTGATATTAGCCTAGTCAATATGCTATGTGACGCGGCGGATTGAAAAAAAAAGAATCCGCAAATACACTCCGAAACATAGGAATAATCAGCGAAGCTGTGCCAGGCTCCAGCATCGGCAAGGAGCAGTCGTGCGCAGTTCCGTTCATTTTCGCCATATCCCTGTCTGCTCCGCAGGAGTGCGTAAGACTCGGGGAGGTAACGATTTAAGAATGTCGTCCAGTTTCTGTTTGCCATTGCCACGTTCAAGCTTCAAAGCCCACACCACCACCGCCACCGTGGTCCAAGTGGGCCATGGTTGGTGTCGTACCGAGGAAGTTATGAACAAGCTAATCCGAAAAATAAAAGGCATCCACATTTCCGCCTTAAGACGACGATTGCTGAAGTGGAACCTTTCGCGTGGTGGGTTATTTCTTGCCCCGTCACATACTGCGAGTGCGTGCTACTCTGAAGGTACCCACCATTTGTGTAGAATACCCACAATAAATATCGGGTGCACCCTTTTTACACCTAACGTTTGAGTGTGAGGTCTGCGGCGTCAATAAGTACCTGCTGCTAGGCGTCAGTGAGCAATTTTTAATGCGTCTCGGCTTAAAGGTGTTGAGCCCCTCGATATGCCGTAACCCAAGCGTCCTAAATTTGTAAATGGGATCTTAAGCCTTACCCTTTGCAATTAACAGTTTTACGGCACGCACAGCAGCGCCATTCTTCTCGTGGCAGATTTTCTGGTGGTCGTATGAGTTTTCCTAACCGCTTCGACCATGAGGAACTTGAGCACGCAGAACGACGTCCGCTTCATACCACGTTAAACTGAGGTTCAATTCCGGCCATGCGCAGTACTTTGCTTTGTTCACTTCACCCACGATCATTCATCCTAATGGCCTTTTGGTTTTCCTGGAAGCTTTAATGGCGTACAACGCCATTAGTGAGAACACTAAAGCATTGCTCTAAAAGCCGCATGCAAATCTTTACGTCTTCCTCAATCCCAGTCAGTAGACACTGCGCTCATGCGCTAGCGAGGCGGTATAGGGTCTCCCTTCTGTCATTCTCCCCACGCGGGCATCAACATTAGCATTCCGCCAAACGAATTTAACTGAAACTGGCACCTCCACACGGACAGAAAGTGGTACATTTTTGGTTTATTTTTTCACGTCAGTAAATACCTGCTTTTTATTCTTGTTCAGTCGAGACTATACTGTGAGAACAATTTATAAAACGTTGGAGCCATATTTTAGAAGGACTGAGACAAGTATTGCGCCCTCACTACCTGAAAACGCCGGTGTGTGCCAAACAGTCTGAAACGCCTCCGCCCAAAAAAGGCAACCGGCGTGTAATGCATTTTAGTAGATCATGCTTTCCTGCCAAGTTCCAGGGCGTTTATAAATTTCAGCAACTATTCTAAGCTTCCCTATGATGGTCTTTCTACATGGGCTTTTCAAACTTATATCCAGGCGCCAGATTCTACATTGGATAACTTTGTCAGTGTAAGAGAGGAAAATAATTGAAGAACTCATTGCGCTATCTAGACGAATAATACTGTTGGTAAAATAAAAATGCTTATCTTTATGTTCTGCGCCTCTCATTTGTTTTTCTGTTAGTTTTTCGTCTCTAGCACACGTTTTTGTATCCAGTCTATTACACATGCAAGCAGAAACTTACAATCCTGATAGAGTACCAGAGAATGCTACTACAATACCAAAGGCACCTGAGGAGCGAACAATCTGTGAAAGTGATACATAAACCTGCAATCTTGAACGGCCAGGGCTACTCTGATCATGTCCCAAAATGCACAAACAGTGCGACCTGTGTTTATGTGAGTTAAAAATTTTATATCCTCTACATCAGCCCTTAGAACGCGCATCTCCAGTGTTTTACTTGACAAATTAATCATTACCATTATTACCAGCCTTCTCAGGCCCACTGCAAAAAAATGGCCTCTTTCATTGACTTCAAACAGCTCCTATCCTCCGCTGCTCCAATCCACTGTTTCTTACCGAATTTCCGTATTTCTTCCCTCCATCGTGCCATCGGCCTTCCCATTCTTCTAGACCCATCTTTGTTTTTCGCTCGGTTACCTTAATGGTCCACTGATTCCCGGTCCGTCTGACTACATAATAGGTACAAGTATATTTTTTTTCTGAATTTGAACTACGACTTTATTATGGTTTGTTCCATGATCTATGAAGCTCGTTTGCTCTCCTTGAAAAGACCGTGCAACACTTTCGATAAATGGTTTAACTCTTTCCTTCGCGTCTGAAATTAGTGCGAAAGCGATAGTTTTCGCCAGCACGGAGCGGCACTGCGTTATTTGCTGGTCGCACCAGATGCGCCTTCTGTTTCTGCTTTGTTTTTGTGTTTTTATTTTTAAATTTTCTATAGAAAAGCGTTCCTTGCTGCAAAAAAAATGAAAAACGGCCGCTGCATGGACTCAGTGACGTTGTTACGGAAAAATGGCGCAAGGCAACGTTCGTGTTTGCCCTTAAGTACAATCCGTACAATACCGATGGAACATTCGGGCTGGTCGCTGGTTTCTCCAGGTAGTACAGCTATAGCGCCTCAATGAAATTTCATCGCGGTTCCCTATGACGTTTGCTTTCGAACGATGCGTGCACTGAGTCCCACCATCCATTTAAAAGCTTGAGTGGGTCCTCACGCTCCTTACCACGACATGCGCTGTTTCTCCGCTCTTGACATGTTTTCTACACCTCCAAACTGAGTCACCAATAAGAATTTCCAGTGTTTGCTGAGCCTTTTTTCTTATGTCGCTTTTCGCTTCTGAACGTCGAGCGGACTCCATGGAAAGTCAGGATGGTCGGAGTACGACGGAAGAGAAACGTTTGCATTCCCAGCGTCTCGGACCTGCAGGAAACGCGTGCTTGGTTTGCGTACACAGGCTGAAATGATCATTAGGGGGCCCAAAGGTCACTCATTTCTTCATCTGCACGAAACGGCGAATGATATCTCTCCCCCCACCGGCTAGAAAATTGCTGCCAGGAAGTACAAGTCAACAATCCTAAATTTGTGGGTGTCGCTTCGCGACATGAATCCGTGTGAAGCTGATGATGGTGATGATGGTGTGGTTTATTGGCGCTAGGGTTACTAGGCCAGAGGCCACCAAGTTGACTGTTGGTGTTTCGGTTAGACGTGCTTGGCTGAAATTGTTGTATAGGAACAATGATTAGTAGTGAAAGTTGGATATAAAACAGTTCGGGAAGCGGTAGTACGTGGGGTTTTCAAAACAGGGTGCCTCGGGGACATCGTATTGCGAAGGCAAAAAAGGGCGAGGCCCATGAGTATCCACAAGAAACCTTCACCACAGCCTTGATCACTCAGCAGCAGGCTGCGGTTACACACAGTATGATATGTCCTCTGAAAAATCGACATCTGCAAGGTAAGTTAACACTTATTGAGACTGTTAATTGCTTCGTCTTATAGAAACTGTGCTGGGTCCTGTGGTGCGCGTTTTGTGTATACGTCTGCGAAATGTCTGCGTCTTTCTGCTTCTAGTTCTCTACATTCAATAAACACATGGAGTACAGAACGAGCCCCTCCGCATCTAACACAAGTTAGACGTGGTGTATCATTTAAACGATTTCGTGTGTGCCTTAAGTGTCCAATCCTCAGACGACCAATTCCGACCTGATCAGATCTGTGTAGCTCTCTTCGTGTACATCTTCCGATTGTTGGTTGAACTGCACGGGGCTTGGTGTTTGTTTGCGTATCCAATGTTTCTGCCAGGTCTTACAAAGTTTTCATTTATGAGTGATTTCAGGTCGAAGTACGACACAGATGTAATGTCTACGTCATACCGAAGACCTGCCGCAGCTGCTTCCCTGTGAGTAGCGTCATTTCCAGCTATTACGCAAGGTCCAGGTACCGGACAGATTATTTCTAGACCCATACCGTGGGCTGACATGATGATGTTTAGAAGCAAGTTCAACACTGCATTTTGTGAGGCTTCGCAGAATACAAAACAGTCACTACACTGAAGGAATCTATATACATGACTGAACAGTGTATTTGGTGTCGCATGATGTGTTCTACAGCCAATAAAATACCATAGGCCTCACCTCAAAATGTGCTGGTGTTAGGATTTAGTGTTGGAGAGGCCGAGTATGGAAGTTTACAAACCGCACAGGATCCGCCGAGTGGGTTTTAGATGCATCTGTGGAAAATTCCGTGCATTGGTATTTGTGCTGAAGGCTCAAAAATTGTTGGTGTAATAAGGTACAAGGAGCTTTGTTCTTGTATAGGATTGCAAATGACATGTAACATGCAACTGCCAACTGTTTCCACGGTGGAATGACGTCAGTAAAGGTCGTTTTGTAGGTGTCTTTTCGAAAGTTTTATGCTAGATGCCAAAGTGTGCACGGACATTGCATAGGGCTGCGCCAGAGAGGGTCGTTTTAGGAACAAATCTGCGTTCGATGTATCATGTGTTATGTGTATCATTTCTTATAGGTGCTTTACGAGTAAAGTTGTTTTGACTGAATATAGCAAGGCTGCGTAGGCAAACCGATTTTCCAGTAACCAAATATCAAAATCTGCATACGTATTTTCTATAGGGCTTGTAGGGAAAGCATCCGTCGCTAATCGAAGGCCTAGGTGGTACACTGGGTAGAGAGAGTAAGAGCGGCCTCTTAGGCTGATTGATAAATAATACTGCTGTAGTCAAGCCTAGATTCGACAACACTACTCAAAATGCTCAGTAAGCAAGCTTTGTCAGTCCCGTATGACTGGGGTGAGATAACGTTTAAAACGTTAATTGCCTTCATAGATTTCATTCTTAGTCTTTTGATGTGAGGTATGAAGCTTAACTTCTGATCCACCACAATGCACAATAACTTCTGCTCATTTTACACTGGAATTTGTTTCCCGTCCCGAGTGAGAAATGGATCTGGCCACATGCATCGAAGCTTTGAAAAGGGGACGGAGGAAGTTTTGTCTCCATTGAATTTAAAACCGTTTTGATCCGCCTACCTCTGGAGACTGTTTAGTTCTAGTTAGACCTGTCTATAGCAAATGGACCTATTGGCAGTCTTTAAACTTATATGCACGTCGTCTCCAAAGACAGAATAAAAAAGTCAGTGGGGTAAAACATTTGTTTAACTATTCAGTTTAACAATAAAAAGAGTGCAACTGAGCACACCTCCTTGTGGCACACCAGTTTCTCGGCTAAGAACTCGTGATAAAACAGTGCCAAGCTGCACTGGAAACGTGCTGTGTATAAGGTAATGCTCGAGTACATTAAATATATCGCCACTTATTCCAAACGCGCCAACGTTAGGTAAAATTCAATAATGCCATGCGGTATCACAGGTTTTTTCCAGATCAAATCCAAGACTGTCAGCTGGGAACCTTGCCCGCCGGAAGCCAGACTAACGGTTGTTTAAATATCCGTTGTATTAAAAAAAATAAATAAGGCGTCTGTTTATCATTTTTTTCTAAAAGCTTGCACAGGCAGTTTGTTAATAAAATCGGTGTGTAGCTTCCTGTAAAGAAGTGTTCTTTCCTACTTTCAGTATTAGGACGACAATGGCCTCTTTCCAGGATTTAGTAAGACGTCATCAGGCTTTAGTAAGCTTGCCATATTTTGTTGAATAAGGAGAGAATTTTCTTCTGTCTGCTTTCATGAACATGTTGCACACTTTTCTACGTAATTCTGTCGGCACCTGGGGCAGTTTTACCACGCGGAGAATGTGCCAATGCTAGCTCATCCTTAGTGAACCGAAAGTTCTGCTTTCCTCTTTCGCAGTGGCTGTCGTTCAATGCTGTTTTTGTGTTGTAAGAATGGTGTGGTGTAGTGTACGGAAGTGGAGACGCCTTAAAGTGCTCACAAGGAGCATTGGCTTGATCCTCACGCGTGTCTCCAGCAGTACTAACAAGTTCAAGGGTGTTCGTGTTACGTCCTTGTGTGCACTAATTTTCTTCCAAACTGGGTGTCAGTGCATATGGTAATTGATTTAAAAATGTGTTAAAATTTGTGACACGAATTTGTGACACAAAAAGCCAGGCGCCAAATGCACGGTTCGCTTTTGTGTGTCTTTTTCAGACGTGAAAAATTATAACCTATCATGTTATGCTCCTTGATTTTTGCCATACGGCCCTCGTGTATTCTACTCCGTTGCACATGATGCGTACCGCGTCATCACTTAGATCAGAAACAAAGAGAAAAAACTCGGGAAAGACGCACTTCCAACTAAGAATTGTTTCTACAAATCTCGCATATATCGAGAAAAAGTGTGGATGTTAGTTTAAACACACATTTTACAACGCTTAAAGCTAGGATTTTGGTGTGCATGTAGACTGCCTCTTTATGAAAAGAAGATCAGAAATTTAAAAATGAAGTGGCTGTTTCAACTGTCGAACTTTTTATTCTTGAAGTTCCGCGGCGCAGCTTTACCCCACACGACTGCACGAGAGCGTGCGCACCCTTAGAGGTGGCTAGCGTCATCAAGGCTTGCACGGGTTATTGCGCCTTTCGAGGGGCTTGCAAACAATACCAACCAAAAATACCGAGCTGAAGTGAATGATCTCCTCGTAAGGAGCATTGGCCAGTTCGAACTTCGAGAACTTTCTACCCAGAGTTTGTGGAGCAATGTCTCGCATGCCGTTCGCCTTGCCGGTTCACGTGCTTTCAAGCGTTAAAGGAGCGCTGACACGAAAATTTTATGTTACACTTTTATTGCTTTTATTGATGCCTAGTGGTCTGGCGAACCTGAAACAGCACTTCAAATACTTCAGCGCGCGATAGTTAATTACACTGAACGGCCTGAAAATTGTTTGTTTCAAATTACCGAGCTTTTATTCCTTAAGGCGCATATGACAGAATCCCGGGATGACCTCACCGCTTTGTGCGGACATCGCCTGCGCCCGCTTGAGAGGGTGCTGCACCCTCTCGCCGCGCATGGGGCCGCGCGCGTGATGTTACGTCATGAGTTATAGACGACCGCTGTCGCGTCACTTTTTTGGCTTCACGGGGTGATGTCACGCTGATGTCCGTTTGCTGCGGGCCGCTCCGCGCGCTGCTCCGTCGGCGCGATAAATGATATCCAATTGAACTATGTTTTTTTGCGTCGCAAGGTGCTCATATTCACGCCCGTGGCCCCACGAGCGGCGAGCGGGTGCAACACTCTCTCGAGCTGGCGCCGGTCGACGTCCGCACAAAGCGGTGAGGTCAGACCGGGATTCTGTCATATGCGCCGTTCGGGATGAGAGCGCGGGAATTTGAAACAAACGATTTTCAGGCCGTTCAATGTAATTACTATCGCGCGATGACGTATTTTAAGTGCTGTTTCAGCTTCGCCAGACCGTTAGGCATCGATAAAAGCAATAAAAGTATAACATACAATTTTTGTGTCAGTGCTCCTCTAATGCTTGAAAGCACGTGAACCGTCAAAGAGAACAGCATGCGAGACATTGCTCCACAAACTCTGGGTAGAAAGTTCTCGAAGATCGAACTGGCCGATGCTTGGAGCTTCTTACGAGGAGATCATTCACTTGAGCTCGGTATTTTTGGTTGGTATTTTTTGCGAGCCCATCACGGGGCGCAATCACCCGACGCAAGCCTTGATGGGTATTTAGCCAGGGTATTGTGTTGAGTGAAGGAAGCGAACTGTGCAATAATATTAACGCCAAAAATTGGTGTCAGTGCTCCTTTAGGTAGGAAGGAAAGACGTGAGGTTCGCGCTACCGGTTGGCGAGATTTCTAGCGGGTGCTAGCGTGGTTCACATTAGGAAGGGTGTGAAGATCTGTCAAGGTGCATGGTTGCAGCCTCTGCTCTGTCCTTAGTGGGAGCGGCATAAGTGGGAGTGTGCCAAGAGTGGCCTGCTATAATAGAATGTAACCTCAACTGGTTTAGATGTCAAAAGAAAAAAAAGGGAACAGCAAACCATACATAAAAAATTAGAATGTGGAAGTAGTCACGAAGGAAAAAATCAAACAAATTAAGTCTTAGCTGTTTAGTAGATAAAGCGGCCTTTCAACGAAACGTGAAACTAAGGCAAATGTTTTTTGGTGGAAAGCAGAAAGCGGACGCTGAAGCCGAAATAGCGATGACCATTGAGGCGTGCGTCATATTTCGGAGCGAGCACAGTTACAAATAACTGTTTCAATATTTGCCATTTATCGCACAAAGTGCATCGATGGCTTTCGATGGAAATCAGGCCTGATGCATCGACGTATAGTGATTGCTGGCTCGTGTATAGTATATTCACAAAAACATCCCTTTCAAAGAAAACATGTGTAGTACCGCCAGAAAAAAGCTGGCCGTTTTTATGGGTAGTCTGTACATATTTTAAATGGCTGAATGGTACTCCCTATAGAAAGCTGTCAACTGTATATATCACAACAGGGGTGCTGCCAAGAAACGGAGTGGCTAGTGTTTAGAATTCTGCGTGACCTGGGACCCACACTCGACTATCTTGACGTCTTTCATGATGAACGTGTAAAACGAATAGGCGAAACTTCTACAAACCTTTTTTCATTGCAACTATCCTACATAGACGGAGTTCGAAAGAATAAAGCATCTCGTAATCAGTGCTGAACTTTTGAAGAGGGCAAAATTGTTTCCAATATTTCTGTTTCAAGCCACCAGTTAATCACGTAACCTGACTGCAAAGAACCAATTGATGGAATGAAAGAATATTCCAACCGAAGTCCAGTCAGCAATCCAAATCTTCGAGGGATCTGTAGCAATGACAATACAATAATAAGGATTGCACAAACGATCCTCAGCAAAGCCGCCGAGGAATTGGCCGACAAAAACTTTCCAATTCAGTGAGGATACAATTAAAGCTTTGTAACAATATCATGACAATTTACACTATGTGCCCATTGTGAACACAAACGTGAATGCGCACAAGTTCAACGTCGCTACAAACGAAAAACTCGCCAGCAGTCATGACGTAGTTTTCTCTACATTTCTGTATGACTGCAGTGCGCAAAAATGTCAACAAAATTATTTTATCTTTTCCCGACGAGCCATGGTTGTGTATTCGTCAAATGTTCTCTTACAAAAACAACACGACATTCGCCTTTTGTTTTCCGTCTTCTAGTCATCCACGCACGCGGCTTATACATCTGTAAAGGTCAGCTCAACAAAAGACGTCAGTCATTATTCTACAAACCCTGTACAGGCTAATTTTACGTACACGCTAAAAACAGGTGACACACCAGTGGTTATGACGTAGTTTTCTCTACATTTCGGTATGACCTCAGGGCGCGAAAATGTCAAAAAAATTATTTCTCATTTCCCGACGAGCCATGGTTGTGTATTCGTAGAAGGGTTCTCTACCAAAAACAACGCGACATTCGCCTTTTGTTTTCCGTCTTCTAGTCATCCAACGCACGCGGCCTATACATCTGTAAAGGTCAGCGTCAAACAAAAGACGTCAGTCATTATTCTACAAACCCTGTACAGGCTAATTTTACGTACACGCTAAAAACAGGTTGACACAACCAGTGATTATGACGTAGTTTTCTCTACATTTCTATATGACCTCAGTGCGCAAAAATGTCAACAAAATTAGTTTCTCATTCCCGACGTGCCATGGTTGTTATTCGTCGAGTGTTTCTCTTACCAAACAACAACGACATTCCCCTTTTGTTTCCGTCTTCAGTCATCCAAGCACGCGGCGTATACATCTGTAAAGGTCATTAGACAAAAGACGTCAGTCAGTATTCTAACAAACCCTGTACAGGGCTAATTTTACGGACACGCTAAAAACAGGTGACACACCAGTGGTGCCGTAGTTTTTCTCTACATTTCTGTATGACCTCAGTGCGCGAAAAATGTGAACCAATTTAGTTTCTCATTTCCCGACGAGCCATGGTTGTGTATTCGTCGAATGTTCTCTTACAAAACAACAGACATTCGCCTTTTGTTTTCCGTCTTCTAGTCATCCACGCACGCGGCTTATACATCTGTAAAGGTGAGCTCAACACAAGACGTCAGTCATTATTCTACAAACCCTTTACAGGGTAATTTTACGTACACGCTAAAACCAGGTGACACACCAGTGGTTATGACGTAGTTTTCTCTACATTTCTGTATGACCTCAGTGCGCGAAAATATCAACAAAAATTATTTTCTTTTTGTTCGGGGAGGCATGGTTGTGTATTCGTCGAATGTTGTCTTACAAAAAACAAGACATTCGCCTTTTGTTTTCCGTCTTCTAGTCATCCACGCACGCTGCTTATACTTCCGAAAATGTCAGCTCAACAAAAGACGCCAGTCATTATTCTAGAAACCCTGCACACGCTATTTTACGTGCACTCGACAAATAACTGGCCTGTTTTCAATTACAGTAATATGTAAAGTGTGTGTCGTTCTCGAGTCCGTCCCTTCCGCTGCATTTTTATTCGATGAATATTTTTGCTACGTAATCTTGTAGAAGGAGGGAAAACATTTATTAATAACAAATGTTTTGGCTCGACGATATTGTCAGCCTCGAACCTCCAAGAGGTTCCAATTCTGCGCCGATTTCAGGGCTTGTTCTCAATGGGAGTACCAGTTCTCATGGGAGTTTTTTACCTGTGGTTGACGTTATGTGTGTCCCAAACGACAACAACATTTGTTGTAAGTTGTGCGATTCAGTGTTGGAAGTGTTGTGAGAACAGGAATGGTGAGGTCTGAAAGACTAATATGTTATTGTGAAGTCCTCGTCTATGCAGTTTTTTGAAAATATATGCTCGGGGTATGTACTTATGAGTTTATAGCAGGGGGTAAGAATGAAGATACATTCTTCTCAAATGTGTGCCGTTCGAGAGTATTCACTTTTATGCGTCACCAATAAGTGATGAACGAACGAACAGGAGGATCGAAGTTACAAAAAAGAAAGTTTGTTGTTTTTTCAAACCTTCTTTCGAAGAAGGTTGCACTAGGGATAATTGTTTAAATGAAAGAAAGTGTATATGTGCATTGAACACTACTTGAAATCGCACGGGGCATCCAGGGTAATCTTGGGAAGGTATTGGCGACACCGAGGACACCGAGCCCCCAAACATACGTTGCTATCTGCCGTGACGATTTGTCAGAGGGGGGGGTAAGAAACCATGAACGGTAGCGGTCGGAATTGTGGTCAAGCTCCGGCCGATGGGCGCCTTGTCGGTTTACCAGGAAGTGAGCTCCGTTGCCTCTTCAGCTATCAAAGTATGGCTGTAGAAGAAAATACCTCGGTTCGCTGCTCCTCATATGCCATATGGTAAACAATAAACACCCCGGAAGCATGTTCGGGCTCTGAAAAGGGCCCATACCGAAGGCTCATTTCTGCCCCTTCCGACACTTCTTTTCCATAAGCCAGATAACTATCTCCGGTTTGAAATTGTTGAATGTCTCTACAAAACAAAACTGGTTACTTCCCAGGCAGTATTTCTGTTTTCAAAATTTCTTGATGGAGTTGATTGCAAAGAAATGACATTAAGGAACTCACAAAAGGGCGTCATGGTTTGAACGAATACACCCAGAAACAAAAAAAACAACCCTTTTTTAACAAACGCGCCTTGCTGATCTCGACATCAGGATCCCACCCCACCACTGCCTGAACAGCTCCCCGGGTGCGACCTCTGAGGTAGCTCCGATTAGGTTAAGGAAACCGACGAAGACATTATGAAGGGCCTAAAAGAACAGTGCGTAACGAGTGATAAGAAAATATTTATACGCCACGATGACAAGCAATATGCAACTAAACACATTATCCCGACTTTCGAGCAATCCATCCTTATATAATTCTTAAATGCAGGCTTAACACATTGTATTGTGCGCGTCTACATAATCAGCACGCGGCGCTGCTTCAAGTGCCAGCTTTAAGGTATGGTGCAAACTCTTGCCGTGCAGACTTACCTGCGCCTAGCGCGGCCATCATGACCATCCTTCTGAAGACTGCAAATTACAAAACTTCACCAGTGCCAACTGCCAGGAACCCAACCTACCCTACTCACGTAAATGTCAAAATTTTAAAATGGGGAAACAGGTCATCAAGTTGAGGTGACGGAGAACATCACTTTACTAGAGGCGCAAAAAAATTTGACTCTTTGTCAGTGGGTATGTGTGGTGACGCAGCTCGCTCATGGGTGGAGCGGCGTCTGCTTTTTCCCAGAACTGCGCACCGGGAGTCGGACTTCGGCCCGCCGCCACCCCCGTTCTGGGGTTGCCTCAGATAGCCCGACCAGTAACCACACCGCCTGCTTAGCCAGCAGTGTCTGAGTCAACAATGTCCATCGGCACCCATGCCGCTTCGGCCTCTGCTTCCTCACCTTCCTGCTTCTGATGGGGGCAGCCGAAAAAATAGACACGGAGGTCTCGCGTCGGCTCCCACCTCCACTGCACCGTCCGTGACGCCTATGGCGCTCCCGACACGTTTCGCGGCAGCGGCAAAAACAAAGGACGCAGGAACAGGAGCCAAATTTAGGGGGCCGTGTCCTCTCAGAATTTCCAGACCATCTCCCGATGGGATGGACGTCGGGCCATTCGTCCCTGCAAAACAGTCCCCGATGTCCACGCCAACATATAGGCCGAAAAGGACTTCTCCGAGAGGTCAAGCACCAACATGAAAAAAAAAACCAACGCGCGCGCACACGCACACGCACACGCACACGCACACGCACACGCACGCACGCACCACCACCACACACACGCACACACGCACACACACCACACACACAAGCACGCACGCGCACACGCACCACACACACAACCACACGCAGAACACACACTCGCAACGCACGCACTCACACGCACGCACGTACGTACGCACTTACGCACGCACGCACGCACTCCCGAACGCACCTACGTAGGCTGTACGTGTGCACACGCGTACACACGCACACATGCATACGCGCGCGCACATACAGACACACTATCACGCACACACACGCACGCACACACAAACTCGCGCACATCCGCACGCTCGAATGCACGCACACACAATAACACGCGCGCGAGAGGCACGCACGCACACACACCTGTATCTAATAAATGTCTATAATTGCCTATATTTATTGCCTATATAAATGTCTATAATAGAAGTTACACATTCGCAATGTAGGTCGCTCAGTCGTCACAGACTGCACGCTTGGCGCGCTGCTCTCACTGTCACGCTTAGACTGAGATGCCTCGATGTCTACACGTTTCATTTGCAGATCATGCTGTCGCTCCTGTTCTCGCCTTCTATCCTCGCGTTCCTCACGCTGGCACTCAGCCTCTGCAGCCTGACGCTTAGAGGTCTCCCTGTCATTGATCAGCTCAATGCACTCAGACAGCTCGTCATTGTCAGCCCCTACAGCGAGTATAGCCTGTATCAGCTCTGGCTTTCTCAGCGCGTCTGTAACATCCAAGCGCAACTCTTTTGCAAGCTCCAACAACTGCGGTTTTTTTAACGCCTTCAAATTCATGGCTGGTCGAGAGTACTGCGTTCCCTCTACCCAAAAAAGGTTTTGCGGGAATAACACAAGCGACAAATGCACACGTCCTACCAGCTATCCTCAGAAGCCTGGTAAAACTCAGTGCAGAAAAGTCCAGCTCTCACCATTGACCATCGTGAATTCTGCGAAGTTTAAGGCCGCCTTGACGTTCATGGTGTTGGATCTGACACCGTTGGCTCCAGGCGTTACGAAGTTGCCATCCCACCGCTGCCAACCAGTTGTTGTCACTGGTGGGCCGATCCGAGCCGAGCTCTTTCGCCTCCGACATACGTGTGGTAGCGTGGTGTAAAGAGCGGGCGGCCGCTTTTGCAGCCGTAAAACGTCCACAAGCCGTAGGCTAACGTAACTGTTTACTTCATAGGGAGATGTGAGCCGAAGCCAAAGAACAATGCCCCGACGGGCGAGGTAACAGTGCAGGACTCCAGAAGAGTGACAACAATGATTCACTTCTCTTACATGAATGGGTTATAGCGCTTGATAGTCTCGTATTTACCCGAAAGCGCAACGGTCAAAACAGCGTTCCCTCTAGATTTGTGCACACGCTACGAACATCACAGACACACACAACGCTCTTTCCAGAATTCGTGAGCAGTCGGCAGCAGCGGCGCGCATTGACTTCGAGAGAGGGGAGAGAGGAGGACTGCGCTGCGATCGCGGGGCCTCTGTGTCCTTGGGTGCGTCTCGACGTGTCGTATGAGTCACCGACACGGTGGGGCTTGTTTGTAAGGCGCACGTAGTGGCTTCGCCGCCAAGCCGCGGATTGCTGAAAGAAAGCCCGTCGGCGGGGATACGTAACAGTACAAGGCGGCAACTTCAAGAGTAACTAGGAGAGTGTCACTCGGTATGTGCCACCCTTATTTAGCTCTTCTATTATGCGGAGGAAAAAGGTGTTCTGAACGAATGAAGCAAGAAGAGCCGGAATGTCGGACCCGTGATGATTGAGAAACAGAGATAATGCCTCGGTAGGGGTATTGTTATTAGAAACAATGGGTCTGCCAGGAATGTCGGCCGTAGACAATCATCCTACGGTGACTCTGTGGACTTTTAGGAGAAACTCATGACGTCCTGCCGGCTTAATAATCGGTTTAATGAAGCTTAGGTCAGTAATCCTTGTTAATCCTTTAGAAGTTCCGCCCCAAGTGACATCCGATTTCCGCCCCGACCGTCATTTGATTTGAGCCGTGAGTCGCACCTTGATTATTCCCTAAATAAAAATGCAGCTCACAGCTCAAATCAAATTGCGCTTGATTGTGGTGTGTGCACAGATGGGCGCCAACGAGCACGGTCGAGCATACTCTGCACCGTTACAGGCAAGGGAGTAAGCCGTTTGACTCTCGGTTACTAACTCGTGGCCGTAGCCCATTGGGTAACACGACTTACACTAACTCTGTCGGGTCTACCAGACACCGGCACGAACCCTGCCGATGCCTGTGTGATTTTTTCCTACTGTAAATCCTATGCGCATGGACGCGGACGGACATTGTGGGGTCCTAAGTTAATCTGCACCTAAAAATTACACCATCTTCCCGTGGGGAACCCTGATGAGGATGCGAAGCATCGTGGCGGTTCCGTCTGGTTCCATTGTGTTGCCGGTATGTTGAGTGATCTGGTTTTTACTAGCGCCAGAGGCAATTCCGCGTCCTGGTCAACACCGCTGGCAAAGGCAAGCAAGTACTGTTGTGTTACGGTGTGTAGGCGGTGGTTCTCGAGGCGCCGAAACTCGTCCATCATGTTCTTGTCGATGTTGTCTCTGTGGTAGAATCGGTAGTCTCCGTCAGCGTTGGTGAGGTAAAAGTTGTTGACATTGGTGCACCGGCTGAGAACAATGTACACGCCCTCCTCTTCGCAGCTTTGTCTTCTCCTTCTTCTTCGGCGGTTCCCCTACGGGAAGATGACGACGGTGGTTGAACGCGAAGCTATCTCGTGATGGATTCTTTGGTTGGCCAATCCCGAGGGGCATCCTGCCACAATCAGCATCAGAGGCGCTGCGGACGGGGCTGTTTGAGCTGCAAGGCGCGCGGCGCTTCCCGCCAGAGCGTTCCCACGGGAAATTCAACATCCTCCTCTAAAGTTTTCAGTTCGTCTTTTCCGTTGACGTTCAGCTTCGCCTGCCTTCGTTGTATCAATAGCTTCTTGACGTATTTTGAATGAGTCAAGGAATAAGGCGAGTTCGTAGCACTTGCTCCTTTCGCGGATTTGTAGCGTATTGGGAAGAGCACCGCGTACCTCCCGTTGCGGCCAGAGAGTCGTGGGAAGTAAACTGGGCGCCGCTAACTATTTCTTTTTTTTATAGTGTAGTATCGCGCAGCTGTGGGTGTGAGAAGGAGAGTTGCGCATGCGCAGTGTGAGTGCAGACGCCGACGCGGGACATGCCGACACCATAAGCTATTTAGGGCAACTTCTTCCGACGGAGAGCGAGCGAGTGAGGCGCAGCGGTGACGTAGAAGTAGAGCAGCCGCCTCAGCGTGCACAGGCACAGAAGTTCGTATTCTAGTGCCATGCAATTTCCACAGGATTTGAAAAAAAAGTCCGCGTATTTATCGAATTGCAGAATGAGGCTAGGGGTGTGGCATGACGCCGGCGACCATTACCGGTAACGCACTCTCTCACCAGAGCAGGATTGGCCACCCTCGTGTAGTAACGACCACAACCTCCCTCGAATACGCAAAATAACCCACGGCCCCCGGTCTCCAGTAACTGCGAATCAACTTACCATGGCGGTGGTTAGACCTGTGATGCAGCAGAGGGTGGCAAAAATCCTGGAGGCGGACAGGCCGCCAGTGGAGTCTGAACCTGGCAACGTATAACACGAGAACCTTATCTAGCGAAGCGTCTAGAGGTGTTGTTTGATGAATAAAAGGGCAATAAATGAGATGTCATAGTGCTTAGTGACGTTAGAAGGGCACGTGAAGCCTATACCGGTGCTGAAAAATGAACACGTCCTATGTTACCGTAATCTAGTGAACAGAAGTGAACTAGGATTGGGAATTCTAGTAAAAATACCATAGCTGGCAAAATAGAAGAATACTATAGCATCAACGAAAGGGTTGTAGGTCTTGTAATTAGGATCAATAAGATGTACAAATTCGTAGTGGTACAGGGCTACGCGCCCACGTGAAGTCCCGACGACCAACTAGTTGAACGCTTCTATGAAGATGTGGACTCGGCAATGGCTAAAGTAAAAACACACTATACCGTAGGTATGGGAGAAGTCAATGCTAAAGTAGGCAATACTCAGGCTGGAGACAAGGCAGTAGGAACTATGGTCTGGGCTGTAAAAATAGCTGGGGGGAACAACTAGTCGAGTTCGCACAACGGAATAACCTACACATCATGAATACCTTCTTCTTCAAACGGATATAAGAGGGGGAGTAAAGAAGAGCCGGAGCGCTCTGGCTTTAGTAGCACCGCACCGAGCGGACGTGAGAGAGGACGACGCAAGAGAAGCCTGGAATATGGAGCATAGAGAGACGCGGCAGCTGCTGGGGAAAATGAAATAGACCTGCGGGAGGGCGCAGCCACGGCGAGGAGGCGGAGCGAGCGCTATGCGCCGTTGCTAATATGCTATTACCCTGTGGAAGGTGGCATAAAGTGCTTCTTAAAATGAAATAGATTTAATATGCTGCAGGATGTGGCAGGGATCTGAAGGGTAAGGTGTATTGACCACCGTATGGTGACATCTCGAATAAGGCTGGAGTTTAGAAGCGACCTTAACGACCCAGTACAAAAAAAGCCAAATAATGAGCTAACAGTAACACGTAAAGTAAAAGAATTCAGGATCGCGCTGCAGAACCGATAATAAGCTCTCACCAAAGAATCAGAGTTTACGGCAGACGAAGCCAGCGACAATCTTACACGCATTATCACGGAGTGTGCAGGAGAAGTCGGGGGCACGATGGCTAGACTGGATACTCGTATACGTTCTCAGGAGACAAAAGATCTAATTAGGAGATGGCAAACGATGACATTCTTCACCACAGGTGACAGAATAGAACTAGCGGTGGTTTCAAAGTTTATCAAAAAGCGTAAGACAGCTGGCATACGGAGGTGTAAAATGAAAAGAATCGCATATGCTTTAAAGAACGGAGCAGCCTGAAATAATTTAAGAGGTGCGTGGGCGTGGGAAAAAAATCAGATGTGTGCACTTAAACACAAGCAAGGCAATGTGAGCACGAATAGGGTTAAATAGTCATAGTAGCAAAGGAGCTTTATAAAGACCTGTACAGTAGCCGGGACATCCAGGATAATGTGAACGAGAAAGTAGTTCAGAGGGATAGACATCGCACCAGGGACAGATACGAAGTAAGGAAGGCTTTGAGAGAAATGAAAGGGGGCAAAGCACCTGGTCAGGATCAGGTAACTGCAGCCTGTTGAAGGATGGCGGGGAAATTGTACTTTAAAAACTGCAAACCTGTATACGCAACGCCTTATGCGGGCGAGTTTACCGTAATCTGGGAGGAGAGGTGACATGAAGGACTTCAAAAATTACAGGCCGATCAGCTTACTGTCAGTCGTCTAAAGGTACTTACCAAGGTAATCGCTAACCAAATTTTAGCCACCCGAAATTTCAGTCAACCTAACGAACAAGCAGGGTTCCGTTAACGCTATTCAACAATGGACCATTATCCCACGATCAATCAGGTTGTAGAGAAGTGCGCTGACTATACTGAACCCGTATAGGAACCCTTCATAGATTCTAGGAAAGCATTTGACTTAGTCGAAACCTCTTTAGTCATTTAGACATTACGAAACCAGGGTGTATAAGAGCATTATGTAAAAATACTAGGGCATATTTTTGTAGATCCACAGCTACCAACATCATTCAAAAGGACAGCAGTAAAATACCTACAAGGAGGCCCATCAGACAAGAAGACGTAATCTCTCCAATGTCATTCACAGCATGCTTACAAGAAGTATTCAGAACTTCGGACTCAGAACAAGTGGGAGTAAGGTTTAATTGAGAATACCTCGGTGAACTGAGATTTGCTGAGGACGTTGCCTTGCTAAGCAACTCGGTGGACGAATTGCAAAGCATGCTTTCTGCAGTGGACATAGTAGAACCGCGGGCCCGAAATTAATAAGCAGAAAACTAAAATAACTATCAATAACCTCGGGATAGAAACAGCGGCTCGAGATAGGTGGCGAGGCACTAGAAGTGGTGACCGAATATATCTACTTAGACTAAGTTGTGACCCCGCATCACAATCATGACGAACCGATAATTACAAAGTTAAGGATTGGGTGGAGTGCACACGGCATGCAATCCCACATAACGAATGGCAGCCTACCATTGTCCCTGAAGAAGAAAGTGTATTACAGCTGCATCATACCGGTACTCCCCTTCGGGGCAGAAAGTTGGAGGTTAAGTAGGCGTCCTCAACTTGAATTGAGTATGACTCACCGAGAAATGGAACGGAAATGATAGGTGTTACACCCAGGGACAAGAACAGAGCGGAGTAGGTCAGGGAACAAACGCGTGTTAAGGATGTATAAGTAAAAATGAAAATGAAGAAATGGTTGGTCATTGAATGTAACAGATTGGATCCTTAGAGAAGGTAAGCATTGCGGGGTGCGGCAGAAAGTTAGATGGGCAGATGGGATCAAGAAAATTGCGAGGATAAATTGGTAGCAGTTAGGACGGGACCGGGATAATTAAGGAATAACTGGAGGGGCCTTTGCCCGGCTGTGGGAGTAGATATGAAGGTGATGATGATGATGACTTCCAATGGAGTTAGGTTCTTGCGCTTATTTGATTGCGTAGTTGTTTGCCGAGAGCGGCTAGATACATATTTATATATATCCTTTATAGATGATACAGCGTAGTGGTCACGTTTAAGTAGCGTAGTGTGATGATCGCACCAGACACGTATTCTGGAGGTTCGTGGGTTCGGATCCCACCTGCGGGCATTTTTTGCTACTCTTTTTCTTTCTGTCCAAATTCTTTATCTGTTTAAATAGCCTACCGCATTCTCCCTTTGCTTTCAAAGGCAGTCTTGACTGCCAACCGTTCATTTGGTCTTTATTTGAACGAGCCTCTCATTTCCCAATCGGATTGACTATATTATAGATTAATAATTAAAAAAAAAATATAATATAATATATAAGATAATATAGGAAATGAGGGGCTCGTAGAAATAACACTGAAATAGGGTTGGCAGCCAAAAAACCTCGGAACCAAAGGGGAGGTTGTGGTAGGTCATTGAAAAAGATAAAAATTTTGGAAAAGAAAGAAAGAAAGCGGAGAAAAAATGCCCGCCGGGTGGGATCGAAAACCACGGCCTCCAGAATACCGGTGTGGTGCGAGTCCAGACCGGTATTCTGGAGGTCATGGGTTCTGATTCCACCCGACGGGCATTTTTTCTCCGCTTTCTTTCTTTCTTTCCAAATTATTTATCTGTTTTCAATGACCTACCACAACCTCCCCTTGGTTTCCAAGGTTTTCTTGGCTGCCAACCCTGATTCCCTGCTATTTATATATACACAATTTGATACGGGACGAGGGACT
>CM023455.1:10291657-10489693 GCA_013339765.2 Haemaphysalis longicornis | reverse complement strand
GAATTGGAGAAGCGTGTTGCATATTTTGTCATAGCACAGCGCAACTGCATTACCGGGGTCAGTGCACTGAACCGTTACTGCTCAAGACGAGCAAAGTCACTCGAATAAAGGGATATATTTTATACCACTTAAAAGCGTCACTGCAAACGTATAGCCCAGTTTCTGAAAAATAATTGTGCTTCCCCTGGCTTCCGCTCGCATTGCGGGCGTTCACTTCTGGTTCCACCAATTTACAGCAGCTAATTTAGCACTGTCTGAAATTTGCGCGTTACAGAACCGTTAAAACTCCTGCAAATGATCCTCTTCATACTAGACCCTCTGTGATGAGGTACTTGTCAAGAGATGTGGCCAATCCACCAAAATAATGGTGAAAGTCTTTTAGCCAGGAATCTCCGCCAGGGAAGGCAGAGGAAAAAGAGGAAGGTGATCCTCGGAATGTAGTAGCACTGCCCAGAGGGCAGGTCGTGGGTTTCTTAGCCTGTCGTAGGACGACCAAAACCCCGGTGTGCTGTTGCCGTTGAGGACGCCCAGGCACCCCGTGCCGACCTTGTACCAGGGTATCCTCTACAACATATAGAAGTTCGGCCGCCCTCTCTTCGCCAAACGCCGCTGCTACTGACCTCGCAAGGCTACCGTCTACGGCACACATCCACCGCTCTACCCTCGTGTGCCTCTCCGACATTTGAGTTTTTTCGCCTGGTAAGAGCACACTAACCTTTCTTTACAACGTTTATGGTGACTATGCATAGTTCTCGCCTTTCTTGCTACGCGGACCGTTCTACCGTTGTGTATGTCAGTGTTTTAATTGTTTATTTCATCGCCTACGTCTATACTTGCAAGAATCCTGTGAACATCCGTGTTTTTCTTAAACTTTTTTTATTAATCGCCTTGCGTCTCGTAACCTCACATCACACGCTCCTACACCAGAACGCTCCATGCTGACTTTAATTGCGCAGTACTCTCTAGAACGCGATCTAACGCGAGCAGTTTAAATCCGCGAGCCGGCTCTCTTCACCCCATGTGGCCTCTCCTGCCTTTTCAACACGTCCACCAGTTTCGGTTCGCACAATACGTTGAGATGTCCCAACTACAGACCCCCCAAACTTTTTTTCCCTTCTTTCCTTACTTGACCTAGTGTCTTTCTGCTAAAAAAAAGGGTAACCCTATCTCTCTCTCTTTTAACTCGACAAAGTTATCTCTTCCGTTACAATCGTGGTTGCGTTACAATCAAGCAAATACGGCAGTACCTCTCGGCTTCGGTGTTTGAACATCTTACTGAAGGTATACTAAAAATACTACTTTTTCATGACAGCCTAAAGAAGCACTGTTTTCAGCCGGTTCTATGCTTCTACTGGCACAGACAGGCCGACGGTTCCCTGTGCGGGCTTCCGTCTTGGTATTCCGCTCCCTACGTGAGTTTTTTTGCCATTGTGGTTGGGCGCTGTTGTAATGTCACTCAACCCACAAAGGGAAGCATACATGACGGTTCTGTTGAGGAACGGATGGTCTTTTCTTTAAAAAAGATTGTTTTATTATGTATTTCTCTGGGTTTCACCTCTCGGCCCTAATAACAGTTCGACTGCCTAGCAGAGCCTCCACCTACTTTTCGGGCATATTTTCTGCTAGTCGAATATTGCACTGATGAGGATATGGGCATATCAATATGCCAATGAAGGATATGGAATGACGACCCCGAGGGCAATACCCCGGACACAATTTGGCTTGCACAGCAGGGGTGTTGGCACGCCCGAGCACGAAGCACCACATCATCCTCGATTCTTCTAAAAAAACACCCACTTTCAAGATCTCACTGTGCAAAGTAAACGTAATGAGGCGCTACGTTTTTGGGGTAACGATTTTCTTTTTGGGCACTTCCCACCATCGTTACCCATAGAGAATATACGGCGAAAATTTCATTTTTATACGCCTCTGAGCAAAAGGACTGAGTATTAGATAAGTTGTACTGTTGCATGAAGCCCCTGAAATATAATTCATGTCCCGCAGAACGTCCTTCACTCTAGAGCTCATACAACGAGTCTCACCGTACCGCAACAGGATCATCTAATAAATACACCGTAGCCCCACAAACAAACAGTACGCGTGAAAAATACGATCACGGAAATTCCGCACGACGACGTTGAGCATAAAGCGGGGTCCACGTCCATATGTTTTCCGCTCGTGTAAAAAATTTCTTTTCAGAGTGTACGTAGATGACACCATTTGAGCACGTCTAATGAAGACTGCCGACTACAATGCTCCACGGAATACTACCGCTCCTATGCTATCAACGCCTTGCTACAGACATCGAAATAGGCGCCGATGTTTATTTGTAATTAGAACATCCTGAGGGGGGTCATAAGCTGTGTATTACGCGTATGACGTCCTAGCCACTCGTGTATGACTGACGCTTCAATATCAATGCTGAGACTCCGAGTACCGAAGAGGAGATTTTTGTGGGCTTACACACCCATCGAAGTGGCCTCAGCGAAAGGCTTCTCCGACAGTATTTCGGACGCTATAGAATGCAACCACATGTCGGCAAACCCATTCACGATCTTGTCCTGAATAGTGACTGCGGGATATGACAACCATGCACGCTCCTCAAAGTGGCCCGACTCGTTGGGGTCAAGCCTAACTATGTCAGCTGCCGTAAATGTTAGTTTTGACTACGTCCGGCTTCATTATCGCCGCGATGCAATCATAGAGAGGGTGGTTTCACAAACCATGAATTCTGTTTTCTTAACCCATAGCAAGCTACTCGTACACGGTACTTGTGACCCAAGATATGATAATCACGCTAACTATGATTGGTAAGTAATCCGGAATCACGGGTCATATGCGGACGGCATAACTTAACACCTAATAAAATTAAAGTATAGTTCACAACTCTAAATTATTTTGATACGACGCCGACATCTCAAAACGAGGCCTTACTGTACGATTTCCAAAAAAAGGTTTCACGGACTGTAAGCAATATAAAATTTCTATCCCGCACATTCTATTGGTTCTGAGCGAAGAGAATATCAAATATTTTTTTTACTTTTGACCTAAGAATAGTGTAAAGCTACAAAAGAGACTTTAGAAGCAATATACCATCGTAAAAAGATTGGAATTTTTATTGCTATGCGTATGCGTACTAAAAGGAACGCTGGTCATTAGACACTTTTTTTTCGGCGGCACCAAATAAAATATTGATAGCGTGGCAAATACGTGCTCTATTCTTGTCATAATGTTTTATGGCGGAAGGGCAACAAAGGCCAAAGAGCGCCAACGCAAAGGTTGATTATTTTGAATGAAGTTATAGTACAATGGTGGTGTAACTGTGATGATATTAAAAGAGGTTAGTGTGGGAGTGTATATAGCCCCTCTTTTAAAACAACAAAAACTTTGTTAAATGGGTATGACGCAGAAAGAATGCAAAGAGTGAATGGACACCCATAGCTTTCCAACTGAAAGAGGGGCCTGGAGGTTACAGGTAGTACGATATGTGGTTTAAAATGCCATTGTCTCCCAGGTAAGCAAAACGGCGTTTGCTTGAAAAAAATGGTTGGTCAGCTAAAAACATCAAGGGTGAAGTGGAATTGTGTAAGTGTGGAAGTTCGCGAAAGGGCTTCTTCCTTGTCTTGCGAATGTACCGTCACTCAACTATAGCATGTGTGACTGATAGGCGAGTTCCGCGCTTATCGCATTGTGGTGGTGGTGTTCTGCGTAGAAGGTATGAGTGAGTAGCGTATGCATGGCCCATTCGTAATCCTCACACGTATACTTCCACGTGAGGATTACCAAATCTTAACTAATTTGTGCAGCAAAATATTCAAACTTGGTTTCCAGCACGGAATGCCCTCACAGCACTCACAGTCCGTCTACATAATGGAATGTTGTATCTTTGTCCGTAGTACGTGTACTATCGTAATTGATACAGCATTGACTTCAGCCGCAATTGTACTTGTGTTTCTATTTAGTGTCCTTGGGCTGGAAAAGTTGGGACCATGTGCAGAATTGGTGCCCTAGTCTCTTAATTTTAGTACATTCACAGAATGCGCACGTGTTAACAACGAGCATTTTTCTAAAAATGTGGTTGTTTCTTGACTCAGTGTGATTTCTTCCTTGCCTTGGTGCATTGCAAGTTGGATGTCGGCTAGTAGGGTTCTTCAAGTGCATACTAGTTCTTTTCGATGCCTCTCCTTTTTTATTACCGAAGCAGACTTTTAACACTCACTTAGATTGTCCCTTCGCGTCCCGCTATCTTCTTGTTTGTTTGTTTCCCATTAAAATTTGTGTATTACGACAATGATCTTTTCTTCGTTAGCGTGAACAGAGATTTGGTGAGACCTGTGAGAGCTAGTGTGTTTTATCATAAATAAGGAGGCTACCTTTGTATAAACTCTTTTTTGCAACTTCCTGCGCAAATCTGCTCTTCCCGCCCATGTAATTACTATCAATTTGTCAGCCGCCCCTTTTTCTTGTCTTAGAAAATCCAGTGGGTAACATACTTAATTTTGTATTGCCAAACATTCCGTTAGATGAATGTTTAACGAGTGCAGACCCACTCGTCCCACCCGATACATCGCATGTTTCCTTCTCATTCACCTTTATAATTCGTCGTCCACAAAGGAAGTATCTTTGTGTGCTCTTTGTGTTTCTGAAGGTTAAAATTTAGGCCTGTTATTAAATATACGTGATCATGATTGGTCATGTGTTCCTAATATCAGTAATGCAAACGAAGCTTTCAACGTCCTCACAGGCGTTGTAACTAAAGCAACGCGGACAGTGATGCCTAAACATGAATGTTTTGCAATTAGCTGCCCTCCATGGTTTCCACCTGAACTGAAACTCTTGCTATGCAAGAACCTATGACATCACCGAAAGTGTAAGGTCGTGCGAAGCGAATAGTGGCGTCAAAAATTCTGCGAAGCCCGCTCGCCGCTAAAAGGACCCTACAGATGTGACAACAAAAAATATTTCCACTCAGTTGAATATATTTCAAATCGTGAGCGACAACTATTTTGGAGATATCTGAACGACATTTCAACACCCCGAACAAGCATCACGTTAGCCCAGGACGGAACTGTGTTGGACAAGCCTAAGGTTGTGCCGGACTGATTGGTTGATTGTAGGGTTTACCCGCTGACGCAACACAGGCGATAAGGCGCGCCGTAGTAGAGGGCTACGGATTAATTTTGACCACCTGAGGATCTTCACGAGTGCCGAAATGTTCTACACACGGGCGTTTTCGCTTTTCGCCTCTATCATAAAAGTGGCCGCCGCAGCTGGGAATCGAACTCTTGACCTGGTGCGTGCTCATCAGTGCAACGCCTTAGCCGCTGAGCCACAAAGGCGGGTGGACGTGGCTCACTGCTTTGCGGAATATTTTTATGTCCTCTCTGCAAACACCTTCCGTTCGATCTTGCATTTTACCTTTTTCCCTTCAAACGAAAGCTGTAATGTGTTGCACATGTTTTCTTTTTCAGAGTGTGATAACGAAAGGGCGATATCATCACTGAAACCAAAGTTCTCGCTCGCCTTCGATGGCAGTCCTAGCTTCATAGTAAAGGATGCAGAACAATATTGTCACGAAGACAAGCACGATGCAGTTGTCTTGAATGAGAAACACGTTTATTGGAGCGAACTTGTGCTCCCCTAACAACTCAAAAGAATACAGAGGCGGCGAAGCAGCGGTCAACAAAGTGACTTGCACAGCGAGTGTCGTCGAATCGAATGCCCCGGCGTCCGCACTGCAGGCTATTTATCTTTTGGCGCGCGTGGTTCTCGAAACGTCGATTCGCATCGAGAACATAGTAGATCCAAGAAGATTATTCTGGGCTGTTCACGTTAGATCGGAATGCTCTCCCTATCACAACAGATAACACATGCGGCACAGAACGAAAGAATGGAACACGCGCTTCCCTTGGCGCAGAGATAACACAGACCGGCGCAGCCGGACGGTAAAAGCAAAACACAAATAAACAAACCCAATTTATGGTTCGCGGCATTACCCCCCCTCTAAGAGTGCATCGACCCGATGCTAACATAAGCGACAGTCCGAACAAATGAAAATACAAGTTCGTCATCGTCCGTAGAAAGGTTTTAAGTGAACCACGTGAACGACTTCAGGCCGCGTGCGTCGTCCTGATGTTCCGGAGTCACCATCGGGGATCACTTCGTAGGTAAGTTGGCCAACACGTCGTACAATCTTGTAGGGTCCGAAATACCGTCCCAGAAGTTTCTCACTCAGTCCGCGTCGTCGGATGGGAGTCCAAACCCACACACGATCCCTGGTGGTACTCGGCGTCTCGGCGTCGGAAGTTGTAGCGGCCCACATCCACCAGCTGCTGGTCCGTTATACGAACTCGAGCGAGCTGGCGGGCCTCCTCCGCACGTTGAAGATATCCATGAACGTCGGCGTTGAGGTCGTCGTCTTCTACGTGCGGAAGCATGGCGTCGAGCATCGTAGTCGGCCTTCTACCGTAGGCAAGCTCGAACGGCGTCAGCTGCGTCGTCTCCTGGATAGCCGTGTTGTACGCAAACGTGACATACGGGAGCACTTCGTCCCAAGTCTTATGTTCAACGTCAACGTACATTGACAGCATATCTGCGATTGTGTTGTTCAGACGTTCTGCTAGTCCGTTCGTTTGGGGGTGGTACGCCGTCGTTCTTCGGTGATCCGTGTTGCTGTAGCGTAATACTCCTTGCATCAGCTCCGCAGTAAATGCCGTTCCGCAGTCTGTGATTAGGACTTCCGGGGCTCCATGTCGCAGCACAACTTGGCTTATAAAGAACTTCGCCACTTCTTGTGCAGTCCCCCTCGGAAGAGCGGCTGTCTCTGCGTAGCGCGTCATGTAGTCTGTCGCTACGACAATCCACTTGTTCTGTTATCGTGACGTAGGGAACGGGCCTAAAAGGTCAATTCCAATCTGTTGAAATGGTCTCGATGGGACGGCGATCGGTTGCAGAAGTCCGGCGGGTCTTGTCGGCGGCGTTTTTCGTCGCTGGCAGTCACGGCAGCTCCGGACGTAGTGGGTGACGTCAGAGGTAAGGCCGGGCCAGTAGTACCTCGCCTTGATTTTTCCAATAGTGCGGGCTGTGCCCAGATGTCCGGAAGACGGGTCGTCGTGGCACGCTTCCAAAATTTCGTCACGAAGGTCCCCGGGGGTGACGAGAAGGTAATTTGCTCTTGTTCCGGGGGTGAAATTCTTCTTCACAAGGACGGAGTTTCTCAGGCTGAATGCTGGTAAGCTGCGTTTGAAGGTCCTAGGAACGGCAACGTTGCATCCCTCGAGGTACTCGATTATGACGCGTAAGTCGGGGTCGGCACGCTGCTGGGCGGCTAGGTCGCTCTGCGCCACGATCCCGAAGAACGCGCTGTCTTCATCAGAGTCTTGTGGTGGTGGGTCGACGGGTGCGCGGGACAGGCAGTCGGCGTCGGAGTGTTTCCTGCCGGATTTATAATCACTGTAACGTCGAACTCCTGCAGGCGCAGGCTCCACCGCCCAAGACGGCCAGAGGGGTCCTTCAAATTGGCGAGCCAACACAGCGCATGGTGGTCTGTTACAACCTTGAATGGCCTTCCATACACGTATGGGCGAAATTTTGAAATCGCCCATATAATAGCCAGGCACTCTTTCTCAGAGGCAGAAGTAGTTTTTCTCCTCCTTCGACAGACCACGGCTGGCATAGGCGATTACCCTTTCGCAGCCGCTTTGCTTTTGGACAAGGACGGCACCCAAGCCCATATCACTGGCGTCCGTGTGCATTTCCGTTTCGGCATTTTTGTCGAAATGAGCGAGCACGGGGGGGCTTTGCAGGCGTTTTTGCAGCTCGCCGAATGCTTTTTCTTGGTCGTTTTCCCAGCTAAAGGGGTGCTATCTTTCGTCAAGCGCGTGAGTGGCTCTGCAATGCGTGCGAAGTTTGCGACGAAGCGCCGGTAGTATGCGCACAGCCCGAGAAATCTTCGCACGCAATTCTTGTCTTTCGGCCTTGGGAAGTTCGCAATAAGTTCGCAATGGCTGAAGTTTTTGCCGGGTCAGGTAGGACTCCCACGGCGTTGACGACGTGGCCCAAGAACTTGAGTTCCCCGTATGCGAAACGGCACTTTTCAGGCTTCAGCGTCAACCCCGACGTACGAATGGCCTCGAGTACAGACTCCAACCTTGCAAGGTGTTCGTCGAAAGTCCGGGCGAATACCACTACGTCGTCGAGGTATACGAGGGAGGTGTTCCACTTAAGGCCACACGGTAAAAGCAAAACACAAATAAACAAACCCAATGTATGGTTCGCGGCAATATTTGGACCTCTTTCGACTCATATCTTCAAGGTTTCTCTTTCGAACAAAAGTTTCCCTGATTTGTTGAAAAACGGCGCAATTATTCCTGTACAGAAATCTGGTGATCCATGTGACGTGACTAAATAGCGATCTATAGCTTTGCAGAGACCTTTTGCGAAAGTTTTCGAAATTGCACAGTGTCGTCACATATGGTTGTTTTTTGGACGTCAGATCGGGAATGCACAAGATAGGTTCTAGAAAGGCCGATCAGTGGAAACTAATTTAATGACATTTTAGAAAACACAAGTCATCATATTGACAATCGTGGTCATGTTGATGCCATGTACTTTGATCTGTCCAACGCGTTTGAGTTAGTAGACCACCAGAGACTAGTTGAAATGTTAGGAGCGTATGACGTGTGACATCAAGTTTGTACTTTAATTATGGATTATTTTTCTGGTATTTGTAATTACTGGAGCATCAACGCGGTGCGGTCCAAGCCGTTTATTTCTACATCTGCCGATCCACAGGGATCCATTTTGGGCTCTCTCTTGTTCAATTTATTCATTAGGGATATTGCACGGTGTGTCAAAACTTCCCGCACCCTTTTGTATGCAGATTATATAACATTGTTTCGAGAAAGTAGCACGCATCATGACTGCGTTCTACTTCAGTTTGACTTATTAAATATAATAATTTGTTAGTTGAATATAGGCTTCTGAATATCAACAAAGTTTGTAATGACATTTTCTAGAAATAGTCTTGCTGTTCCCCGTGATTACACACTAAATAAAAGAGTATTTTAACGGGTAAAGAAAGTCTTGATATTGGCATTGTTGTAGATTCGGAACCGCATCTTCGTTCGCATGCTGATTCTGTGGTGAACAAGGCCTAGAGCCTCTTGGAAATTGTGTCACGAATTAGGCGACCATTTACAAATCCTTTGTGTTTTGTTCGAATATTCTTAACTATGGTGATCACAAAACTTTCTTTTTTGTCGGTTGGTTGGAACAGGTTGGGCATAACAAGTAGCACTAAGCTTAAAACTGTATAAAGAGGCTTTATTAGAATGGTAAACAATATGAATTTCGATAGCTGAGTTTAGTATTATTATAGAATCATAATGGAGAAATTGCCCTTAGCTAAACTGACTAAAAAGTGGCGGGACGCGATTTGCTTTTGTGTTTAGGTCTTTACACACCATCATTGATTGTGAAGTCTTTACGTAATCAATTGAGATAAGGGATCCCTGTTAGTATTTCTGGGACTTCATTTTATTTTGAATCAATTCCACTTGTTCTTATATGCAAAGATTGCTTAAACTGTACAATTAAAGGCGTCACCTCGATATTTTTAACAATTTGCATTTGTTTAGGCTTGCTTTAATTCAATTCTACTGGCGTCATTTTTCTTTCTTTCTCCTTCTGTTTATTTTCTCTCGTTTCAGGCTACATATTTAATTTTTGACTTTACATTTTGCGTCATCCTGTGGACCACAGCTTAACGCCATGCGCTGGTGGGTACATAGAAATAAAGATGATGTCGGCTGATGGGTAATGATAATGATGATAATGGTTTTGTGGCTATTTCAAGAAAGCACCAAAAAAATAGCAGGCGCAAAATACTTGGCACATATAAAAAACTCGCTGGTAGTTAAAATCTCAGAACACAACTGCAGTGGCCCTGATTTATTAAGCAGTAGTTTTGATCTTGCGTCCAAAGAGCTTCATTCCCGAATTTCTCTTAGTTAATCGCAAACCGGGGGGGGGGCGCGGCGGAAACTTTGTTTATTTTAAAGCGGTAACAATAGGTTGTAAATTCTTGAAGAAAAGAGGCAATTGACAACTGTTTGTTTATTGCGTCGTCGTGGTGCGTGATGACTGTTCTGTTGCATAGATAACCGAAGATGTTTCCATTTCCAAGGAATATGTATGTCATTTGACTTTTGTACCAGGAATGTGAAATCAGGTTTTGAATGATGGCAGTGATAGTTTTGCAAATCTAGCACCGTTTACAGCATTTGAATTTTTCTTTTGGAATATTACGTTTGCTCCATGTTTCGGCTGTGAAAAGCCTTTGGGGGTTTTAAGATAAGCCTACGAGCTCTGAAGAAGCCCGGAGATACTCATTAACAATATTGTACTCTCATCTCTTTCTTCACTGTTTTCTTCCGTCTTTCACAACGAATATCTTGGGTCAGTTTTGTTCCACCTGCATCGCACATGACTCTCTAAAATTTTTCTGTTTTCTTTTACAGGGCCAATTACGTCCACAAGCAGACTGGCACACAAATAGCTCCTCGTTCGATCCATCATTCTGCGTGGCTAGAATGTGACTGTTCTAAGCGCGTGTCACACCGTGCGGAATTTGGAAACCGAAATTTTATGACCTTCGCGTTTTTTATTCAAGGTTGTGTAACTTTTATGAAACGAGCACGTTCACCCCGAAGTGTGTATACGGTCCGAATGAAGGAACAGCAACGACAACTTTGTTGTTAGAACGGCGAAATCTGCTTTATTTTCACGCAGTAAAGAAAGAAAATTACATTGTCTTCCCGTAGGGCAACCCTGAGTAGTATCCGAATCAGCCATGGGGTCGACTGAAGTTACCATTTGTTTTCAGTTCATCGTTTCCGTTGACGTTCAGGTTCGCGTGCCTTCGTTGTATCAGTAGCTTCTTGACGTTGTTTGAATAGAAAGTGAATGACCTAACGCGCGTTCGTAGCGCATTCTCTCTTCTCAGTTTGTAGCGCAGTGGGAAGAGCTCCACATACACCTCGTTGCGACCAGAGAGTCGTGGGATCAAAACCGGGCGCCGCCTAACTATTTCTTTTTATAGTCGACTGCGCCGACATCAGCCCAAACGTGGACGGGGCTGAAGAGACGTGCATGCGCTGTAGAGTGCAGACGGCGGAAGACAAGAGAGGGAGGGACACTTCCCCGGTCATGAGATGCTGCGCATTTAAAAGTCGATTGCATAGTTATAGAGCACTGGTCTGCCACTGTACCTACCGGAGTCTACACTCATGAAAATGTCTGTTTTCAAATATTCATATCGGTGACGGCCATTTTCTTAAAATAAGGGCGACAGCTAACACAACAATGAACGTTCGCAGAATAGGGCACTTTAAAATGCTACGCCGTCCAAGGTCTGTTTATTTAAAAATAAGAACTGTGGCAATAAACCGGTCAGCCTGAAATTGAAATATTCACCTATGAGAAGGTGGCAAATAAAAAAGTTGCACTGGCTTTCTCGGTTTTGTTTAATAATATTATTGTCTTCGGGGGGAACCTTGATGTAGTGGCTGTACAAAATACCCCAAGAAACGTGAGGTTCAACATTGTGCAATTTGGTCTGTGTCCTTGGCAGCCTATTTATTTTGAATTTGGCTTTATTTTAGTGGGTTCTGAAAGCATCCCTTTACACATTCACCTCCTTTCACAATAATACCAAGCTGCTATGTGAATGAAAAGAATATTGCAATAAAGTATTTACCAAAGCAGTGTTGCAATGCACGGTACCGCATATACTCGTTTGTTACAGCAGTTTTTTTTAATTATTGCAACCTGAATGCGACCCTCGCGTTACAAAAAAATATTGAAATTTAAGCCCCCTTAAGCGTGCAGGAATGCACGTAATCTGCTTCGGCTTTGGCCGTTCCGAAATCTGCGTTTCAGAAAGTTCCTGAGCCAATCTAATCCCCAACAATGCAACCCCGGTTCTGTTTGTGTTTGGTTTGTTTTTCTTCTGTAGTAGTGATAAGCGGTTGCACTGACCGCGTTGACGCAGCTTGACGGCACGCGCCACGCTTTCCCTCTGTTTTTGAGGTGTACTTTCAGAGCCCTCGGTTTTTTTTTCTCTTACTGTTTCGACTTCTCATCGGCTCTCTTTGCAATGGTAACGTGTCGCTCTCGTGGCTACGCCCGTTTCAAGACAGGTGCTGTTATATTGTCTGAAGAAATCGATAATTCAGGTGGTGCCCATGCAGTTGACACTATACGTAGTGACTATCGGCTGGTGGCCTCTTCGGCGGGAGCGCCTTTTCACGAAATAGTTTGGGTAAGGAACGGTGCGGCTGTAACGTCGAGTACGAAAAGGGTGTGCGGTAGATTTTTCCATAGAACAACGCCACCGCATTACGGTGGTCAGTGTCGAACTGGCCGCCATAATGAAGCTCAGTACGAGCAAACTTGCTCCATTGGATGGGCATACCTTTAACAAAGTTCAAAGCGTCAGAGGAAGACATATATACAGTGTTTGAAAAATATTTGTGCTTCTCCTTGCTTCTGCTCGTATCGCGTGAGTGCATTAGCGGTTCTTTTTTTACTCGACTAACTTACAACTTTGCGTTACAATCACAGTGGCGTTACAATCAAGCTAATACGCTAGTGCCACTCGGCTTCGAGTTTTAAACATTTTAACGAAGATGCAATTTAAATAACACTTATTACGGCAGATGAAATGTGCCCCGTTTTCAGCCAGTACTATGGCAATACTTGCACAAACAGGCCGGCTCTTACCAATGGAGCCTTCCGTCTTCGTAATGCCGCTCTCACCATCAGTCTGTTTAGACGATCGTGCTTGGAAGCTGTTATAAAGTCACTACCTATAGGGAGTGACGATATATGGCCATTGGTTGCGGAACTGGATGGCGTTTTTTATAAAGGGTGGTTTCAGGAACAATTGCCTTGAGTTTCTCGTGTGAGCCCGAAGAGCAGAGCCTCCACCTGCCTGTAAGGCATATTTTCTCTTGTCAAAATATTGCATAGGTGATGGCAAGGGCATTTGCAAATATGTTAATGAAGGATACGCTGAATGGTGGACGCCTGTCGGCAACATGCTAGGCACAAATGCCATTACTCAGCACAATGTCGTTGTTCACGCCGTTGGGACGACGTAGCCTTCCGTCCTCTTTGATTCTTCGTCGAAAAACACGCGCTTTCCCGACCTCACGCTGAAAATTCAATGAACCTACCGCGCGTACGTTCTTGGGATACACGGTTTAAAATGCAGAGCTTTTCTTTACCTCACGATGTCACCCGGCGTTGTCGGCGTGCCTCGGCGTCCGCAACAGCCGTTCCAGGTGCGCCCTCTCCCTCACTCCTCCTCTCCCGCATCACGCTACCCTCCTCGCTCTCAAGAACAGGTCCGCACCCCTCCCTCTACACTATGTAAAACAATAATACTTACCGGCGTTGGGTTTCAATCCCACGACCCTGCGGGCGAAACGCAAGGTACATGGTGCTCTTCGCACTGTGCCACAAAACCGACACAAGAATGAAAGGCTACGAACGCGCCTTATATCCTTGACTCATTCAAACTACGTCAAGAAGCTGCTGATACAACGCATTCACTACCACCAACTCCCCAAACACTAAACGTTAACGCAATACGCCCACCCCTATGCGACGCATTACTCGAGTCCCCCTCGCGGGGAGATGGGCCCTTTTTCTTCTTGAGCGCTTCTCCCAATAACTAGCGAGTTGAGAATGTACGGCGAGAATTACATTTCTCTGATAAGCTTATTAAAAGGACTCAGCAACAAGACACATTTGATAAGTTGTGCTGTGATATACAGTCCCTGAAATATTAAAAATGGTCGGCGGAATATCCTTCACAGCAGCGCTCATGCAACGAGTCTCCATCGTACAGCAGCAGGAATCATCTAATAAACACTGCATATCCCAAAAACAAACGGAAAAAGTGCACGCCTGAACAAGACGATCATAGATAGGTTGAACGTCGACGTTCAGCTTAAGGTGGGGTTTATAGTCTCTCTTTTTCAATTTTGTGTACACCAATTCTATTCAAGAGACTACGTAGATGACTCCGTTTCAGCACGTCTTATGAAGACAGCCGACTAAATGCTCCACGCCATACTTCCAAATGTCCTGCTATCAACGCATTCCTTCCCACATCAAGCTCGACGCCAATGTTGAATTGTAATTGCAACATCCTAAGAGGCGCCGTGAGCTCTCTCCTATGGGTGTCACGTCCCAGCCACTTGCGTAAGCCCCACCCTTCCAATTCAATGCTAACAGTCCAAGTATCGACCAATGGAGTTTGTGTGGGTTTAGACCCCAATCCGTCGAGATGGTTTCGGCGAGGGCTTTCTCCCACATTATTTGGGACCCTACAGACTCCAACCAGATGTTGCCGATACCCATCCCCAGCTTGTCCCGAGAAGTGAATCCGGTACATCACGACCATATATGCTCCTCAAAGTCGTCAGACTCTTTGGCGTGAAGAAAAACTATGCCAGTCCAAATTGGTTATTTTTGACTACGTCCTATTTTGTGCTCGCGTCGATGCAGTCTTAGGGGGGGGGGTAAAGTCGCATACCATGAATTCCGTTTTACCAATAAAAAGGTCGGCGCACACTGTATTGGTGAGCTAAGATGGGATAATCACATAAACTATGATTGGTAAGCTATCCGGAATTTCAGGCGTTATATTGTACGACGCCAAAGATTAAGCAGTTGCCTTGAAGGAAAACACGTGTATTCGAGTGAACTTGTGCTCCACTAACAACTCAAAGAATCCACAGGCGGTAAAGCTGCACTCAACGAAGTCGCGTGTGCTGGCGAGTGCCAGCGATCAGGATGCCGCGGCATCATCGCAGCAGGAATTCATGACTCTGCGCTACGGTTTCTCGAATAGTCGAATTGTATCTAGAACACTGTAGATCAACGATGATTTTTCTAGACTGTTCAGGTTAGTCCGTAACGCTCTCCCTATCAGAAGAGATAACATATGCGACACAGAAAGAAAGAATAGAACACGTGCCTCCCTTGGCACACACAACACTGATAACGCCGTCCGGCGTAGACCGGCAGCAAAACAAAACACAAATAAACAACCCAATGCATGGTTCGCGGCAATATGCCCACGCCTTAAGTTAGCGCCAAATAAAGTTGAATTGCAGATGTACAACTCTAGATTTTATTGATCGGACGCCCTCATCTGTAAACACAGCTTTAATTTATGTTCCCTAAAAACATTCCACGGTTTTTCTACAGCTTAAAATTTCTAGCACCAACATTCAATTTGGTCTGGAAGAATGGTATATTACACATTTTACATCTTACGTAATTATAGAAGAAAGCTACAAAAGATACTTCGTAAGCGATATATCATCTTACAAAATCTTGCTTTTCTTGATTGCAGTGCACAAGCGTACACATAAAGAACATTGGTTGCTTGACTCTTTTTTTTCTGACGTGCCGCCTAGAGTATTGATAGCGTGTCGAATTTGTTACCTAGTCCTTTAAGTGCTGTACATGCGCAGAATGCGCACGCATCCTAAAAGCCGCAAAGCTTTAAGCAATTAAGACATCCAGAAGGCAGAAATCATAAATTTTATTCGATCATGGCATCTCCGCCCGGTGTCGTGTGACTTTTCGTTCACCCAACATCAGAAAAACAGGACTGCAAGGATTTAGATTCTGCAGCACTTGCTGGACTCCTGGTCAAGTACCGGTGTGCTGACGTTTACAATAATACATCCACGACTACAAGTGTTGGGTCTTGTGCTGCACATGGGCCAAACTTGCACGTCAGTACAACAAAAAACATATGTACCAGTATATTTACAGCAAAGTATACGGTAATATATTTGTGTTAAACCGCATTCTCCAACTTCAAAATTTAAAGTCCATCGTCACCACGGACTTTCTTAGCGTTGTACGCGCGCTTGCATCTGGAAAGCATTCTATGTCATAAACCTTTTTAATGCTATAATGTCGCATACAGGTGGACTCGAAATAACTTTCTGGTGGGTTTCAGGCTATTCTTGGGTTGCCAGAATTGAGACCGAAGATCAAAGGGCCGCTGCTGCAAAATTCCTGAATACAGTACACTTAAGAGTACTCTACACTGACGTCAAGCCGCACATAAGACAAAAACTTCGTAATACATGGCAAAAGGACTGGAGTGAACAGAAGGCCATAAATTACCCCTAACAAAACTACTCCTTCGACCATAAACCACAGTCAAACACGACAGATACACATAAGTCGCCTGGGCTAGGCTGCGAATAGGGCGAACGCAAGCAACACACGCGTATCTGCTCTCGGGATATTCAAGACCCCGCCTCTCGTCCCCCCCCCCCCCCCGCCGCAAGTGGAGATAGGTCCTACCCGTAGTTCATACACTCATTCAATACAAGGCACTCGACACCACACGACGCAAAAGATTTCCTGAACTTTCCAGACAATACATCCCGCTGTACCCATCGCACTTCTTGCCCGAAAACCCAACAATTTCTCTTCAACGTGTTTTTGTCAGTTTTTATCAGATTTCAATTTGCTAGTGTTTCTTTTATATTATGCATACTCATCCTGGCCCTATACACCAGCCTTCTTTGGAGATTTTAAGTCGCTTTATTTTTAGTTTACGGAGAGAGTTTAGGATGTAGTTGTACATCTGAGATATCGTCAAATAACTTTGTATTTGGCGCTCTTTGACCTTGTGGGCCTTGCGCCATTAAACCAAACCATCATCATGACAGCTCTAAAAGACACCCGCATGCGCCGCCACTTAAATTCACACACGTGGCTCCACAAATAGTAAAACGTGAGTCAAGCGAAATGCACGTCAGCTCATCCTTACTTCAAAGAGCATTCTTTTTTAAAAATAAATGAATGCATGATTCATGAACGGTGGTTTGTCGAGTTGGATTGGTGAAGCACATGAGTGGAAACGGTTTATAAAAATAAAGGCAACTCAAACGACGTGTCAGACATGGACGGGACGAGATCGGCGGTAGAGACGGAACAGTTAGAGGGGATGCGTTGGTTTGAGCATCATTAATTTTTGTGACTCCTAGTGCATACCCAAGGGGCGCACACGGCCGCTACACATGTCGTGGGCGAAGCACACAGCGGCGCGAGATCTTGCGTGTGGCTGTTACGTGGCATTCAGCAAGAACGTATAGGGTAAGCTGGCAGATGTGCTTGGTGAGTCAATTGCCTGCTTCCTCGTTTTCGCGTGGGCTCGTACCTCAATCAGAAGATAACGAGCACTCACACCTTTTCTATATTCATACCAGGTTCGATTCGCGGCGGTGCCAGTAACTTCTTTTATTTATTCGCGGGCGTTTTGTGTTGACAGCAACTCTCGCGAAATATCCCTTAGGGGGTAGAGGTAAAAACCTTTGCTTTGAAAATACGTTTGTTGGTTGCCTCAGTCTTATTTCTTGATTGTTTTGGTGCATTGTGATTTTGATGTCTGCTATTAGGGTTGTTGAACATCCTGGTAGTACTGAAAACAGCGTTTTGTTGATGTGGCTTTTCATTTTGTAACAAAGCAGACTTTAACAATCGCAAAACCTTGTCAATTACTATCGCTGTCAAGTACTATCGCTGAAATCTAGATATAGTACACTTTGGTCGCTACTATTGTCCCGTTTTTATCGCGCTACTTTCACTGTTTGAACCAACTATCCCACATACAGGCCCTGACAAGTAATCTTTTTGGCATATAGTTCGATCGCCCCTCCGCGTCCCGCCATGTCCTTGTTTATATCTTTCCGCAACATAAGCTGTGCAATTTGACATTGATTTTTTAGTTTTCTGATGGCATAAACCCAGGCGTCATCAGACCTGTGAGAGCTAGTCCATGTTTTACCATCAAAAAGAAACTGCCTTTTGTATCAATGTTTTTTGCGACTGCCTGCAACATTTTGGGAAAAGCGCGAACAGCGAGTACACGTACAAAAGAGTACAGGACGGCGCGCTTATCTACGTGTAGTTCATCTACGTGTAGTTGTTTTTCGCGCTTTTCCCAAGATGTATCACGAATTCGCCAATCTTTCAATTGTGCCTGCACCAACCGTCAGTGGCTGGACGTGTTTTCGACCATCAATTCATCAGCCCCCCCCTTTTTTTATCTTGAGTTTGGTTTGTGTGAACAGCATTGTACTTCTTCACACCTTTTTTTCTTTTCTGATAAAGTCAGTAACTGGTGTTTTGATAATGAGAATATGTTTTGTACAAATATTTGTTACTGTTAATACCAGTTGCACGACTTCCCACATGCTGTCACTGATTAACAGGGCCGGTAAGCCAGTCAAGCTGCTCAAATGCACCTTTTTTTGTTTTTCCCAAAGTTCAAATTGTCAATTGTTTTGCTTTTGGTGTCTGGAGAGGGCCGGCTGGGTCAGCTGCGTTCGAAGATAAGTGCCAGTTTTCTTCTATTTCTGTTAAGATGGCTCGGTGGCTATGCTGTTTAATAAGTAGAGCGTGTTGCGACTTTGCGTTTTTATAATAAAACGTACGTCTTCTATTGGCGGTGTTTATGATTTCACTCGTATTGTTTCCAGTAAAAATGCCACGGAAGAATCAATCTGACAAGGCGAGGGCCACGGCATTTGTTTGAACGACTTTCGGTTTATCACGAAACTGACCCCGCTTCCCGAGGATTGTCTACTGAATTCTATTCTTTGATCAGCCGAAATTAGCCGAAATAAACTTTGTTTCCTGAGAAAAGCCTAGATCATCCTTGGCTGCGACACATTTCATTTTTAAAAAGTAAGGAATATAAATACAACGAACAATTTCTCTGTATATAACTACTCCTAGGATGAGAAAATCACAAACCTACGGTTTTATTGTAGGCTATGTTTTTGTAACTATCGTGTAAGCAAGTTCATGAAAGAATTTGTTTTTACTGTCAGCCAGCGTCTGGCCACGTTAGTTCACATTGTTTTATGCTCATAGCGTCAGTTCGTTATTTCTGGTGCTCTGCCGTTGCCGCTAATAATTGTATAGTAGGCCGTGTTAACTATTGATAATGGAACTGAACTCAACTGAACTTGACGACTGAAATTTATTGCTGACTGAACGGAACGTTTGTTGTTTCAACAAGCCTCAGGAAGGGTCGTGTTTAGCGTCGAAGTTCTTGCAGATTTCTCAGCCTGTTTTCCCGATTGCAGTGGGCATGGGTGGCAGTTTAGCACCACCGGGAATAATTTTGTTTTGATTGATTATGAGTTTCAACAAAACTACGCTACACAGGTGACGAGGCGCACCGTACTCGACGGAGCGTGATCATTTTGAACACCCGTGGATATTTTGCCTGGACAAAAATCTAAAACAGACAAGGGGTTTCTCTTTCCATCTTCATCAGAAATGCAGTGTTGTGGCTCGGAATCAAACGCACGGCCTTGTGTATAGCCTCACGAGGCGTTCTTCAATGCGGTATAGAATCATTGCGGTATAGAATCATTTTAAGGCGTTGTACCAGAGTTGTTTTTTTTTCAGAAGGTTGCAATTGGATTCCTAGTCATCCAAAAAACTAAGATTGGCGAATTTTGTATTAGTGCACAATTAACCAGTTCAAGCGGGCCAAGGAGAATGTTACAATTTGTGATCTGGTTGGTTGGAAGATGACGACACCGAAGCGAAAACGAGTAGCCAATACACGAGCAGCGAGGTTCATTTCGTCATCCTCGTCAATCGAATAACGCGAGGCGATCGAATGTTGTTAACAAAGCTGTGTCCTCTAATCCGCGCCTGCATCCTGGTTTTCAACAATTTGGTGCCGTGACCAGAATAGCAGGGTAACACCTTTGAATACCCCTGCCGATGATTTGAGCATGCTGAACAGGATGCACCGGCCAAGAACCACGCATCGCATCACCTCGCACCAGGACGGCATCTCTGCCTACCGAGTTCACTCATGAACCGTCTGAGAAGGAAACCCAGTGTGGTACGCGCCTCGACTGCAAAGATCATCAGCGAGAAGATGACCATGATGGAGGTGACCTTACTACCAGTCGGTCAGCCGACTGAACAGCTTAGTAGGCTTAAGCGGAAAGAGGCTGCCTTAACCGAAACAGACAAAGTGATTGAGCACTTCGTCCCCGATGAAGAACTAGAAGATAAGCTGAGAACTGAAGAAGATAACCTTGATTATATCGCACGCATGACCATCCGTGCGGAAAGACATCTTCCATCTGCATGCACCTTAACGACTAACGGTGTGGTACAGGCCGCAACGTCACCTCAAGAACGAGTTCAAGTTAAATTGCCGGAACTTGAGATCTGACCTTTTTACGGGAATCGGTACGGTGGCCAGCATTTTGGGACCAGTTCGAGTTGACGATACATAAGAACCTACGCCAAACAGATGTTGACAAATTCAAGTACCTGCGAAGTTATCTGAGCAGGAAAGCACAAGGCGTAATAAGCGGATTACCTGCAACTAACGACAGCTACCCCGTAGCCATCTAACTGTTGCAGCAATGTTTTGGAGACAAAACCGCCATAATTAACGACCACGTGAGCAAACTGGTAAATCTCCCGAAACTGACATCCTGCGAAGACTTGAACGACATTCAGACGCTCCATGAACGTGTACACACTCATGTTAGATACCTTGAGAACCTCAGAGTATACTTTAGGTCGTATGGCGTTATGTTGAAAACTGCAATATTGCAGAAGCTGCCGTATGAGCTCGTGCTCAGATTCAACCAGTTAATGTTAACCACGCCACAGGCACATGGAAGAGCACGGCCTTGTGAAGTATCGAAGTTAGTTGAACTTTTGAACCTTGAAATGTGGAGTCGGGAAATCACTTCCCTAATGACTGGATCAGACATGCCTACCATAACAGAACGACCGCGGAACCCAAACAAGGACAACATGCAAGGTTCCTCTTCCACGACAACCCTAAAGATACCCCGTCACAAGTGTCTTGTTTGTGAATCCAACCACCACCTCACGGAAGTCTGCTAGGCTCATGTTATATTAGACGAAAAAAAAGCGAAAGTGCAAAAACAAGGTTGTTGCTTTCACTGCGCCACGGCCTTTCACCGGGACAAGAATTGCAAGATGGCAAGAATACTCGCAACTCGGAAGTGCAAAAGATTGCACATCACATACTTGTGCGATCACAAGTGGAAATGACCAACAGCAGAAAATCTAACAACTGCATTCACATTGACGGCTTCATCCCAGACGTCCCAGAAAACGATTTTTCGGTGGACAGTTCCTGGAGATGCGAAACATATCTCACCAATCATAGAATCAGAAGCAGAAGCAGTGCGAAGCTCGCAAGTATCAACTGAAGGACCAGTGCTTCAGAAGGAAAAGGCCTCCTTAGAGGTGGAGCAACCACGACCTACAGAGAAGAAAGAATATTCCGTAGAAATTCCATGCGTTTTAAAAGTCCTCGCCGAAATCGAATCAACAGCTCATATGAAAGAAACCGCCGAATGTTTATGCGCGACTTCAGTGCCTGAAGATTCATCAGCAGAGACACTTTGTGAACGTTTGAAGCAGGGAGAGAACCTTCTGGAAATACCACGTAATTAGGGCGACAGAACAAATACCTGCACGCGTTGCGCCCTGCTCACACAACTGCAAAGAAGGCTCCACTTCTTTTGGACCATAGACACACCAATCAATCGCCAAGCAGTTCTTAGGTTCCAGATATTAGCCATCTGATGGCAACCAGATTCATATTATTGTGCTTGCCCGGAGCCTGTTACAAAATGTGATCTGGTTGGTTGGAAGACATCGACACCGAAGCGAAGACGAGCAGCCAACTTACGAGCAGCGAGGTTCATTGCATCATCTTCATCAATTTGATAACGCTAGGTGCTCGAACGTCAATAATAATGCAGTGTCCTCTTACCCGCACCTGCTTCCTGGTTTTCAACAGAGGTCATATTCAGGTGGTCTCTCGAATATCCGTGTGCTAACTTGTCTCCATCTAAATGTAATGCGGCTTTGTAGCTAGAAGATGCGCAATATAATATTGGTACGAGGCGAGGATGCGGTAGCGAAAAGTGTATTTTAAGTATTCGCACTGTTTACACAAGGAAAGGATGGGCTGCCGCTAACATTCAGGATGCCCCGCCAAAAGACCCCCGTCGTCTTCCTCTACCAACACCCGTCGCTGAACGTCTTCCTATGTGGTTGTGCAGCAATCCCTCATATGTACATTGTTCGTCGTGTACTAGTTGGCCCCGTGGCATTATCCCCCGGGGGGAACAACGACCGTCGCGGCGCCACGGCGACTCCATGACAGACGGTTGTTATGGCTTCAGCCGGACAACGTGCGATGCGACAGTAGCTACTAGGATAAGCCTCGATTTAGACATTGAATTTTTTTAATTGACTACTTGTACAAAGAAAATCCTGATATTACCAAGTTCTCGATTTAACGAGGTATTTCTTGGTTCCCGGTGACCCATTAGACCAGGTTTTAGTTTTATGTTCCGGCGGATAAAGTCGTATAGCTCTCCTTGGGGTCACTTTTTATGCCGTGCAGTGAGCGAACCATGCGGTTGAGCATTCTCACAATGCGTGTATTTTTATCCAATCCTCTTAGCAGCAGCGCCACGAAAAATCCCATAATATACCGGCAACACTGCCGCGATACCACAGTAAAATCGCAAGGGGCTGCAAGCGTGAAGACGTTGGTTGAAATTGCATCAAAGACGTTTGTTTTTACACTTTAGAGCAGCACCCATGTTCTCGACCTGAGAACAACAACAAAGATAGTTTTTCTATGAACGGAGCAATTGGTTTTTGGTTTCCTTATACACACCTTTTCATTATCAGATTGGCATGAAATAGCATTCGCAGCGTAGGAGACGTAACGAAGCCTCACTTTTACAAATATTTTCTGAAATATCATATAAAAATTAGGAATCAATGCAAATACCACGTGTCTTTTAAGTACTATTGTGAACTTAAGATGAACGTAAATAACGTTCTGCTGCACGTTTTAACCATACGTGCTTTTTCACCGGTACAATACACCTTATACAATAACTGCGATTATTCAGAACGTTACATGCGATTATTTGTTTGTGTGCGCAGAAGACACCTTACCAACAGCAGCGTAAACACGGACACGTAATAAAAAGACAAGACTCAGTAATTATTATAGAGTTGTGTTTGCTAGTTAGTAAGGCCAAAATCCCACTTGCTATAAAACTCAAATTGTAGCCGTCGTCATCGGCTTTTAGCTAAGCTAACGTCAACTCCACTGTGGAATCTCTTATGTAGAGTTTCGACGAGCTTCGTTTCGTTTCTCAATCTCACCTGTACGCACTCCCAAGTATATCTCCTGAATTTGTTGTTCAAACCAAAAGAGAAATGCACAACGCGCACTACAGAAAGTGGACAGGTTCAGCCATTCAATATCTTCAAACAGTGGCCTAAGTTATAACTTAGAACCTTTTGTACACATCATCATGTTGACAAGAATATTTTAATTCAAACAGTCCTCAATACGTGTATACACCATCTGATATTTAAACAAATATGTGGCTAGACATGGCGTAACCACCTTGAAAAGATATTTGTGAAAAACCGCGCACTATATTTTTAATAGTACCATGAAACTTTCAGCCAGCAGTCATATACGCATCGATGCACTTAAAACAAAATATTCTCAGGCTGCGTATCTATGAGAAGTATTCATCGTCGTCTTTACTTTTCGCTCTCAACCTGGTAAGCATACTTAGTAGGAACACTGAAAACTAAAAAAAGTTCAATCCGCAAACCATCTCTAAGATTTCTCCATCCCCCCTTTTAGCAGCTGTCCCCACTTTACCTCAGGCCATACAACATATCATTACCGCATTTTCGTTCTCATATCGCTCTGACCCCATTAACAGCCGACCCCTTGAGGAATTTGTAGTGCGCTCCTACCAGCTATGACCGGAACTTACGTAAGCCCTGCTTGAACGAGGTCTATTTCTCTCCCGCATCGGGGCCTCCTAGACACAGGTTACTAATCACACCCCTACCCAATATTTTTAATATTCAAAAGAACCGTATTCCTTTGTTCAAATTATTTGCCGTTTTTTAGCAGAACATTAGGCTGAAATAAAGTATGATGTAACAAAAACACTCTAGAAAGATGTAGAGGTTGCAGAATAATGTAAATAAATAAAAATTGACCTTGTTTGGCAAGTCCACAAAAAAACAGTTACGAGTTTTCGAAATAGTGACTTATGTCCTTTTCTGCATTGACATTACTGAAAGGTAAATCAGACTGCATGCATGACTAGAAAACGGAAAGGTATATATTAAATGTCATATAGTTTTTCTTAGAGAAGAATCGAGGCACACAAATCTGAAGTATTTTTGAACTAAACAAGTGCAAATGGAAAATAACCAGTGGTGACTTTCCAGATTAGTACTTTATGTCATTTGATGAGCTGACATTACCAAAAGTAGGTCAGGGTGCGTGCATGAGAAGAAAACTAAGAGCGTTTTATCAATCAAATGTCGTGTTGTTTTTCTAAGAGAAGAATCGAGAAATACATATCCGAAGTATGCTGGGAAGTAAACAAGAAGTTTTCGTTGACGTTTCTTCACAGTAAGGCTATACAGAAATGTAGGGCAGACGATGACATTACACGTAAATGTTTTGCGTTGTGGAAATATTTGACATGTACTGCCACCGACGTTTTATTTATGATAGCTGTAGTGTCCACCGCTGAGGGGGGGAGATGCAGTGTCGGGTCTTATCAGGGAAGGATGAGACAAAATGAACAAGATAGAAGAGTTCACATGCCGATGTCCGTTCCGATGCAACATTCGTGTGCTTCGTGGACCCCTAAAAGGCGTCGAAAACCTTCCGATTATTTAGAGCCACACATCTTCATTTCTCGAACAAACACTCTCAATGAACGACTGTCTCAAGCTGGCAATAAATATCGCCTTTTGATTATCAACGGAAACGAGTTGTGTCATGGTTTTAGGGACAGCCTAGCTTGCGACATTTACAGTGGCGGCTTTCTTCTGCGCATGCGAATTTTGTAAGCCTCCCTTGCAAGTTACGCCTCCTTCTACGGTGACAAGGGGCTAATACACAGGCCGGTCGAGACTCCGCGGTATAATCAAAATTCACAAGGTTTCCGACTTACGTATTGGACACAATAGGCACATATTGCATTATTTACACAACAATGATAATAAAGTTTAAATCTTGATTACTAATGCTAAGTTGTGGCAGGCAGATTCTCCTAATGCATGTTTGAGGATTTCGGTTCTCCATTATTTCCGATTTTGTTACTGCTAGCGATTGCTCACAGATTGCTAAAAGAGCTCGGATTGCATTGTTCTTTCAACTGTGGATTAGTATTTTAAACAATTTTTGTTTTATTGTCCTTTCATTTCTGGGTGGAATACTCGGCAATGATTCTGTGCCTTTAAATCTGTAGTGTAGATTTTCCTTAGTTTGTATGATTTCCAACTCCATGTGTGTATCCATGGTTAAGAAATTTTGTACGCCTTGTTTCACATTTTGTCTTTCCTACCCATTTCTCACAGTTTGATGACCGGGCTGGGGTCAAAATGTTCTGGCGCACCTCAATTGGTATTGAAAAATTAGTTTACCTGATTCTACTCCTAATTCTCAGGTGGAATCGTGGTAATTATTTCGATCTTGAACACTTAAGCATACACTTTACAATGTTACTGTTCAATCGCACAACCTGATTAGGAATTTCCCAGGGTAAAGGATTCTTTATAAAGCAGTAGGTTAAAAAACCTGGTTAAGGAGTCTTCAACCCGATGACTGCGGATGTTTGTGCACCATTATTTCTGATTTCGTCACTGCTACCGATCCCTCAAAGATTGATGACAGGGCTAGGGTTGGAATTTTCTCATAGGTTTCGATTACAATTTTTAAAATAATAAACCAGTTTGTAACACCAAGCTTTCACGCGAATGGCCTGTATTATTAGTTGGACCTTCTAAACTTGAGCAGAAATTTTATAAAGTTTGTATTCTACCCCACGCAACCTTTGTAATCCATGGTGAAAGAATATAGGCTTCTCTTATTGCCACGTAGCTAAAGACGACGCAGCTGTCGTGGTCGCAAAAGAGTCGCTTTTGCGACCACGCAAATACAATAACCTCTCCAGATCTTCTTGCGGCAGCGCCGGGTTCACGTCGAGAAGATGCAGCAGCTTGGAAGCATCTGCACGTGCGCATTATAGGTTTGCGACCGCGATCACTTGACTTGCTTCTTCCGTTTGTTCGAGAAACGCAATTGCAGCGCCCTTGTTGAGATGGTGGTGCTCCTTGGTGAAATTGGTGACTAAAACGTCGAATTTGCATTGCTTAAAGCGCGTAATGCATCTTGCGACGGAGACACCTTGGTTGAGAAGCAACTTTGGTCACTCTCTATTATAGCGTCGATGTCAGGAGCAGCATCCTCACAGTAGACGGCGATCATCAAGCTTGTGTGGGGTGGCAAGATGACCAGATCGTCGGCGATCCTTACAGCAGCACGGTGATCGCGGTTCGGCTGCGGCGTCGTGGAGTGATCGGGAAAAAATATCGACTTGGTCTGCAGTTCACTGATTGTGCCGTTGTCCGTCAAAAAGTCTATTCCGAGAATTACGTCTCGGGAGCAGTTAGGCAACGTGACGAACTCAGCAGGGTACGTGGTTGTGCCTTTGGTGACGCGTGATGTCCACGTTCTACTTGGCGTTACGAGATGGCCTCCTACTGTGCATACATGCGGACCGTCCTATCTTGTCGTACCTTTCTTCAACTTAGACGCGAATGAGCCGCTCATTACCGAGTAGTCGGCTCTCGTGTCGATGAGGACGATTACGTCAAAGCCATCGATGGACAACTGGACGTCGGACGCCCCTTTTCCTCGAGTTTCGTGTGCGTCGGGACATTGTATCTCGGCTTGTGCGTGTTGACGGTCGGGCACTATGCGTCGTATTTGTCGTCGTCTTCCCAGCGGCAGGCTCTGTCATTCTGGGTACACGTCCCGTCGTGTCGTCGTCGTGTTCGGGAGTCAAGTTCGTGTTAGATGGGGTCGTCGGGCTGCGGTTGTGTTGTTCCGTGCGGCCATGAGTCGTTGGAGGTTTTTTTGTTTTTTCGCCGTTGTGAAAAAACAAAAAAACCTCCTGAAGCTGCTGTAGTTCACCTCCAGAAGCTGCTACTTTTTGTTTCCCCCGCGTGGGCTGGGGACCAGCCCCTGTATTTGTCGATCTAAGTAGGGCGCTTGCCGGGTCGGGGTTGTGATGCGTCGACGGAGAATCCTCGCTGACCGTGCATCTTGTAACGGCAGCGACGGTAGATGTGGTCGCCCTCCGCAGTAGTAGCACCGCAGGTGATTATTGGGTGTTGGGAACACGTAGGCCTTCCTCGGCATCTGGTATTGGACTACCGGGGCTCTGGCGGGCGACAGCAGACGGCGGTATGGCGGGGCCATTGACGATGAATTGGAGCGGGGCGGGGTCGACGAAGTGCTGGGGGGAAGGCCATCACTTGTGGCTTACAGGGTGCTTCGGATGGCGCAGAAGCCCCAGTGGCTGTTGAACCTCTTCTCAGATGACCTCACTCAGTGAAGCCATTCGAGGTTGCTGTGTCGTTGGAAAAAGCTTCCGAAGCTCCTCCCAGAACACTGCTCGGATGGTCTCGCGCAATATTTCGGAGCTTGCATTTGCGTACCGACTGTCTCCGACAACAGCGTTCTGACAGAGCGGTCGTACTGCCTCGTTCAAATTTCGAGAGTCTTCTCCATTGCGGCAGCCACAGACGTGAATTCAGCCCCCGTTATAGGCGCCCTATGAGGCCCGCTGTAATAGCAGGAAACGATTGTACTTATTTTTTACGGTGTTCTCCAATACGGAATTTCCACCCCATGAACTTCTTTGTATTTCCCTTTCCTCAGTGCAGACTTGGACTGACCGGCAGCAATAACTTGGGAGAAACCTAAAATTAAAAAGAAATTTGTTAGCGAGATTTTTTTCACGAACAATGAAAACGTCTGTGAATGTGCTTTCTATATTGTACATGGAAATTTTGTTGCCGGCTTACAAATAATTTTATCGCAATGACATGCTATGCCAAACCGCAGCGGCCTACACTTTTATTCCGCCCTTTACAGCGCGCAACAAGGCACGTTTCCGGGCGCGCGCAGCTTCGTCCAGCTCATGAGCAGCGGATTCGGTCGCCGCTGATGCCTGCGAGCGGCAATGCAACCAACGTTCCTTTATAGCCCAGCGCTGCCTTTTGCAGAACGTCTCGCCGAGCATGACACGCCAGCAGAGCGGCGATTAAACATATCAGATAGGGCGGCGGGGGTGGTGCGAACACACTCTTTGACAGGCGCTCCATGGTTCCCGTCGGCGCCCATACGCGGCGCAGCGATGCAGTTCGGCCACCGCTCTTGTGCTCCGTTTACTTCTGCGTGGACCTGTACTTGTCATTTCCTCATGGCTACCGATCCCTCCCATATTTATGAGAGGGCTGCGGTCAGGATGTTCTCTCGAGTCTAGGCCAGTATTTTTATGACTTTACCTTATATTAGCACTAGTTTTCGGGCGAACACGGTATTAATTTTGGACCTTTTAACAACAACAAAGACCTGAGGGGCCGCGAAGGCACTTTTGTCGATACACGGGTGTTCGCACTTTGGGGTAAATGAATTTTCTAGTATTCACGTCCTACAAGAATTTTGTTCAATCGTTGAGTACTAGTGGAATTTTTGCAAATTTAAAAAGTCACATGCTCGCGCGCGGAGATTCACCCTTTTTTCGTCCACATCCCAGCATTGCGTGAGCGCGACTGCTCAGGATGCCTCGCTTCTCGGTGGTTTCTGCAAGAACCACCGGTTGGATCATCGTATGCTACTGTGATATTTTGAGCTCCAGTAGCGCTATGCTGTGGGGACGTCTGTGTTTCCGCGTTTCGTTCCGGCCATTTTTTTTCATTTTGCCTATGAATTCTGCACTGAAGTCACAGCTGAACAAACTGATGCAAGGAATGGGGCGGGACATAGGGGAGTGTAAATTATAGTAGCGACTCTTACCGAATGTCCTCAAAATTTGTTATAGTGTAAAGGTACATGTGTGTTGAAGCGAAGTCGGTGTGTATATTGCTTAGTTGGCCCCTTGCCCATGCCAATATTGAGCTTGGCTGTGTTGTGGTGACACCATGCTGGCGCGTAAAGAGGCAGTTGTAGTATAACCTTCTTTCATTCTGATCGGCACTAAACATTTATAAACCTCACAAAAGCAGCAGAAAGGCTGCACAACTCGGTGCAGGCATCGCATTTACCCCTCCGTCCCCCATAAATTCTGGGGAAACTCCTCCGTTACACTGTGTTTATCAACTGTTATACTGGTGCAGCATAACCGATACCTCGAGCGGTCTAGGTGTAATAGTGTAAGTTGCGGGGCCAGGTGGCCTGCATCTTTTTTCGACTGCGCATATAAACGCACAAAATATTTATATCTCCCTCGCTTTTCTCCTGATAGCCTGGAGCATATTTTATCTCCAAAAAGGCTGCTCAGTGGTTTTTGCATTCTTAGGGCTGGCAGTGGCGGTACATGGAGGGTTTGGTTGGCGGACCCGTCCCAGTCTTTCCACCGGCGTCTCCCACCCAGGCCTATGCTGTGTCTTGTATAAGTGGATAAGTGGACCAAGCGATTTAAAAGGCAGAAAAAAAATTGAGAACTTTTTCTGCACGTGAACCTGCTTCTTTGATTGAGCCGTCACGAGAGATTAGCCGACTGCGCCACAAGATACCCGGAGATCACGCTAACTTGTACACTACATTGATACCAATAATTTGTGTCATGTCAATGATTATAGATGAATTCAAGAATTTCGGCATAGGAAAAGAACATATCTTGAATAAGAGCTGTGCACAAAGGTTCGATACAGCCACTGAAATACTAACCTCAGACGACAGCACTGTTGCGGCAGCGACTGCGATTTCGCCCCGCGGGAATTTTGCTGTCCGTGCTTTTTATCAGGCTTTAAAATCAAATTTTTGGTCGATATTCATTCCTTATTGCCCAAAAGGCCTTGCTTGACTCCTCTTCCGCTATGGACTGAGCTTTTGTTTTCTGCATGTTCTGCTAGTCGCACAAAAATGCAGTTCGGAACTCCGTGAAACGAATTGTCGCCAAAGCGAACGGACGGAGCGTGGTAAGCCGAAATATCGATTGCAACTAGGTGGACCTTTTTATGTATATTACATTCTGGGAACTAACAGGACATCGGCGCATTTATTGCTAAACTATTGTTGTAGGGGTGAACGTTTTGCTTCTCGATCGATTACCGGCATTCGTCGGCGTCTTCGGTCGGCGAGCCAGACGCACAACGCGGACTTTCGATCGGTCTTCGTGCTCGTGTCGACGTCAGCTACCAACTCGTAAGTTGGCGTTGCATGCCGGAGTCGTCATCGTGTGGACCTAGCCAACGCCGCAAAGTGAGAAGTGTGATAACAGAGTAAAAACGATAAATATGAACGAACACCGTAGTGGTAGGCGTGCTGCTGGAAGCGCTAATTAACCAACGCCGCCGCCGGGACCCGTCGACGCTGAGCTGGCGATGCTTTTCTTCGCCCAGAGTAAGACAAAAACCGGCCCCCTTGTAATATTTTGCTACCATGACTCGCATGGAGACTTGATGACCTACAATAGTGAAAAAAGAGGAGGTACGAAATATGCAGGAAAGGGTGGGACAGTGCCATCATTGCACTGACAGTATGTGATTTCGCCGTACGAAAATTTTTATACTCGACACACACAATTTTGATTACCGAGCCTTACTATTGTGGTAGTCCATTTACTCTCCCTGAAACCGTCTTTCCAGGCGCTTTAATACAGTTTCTATTATTTCCAACCGATTCTGAGTACATTTTTATTTTTCCCTCATTGCATAATTTGTCATTGCTACCAATCCCTTATACATGGTAACAGGGAGGCACCGGAACGTCTAATCTCTATCTGTATTTTTCACTCCGTTTACGTGCTTATACAATTTTAATTAGGCGACAATATGGGTTATATTATTGAATTTCTATATCTTTAGCCTAGATATCATGGAGTTTGTATTCTTTGAGAGTCTATCAGAGTAGGCAATGTTTAAAGAATTATGTCTAAACTTATTTATGATACTGTCACTGCTACCAATCTCGTACATATTGATAACAGTGATAGGATGGGAATGTTTTAGTACAGTTAGATCAGTTCACCTGATTACACTCCTGATTTTAAAGCAGAATCTAAAGCAATCACATTTGAATTTCAGAGGTTTAGCATACATTTAAAAGTTTGTATTTTCCCCACTCTATCTGTTACCCCCAGGAAAGAAGTTTGTCCACTCTTATTTCTGGTTTGGCGATTTCTACCGATTCCTCAAAGAATGATAACATGGTTGGGGTGGCAACGTTTTCTCAAGTTTTGTTCAGCGTTTTAACCAGTGTACCTATTTTTACTCCTCATTGTAGGATGAAATTGTTGGCAATCATTCCGCAACTTTACAACTTCAGCCTGTATTTTATTACGTTTGTATTCTTCTTGCATCTATATGTGGTTTTCATGGGTATGAATTTTGGTCTACTCTATTTCCTCAATTTTTGTCACTGCTGTCAATCCCTTACAAATTTATGACAGCGCTGGGGCGAAGGTTCTCTCACTCGGGAATGGTATTTCAAAAACGTTTACGTGATTAAACTCAGAACTTTTAGGCAGAATTGTTGGTAAGGATTTTGTATCTTCACAGCTTCAGAATTTTAGGAGGTTTGTGTTCTTTCCGACTCCTTCTGTGTAGACAATGGTCAAGGGATACTGTCGACTCTTATTTCACAGTTCATCATTGCTTCCCGAGCCCTCCACAATTATTGATTGGGTTGTGGTCAAAATGTTTTGTTAAGTCAGAATTAGCCTTTTAAACCAGTTTACCGTAATATCTACTTCCTTTTCAGGAGGAATCGTTGCTGATAATTTTGCGACTTTTATATTTCCTCACAGATTTTATGAAGTTTTTATTATTCCGACTCTATGTGCCTACCCCACGCTAAAAAATGTTTGTCCACGTTTATTTATAAACACGCCATTACTACCAATCTCTCACGTGCTGATGACCGGGCTGAGGTAGGAATGCTCTCTGCAGTTTCGTTTTGTGCTTTTAAGTCAGTTTACTTGATTATCCTCCTAGTCTTACATCGCAACTTTTGGTAATAATTTTGCATCTTCAAACCTGCAGTATACGTTTCGTGCTGTTTTTGTTGTTTCCTGTTGCATCGATCTGCCCCGTTTACATGCGAAAAAGATTCTTCATCTCTCTTCATATTTTGCCTATTTGTTTACTAGAAAATGGTAAAATTAAGCCGTAGTGGTTCCTATACCATGCAGTGTTCTTATAGAATAAAGTGGCTGATCAATAGTTCTGCCAGACTTTTTTTAGCCCTTTATATCGTGTTCTGCCCAATTGTCCGTTTTCTATTCCTAGCGATACTCAAAATGTTTCGACGACTTAGACTACTCAGCAAGACGTCTACTTAAGCTCTACCTGATCTAACCAACCGCGTCGCTCTTGTAAGTGGATCTACTAGAAATTTAGGATATGTGAGGTAGCCGTCTCTGAACATTGAATCAGAATATTACGTGCAGCGGTGGATCAGTTGCTGAGGCGTTGTGCGGCTGAGCACAAGGACGGGGTTACATTCTCAGCCACGGAGGCTGCTTTTGTGATAGAGGCGAAAAGCAAAAACGTCCGTGTGTACAAGATTTCGGAGTACGTTAGAGATCCCCACGTGGTCAAAGTTAATCCGGAGCCCTCCACTACAGCGCTCCTACAATCAATAAATCGAACAAGAATATTCCAATATGAAGCCAGCTTTAACCCTCTAAGTTCAATTTCTCTGATGCACCGCGAAATATGCTACATTTTCTATCTTGACTGCCGCTGGATCTCTCAGATGTGGCGCACTCACCTAAGCCCAACCTTAATACTCTCCACGTGTTGTTTTGCTATTTCCGCAGTTCTGCTCCCCAGGCGTTTCTACCATAACAGCTGGCCAGAGTCATGCTGTGTGCACCCTTCTTTCTAATTTTACGGTGAGAGGCTGCTTTTTCTGCTAGACAGGTAGTTCTTCCATGCAATTTGTCATTTTCTTCCTAAGTATACTTAGACCTTCTAAAACTTTATGTTTCCTTTCATGTATTCTTTGTAAATTCTTCACCGGTTTGTCACCTTATAATCACGCCGGCAGCCTCATGGCCCCTAGCTTGTGTGTAAGTGCAAAAATCTGACGAAATAAACCTACCAACCAAATAGAGAAGGTTGCATCAGGGTCACGAGCAACTTGCTTTCATAACACGCGAGTATTCTTTGGTGGCTTTAAAAATTTCGGTTCCCTTAACAGCTGTGGCTATTTTTTACTAGACAAAAATGCTGGTTTCTCGCAGGCGGGGACCATAAATGTTTACTACAAATAATGGTTGTTTGTTTTTTGTGGGAAGTTCGTTTTACGATGGACTCCTCTTCTTTCAGCCACCAGATGGTTTATAGGGTGGTTCACATCGGTGAAGGAGTTACAGATGATGCTTTGAAATTTTAGATAAAAACGCAGAAAGTGACTGTTTTAACAAGTTTGTTTTCAGTGTTTGGTTATCTTCTTGCACAACTAATGCGATGCTAGCATGGATATTTGTACCCGTCATCTGATGCTGGTAATCGTGGTTGGATATTTTTATTGCAAGACAAACTGGGTCAAAGAGCTGCAATTCAGCCGTTTCTTATGAGGAGTCAATAAGTAAACAGTAAAATCGCTCAAAAGGAACATAAGAAAAATGAGTTAAATACAATGATGGTGGTGGTGTATAGGGTCAGTTTCAATATTGCAATTATAGGAAATGAGGTTAAAAATTTACATCTGGAACACACTGAAAAACTCGTTCAGTGGAAGCTATAGCACAGACGCCCAAAACCAATGATGTGTGGAGTGGAAAAGGTTGTCTCTAGATTTGCGTAATGTTTTTGTGTCGTGTTGTGTCAAGTGCCTTGCATTGAATGAGTATGTTAACTTCTGATAGGGCCTTCCGCACCTGCTGCGCTGGGATCCTGAATATCCCGGAAGCAGATTCGAGTTGGTCACATGTGTGCCCTATCCGTAGCCCAAGCCAAGGCGACTACTGTGTGTCGTTTGCGTGTATCGGTGGTGTATGGTAGAAAGTATTGTTTACGTACGTATAGCTTGTCTGACTCTTCACCCCGTTTTTTTTGCCCAAGACTGTTGCCCAAGCAGACAAACCGCTTCCGCTCACTGACTAGCCAACGTAACTATGAAAATGTAACAGTGACTGGGTAGTCAGTGAGCAGAAGCGGTTCGGACGATTGGGTGAAATTATTTAGGGCGACTCCCAAGGTCGACATGATGCAACACTATTTAGAACGTTGCCCTGTTATATCAACTGTGTCTCGGGAGTGGACCACTGGCAGCCATTTCATCAGCAACCTCATTACCTATGATCCCACACTGGCCTGGAACCAAGAACAGTTATTTCTAGGTTCGACGTCATTGCGGATGTAATACCCTAAAATATAGGTTTAGAAACAAATAAAACTTCAATGGTTTTACATCCCAACAGCACACGTAAATCGCTGAGGCAGTCTGTGTACACGATAGACTTTGGAATTTTATGTTGGTCATTCTGATGTAAGACCATTATCATGTCGTAAGCTTCTTCCGTGAAAGTGCTGTTCTGAACGTTTAGGGGTTTAAAACCACGAAGGTTCTGTCCGTGCGTGGCAAAAGACACGTCGGTAGCAACCTTTGATGTGTCACTATAATATTCTGCACACCTGTACTTGTCCTGCAGAAGTTAGAGATGCTGCAGAATCGCAATTCATAGAGGTGTGTTCTTATCAAGCAGCGTAACAGACAGCTCACACAATACGGGGCGGAGAGTTCGTGGTGTTATAAATGAGTAATAGGGGTCTTGTGAACATCTAAAAAGGGGCCCTTACACTCAGAGGCTTCTTCTCTTACCTTAAGTGAGAATGGTGGAGAAACAGATACACCATTTAAAAAGAGTTCTTGTGAGAATGTAATATTATTGGAGAATAGGGGGTGGTTAGTTATAGCCATCATTTTTCAGGCACAGAGCAAGTCCATGTATATCCTGTGGTGTTGCAGGGAGCGCTCATTGCACTTGACTTAGAGGCTCCTTCCTGGGCTAGTTCGAAACGCGCCACACGTGATGCAAAGGCCCATATGCAGCAATTGGTAAAGCATTTTTATTGGCGTTTTCGCGGAAGACCCATACACGACACTTCAATAGTTCCATCGAGACCACACATGGCCGGTAACACTACCCAACAGGAGGTGCCCGTTTGTACCACAGGACGGGTGTGACAGGGTTTAAACAATGTCGAATGCTTTCAGGCCTTCATGTTTGAGTTGTTCAATGTGAGGGATGTATATAGGTTTTTCATCAAACACTATACCTAATAACTTCTGTTCCTTTCTGACAGGAATCGAAACGCCATTCAAAGTAATGTCCGGTTCCGGATAGTTCCCAAGCTTCCTAGAGAAGGCAACACAAGTACTTTTTGGGACTGAGTTTGAAACCATTCTTGTCGGCCCAGCTGCCACCTTTTTCGGCACCGACTTGACTTGACATTCACAGATTGATATTTTACGTAAGTTTTAAATAGATATCTGATGTATTTTACAAACATTGAATAAGAAATTTTATGTGACAATGCCTTCCCAACATACTTCATCTTGACTATGAACAGAGCGCAGCATAGAACTTCACATCGCGGCACGCCAATTTCTCGTACATGTCCCTTTGAGAATGCACTACTGACTTTTACACGAAAGGTTCTCTCAGACATGTAACTAGCAAGTGTGTTTAACTTATGTACCGAAGCGCCGAATGAATTCAGGCCACTGAGGATAACATGCCAATCAGCGGCGTCGTAGGCATTCTCAAGGTAAAAAAAACGCCGTTGCACAAAACTTTTTTATGAATGAGAGCATCCTTTATGTATTCATCAATGGCGACAAGTTGCTCATCCGCCGATCGCGCCGCCGGGAAGCCAGCCTGGCAGCTTTTGAGAAGGCCATTGTACTCACGAAAGTACATGAGTCCCGTGTTCATCATCTTCTCGAGACGCTTGCACTGGCAACTCGTCAGGGCGAAGGGTCGATAGCTAGTAGAAGAGGAAGGATCCTTTTCTTTTTAAGGAAAGCTACAACTATAGCCTCCCTCTGACACTTTGAAATGTGCCCCGAAAGCCATATCATTTTGTATAGCTGGAGGAGGGTTAAAAGAGTGTCCGCGTTAGGTGTTGTACCGTTAGAGACTACATCGAGAGCCTGATGAACCTCCTACCGGTCTCGTCACCACGGAACGTCCGAGCTCTGCACCGCATGATCGACAAGGTCCAAGATAAACTCCGCGGACTCAAGGCGTTGGGTGTAGGAAAAGAGTCGTACTTCGCCATGCTGTATACCGGTCTACTTCGCACACTTGCATCCAGCCTAAGCCGGGATTACAACATAAAAGTGATATCGACAGATGCGGAAGAGTCCAGCTCTGTGGAAACATCCAGCAGCGAGACAACCTTTGAGACTTCAAAGAAGCCTGTCCACCTCGGTATGCTGAGCGAACTTTTCAACTTTGTCCGCCACCATATAGAGACCCTTGCAACGTCCACCATCTAGCAAGCTGACCGAACTGGTAAGCCTCGTTCTCTCTTTCCTACGCATGGACGTGACCAGAAGCCACAGAGGTTTGCGAAGTCCCGACAACCACCAGCGGTCGCGGTGCACGGCAGAGGTAAATAAATCGAATGTTCTTTGTGCAAATAAAAAAAAGCCGCCACAAAACACTGCAACAAAGAAATCTATGTGACAAGAACAAACACATGAAGCAGTAATGCAGGAGGTGTTTTTGGTGCACAATGACGCATCATAGTGCGAGAATGTGCACGTGTACATCGAGGTGCGGTAAGTATCACGGCCGTGAGGCTGCGAGCATGCGTGGCCCTGATTACACGCCACCTGAACAGACACTTGCCCGATTGGAAGCAGCAAAAAAAAAAGAAGTATCGACATGAGCCCGTCAGTAGCCAAACTACAGAAAAGGGCAGCGTGTGACCAGTCGATCTATTGCAAACCGTGACAGCGTGGGTTGAGAGTATGACGCTGAGGAATTTGGCCAAGCTAATATTTGATAGCGGTAGCCAACGCACCTTCATAACGGCAAAGCTGCCACAGGAACTAGCTGCAAACTACTCGGAACGAAGATTGTGGCGGTTGGTGTGTTAGGAGGTGAAAGCGAAACACGCACAATTTGGATGGTTCTGATAATCTCGAAAAGACGACTGAATGCCACAAGAATTCAGATCGATGCTCCAGAAATGCCTAAGATATGTGAGCACAACCTTCCCAGCCCTGATGAAAGCAATTTGATCATGTCATATTAAATAGGCATCTCAGTTAAAGATGATTTCTTTGGACAGAGCGGTCGATACGTTGACCTGCTGCTTGGATATGACCACTACTGGACTGCGATAACCGGACGGATCCACAGAGTGATGGAACGTTTCACTGCGGTCGAACCGCATTTAGACTGGCCGTCCAGGTGCGAAGAGGGTCACGCTCAAGTGGCATGAATTGTTCCCAAGCGATTGTGCTGAAGGCAATGGCGCCAGATCTTTAGTCTTCCTCGCTTCTAAGGAGCTTTTGGGAGGTCGAAAGTGTGGTAGTCACCGACGCCTTGGATGATAATCCTCCAATGAAACATGTTAAGCGCAACTTTGAAGTTACCTTGACTCAGTCGAATGGAAGATAGGAAGTTGCCCTCCTTTGGAAGGCTGATGTCAAGCTGGCCGACGAGAAGCACGTCGGCCAGCACAACCTCAACAACCTGAGGTGCACAGAAAAAAGATTGGGACCCTTTACCGCAACGAAAATCGAAGCCGACTGTACATAATAATTACGGCAAGAAAACTTATTGCTTCGCTGCAATATCATTTTGGAATAGCCTCCCTTTTACCGTAAAAACATTATCGTCTATAACAAGCTTTAAAACGTCCTTGAAATTTTTGTTTGTTGTAATTAACTTCAATTATCGCCTTCCACTGTAATTTTTTTGTTATTATTGCCATTCACTTGTCTATACGTTTCCATTTACGGCTTTGCACTACATTGTGTTTTGTTGCTTCACATATTGTACATTTATATGTAACTTAGTTTAAACCAATGTTTGCTAATCATAATACTTTGCAGTTATGTGTACTTCTCTTCTCTCTTCCGTAGGTTTGCTCTTGTTTAATTCTAATCACTGCTCCGACAAACTCACTTTGTGCGTTTTTATAAAGGGTCCCGTTACAGTCTGCGGACTCTGGGACCCTCTTCTGTATATTAATATGCTTGTATACCTGTACTCAAAAATAAATTTGATTTTGACTTTGACTGTGAGAAAGGCGGCGCAGTCGGCGTCCTCCGCAGGCCTCAAATGTGTGACTGAACTAACCAAGTCTTCACGTGGTTCTCCCTCCCGAGTCTTCATCGCCTTCATAGACGACGAACATCAATAACAGATTAAAAAGATGTTTTACGCCGTTTTATAGTCCCTATCAATGCGCGTGAGCCGTGTGTACCTAAATGCCTTTAAGTGGCTATGAATGACTAGTTTCGAAAACTGTGGCTCCAATACGCTATTTAGCCCCAACTTTCGCTAAGAGTGAAGTTTAAGATCATCATTCATTGCGCCGAGCCGCCAGCACTGACTGTTCGGAACTCTAATGGGGTCAACCTGGTTCTCTTGTTCAACCTACTCCCGCCAGCAACACAACCACAGAACTAGTGGAATGAAACGTAATGATAACCAGTGCAATGTTTATTCAAAAAATCCGAAAATAGAGGTGGTTGCTCTAGTTTCTACAATTTCCGCTGCGATGCTTAGGTAACATTCCGCGTGCTCACCAAACAGCCTCGTTTAAACACGTGTAGTAACATTGTTGTTTTTGAAAGCACTCTCATGTTGGTGCTCATTATTTAACGCAACGGTTTAGCCTCAACAACGCCTTTTTATGATTAATCGCAATTTGAGAATCCAATGGTAAAATAGCACTCTGCAGCTCCGTTTTCTTCCGCATTAATTTTACACTGCCAAAATTCTCTAATACACGCTGTTAAAAAAAAAACTATTCACCTCGCTGTGGTGACTCAGTGCCTACGGTAATGGGCAGCTGAGCAATAGGACGCGGGTTCGATTCCAGGCCGCGGCTGCTTGTTTTATGAAGGAGGCGAAAAGCAAAAAAATGGCCGTGTGTTCGAGATTTTGGCGCACGTGAACGATCCGTATGTGGCGAAAATTATTTGGGAGCGTTCACTAAGGCGAGCCTCACAACCTGTGTAGTTTCGTCACGTAAAATCCACTATTCAATAAAAAAACTCTTCTGCTGCTAAAAGCCCTCTGAAAATGCTCTTTAACGTGTGTACGTGTGTTTGACTACGTTGCGATATTTCGCTTAAGCAACTGAGATAATATTGTCCCGTGACAGGACAATCTCCGTGCCGCTATGGTCCACTAACAAAAAGACGACAAGGAAGAATTTCAGTGTGGGGTGCAGTAAGCCCGGGCTCAGTTATGGCTGCTGGCTTATAGTGTAAATAAATTGCTCCTTATATACCATGGTTTGCCTCATTTCTCTCCTGCCTCACGTAACATTTTGTAAGGTGCGGGTTCATCATCCTTAACCTGGCTTCAGCATCGCATCGCATGGGCGTGGACACAGCCGCCAAGGATAACGAATCCGCGCCCGGAAGCCCCAACCCATCCAAGACTAGAACACGCCGATGTCCGCCGCCTAGTGTGCCCAGCCCGGCAGACCAAATTGAAGACCAGCCGAGACGAGCCGTTCCCAGACAAGCCTAAGATTTGTTCTCCCGCCTTTTCGTCCGACGTGGCTTCAGGACCTTCGGCGCTTTGTCACCTCTGCAGTCATTGCTTTTGATAGGCCAGGCATCACCAACTTTATCATTGTCGTCCACACAATTAGCACCATTCGTCATCGCACCATTAATTCACATTCAATCGTCAACTTCCATCGCCTTCGACAGGGACTGCCGTAATCCACCGGGAAGGAGGGGGGAAGCTCGGCGCGGGGCGCTGCCAGCCCGCGCTCAGTTATGGCTGCATGCTTATAGTCTAAATAAATCGCTCCTCATCTACCATGGTTCGTCTCATCTTTCCTGCCGCCACGTAACAATATCAAGGTATATAAGGTTTGTAGAATTGAACCAACCAGCCCAAATGGTATTTTTTATAAATTACACCATCTTCCCGTGGGAACCCTGATGAGGATGCGAAGCATCATATGGGTTCCGTGTGGTTCCATTGTGCTTCCGTTATGTTGGGTGATCTGGTGTTTAGTAGCGCCACAGGGAATTCCGCGTCCGGGGCCACACCGGTGGCAAAGGCACGCAAGTACGGGTTTATTACGGTGAGTAGACGGCGGTTCTCGAGGCGCCGAAACTGGTCCATCATGTTGTTGTCGATGTTGTCGTCTCTGTGGGAGAATCGGTAGTCTCTGCCACTGTTTGTGAGTGGTGAGGTAAAGGTTGTTGACGTTGGTGCACCGGCTGAGAGCAAGGTACACTCCCTCCTCCTCCAAGCTTTGTCTTCTCCTTCTTCTTCAGAGGTTGCCCTACGGGAAGATGACGACGGTGGTTGAACGCGAAGCTATCTCGTGATGGATTCTTTTGTTGGCCAATCCCTAGGGGCATCCTGCCACAATCATCATCAGAGGCGCTACGGACGGGGCATGGACGCGGGAGATCCCCCGAGCAAGAGATGCTTCGCATCTCATGTAGTCACCTCTGCAGTTCATTATTTTTGGGGGATTTTGTTTTACGTTATCAACTTGGTTCACACAGACATACACTAGGGCGTTTTAGTGAGTATTTTAGGTTTATATTATTCCTTTTTACGCTAGATTTATTATATGCGATTCCGGAGGAAACAACATGGCCATTGACAATATTTGTTAGCCGTGCACTTGTTGAACTCGGCCAATAAATTTTGCGTATTTTAACATAATTATGGCACAAATGAGCGGCTATCTACGCTAGGACTTACATCTACGCTGGGACTTACTTCAAAATATATAAACAAGGAAGGCTACATCTCTTGCATATCTTTGCTGGGCCCTACTTCAAAGTATATAAACAAGGAAGGCTCCTGTATTTGTGACTTTTGATGCCTAAACGTTGTTTTGCATTGCTATTTCAGGCGTTAAAAAAGCTATTCTTCTTGTCTGAAACTTCGATTTGTAGAATCATAGTGAGCGCATGTGCTCAGGACAACAAGCTCCAGCCCTGGTAATGTACAAACGTAACAATAAACAAGCCAAAAATAGTAAACGCAGTGCCGCAATTCCAGGGCTCTTCTTGCTTGCATATTTATAGAAACAAATTTAGGAAAGAAAACGATATCACACAAAGTGGAGTTTTGAGGGTGACGGCTGCCAGAAATAAAGATGAGTTCACTTGTTAGGAAACCTCCTCAGATATGTTCTGATTCCACAAGTGCCGATAATGTTCCCATCTCTAAAACTTTCTAGCCGGTAAACCTACAAATATCTACTTTACTTTGGTGTGAACCACCGTGCAAGCTTGGCATGTTTGAATTGTTTAGGAGGTAGTAGAGAAAAATAACATTACCTTGTATTCTTCGTTAGGCGTTAATTGGCCAGGAACTGACATCAAGTATAGAAACATCTTGATTCCTGTAAATTCGAACACAAGTTTATAGCAGACCTCCTGACAGAAAAACTCTCATATATGTTACAATCTGAAATCCTAAGCAGAGAGGCTTGAATGCAATGAACACTCATTGGGCACTTAATTCCAGAGTTAGGTAACAGATAAGCAACTTGTAAGTGCCAATATTTTCTATTCTAGTGGTGCGATGCCTTCATTACGAGCGCGTTTTGCTGGTTAGACTAGCGAAACCACTTCAAACACAACCGCAAACTCTGCACATGAGGCTTCATTTTTGTAATGGTGTTTTCAGTACTTGAGCTTACACAGCCTTTCGATTCGATATGGTATGTGCCATTTGGATCATCAGAACATACACACTTATTTCGTTAAGGCGATTACAGCGGTATAGGTCACAAATCATTCTTTTCTTCGTACAGTTGAGGACACATATGCTGATATCTCGCTTTTAAGGCATGTGTAATTGTCTATGTCACTTACAAGTGAGGGCAAAAGCTGGCGAGCTGCAGAGCAGAGAGCATATCAAGAAAACTATTATGATTTACCCCTTTTCGCATTGGGACATGGCCCTGTCGCCTGCGACATGTTGTTGAGGCACATTAACAGTTGACGAAAGCCAGATAACTAATTTAAAACATTCGTTACTATTACAGCAGCGGTATACTTGCACCATTTTTTTCACTGATGCCTCGAAGACCACCACGGTTGTCATCTGCTGCACATGAACCCCACTCTGATGGAATCAGCACACCAAACCAAACCTGCTATGTCTTTACGGTTATATAACTAAAAACAGTGCAATTCTGCCTCTTTGAAGACTCTCCAAGCTCTATAACGGCCTTTCACACATGTTGACGATAGAAAATTGGGGAGCTAAACAAACAGGCAAGAGCCAGGTTGTCTGCCTATGCTCACAGGTTGACGAATATAGTCTGTCTGGCGCATGGGGAATCTGGCGTTCAAGGTAATAAAAGTTTCAGCAGAGCTCGACTGTGCCTGTTTTACACTGTGAAATAGATTTCCCGCCCGTCGCTCTCCAATACCTACACCAATCCTGTCGCAGCAGTCTTAAAGTACACTGACCGACAAAAATGTCACTCACAAACGAACTACAAACTGCAGACTAAAGCCATAACAAATAGACACAGCTCTGCACGGGGCACCTTGAGTTATCTTGGCGACGATATTGGTGGCCCCGTGGACTCCGAGCCTCATATTCAAGCTTTACAATGCGCTTTAATGAGCTTTAAGTTGAAGGTCAAAAACCAAAAACCGTGGCCGTCGCAGCCTTTGTCAAGATCCGGCGCATGGGCTCCCTGTCAGTTTACCAGACAGGGAGCTAGGGGACTCTTCAGCTATCAGGCTAACACTGTAGGAAAAAGTTCTTCCTTCCACTTATTTTAATACATACGGCATGCTGTTTCGAAAGCCCCAAAAATATGATCGCTCAGTACATAGGGGCCGCATCGACGATTTTCCCTTGATTTTGGCCTCATTTCCTAATCCCGGTTCATTATACCGGTAATTCATTGTGGAATTTCTTGTTAAGTCAAAACCCATCACTCCCTAGTGTTTGTTTCTGATGTTCAAGTTTCTCAAAACCCTTGTCGCCAAGCCGTGTGAGGCTAAAGAACTGAAAACTGGAGAAGCCTTGATTGAAGTAGCCAACTAATACCAGTCCACAAAACTGCTCTCGTAAACACGCACGGGTGATGTTTACAGAAATATGACTCCTCATTGCGGTCTTGATCGCTGCCAGGGCGTAATATGGGAACTGCATTTATTAAATGAGACCAATGTAGATCTGCTTGAAGGCTTTGGTGTTCAAGCTGTGATTGCACTGGTGCCGATCACCCTACGCGGAAAAGACCAAGTCATCATAATCAGCCTGTCTACGCCCTTTGCAAGACAAATGCATCTTCCCTAGATCTCCAATTATCCCGGTCCTGTACTAACTGTAATGTTATCTGTAAATTTCTTGATTTCATCTTCTAATCTAAGTCTCTACCGCCTCTGCCATGGTTGGCTATGCCAGGGATCGAGTTTGTTGCCCTTAATGACCAATAGTTGTCTTGCCTTTGCATTACATTCTCGTCCAACGCCAATTTCTTCTTAAATAGTATTAAAATGTTATTACTCGCGTGTGTTTCCTCACTAACTGTGCGCTCTTCCCCTCCTTATAGTTACATCTATATTCTCCCGTTCCATGTCTTTCTGAGTCATCCTGAATTTATTTTGAATCGTTTTAGTGAGTGTCTACGTTTCTGCCCCATAGGTGAGTACCCGTAAGATGCAGCTGTCATACACTTTCTTCTTCAGTAAAATGCCAGGCTGCCATTTATTATCAGAGAATGCCTCCCAAATACACTCAACTAATTATTATCCTTTTTATTATCTCTTCCCCATAGTTGTTATCCCGGGTGATATTTACCCTAGCTAGGTATATTCTCGAAATAATACCACAGCCCTGCCCCCCATCTTATACCACTGTTATCTCCCGAGGTTTTTGATAATTACTTTGGTTTTCTGCATATTATTTTCAGGACCAAGATTTTACTCTACTCTTCCAGCGCAGTAATCATGCTGAGTAATTCATCTTCGAGTTAGTAAAGAAAAGTCATGAGCCACTCTCACGTTCACCTGTTCTCAATCCAGTCATCGTAATACCTCTTGTAAATATGCTGTGAATAGCAATGGAGAGATTGTGCCTCCGTGTCTGAGACTCGTCCTGATACGTATTTTACTGATCTTATGGAGGACTACGGTAGCTGTGGACCCATTGTATTTAGCCCATTGTATTCTTACATAATGCTCGTCTACACCGTGATATGGCCATTCATGAATGACTGCTGCAGTTTCGATTGATTCATACCCACCAAACACCATCTTGACGTTTTAAGGCTCAACACTTCCCGAGTAAGTCAACAGAGGCGTCATGAGATGTCTGGTCCGACCTTATATACCAATTACGCGGCGCTGCTTGGAGGTCAGTGGATCGAGCACAGCCCAAACTCTTGTCGCGGCCTACTGACGTGCGCAAAATATGCAGCACAAGATTACCTATTGGATCTTTCGATGCCGACGAAGACGACGCAGGCACCTAGCTGAACAGACGCATAGGAAAAAGACGGAGACGACCACGAGAGGCAATGAGATGTCTGCTTGTATAAAGGTTCGCTGTACAAAATGTAAATACTGTAAGGGAGATAGCCGAGGCTTACAAAATGGTTTAGGGGTTTTTGACGGGAGAGAGGTGAAGAGAGTGTAGGTTTGAGCGTCGAAACGATTGTCGATAACTCGTGCAAAAGCGTCTCCGGCAGTTCTGCTACGGACACTGGCGTGACAGCATACCCTCACAGGTAGATTGGAAATGTTTTCCATATGGCTGATGCCTGCGCACGGCAAATACCCTGATGGTCTAAGGTGTTCATTATTCTGGCTGCAATATATTGGCTTTCTATCGACGATGGCCTCTTTCCTTGCGTCTAGGATGTTCTTCTACATAGTGCCAAACCCGGGAGATCAAGTGAAATGACAAGGTGAGCCATGGAGCGGATTCAATTCTTAACCCGCTCTGCTCATCCCGGAACGAGGGGCAAGCGTCGAAGCAGGTGAACCGGCTTCTACTTGCCCAGAAAAGCCTTCTTGAATTTAATTAGAAGATTATCGCCGTGGTTACGCCCACAATTGAACAATAGAAGAAACCAAAGACGTCGGAGCCTCTGTTTTGATTGCTAGGCTCCAGCATAGTGCCGGCAGAATTGGTTCCATCAGAGTAAAAAGTGACGTCTTTGCATGCGGTACACGAATCGGTGGCCTACAATACGATGTTTTAAAGTCCGGTAAAGAAGCCTATGAAATATTTCCTAACTCGAGCAAAGACTTCACGGACGAAAAGCACATATGCCTCAGTATCCACAGCACGTAAGGAAAGATTGCAACAGCTACGAAAATATGAGTCGAGTCATACAAGCGGCCGTAGGGAGTTGGGGAAAAGACCGGAACTCACGTGAAGCCCACGACGTCAGCGACAATCATGGAGATTCAAACAAAAGGTAATCAAACGCAGGAATTTTCAACCTTCTCTATATCCCCAGGCCCAAAGAGGACAAGCGCCTCGGTGAATGACCACTCGGCTGAAGCGGAGCATGAAATACGACAGACAATTGTGCATTTGTTGATAAGACATTAAGACGCCGCTTCCCATGGAACACCACACAAGCAGCGAGAAGTAACCCAGGAAGAATCCCCTAAAGATATGCCGGCTCCATCTGAAACAGAACACACCCTGCAGGAGAGGATAGCTTCAGAAGGTGGCATCATCTAAGTATATACGACAAGCAGTTCAAGAACACTGTACTGCGTATACAGTCGTGGCATGTCCTTAAGACTGTATGCTAAACGACTGTTGCAAGAGCAAAAACGTAAGTTTAGACTACGGTGAAACACGGAGTAAAGTAAGGACAAATGTCCTTACTTGTCTGACATGTCTGGACAATACGAAACTGTGCATGAAATATCAAGTAAACACAAGAATACTTACCGACGCAAGCAACAAATCCATTATAATTGAGAAAGCTGCTCTCATGCCACAAGATGTGCTCTTAGCTACGACAGAAGCAACGTAATTGAAGCCACTACCCCACTACGAGGCGAGGGCCACATAAAAAAACTGCCTAAATGCGCAGCACACACCTGTACGCACCACACAACCGCGGCCGGGCCGTGGTCAGCAGTGTCAGCAGTCATCAATCTGATAACCACTGAAAAAAGCTACACATCGTCTACTACAAGGCGAGAGGCGAGGGATGCCCGCAGCAGCATAAGGACAATGAGTATCAACGAAGCCTCCAACAGGGTTTGGAAATCAATAAAGTTGCCAACAAATTTCGGACTGCCAAAAACTTGGATAGTCAAGATTTAGGCCGAATTGCCAGGGGCAACCAAAATCTTGTTGAAGGGACTGTATCCGAAATCACTATTCACAGGAAACCATGTGGGAACACATGGCTCTGACTCATTCCTTGCATTTACGAGGTGCACATAAACATGTGAAAAGCTCAAAAATTGGCAAAAACTAGAATAAAAGGACAGCCAAACATCAGAAGAAAAGATTGTTGCAGACACCGGCTAGATAGAAACCACAGACTGACCTATATCTTCAGGCAGAATTCAGTTACGCAAAATTACATTTGCTTACAGTACCTGAACCGATTTTGTTTATCTCGCTCGGACGAACTGTTGTCGGGCTGGAGAATGTTAGAACTTTCGATGGCGACGAACAAGAGCCACGCACATAGCTCAACAGACGCATAGGAAGAAGACGTAACATCTAGGAGAGGCGATGAGATGGCTGCATAGATGAACGGTTCCCTATACATAAGTTGAATATATTGGCTTTCTATCGACGATGGCCTCCTTACTTGCTTTCCTCGACGTTCTTCTACACAACCCAATTCACAACCGCCAATCGCAAATAATCACCTATGCAACCTGACAGGGACCACACACAGCCTGTTCCAGGTCTTGATAGAAGGTCAAAGAAGAGAAACAAATACTGAACTTGAAGTTCACTGAGAACATCATTTCAGAGTGCAAAAACGATGTTTCCCTTTTCCCTTTGTGGAGGTACACCTACGCGTCTCGCCAGGTGGCAGAGCGGCGTGTGGTTTCAGGAGGAACTCAGTACCGCGAGGTGCGCTTTTTCCCATGCCCGCCCCCCGCCCACCGGGGTTGCCTCAGGCAGCCGAACCCGCCAATAGACCGCTTTCTTACAGAACAGCAGTTGTCGTGGCAACACTCACCGTGGGGACCGATGCCGCTGTGGGCATGGCTTTCTCACAAGTCCTCCTTCCACTGGAGCCTGCCGAGTAGATGGACATGGGAGGCTCCGCATCAGCTCCCACTTCCCCGCACCACCCATGCCACGTGTGGCCCTCCCGACTTGGGGCCTCCCGGCCATTCCTTCCAGCCCCCTCTACCCCTTCGGTGGTAACAGCTGAAACAAATGGCACCCTAACAGGTACACATTCCAAGGAACTTGCTCCTTCTGACACCCCAGGACATCTGATGAGGATATGGGCGGGGGGACGTTCCTGCAAGCAACACAGCCCAGGGAACGACCTCTGACGTCCAATCCAACAGAACGATCCACAAATCCCCCTTTGTGAGTACAAGCCCTGGAAGGCAAAGCCTGAATGGGAACACACACACCCACCCACACATACACACACACACATGCCAGTAACTCTTAAATGTCAATACTGGAAGAGAAATTATCATTCAACGGAACGGCAATTTCCTCCTTAGGAATCTTGATGATGTCTATGCGTTATTCAATTCCAATCAGCCGAGTGTGTTTGCCTCCAGAGACACATTTAAACTCCAAGCACACAAAGTTTTTAGCAGCTACATGATATTTAGGAATTACGGGGATGATGCTGGTACATCCTCAGGGCATCTGGCCATCATTGCCCTAAATCATTGTTGCTTCACACTATCGAACTGCAGACCATCCTGTAGGGTTTCGATAGTCGGAACGGAATATTCAATGGCCATATAACACTATTCTCTCTGTACATCCACCTTGACGTCCAGCACTCGATCTCACGTTTCGAGGGCATAGTAGATCAGTTACGTGAGCATTTTATTTTATTAGGTGATAGTATTCGGCATACGTTGCTTTGGGGCCCTTTCTGCAAGCATTTGCGACGTCGCCTGATAGAGAAGATTCTTATATTCCCGAGAGCATGCGTGTCCCACAAAAACGGCCATCACACCATATTTTACGACACAACACATATTCGTATCTTGATTTGGCCATTAGTTCCCCTGTTCTCTTTTCTTTTCTTGAGTGCGGCTTGGGCAGGAATTCATCTGGTAGTGTCCACTTCCCCACCTCACTAACACAACTATATTGGTAAAGGCCAAAGCAGTTCATCTTCCCAGAACAGGTTAATGAAGCAAGAGCAAGCTGGAATACATATACACAGTAATCTCAACTACACTACACGTCCGCAAGACACCTATTTGTTAAAGAGGTAACCCAACTCCTCATGGCGCGCTTCTAGACGACACCGAAAAGTATATTCCCTACGTCTGTGGCGCCCCGCACTACCAGACGAGGCATGCGGAAATGAGAACTGTAGGCTGGAGCAAGGGGCCGAGAACAGGGTGCGAAGTATCTTTCTTAGGTACCCACGTCAGGTAACCTCCTTTTGTCAAAAAGTGTAAATGAGTTAGGAAAATTTGTGCGCAATGAGGCAAAACGAGATAGTTTCATTCATAACATCTATGAACTAAAAAGACAACACGCACGATATAAAAACTAAAACGTAATCGTAAATGACAACAAGCACACAGCCTGCCTCTTGAAGCAAAACAAGAGACACTAAAAGCCCACGCTAACACCCTTGCAGAACACGTCTAACACGTGCACACTTCTGCACACTACACAAACATCTTTATGACACGCAAACAATTGAACAATTGACTGAAAAGATAGCGTTACTTTATCACGACCAGTCAATCACTTTTAACTCCGAGTTTTTACATCATGAGCTGATGGATGCTCTGAGCAGGCCTAACCGTTAGCTTCATGCCTAGACAACATCACGTATACAATGATGCAACCCATAAAAACGGACACTCTTCAACCACGCCTCGTCCTATAACACAAAAAATGGCTTTTGTGGCACATTCCGATGTCTTCAATGGGGGTTATAAATGTAGCTTTCCTGAAAGTGGGGAAGGGCGCGTCCTCGTCCCGTAGCTATTGATCCATTGTTCTGACGATCTCCCTTTGCAAGCTTCTCAACAAGATGATTGTGATGCAGGTTGTTTTTCTGGATGAGGAGGTTAAAATTTACCGGGCGGACAACAGTAGAGACTATTTGGCTACGGACAAGGACCAAATTAAATTGACGGGACAAACTACAAAATAACGTGCACAAATGAACATCCAGCTAATCTAATGACAACAGTCCTATGGTAGCAAAGTCTCCTGCGAGAAGTCCCACTCCAAATTGTTCGCGCTCACGTGTAGGTCCCAGTCGGTGAGTTGACTTGGTGCACAGGGCTCGGTGCGCTGGGCTCGGTGCCTTGTCGATGCCGGTGCTGTGCCCGATGAGCAACACGTCGTATTCGGCACGGGTGTTCCGTGGACAGACTCGACTGGAAGAGACCAGGTGTTGCTCGGTGTGAAGATCTCCTGAGCGTTGACGCCCAGCTGAGAGCTTCCAGCAGGAATGTGCGGCTCCGTGACGAAGACCCCCTAGGCGTTCTCGCCCAGCCGAGAGCTTCTGGAACCACCTGCCTCCTGCCTCCAGCGCTCGCAGCCTCTTCTTCCTCCTTCTTTCCTCTTGCGCCCGTCTTCCACCTCCGCGCACACCTCGTCTTCCTCGCTTCCACCTGCCGACCCCTGTCCGGTGAGCAGCGCCTCCTCACAATTTCCCCCATCGAAAGAAGTGTTTTCGAGAAGAAACACTTCCGGTGAAAAGTCCGTTGATGGTCACGATGGAAAGTCTAGTCAGCTTACAGGCAAAGCACCACGTATCACCACTACCACCACAACACTTTCACATCATATAGTAACACTTCCAAAACACTGCATAACAATGAATACAAACAGCCCACAATCAAACTTAAATGCAACTACTTATAGTACAACAAAATGCATCTCCTAAGTCACGGCTTACACAAACCACCCAAAAAAAAGTAGTGACTAATAGTACCACATTTATTCCAACCAAACTAAGAAGTCACAGATGTTTTAAACAATACCAAATAATAATTAAACTACCACCGCGCAAAACCGTCCAGGACTGTATACGGGCGGCCGTCGTTCAAGGTGACTCGAGTACCCCGTACATAGTTAACAGAGTACAAGCTATGAAGCTAACATGCAACAATCTACCCGTTTTCTTTCCTAAAATAATTTCAAAGCTGTTCCTCTCGTTTAGGCATGAGATTTCTAGCCATATCGAAAACGTGTCTTCAGTCCCGTTTTTCACACGTCACTTCATCTTCACCTTCTTCCGACGCGTCCATTCGACACCTTTGGCTAGGTGGTAGTCTTGGCTTCTTCAAGGGATTCTGTCATTAGTAAGGGTGCCGCTTGATGACCCCCGCAGCCGTATCTCGAAAGACCAGTACCTTTTGATTGCACCAGCTGTTTTGCGGATGTACGCGCTCCTTGGCACAGGTACTTGAGCTCTCAAGGAGTGCGGCTGAACTTTAATCCCGTCGCGTGCGGGAACAATTTCCTTGAGAGAACTTGCTTGCTTCGGCTGGAAGAAATGTTTAAAATCGTGGTCACTCTCGGCTAGCAACAGCTTGTTACCCGAGACCACGTGCGTTTGCAGGCCATCCCTGCCCGATTCATTTTTTCTCGCCTCGCGTCCGACAGCAAAGCGTTCTGACTGAGAGCGCGTGCCAAACTGCTCGACTGGCATGTCACACGGCTGTGCACCGCTGACCTCACTCGGCGCATTCACAATAATCGTTCCAGCAAGCGGCTTGTCTGCCTGCGTGACACACTCAGCACGTGTAACTTCTTGTGCCTGGACAACGGCTTCCACCTCTGCGGCTTGCCGCTCAAAATCCTTCTCTTTATCTTCTTTTTTCCGCGTGGCCTCATCGCATTTTGCGACCCACGTGACTTCTCTTTCATCACGTGCTTGGAGTTCGATGCCTTCTTTTCTGCATTCTTTATCCTCAAGGTGACTGTCTATCTCTAATATATTACGGTCTATCTCCGCAATCGAAAGCTGATCTGAATTCTTCACGAGCTCCATCTTGCGGTCTAGAGCGGCCAGTTCGAGTTGAATTCTTCGCACTTTTGCGTGTCTCGCGCGTGCCCTTCTTTCGCGAGCAGCGTCTGCCTCTCTCTCCAACCATTCCCTGAGCTCAGCACCCGCCAGTCCTAGCCCTTTTCCGATCTTCAGCAAATATTCTAATTCCATGTCGGCTGCCAAATTTTCTCCTCTCCGCCAGAGTTACAACCTCCTCGACTCTCTGTAAGTTACGCAGAGAGTCCTGTCGCGGACGCCATTTTTGTGATGCAGGTTCTTTTTCTGGATGAGGAGGTTAAAATTTACCGGGCGGACAAGAGTAGAGACGATTTGGCTATGAACAAGGACCAAATTATATTGACGGGACAAATTACAAAAGAACGTGCACAAATGAACATCCAGCTAATCTGATGACAACAGTCCTATGGTAGCAAAGTTGCCTGCGAGAAGCCCCACTCCAAATTGTTCGCGCTCACGTGTAGGTCCTAGTCGGTGAGTTGACTCGGTGCACAGGGCTCGGTGCGCTGGGCTCGGTGCCCTTGTCGATGCCGGTGCTGTGCCCGATGAACAACTCGTCGTATTCGGCCCAGGTGCTCCGTGGACAGACTCGACTGGAAGAGACCAGGTGTTGCTCGGTGTGAAGATCTCCTGAGCGTTGACGCCCAGCTGAGAGCTTCCAGCAGGAATGTGCGGCTCCGTGACGAAGACCCCCTAGGCGTTCTCGCCCAGCCGAGAGCTTCTGGAACCACCTGCCTCCTGCCTCCAGCGCTCGCCACCTCTTCTTCCTCCCCTTTCCTCTCGCGCCCGCCTTTCGCCTCCGGCCACACCTCGTCTTCCTCGCTTCCACCTGCCGACCCCTGTCCGGTGAGGAGTGCCTCATCACAATGATAAATTGGAGGTTCGCGCAATTTCTTGAGTACAACAGCCTTCTGGAGGATTGCTCCAGGCAGTCTTAAGGGCAGGTTGGTCCACTAACGACAAACTCGATGCACTTGAATAAAATATTATAGATGCCTTCACACATAAACAGCGTTGCCTTCTGGTGTTTTTCGACAGCGAAAAGATCTGTGAGGCCACTTGGCCTCACAGAATCCTCAATGACCTCAAGTTATTCTGTGTTTCGGGAAAGACGGTTGAAACCCTTGGAAGTTACTTCTCAGAGAGAACCTTTTATGTTCTGTTCACATTCCAAGGTTCATGTGGAAGAAAATGACTTACCACAAGGTGGAGTGTGGAGCATCACTCTATTCACACTTAAGGTGAAAGCTCTTTGAAAGGCATTGTCGCCTGCAATCTCTCACTCTATGCATGTGAACGACGAGCAGATATCTTTTAAATTCCGTTTATATAAATCTGTCAACATCAAGTCCCGTTTTTCGTCAAGAAACTTGATGGCTGGGCGAACAACTATGGCTTTAAACTTTATCTTGCCTATTGTTCTACAGGAAACGTAAGGTCCATCCAGAGCCAGATATTATTCTCAACAGGGAGTCGATTCCTGTGAACAAGGAGCACAAGTTTCAGGTTCTGTGTTGGACCACCCTCTCACGTTCATTCCTCTGATCAAGAAACTTAGCCTTAAATGTGTGATAACGTGGAAAATTTTAAGGTTCTCTCCATAGAACCTTCTAGAGCCGACAAAGAACTTCTGGTGTGGTTGTGTACTGCGCTTCGTTGCCTCTTATTTGTCAAAACTTTTCATTTCATTTCATTTCATTTATTCCACCTTAATGGCCCGAAGGCATTACATAAGGGGAGGACGGAGTAAAGGTATGACGAACAACTCAACAAGACTGAAAGGGTTCCAAGCGTAAACATTCACAGATTAAAAAAAAAAGGTACAATATGCAAACAAAATGTCAATATTACCAAATGCAAATAAAAAGTAAAGGTACAAAGGTAAGCTTCCAGAGAAAAGTGGAAGCAGTTTATACAGTAGTTAAAAAGTATTTAAATATTGGCAGGGAAAACAGCACATTCAGTTAGATTGCGACAGGTGACATTTTAGTTTACTGCGGAAAATTTGGCGGTTATTGCACGTGACTTTATTATCAGGTAGTTTGTTCCACAGTGTTATCCCATTGGGAAAGCAGGAAGTAATCATTGCAGAGTTGTGTCCGTTTATTGGTGCGATAGGATGACTGTGGTTTATGCGGGGTGAAGTTCTGTGCGAAGTTTGAAGGAGGACATGTCGTGATTGAGGGTGATAATAGAAAGCATGCATTGACACAATCGAGAAATTATACGACGAGATTCAAGTGACGGCAGTTTCAATAATTCTTTTATGCAGTAACGCTGATATCTTTAGTGTATTGGGAGCAAATAAAACGTGCAGCGCGATTCTGAATCCTTTTTAAATCGTTAGGTAGATATGTTTGTGAGGGGTGCCAAATTGAGCAAGCATATTCTAGTTTCGGTCGGACGTAAGTTTCATAAGCAAACTCTTTAATGTCTGGCGAGGCTGCGGCGCAGGTATCCGAGAGTGCGTGAAGCTTCTGAACAGATGATTTGAATATGCGTTGACCATGATAGCGACGATGACAGGTGCACTCCAAGGTATTTGTATGATTGTGTAGGGCTGATGGGAACAGACTTTGTGCTATAGGTAAATTTTTCTGCGCTCATTTTGCAGGTGAATGACATCATTTTACATTTAGTCAGGTTTAATGGCATTATTGATTTATCACACCAAGTTACAAATAAATTTAAATCTTGTTGAAGTTTAGCGCTGTCGTCTGGTGTACAGATTGGGGAGTATGAAACGCAATAGTCGGCAAAAAGTCCTATTTGGATAGCACATTGGTGGGTAAGTCATTTATATATATTAGAAAGAGAAGCGGGGAGAAACAGGCACCTTGGGGGACGCCTGACGTTACTTCGGAGAGAGGTAATTTTCGGTCATTAGCACTGGTGAACTGCTTACGGTTTTTTTTAATTTTCTATCAAGAAAATTAGGTTGGAAGGGATTCCCAGGCTGCAGTGTTTAGGGAGTAACAGGTTATGAGGAACACGGTCGAATGCTTTAGAGAAATCTCAAGAGATGGCGTCGGTTTAAAGATTTTCATCCTTGAAGTGAAGTATATCATGTGTGAATCCTGCCACTTGTGTTTCACATGATAGTAGTTTCTGGAAACCATGTTGATGATCAAAGGAAAATTTGATGGATTCCAGATACGTCATTACGTTTGAAGCTATGACTTGTTCGAGCGTTTTAGATGGGATGCTGGTTAAGAAATTGGTCAATAGTTAGCTGGGATTGCGCGGTTGCCTGATTTAAAAATGGGAATAACCCGAGCTTTCTTCCAATCGTCCGGGACCTTTTCTGTTTGTAATGATTGTGTGAGGATTACGCGAAGTATCTGGCTTGAGACCAAAACGGTACTTTTTAGTAATTTGCTGTTAATACGGTCGCAGCCCGCCGAGGATGAAACTTTAAGATAGTAATGAGTTGGAATATTCCTTCTGGGGTAATTTCAATTTCTGGCATCGTTACAGCTGTAGGTTCGGGCAGTGTTACCGTAGCAGTGTTGTTGGTAGAGGAAAACACAGACGTACAGTGGTCATTTAGAGCAGAAGCGCACTGGTCAGCGTCTATTGGTTCTCCGTCAGCGTTCGTGAAGTTTATTCGATTAGATTCTGACTCAGGGGATAGCATGCGCAAAAATTTGCTGGGATTTGATTGAAGAATTCATAGTAGGTCATGGGAAAAGAATTTGATTTTTGCAGCTTTTAGTTCGGTTAAGTACTGATTACCGCATGCGCGGTAGCGCTGCCATGCAGTTGAACTTTGGCTTAGGCGGGCCGTTCTGTACATGCGTTTCTTTCGGTTACAGAGTAATTTTAGCTGTTTGTAAAACCATTGGCAGTTGGAATCTGATTTGATGAGGGTAGTAGGAATGTATTTGTTTTTGAGGTTAAGCATTGTAGTCGTAAAAAGTTCCCAGTTATAGTTGACAATTCGTGTTAGGTACGTATTCCTAAAGTTATCTAAGTTGGCGAGTTCGTGATTAATCGCATCAAAATTTGCTCTCTTGTAATCCGTGATTACCTTCCGTGTGGGTGATTTCTTTTTAAGCGGGAAGGGATGCAAATATGGATTAGGTTTTGGTCACTAAGACCAGGGAGCGTATTAATGGTTTTTATGCCGCCAAGCCGTGAAGTTAGCAGAAGGTATAGTATGTTATTGCCCCTGGTAGGGCATCGTATAGCCTGGTGAAGGGTAAAGTCAAGGACGGTGTTTAAAAATTGTTGCTCTTTAGATGGTGTCCCATTCGATGCTGAAAGCAATGACTAACTGATTGCAGGATAATTGAAGACCCCTAACAAAAATATCGGTTCATTGGAATGTTCAATTGTAACGGTGTGGAGGGATTGATGAAGTAGGTCGCAGAAGTCGGGTTGGCTGTCTGGTGGCCTATAGCAGACGCCAAAAACAAATTTCGAGGCTCTGTTGGAGACAAGAAACCAGATTAATTCTATTTTATTGTCGTGGAAGATAACTGAGGATACTAGGGTCTTTCTATGGCTATGACCACGCCACCTCCTTTCTTACTTTTGCCATCACGGCAAAAAATTGTGAAATTGAAATTGCATGGAAACATTTCCGTATCTGTGATGTCATCATGCAACCATGTTTCAGTTAGTATGATTATGTCAGCACTGATATCATTTATGAAACTGTAAAGCTCGTTGCGTTTAGGAATTATGCTTCGTATATCCGTAAATACAATGTTTATGTTTAGAAATGCCATAGGATGGATACACGTATTACAAGAGGCAGAATGATTCCAAACCCGTCATGTGCTGCCAACAGAGGTGGCTTCCAATGATGCGCTGTTATCGAATGTAATGACAGGTGAGTTCCGAAGTTCTGTGGTTTTATCAGTTTCGGCGTCATAGAAGTAGGACTTATTTCCAACAGCAGGTTTGTCCACCCTCAGCTTAAATCCACACTTTTGTGGCCGAATGAATTTGAGTAATTTAGCGCGTGCAAGGCGAGTGGCTGCTGGAAAGTATTCTCTTATGGCGAAGGTCGTATCTTTTAGCTTAATTCCGCAGCTCAAAATCTTTTCCTTTGTTTTAAGGTGAATGAGCTTTATCATGATTGGCCGAATCTTGTCGGGGCAAATTTTCCGATCCGATGATCATGTTCTATGGCACTTGGTTCGAGCGTAGTATCTAGTTGGGTGGAACAAAAGTTTATGACGTTAAGCTCTGATTCTTCCCATCTTTCTTTAACAGAGTCCTCAATACCTAAAAAGAGAAGATTATTGCGGCGCAATCGATTACTAGCGTCAGTATTAGCAGCTTTTAGCGTTTCAATTTCTTGTTTGATTTTGGCGGCGTATTTGGGTACGGCGCCCATTGAGGGTTCGATTTGGACTGTTTCTAGCGCTGAAATTTGGTTTGTTAGTGCTGAGAGAACTGTTTCATGGTTAGTTTGTACTGCCTTGAGCTGATTACTATCTTCACGAATTGTTAGAACTGTTTGCTCGATCTTCTTGATAGCGTCAGATAGAGTTTCTATCTGTGCTTTTGTTGGACCGGGGTTTAGTTCCACATCCCCTGATAGTAAGCGTATCAACTGTGACAGCAATTGTAGGGTGAACACAATGTAACAAGAACATAGCCAGTTGCGTAATTTCAAGTCGTAGGGGCACGACACCACGACAAGGAAGTAGTTATTGGTATAGTATTGTTTAGAATGATTAAGGTAAACAACCTGGAACGTGAGGAGCGGCGTGAACATTTTGCGCCAACCGGTGTCGTGCCCCGAGCTATTGGCAATGTTGTGAAGATTATGTAGGCCGGATTGGCCCCATGTGGTAGGTGACGTCGACGATGAGAAGCGTTGCCAGGCGTAGCTGCAAGCGCAGGCTGGTATCAGCGGGCTGGCGATAGGTGACAGAATCCGTGGTTGATCCAGATGGCACGAGGGTGCTATGGGCAGGGGTAGGTCACCGGGTGGCGACCAAGCGTAGTCACCCAGGCCAGCGGCGTCTGCAACACAACAGGCCACGATCTGGAAGGTGAGGAGCGGCGTGAACTTTTTGCGCCAACCGGTGTCGTGCCCCGAGCTACTGGTGATGTTGTGAAGAATTTGTAGGCCGGATTGGCCTCATGTGGTAGGTGACGGCGAAGATGAGAAGCGTTGCCAGGCGTAGCTGCAAGCGCAGGCTGGTATCAGCGGGCTGGCGATAGGTGACAGAATCCGTGGTTGATCCAGATGGCACGAGGGCGCAATGGCACGGGTAGGTCACCGGGTGGTGACCAAGCGTAGTCACCCAGGCCAGCGGTGTCTGCAACCCAAGAGGCCACGATCTGGAAGGTGAAGAGCGGCGTGAACATTTTGCGCCAACCGGTGTCGTGTATGGATCGTATGTATAAGAAACATATCGTGTATGGATCGGCGCCTAAAACAGCAGTGCGAATTGTGAACCCAGTGCTTCATTTAGCGGTTCGTCTCGTGTCGGGTGCGTTCCGAACTATCCCGGTCCGAAGTTTTTACGTTGACGCTTTTAGTCCTGCCTTGAGTACCAAAGGACGTACATGGACCCTCTTTATGCTTTTAAAATCTTATCAATCTGTAATAACACTTTCAATCAAGTTGTTACGATACATCCCTTATCTCAACTCCTGAGAAATTGTGCATCCTTCTGGGTGCCCTTCCTTAAAATCTTAGAGGGGAAGCGTCACAGCATTCCTTTACTTCCTTTTAAATCCCCAAGCTCCCATCTTAACTCCCTTTTAGATACCATTTAAACTCCTCCACTGATTTTTTAATACGATGAAATGTCCAGCCGTATCATGCAACATGTCATTTACACACACACAGAAAAACAGCGCGCCCAGTAGTGCAGTCTGCTCGACTGCTTTCATCTGCAGTCCAAATGAATGTGCACACAGGTGTACACTGACGCCTTGAAAACAGCCACATCTGTGACCTGTGCTTTCGCATGGAGCCTGCTTTATTGTCATTTACACTATCTATACGAATACAATTATCCCAACTACAGAGGCCTCTGGTATAGTTTGTGCAAAAGTCCCATCCTTCAAAGTCACAGACCAAAATAAAATATTGATACAGATTCCTTAAGTGCGGTGTGCGCATTTTCTTCTCCAAAGCCTTTAAAGTTTTTTCTCTATTTGTCTTCAATCACATTATGTCTGTATAGATCCAAAAACCTCGATGTGGTTGTTTTCCAGGTACTACGTCACTCGGGTCACTGGTATTGCGGCAGCAGATCATCTGGCCGATACTGCTACACTCCAAGACACTTTCCACATAACAACCTTACCCTACCCTGAACTTATTCACACATCAGACAATATGTCCTCAATACATGGTAAATTCAGTGGAGTTCGCAGACGGACAACAAGTTACAAGTATTAAAACCTCACTTGGGACCATAAACCACTTACACGCGCTATAGATACACAGAAGTCGCATTGGCTAGTCTTCCGGTAGGGTACATATATGTACCACACTCGTATCTGATCACAGGTTCTTAAGACCCCTGTGCAGCAGGTTCGGAGAGGCACTATCAGTAGATCACATGATCATGCCATGAAAGGCATCTGGCACAACACGACAAACGTTCCCTAACTCTACAGAAAACACAATTTATTCCACCCATCATTGTTTTGGGATAAGGAAATAAGATTGGCATTAAACGCGTTTTCAAACATTTGTCAAATTTTCAATTTTGGCAAATCTGTAAATTTGTATATCTTTTGGAAAATTTTGGTAAATCTGTCGCATGTAAAATCTGTTCCCCCTTTTGTATCATGCATACTCGAAACTGCCTCTATACACGAGCCCACCACCCATTGTCTTTAAGTGATATTTTTTAAGCAATTTTAATGTGTACACATGTGCCCCTATACAGTGCACCTAACTAGGCAGGAACCATAATCATATACCTAAATATGTATATAACAGACATATACTTTAAAGTTGCCTTACCCCCTGGTTGCGGGCCACACTCACGCAACCCACTCACACCTTCTCACGAGTTTTTTCAATACCATTGCAGGACAGGGAAAGGAGAGTGGCTGGCTATATCTACTTCCGTATTATATTCCAACACCCTCCGAGCGACTCGATACAAATAGATTCATGAGCTCTGCTGGTGATATGAAGAGTTCGGAAATAGTAAAACAACTGCATTTTAAATCAGACTGAATAGCTGGTACGCTTCTAGCATGGACGTCCGAACGTTCCTCTTCTTCTTCCTGCTTCTATCGGCTCATAGCTTCTCGTGATTCGTCTTCTTCATAAAAATGTAACATCCTGCCCGCTTCCACATCTGGGGCAGTTAGCAAGCTCCGAAACGTTGATCCGTCATGTAATTGCCTGCAAAGCCTTTCAACTGATTACCACTGTTCTGGTCCGTCTGATGACTCTAGCAATCTAGGTCGTCTCATGGGCAAGTTTGGTATTTCATAAATGCATGTTTACACTGAAAAACCACCGCTCTTGAACCTCTTCCGGCCTGTTCTGCTTTCGTACGACACATTATGACATCATCCGATATGTTTCGTGAAGCGGTAAATGGCGTTTCATTGCTGCTGGCCCATGTTCCTTCGAAGTTTGAAGATGCATTGCTCCATCGTAACATTTCATTTCTCCAATCTTGGCTCAATTTTGTAGTGGTACACTTGTACCGCGAGGTTTCAATTCCACTTTTGAAGATGAAAACCTCGGCGCAGGTATTTCTCGCTAGTGTATTACGTTTTACCTAAAACCTGTGAACCTGGTTGATAGCTCTCACTAATGATTACTCAGTACTGATCTGTTACAAGCCTTGATGTCGGTTTTGCGTAGTGGGCCCAACACTGTCGTCACCTTTCCAGTGTTTGAAAAATATGTTCATTTTCTTTCGGTCATCTCGTGCCTTTGCTTCAGAAATTCCTATACTGTCCAGAGGTCAGAATGCCTCAAGAACTTCCCCACCGCCTTGTACATGGTGCTCACTCTCAACAGGCAGACATTTGATGACCTGCTGTTGACAGGTCATCAACCCGCGATGACCTGAGTGCAGACAAATGCCCGTGAAACATCCAACCGAATATTAAGTTAAGAGCGACAGGACAGTTGTTGTTGGGGGAGGGGCGACGCAATTCGCCTGTCATTCCCTTACAAAGACGGTCATATCCAATCGGAAGGCTAATCCAAGCACAATGTCTGTACCGGGCCGTAGAAGATTGTTCGCAATGGGCTAGCGATAGGTTTCGATCGAAGTAACTATGTCATTCTCAGTTGGTGCTTTCACTATGTCATTGCAAAGGATGGCAACTTCAATTTCCTCGATAGTGAACACATCGTCTGTAGTGATTCCGTACGGGCCCTTGCACTATATGGCATTGTTTTTCCGATAACTTATTGGTACCGAACAGGTGAAGATGCAGGGTTTGTATTTTCAAGCTCCCTAAGGCGAAGGGAACGGGAGCTTCACGTATGAAGGAGCAGTGATTGCCGCCATCTGCTATACCCTGGTTGTTTTCGAATTATTCAGTTCGTATAATTCAGAGCCTGCACGTCTGCAGCAGTACATCCTGGTCGAGAATGAGCCGATTGTGGGAGCGCCGATTGCTAGCGTGCAGTCTCCGTATTCTGTATGCTCCGTTGTGCGGCCAGCGAGGATGACCACCTATGTCACATGTCTGCCCGCCGCAGTACCCGCAGTTCACGTCACGGATGCAGTCTCTAGAAAAATTTCCATGTCATGCTGCAACAAAAACATCCCGTTTCGGCTTCCAATGTTCGTCACTTGTCCTGATGGCGGGTGCTTCCATCACCTAGTTACTACGGTGATTGCCTGAATCGCAAAATAGACTGTTTGACTTGTGTGAGATGATAGAAATCAACACAGCTGTGCTTGGGGGCATTTCCAAATTTTCCGTTATATCGTCTGCTACTGTGCGAGCTTGTTTACTTTTTATTCCTGTCTGACTTCTTTCTCGGCGCTCCACTTCACTATGAAGGTGCACCAAACGGGAAATCAAGCTGACCATCAAAAGTTGTGGACGATGCCGTTGTTCCGTATTCGGGTGGCTCTTCCCATTAGGTAATTAACTGAGCAAAGTATGAGTCATTTGTCGGTGGTAAGCAATGTCAATATCCAACGGTAAGGCTTTCACAAGAATGTCCGGCTTCATTGCACAATACGTAGCTGAAGAAATCTTCAACGCAGCCAGTCCCCGCACGTCATTGCACGTAGTCCAGGAGTCACCTTAGTATGCCGATATTGTTAGAGGATACTACTGACGGAAGCGATCGAAGCTGTCCCAAGTGCTCCTGCACAATACTGTGGGTGTCACCGAAGCGTCGTGAAAGAATTTCCATGGCGGCTGGAAAACAATCTTGCAATCGTTTGGAGCACGGCAATGGATGAAGCCGCTGACCCAATCAGCAGCGACCGAAGGTAATGAAGCTTCTCACCATTGCTCTGGCGTGAGATTTTATCCACGGCTTGCCCTAAACTGCCGCTAAAAGCTCAGCCACTTCTAAAACTCACCGTTGAAGGGTTGCAACTGCAAGTGTCGGGAGCTTCACGGATATCTACCATGGCGATGATGCTGTTACTTTGAGAATCCACCACGAAGGAGATTGGGGTGGTCGATTCCGAAGGCATTGACCACTCCGTCTGATCTCTTCTTAGCATTTTAGCTTGCCCACTAAGGCCCTGCCGGCGTCCTAGTATGTCATCACAGCAGTGAACTATGCAGCAAACTCTTCTTTCCAGTATGGCGCCATCCATCTCGACATTCATCTTGCCCAGTTCTTCATTGTACGTCTGCAGCGTTTGTGTGAACGCAGCCAAAGTTTCCAAATTACCAGTATCCAAAAAACCCTTCGCTTCACTGATAAGCCGTGTGTTATATTGTGTACGAGCTATTGTCTTCATTTTCAGCTTTTCTCTGCTGCGGACTTTACCGGGGCCTTGTTTGCATGATGCACATTGATTGCCGCTTTCACAGTTCTTGGTACCTGATCTGTCGGCTTGGGGGCTCAAACTCCGTTCCTGGGTTTACAGGCACCATACGATGTGGAGTATAGGAGGCAGAAGCCGTTGGGAAAAAAATGACTGTATTGAATTAGGACTGACTTGCAATATGCTACTAAAACGGCGCCCGAAAGTTCCTCTTCTTTTTCATTCAGTCAGCTCAAGGCTTGCCCGTGAGTCGTCTTCATAAAAACGTAAGATTGCGTGTGCTACATGACCAGCGCACAGGACCTCACAAGGCCAAGCGACCCCCGAACAACGTCCAAGACCACTTGCTCATCCCCATGGCGTAGGCCCGGGGTGCCACCTCAAGCACAAGCGCTGTCCGCGATTCTCTTCAGCTTCCGTCACAAACAGGCTGGATCGAGTGACTGACGGTTCTGACGTAGTGAGACACCTCGGTGACACCCACAGTATTGTGCAGGAGCACGTGGGACAGCTTCGATCACTTCCTGCAGTAGTATTTTCTAGCAATATCGGCATATTCCGGTGACTCCTGGACAACGTGCAATTACGTGCGGGGACTGGCTGCGTTGAAGATTTCTTCAGCTACGTATTCTGCTATGAAGGCTGACATTCTTCTGAAAGCCTTACCGTTGGATTAATGGCATTGGTTACCACCGACAATGGCCCATACTTTGCTCAGTTCAATTACCTCAAGGGACGAGCCACCAGTAGATGAACAACACTATTTTATTCATGCTTGAATTTGTACGCGGCTAATTTTTCATGTTTACCGTCTGCCACGTGCGTGACATTTTCTGCCTGTTCTCGATTTCTGCCTGCCTGACTACAGTGCTTTCATCGACGTTCCGCACCTATGTTTTTAATACGGACTGGAGGTCCAGCGCGAGGTGCTAGCGGGGACCTTCGTCACAATACCTCCTTTCACACATAGGTGTTTTTATTAGACCGTCCAATGAGTTAATTTAGACACGTTTTTAGTACTTATTGGAAATAAGTATTCATACAAAAGCTCTTTCTAAATCATGCATAATGCCAAAAATGGCATCACACAGAAGATATCTCAATTTTCTTTTTTTAGTTTTAGCGTGTTCTTATCCATAGAACTTAGTATTTGCGTTTGCAACCATGTTATTTCATAAGGATTTAGCGCACTTTCCCTCAATCAGCTACCATCCTTAAAAGCTCTCCGCGTCCTCTTCCCGCCCTTTTTTGTGCTGGCAATATCATGGTCATCGTCATTATCATCCTCGTTATGACGTTTATCATTATCAGCAAAGACACTTACAACTAGGTGCAGCGGTGGTGTAGAGGTAGAGAATCCGCCTCGCCTGCAGATGGACCATGGTTCAAATCCCGGTGCCGGACAGTCCCCACCAGACAAAAACGAAAGAACTCCGTGTGTTAATGTATTTGCAAAATGAGGCTTGGGGTGGGGCCTGACACGCAACCATCGCAGGTAATGCAACTCCTCAAAAGCGCAGGATTGTCCCACCCTGGTGTATCAATGGCCGCAACCTCCCATGCATACACCAATTAACCTGTGGCCCTTAGTCTCCATTTCCTGCGAAAAAAACTGACCACGGCGGTGGTCAGGCCTGTAACCAAGCAGAGGATGCTTAGGATTCCTCGATCCGGTCAGGCCACCAATGGAATCTCAGCCTGGCAACGTTTAACACGTGATCTTAGAGCGAATCTAGAGGTGATGTTCGAGAATTAGAGGGTACTTAATTGGGTGGCATAGGGCTTAGGGAGGTTTTGAGGACAGCTGAAGCCATTACTGGTTGCGGAAAAATGGCCACGTCCTTGTGTTACCGCGGTCTAGTGAACAGAACCGAACCGGGAGTGGGATCTCTAGTCAATAAAAGCATAGCTGGCAACATACATGAATACTATAGCATTAACGAAAATTTAGCCGGTCTTGTAAGTAGGCCTAATAAGAGGTACAACTCATTGTGGTACAGGGCTACACGCCTACATCCAGCCACACAACCAGCTAGTTGAACGCTTCTATGAAGCTGTGGAAGCCGCAATGGCTAACGTAAAAACAAAGTATACCGTAGCTTGGGGAGAATTCAGTGCTAAAGTAGGTAAGAATCAGGCCAGTAACAATGTAGTTGGTAGCAATGGTCTGGGCTGTAGAAATAGCTGGGAGACGTACTAGTCGAGTTCGCAGAACGAAATATTGTAAGCATCTTGAACACCTTCTTCTGCAAACGGGAGAGCCGGAAGTGAACGTGGAGGAGCCTGAATGGACCGAAAAAATATTAAATAAACTTCACATTATACCATAACAATAGCGTCGTGCACTATATGGAAGTGCTCAGAAGGGTAAGGTGTAGTGACCACTGCATGGTAAGATCTCGAATTAGGCTAGGCTTGAGAAGGAACCGCAACAAGCTAGTGCGTAGGAAGCCGATCAATGAGCTAACAGTAAGACGTAAGTTGAAGTATTTAGGATGGCGCTGAAAAACCGATATTCAGCGCTTACCGAGGAAGCGGAGTTTACGACACAGGAAGCCAGTGGCGATCTTACACGCGTTATCAAGCAGTGTGCAGTAGAACTAGGGCGCATGATGGCTAGTCAGGATATTGATAAAATTTTACCCTTTCAATAAGAAAACGCCTTAAGGAAACGCCAAAGCATGACAAGCAACACCCCAGCGGACAGAATATAACTATCGGAGCTTTCGACGTTATTAAGTGTAACACAGCTGACATAAAGAAGTATAATAAGGACCGGATCGAATAGACTGTCAAGAACAAAACCAGCCTGAAAGAAGTGAAGAGGCGTTCAAGCGTGGGTTTAAACCACACATATGCACATAAATACAAGCAAGGCAACGTCATCAGAAAAAACGATAAAATATACATAGTAGTCGAGGACTTCTATAGGGATCGGCGCAGTAGCTGGGACATCCAGGATAATGCCGAATGAGAAAGCATATCAGAGGAGATAGACATCCCACCCGTAATTACCGGCGAGGAAAGAAAGGCTTTGAAAGAATTGAAAGCCGGCAAAGCACCTGGTGAGTATCAGATAACCACAGACCTCTTCAAGAATTGCGGGCAAATTGTACTAGTAAAACTGGAAAACCTGTACACGCAATGCCCAATGATCGTTAGTGTACCAGAGACTCTAAACAATGCGAAAATCATCCTAATTCTTTAAAAAGGTGAGTTGAAGTACTTGAAAAATTACAGGGGGATCAGCTTAATGTCTGTCGTCTACAAGATGCTTACCAAGTTAATTCTTAACAGAATTTCTGTCACCTTAGATTTCAGCCAACGTAAAGAACAAGCAGGGTTTCCTAAAGGCTATTCAAAACCGCACCATCTTCGCACAATCAATCGGGTAATAGAGAAGTATGCGGAGAATATATAAACTTTTATATATAGCCTTCAAAAAATTATGAGAAAGCATTTTACTGGGTGGAAACCTCAGCAGTCATTCAGGCATAGTGGAACCAGGGTGTAAATGAGCATTATGTAAAATACTAGAGGATATTTACAATGGGTCCACAGCTTCCATCATCCTCCATGTTGAGAGAAGTTAAATAAGTATAAGAAAAGGCGTCAAACAATAAGGCACAATCTCTCTCCTATGTTATTCACAGCATGTTTACAAGAAGTATTCACCACAAGAAGTATTCACAGCATTGGGAGCAGGTGGGAGTGAGGTTTAATAGAGAATACCTGAGTAACCTCAGGCTTTATGATGGCATTGCCTTGCTAAGTAACTCGGGGACGAATTGCAAAGCATGGTTACCGACCTGGACAAGCAGAGTAGAAACTTGGGCCTGAAAATAATTTTACAGAAATCTAAAGTAATGATCAGTAACCTCGGAACAGCACACCGATTTGAGATAGGTGGCGAGGTAGTAGAAGTGGTAGCCGAATTTATCTACTTAGACCAAGCTGTGACCGCAGGTGCCAAACATCAGGCAGAGAGAATTAGAAGGATAAGAATGGGGTAGAGTGGATTCGGTCCTGTGCCAACTGTGACCAATTTATCCCCGCAAACGTCTTGATCTCATCTGCCCATCTAACTTTCTGCCGCCCACCTACAACGCTTGCCTTCTCTAGGGATCCACTCTGTTACCCTTAATGACCCGCGGTTATCTTGCCTTCGCATTACATGCCCTGCCCACGTCCATTTCTTCTTCTTAATTTCTTCTAATATGTCTTTAAACCAGTTTTTCCCCTGACCCACTCCGCTCTCTTCTTGTCCCTTAATGCTACACCTATCATTTTCCGCTTCATTGTCCAGTGAGTCGTTCTCAATTTAAGTTGAACCATCTTAGTGAGCCTCCAAGTTTCTGCCTTGTAGGTGAGTACTGGTAAGATGCAGCTGTCATACACTTTCTTCTTCAGCGACAATGCCAGGCTGCTATTCATTATCTGAGAATATCTGCCGTATGCACCCCACCCCATTCTGATCCTTCAAATTATCTCTGCCTCATGGTTGGGATCTGGGGTCACAACTTGGCCTAAGTAGATAAATTCGCTTACCACTTCCACTGCCTCGCTACCTATCTCAAACTGCTGTGCTGTCCCGAGGTTATTGATCATTACTTTAGTTTTCTGCATATTAATTTTCAGGCCCATGGTTCTACTCTGTTCGCCCAGTGCGGAAAGCGTGTTTTGCAATTCGTCCCTGGAGTTACGTAGCAAGGCAACGTCATCAGGAAATCTGAGGTTACTGAGGTTCTCCCCATCAACCCTTACTCCCACCTGTTCCCAATCCAATGTTCTGAATACTTTCTGAGGTAATTGGAGAATTATGGGAGGGGCCTTTGCCCTGCAGTGGGCGTAGATAGGGTGATGATGATGATGATGATGAGAGTGGATTAGGCAAGAGTTATCGGATAATAAACACCAGCTTACTATTGTTCCTCAAGAAAAAAGTGTATGACAGCTTTATCTTACCGGTACTCACCTACGGTGGAGAAACTTGGCTGCTCAAAATAGGGTTCAACTTAAATTGAGGACGACTCAGCAAGCAATGGAATGGGATGTGATAGGTGTAACATTAAGGGACACGAAGAGAGCGGAGTTGATCAGGGAAGAAACGTGTGTTAAGGACATATAAGTAGAAATTAGGAAGAAAAAATGGACGTGGGCAGGGCATGTAATGCGAAGTCAATATAACCGTTGGTAATTAAGGGTAACAGATTGGATATATATATAAAGCATTCATGGCCGAGGGCGGCAGAAAGGTAGATAGTCAGATGAGATCAGGAATTTTGGGGGGATTAATTGTCGCATTTAGCAAAGGACCGGGGAAATCGGAGAATAAGTGGAAAGGCCTTTGCACTGCATTAGGCATAGATGGGCTGGTGATGATTACGATGTTGACAGTACAATTACAAGCTCTACGGGCGAAAACTACTATTGCTTCAGCATGGCGTCCTAAACCTACACGTGCCAGATAAGAAACAGGGGTTCTTTAAAGAGCACGGTACTAGTGCTCTTGGCAGCTAACGCGCGTACCAGCGTCACAACCAGGGTTATCGGCAGATTGTTTATTTAAAAATCTTACCCACTTGGTACGTCGCAATATTTCCATTAGAGAATTTAATAAATCAATAGTATTCCTCAGCTGTGATAATGGCAGTGGCGTTGGAAGCGTGTAAGAAAAGATGTTTACTAAAATTAGTGTTAATCTACTGAGATGAGTAGTTTGTTTTAAGATGCTTGTCTCAGATCACAAATTCACCTCAATTTTAGGCCATGCTATGAGTTGGCATGCCTATTTTTGAATCAAAGACAAACAGCGCTTATGTTTTATCATTTTTTCAATGAAGACCTTAATCTTTGTTGTACCTATCTTTTTGGCAGATGTTTTTGAAAGCCAATTTTATTTCTAGCGGGAGAATCTACTTTCTACCAAACAAGTGCTCTAAGAAAAAGCAGCGGCCCATATTTCTTAGGTCCTACCTCAAAAAAACTATTTATAAGTGGCATTATCTTTGTTCAATTGCTCAAATTCAAATAAACCCAAAAACCCCCAGAAAGAAAAAGATGTCATTAGAATGTGTCGGCCGTAACAGACGAGCAGCTTTGCGGTGTCACAAAAAACATACAAATATTATCATCCGTTGAGGGACATTAGGACGGCTCATAATAGGGGAGAAACATATATGCATTGGCCTGTTGTTTCTTGTCTTAGTTTTAATGAAACTTTTACAGTCCATTGCTTCTCTAGACCTTTTGAGAATCGGTGCAAGGCTTTGTGTCACTATAGAGAGTTTTGCTAAGCATAACTAGTTTGATCTATTTTGTAAGGTTCATTATGTAGCAGTATATCAAATATAGAGAAATGCTTCGTTAACTCGAAGCAGTAAAGACAAGGAAGAATTTCGAGATAAGGGGATTTTCGAGATAAGAAAAGTTGCGTGAATTGCAATGAAATACCAAGTTTCTTTGGGAATGAGCCGCCGCTTCTTACAAGATCTTCAACAGCAATTTCCAAGCTTGCTTTTCATAAACGTTTGAAAGAGAGAAATACTAAACAGACGTTCACCGTCTGTGTTTTGGGGCACTCCATTTTTACTTTGCAGAAAAGAACTGTGTAATGCTGGCTTACATTGCGGTCACAGTCGGGCATAGTAAGTGTTCCTCTAACTGCTTGACGTTTTGCACGAGCCGGTCTTCCTCGATGCTGTATTCAACCTTCTTTCGCAGCAAGCTCAGCACATTCCTCGTTTAGGCATGAGTCGGCACCTCTCGAGGATATTCGTTTTCGTCGCCCCCCTCTTGACGTCACCTCCTTTTGAGGCCGTTTTAATGATTTTGTCTCCCGAACGCTGATAATTAACATCACTTAACCCCTACAGAGACACACCAAAATTTTCGACACGATACGCAAACTCGAAGCACAACAATCACACAGCCTGCCGCTGGTCTACACAACAGGGGACACTCTCGAAGGCAGGCTGACACACTTGCGCAACACTTCGAACATCATTTCAAATCAGCGCATTGCACAAACATTTCATCAAACACACACTGTCGCCTTTAAAGAAACCTTTACGTGACAACGAAATATCAACCCCTTTCTATACCTTCAAGTTTTCCCTTGATGAACTGAGGGCTGCTCTCAGCTTGTGCAAACCCTCGGATCAAGGCCCAGAAAACATGACACATAGAATAATATAGCCCTAACACGCAGGCACTCTCCACGTATATTACAAAATATGGCTTTGGCGGCTCATTCCAAAGTCCGGGAGGGAGGCTATAGTTGATTAATCTCTGATAGAGGGGACCCTTCTTGTCCCAATTGCTAAAGACGCATCCCCCTGGACCAAGTGCCCGCGCAAGCGTTTCAAGATAATAAAGCAGAAGGTGGTGTTTTTTTTGTTTCGAAGACGTGGTTCGTATGACAACGTTACATTGCTGACGGGTTAACGTACAGGAATCGTACAGTGCTTGTGCTGTTCTGTGCCGTCATCAACATGGGAGAGATGCCGTCGCCAACTAGTTCAGGCGGGTCAGCGATGCCTGCCTGGGACTGGTTCACTTGTTCGTTAGACAGTTTGAAATCACTTTCTGTTTTTACACAATTCTCGCGATCCTTTCTTGCACATGGTAATTTATGTACGGTTGGCGCGTGCTTTACCTGCATTTGTGATATCCTTGAGTGGCATGTCGGGTAGTATTCATAGTTATTTGAATGACGTTGTGATGTCTTTCAGTTCTTAACTGCCCGTTTTTCTCAGGAATACTTCAGTTCAGTCGCATGTAAAAAACTCTATGAGATTGTCTGCGACACTCTCTTTCTGGTACCGATGTACAAAGCTCTGTACTCTGGAGGCCCAGGACAAGATGTTTTGAAACGCGTGAAAAGAATGCTAGTTAATCGCGGAGTAGTCTTCTTTCATGAAGTTGCATACAGATACACTCTTAGTGAAACCCTGAATACACGAAAGAAGGCTGCACCCTCGGCAGTCGATTGCATCCTTTGCAAGCAGCCTGAGAATGCAGAGAACGTATTTCTGTATCGCTGGGTGGCCGTCTCTATGTAATGAGATAAAACGCGCTAACAAGACGAGGACGAAGAGAGAATACACAACCACAAGCGCGAACTTTCAACAGAATGTATTTCGGAAAGAACCCCTTTTATACACTTGCTCTCACCACAAGGAAGTATCGCGCATGCGCACGTTTTACACATCTCGTAAAAAACAAATTTCTTTTTCGGAAATGATACAGAAGGCGTGCTTATGCAGTTTGCTTTTAAGCGATTTATCATATCTGCTTCTATGATTTCGCGAGTTATTTTTTCTCTGTTTTTCCTGATTACAACACATTTTTGAAAATCCGCTTCACACCCCCCTTCCCACTTGCACGTGCTGCAGTGGTGCGCCAGCCATCCGCTACTCCCATTCCTCCCATTAGCGCAGTGTTCACGAAGCCTATCGTTCAAGCAGTGCCCCGTCTGCCCTATGTACCGTTTTCCACATGAAAGGGGTATTTCATAGATAACATTTCCCACGCATTTGACATATTTAGTATGGTGCTTTTTGGCACATTGGAGGGGAGGTTTTCTAAAATGATTGCTGGCTTTACACAGTTTATTCAATTTGTCCGGCGCAGAAAACACAACTTTGATATTGGCTCGCCCGCCAACTTTTTTTAGATTGTCGGAGACACCGTGCAAATACGGTATAACGGCGAATTTTGGGCGGCTGTTTGTGGTTGCGATTGGTTCATCCCGCGCTGCGGCACGTATCTTTTTTAGGAGGGACTCAGCAACCGAAATCTGCAAGTGGACTGGATAACCAGACTGTGACAGCCTTTGCGACTGTTGACTAAGGCTTTTAGTCATAATATGGGCACATGATTTTTTTATTGCATTCGAGAAACACATGCTTGCAATACCTCTTTTCACCAATTTTGTATGCGCTGAGTGGTAAGGTAGGAGGGGCTTATTGCTCCGCGGCTGATAAGTCCAACAAGTATGATCCGGGTTAAAAGTTAAATTGATGTCAAGGAACTGGATGGTCTGGTTAACAGGAAGTTCATAGGTAAATCTAAGCGGTTTAAAATGTTCTTTGACTATGGTTAACACTTCAAGGGCACAAGATTCCACCATATCAGATTTGCAATCGACAAGGAACATAAAATCATCAACCAAGCGAAAGACACGAATCACCTTCATTTTGTCAAAGAAGCCGGCAACACCATTGTCTAGTTTAGATAAAAACAAGTCGCTAAGAATGGGGGCAATGCATGAACCAATGCATCTGACAAAGAGGGAGGGTTCGCTATTTCATCCAAGGAATTGTTGAAATCAAAAGCGGACCCAGCTGTGACTTCGGTTTTTTGTATTCATAAGGATGCTGTCATTGCCAAATTGAAGTGTCAAGCAAAGAAACTGTGCAAAAAGCTCAATTTGGTAAAAGTAATTGATGGCATCTTGAAGTCCAAAAAGGACTTCCTTGATCTTTTTTTCAGTGCAAAACTCATGAACCGGAAAAACACTTTCGTGTCATTGTATCAGAAAGAAGCACGTGGCAGAACTCGATTGCCCTGTTCTTGCAAGAGAAAGTGGGCCTTTTGAGATTTAATGATCCGTTTCTCGTGAGGAATTCTGAAGAGATTTTAGATTTTTTACAGTCACAACCCCCTAAAGGACTTTGTGCCTTTTCACTGGACATCAAGGTCCTATAATATTCTCTGCCACAGGATAAACTGCTTTATTTTATTGAAGAATACATTTATGAGTTCGGTTCTGTGGCCTTTCAAAATGCTGCTGGGGTCTCGGTTAGCGGTTTTTTAGAGCTTTTATCGTTTTACCTGCGTTCCACTTACATTGAGTACGATGGTAAGCCGTGTCTTCAGAGAGAAGGAATTTGCATTGTTTCATGCATTGCCCCCATTCTTAGCGACTTGTTTTTATCTAAACTAGACAATGGTGTTGCCGGCTTCTTTGACAAAAGGAAGGTGATTCGTGTCTTTCGCTTTGTTGATGATTTTTTGTTCCTTGTCGATTGCAAATTTCATGTGGTGGAATCTTGTGCCCTTGAAGTGTTAACCATAGTCAAAGAACATTATAAACCGCTTAGATTTACCTATGGACTTCCTGTTAACCAAACCATCCAGTTCCTTGACATCAATTTAACTTTTAACCCGGATCATACTTGTTGGACTTATCAGCCGCGGAGCAATAAGCCCCTCCTACCTTACCATTCAGCGCATACAAAATTGGTGAAAAGAGGTATTGCAAGCATGTGTTTCTCGAATGCAATCAAAAAATCATGTGCCCATACCATGACTAAAAGCCTTAGTCAACAGTCGCAAAGACTGCCACAGTCTGGTTATCCAGTCCATGTGCAGATTTCGGTTGCTGAGTCCCTCCTAAAAAAGATACGTGCCGCAACGCGGGATGAACCAATCGCAGCAACAAACAGCCACCCAAAATTCGCCGTTATACCGTATTTGCACGGTGTCTCCGACAATCTAAAGAAAATTGGCGGGCGAGCCAATATCAAAGTTGTGTTTTCTGCGCCGGACAAATTGACTAAACTGTGTAAAGCCAGCACTCCTTTTAGAAAACCTCCCCTCCAATGTGCCAAAAAGCACGATACTAAATATGTGAAATGCGTGGGAAAGGTTGTCTATGAAATACCCCTTTCATGTGGAAAACGGTACATAGGGCAGACGGGGCGCTGCTTGAACGATAGGCTTCGTGAACACTGCGCTAATGTGAGGAATGGGAGTAGCGGATGGCTGGCGCACCATTGCAGCACGTGCGAGTGGGAAGGGGGGTGTGAAGCGGATTTTCAAAAATGTGTTGTAATCAGGAAAAACAGAGAAAAAATAACTCGCGAAATCATAGAAGCAGATATGATAGATCGCATAAAAGCAAACTGCATAAGCACGCCTTCTGTATCATTTCCGAAAAAGAAATTTGTTTTTTACGAGATGTGTAAACGTGCGCATGCGCGATACTTCCTTGTGGTGAGAGCAAGTGTATAAAAGGGTTCTTTCCGAAATACATTCTGTTGAAAGTTCGCGCTTGTGGTTGTGTATTCTCTCTTCGTCCTCGTCTTGTTAGCGCGTTTTATCTCATTATGTGTCACCAACAGGCCCAAACCTCGTCCCTCTCGTCTCTATGTGTTCTTCTGGGACCACCCACGAGGACGTTCTGTTACATCTTCAAGGTGCCCGATTTTTGAGCGTGGACAACAAAGCTATGGTGCCATACGATACGGTCATGTTTTTGCGCCTCCACAGCATTTGGAGTTCACGCATGGCCTGGCTGAACGGTGACCTAAACGCGAAGACCACAAGACAGTATTTTAATAATAGTACCTCGCAATTTTTTGAAGCGCAAAAATGAACGGACTGCCTTCCTGAGTGGCTGTCAAGGGTCGAAACCGTGATGGCACTTAAGAATTTCTAAATGAAATATCAGCATAAACCTGGCTTGCGGCCCTACGCGTGATTTCGTATATCTTGTGTGTCTCCATCGTTCTGTAATGTCAAAGACCGGCAATAAAGAGAAAACAAGGGCTTTAAGAGAAACACGGACCCTGCCCTTGAGCTTCGTAATGGATAGGAGCATGAGGGGCTCGGAGTTTTATCGTCGCATGTTTTCATAGTAAGTCAAAACGATGGTCAGTCAAAAGATGGTAACAACAAACATGTAATAGATAAAACCGGTTAAAAATAAACTAACGTGATTTAATAATTGGACGATTCTCCCTGAACTATTCAGCAATCGTCAAGCACATGCATAAGCTGTTTGTCGACTGGTAATAATTTGAGATATTCAAAAATACCCACCTCCTCTCGGGGCTAGAAATTATGAGAAAAAATGCATATTTATTTTTTTTTTATTTTATTATATTTATTTATAGATTTTTAGTACATACATTCGCACGAGGGCATTGCAGCAGTTGAGCGGGACGAATAATTACAAAGCATTAGGAAGTGCGTGCACCAGTTTCAAACGCAGCAGGCAGACAAAAAATTGAACAGAGAACGACCCAATTTATACAAGAGAACAATCACGAGGTAAAAAATTAACATAGGCACCGCAGTAAATATTTGGAACGTTATCTGGAAATAACTGCAAGCAAGGAATGCAACAGGGCATGAACACAGTCGCTAAGCAGGGCCTAACACAAGGCATCAACAAAACAAATCTCTAATTATATAATACTGCGAGAAGGAAAAAGGCAAAGAGTACTACACTCAATAAATTGATAGATAATATTCCAAATATTCCATCCTCGCTTATCATTGCTGTCACGTGCTCCGGGAGACGATTCCGAAGCTTTACGGAATGGCGAAAGAAATGATCCCAAAAAATTGGCGCTACGCGCTGCTTTTTTCTTTTAATATAATCGGTGGTTTACGTCGAGTTAATGCATTCGTTGGGGGATAAAATATAAATCCCTTGTAACACCATTGCTTTTAGGGTGTGCAGGAAGAAAACAAATTCGAATACATGTCCGTCGCAAAGGATGGTTAGGCAAATCGAGGGAGCGCTTTATGTCCGTGATGAAATTTGGGTACTGGTTATTTTGGGTCACCGATTGAGCAGCACTACTCTCAACAAATTTTATGAGGCCGATAAGATTGGGAGTTTGCGATTCCCACACAACGTGTTTTTACTCGAATATGCACCAAATGTTTTGGGAAGTATGCGCGTGCGTTTACTTACTCAGGTGCGTGACCCAAATGTCTGTAAATAGAGTTTAGAGTAAATGCAGCTTTAGAAGACCCTGCTCAAACTTGACGATTCCAGGTTAACTCAGCAGAAAACATAACGCCTTGTTATTTATCCCTACTTGTTTGTGAGAGCAGCTATTTATTGAAATGTTATACCGCAAGAAGGGCACCTGTTTCTGACAAAATCAAATGTGTTATATTTAGTTATTTTGAAGGGCCTACACGAGGTGTAATTTCTGGTCAAGAGTAACAACTGCCGAGGTCGGTGTGTAGCACCTTTTTTTTTCAGAACGGTGATAATTCTCTCCGTGTAAACACAGCCTTCTGCATAAAACGTGAATGTTGATATTAGGTTATGGTGCTTTTTATTGTAAATATCAGAAATAAAAATGGCCCCAGCACTAATCCCTGGGGGAACACAGAAGACACAGACTTTATCGTCGATTCGGTTAGAATGACAACAACATTTTGGTAGCGTCCTTTGAGGTAGCACCAGTGCCATGGAATAATAATATCGGGTAATAAAAAAAACACAGTTTGTTCAGAAGAAGTACGTGACAACCATTGTGAAAGGCTTTTTGTAAATCTAGTATTATGCATTCAGTTTTGTGGCCATGGTCATGGTAAGTAAACTTGTCATGAGAAAATTCTATCAGTTGAATGAGTCAAGAATGACCTGTTCTAAAGCCTCGCTGATAAACTACAACAAAAAGGCATTACTTTAAATTGGACGAAAAACGCTCGTATAAAAGACCTCTGGTAAAATTTTGCAGCATACGCTTCTCAAAAAAATCGTTCTAAATTTTGATACGAATTTTGGTAAGCCGCTGTTGTACATTCGGAAAATGTTCCCAATTTCCCGGTCTTGTGTAAGAATGGAAGGCGCTAGGGATATATTGTATATGAACACAAGATACATAGTCAGAACTAGGCACAAGATTTAGATACAATGTTTGAGAATCCGTCTGAGCCTGGAGCAGCGTTAGATTTCTGGATCTCAAGACGTTGGTGGTCCCCGAAACTGTCAACTATAATAACGGGCATACTTCCAGAAGAAGGGCATGAGTTGTCAGGTCAATCTTGAGATTGCGTCTGAGCCCGGACTAGCGTTAGTTTTCTGGTTCTGAAGACGCTGGAGGACTCCTAAACTATCTACTATGATAACTGGCATTAGTAGTCAGGTCAATCTCGTTGAACACAGTTATCTTTGTAATTTCCTTGCCCCGGGGCTTCTCCAATCCGCAGCAGCGCTGAGGATCTGACCCCGGGTATCCTCAACCGACAAACTCAGCTTCCTATACAAAACTGTATATTTATTTACAGCCCCGCGGGCGACTAAAAAACAGTACTCGCGCGGAGCCCGAAGACGACGGGCCGAGCTCTCCTGCGCCCGGACCGCGTCTCTCTGTCTTCGTCCTCCCTCCACCCTGCCGCTGGGGGCCAGGGAAGAGGGAAAAGCGAGCCCTTCGTGGGGGTCCAACCCCATGTGGTGGCCATTAGCGCATCCGGTGGTAGCAGGCGCGACCTTCTTCGGAAGGCACGGCGTTTCAAGGCGGCCGCGACACGTGCGTTTCATTTGTGCGCTGCTGGTCCCAGGGCCCGTGCCAGTTCGTGCGTCGAAGCGCCCGACAAACACCCTCTGAAAAAAAAGACAAAGTATCTCTTTCAACAGTTACCCTTGCCAGCATCAAAGGCTACGGAAACGTCGCCTTACGTTAAACATGGTATATTAGTATCATCTCTACTATTAGAAAAACCAAATTTCCAAAATCATTATGGATTATGTTTTATTCTTTAACGAAGAGATAGAAAAAACCCTTTTTGGAAATGCTATCCAACGCTTTGATTCGTCAATAGTGTGCTCGAAGGAAGCATAAATGCTCCCGTCTTTCTGTGTAATGCACTGCTTGAAGATGCGCTTTCTATTATTTATTATACTTTTGAATTGATTCGCGAACCATGGCTCATTTTTTAGTACAGCTGAGGCTATTTTAAACAGGATATGTGGGCCAATGACGGCTAAAGGTTGTTTCAGCCGTCCCCACAGGTCATCTATATTGGTCGAGGTACTAAGGAATTGAAATTTTAAATGTATTTTTCCAATACCAGCGATATGCTACCGAAGTTTGCCCTGCCATATAAAAAAAACTTTTCTAAATCGGAGAAAAGGCGTGTAAGGACAGGGACATAATACGTGAGCAGTCAGGCATTCATGACAGTAGGAAAAATTGGATTCACTAGTTCTGCTGCTTTGAACTGAACAATACATTCAAACACTACGTCTTAAACTTATGGGCATTCACCGGTAACATTCTTGCTAAACATAAATTGTATTTTTGAGGGTGCTGTTTTTATAATTCAAGAAGCCATCTTTACACCATCCGCAACGAATTAAACACGTGTTGAAGAACAGAACAATATTAATTCATTAATTTGAGGGTTTAACATGCGGATGCAACGCATGCGATGAGGCGTGCAGTAGTGGAGGGCTTCAGATTAAGTTTGAGCCCCTGGAGATGTTTACGTGCGCCGAAATCTTATACATACGGAATTTTTTTGCTTTCTGCCTCCACCAGAAAAGCAACCGCAGCAGCCGAGAATCGAACCCGCAACCTCGTCCTCAGCAGCGCAATGCCTTAGCGGCGAACAGAACAATATGTTCCTTTCAGATTCTTTTTCCTTAAAACATTAAAATTCTAGCAACTATTCTGCGGTCCATGTTTTGTTCGAAGGCGCCTTGACTGTGAGCTGGATGAAGGTAAATCGGGTTATGGCAGTTTCGTGTTATTGGGAGCAGGAGGCAATATTGCGCTCATTCGATTGCTTCAATTCTCGTGCTTTATCATCGGAGGAGCCAAAAAAAATAGTAGATTCGTACGCACGTGTTCATAATTTATTTATCTCAGATTTATGAGGCTGCAGCACGCCTCCATTCCAATGAGACGGAAGCCTATTCAACTGTAAGGAGGCCTTCCTTGTAACAATATAATGTATTACGCCGTTCAGTGAAAACCTTTTTCTGACCGGATTCAAATCTGTTATTGGCCTGTAAAACTACAGATACTACAAAGCGTATCCGTCTGACTTCAAGACTCACCGACGGGGCCAAGATTTCCTTCAACATCTACCAACATGTCCAATAGCCGCTGTGAAAATACAACATGGTAGTAAGCACCCACTCCGGGAGAAAATGACCGCTGGAAATGGTCCCCCATGCCAAACGGGCTTGACCCCCCAATGAGAGACCGACTCGACGTTTTCCGGCCGCGGCAATCGAGGTAACTAACCTGCACCAAGATCCCTGATGAGTACATTGCACGACGGTCAGTGCCTTGTCCAAGGGGTTGCGCTCCGGTAGACGTTTATTTACGAATTCCTCTTTTCCCCAAGTTTCCAGGCTAGAAAGCACGCACTGACCACTTTGGGTGCGCAGAAGGGAGTCCGGAATGAGGCCGCACACCATGTCCGGATGACAGGCAGGGCGCAGGCGTCCGGTGGAGATTCGCTTGTCGTAGCTTCGATAAGACAGTCGTGCGGAAATGAAGCCAGACAGAAAAAAGACTTCCAGCCGTAACATTGGTGAGTACATTGCATAGTGATCGGTGCCGTGTCCCCGCTTAACTTACTTACCCGGTTGCACGGACCCATTGATCACCCAGAAGGAGCATGCAAGGTGACACATTGAGGGGCATTCGTGGCAGGACTACACCAAACTATGGCAGGTGGGGCATGCAAAAGGCAAATCCGGCTCAACCACTGCCGCAACTGCGCGCTTGCTCATCCAACCAACGATTCTCTGCGCCTAATCAGGGCGCGCTGCATGGGAAGAGCGAAATCTCTCCCCTCCTTTTCTACCCCCCCTCCCCGAACCCCCGAAACGCAATCCAATTCGCACTTCCTGACGAATGGCGGGGTAATGTTGCAACCATGTCAAGAGTTTATCTTGATTGGCAGCCCCTTATGGACGTCCTAATGAAAAAAAATCCAGGGCCATCTCCCTAACTTAAATCCTGGGTAGGGGCGAACCATGCATGGTATGTGTATTCTTTTCGCCTTGGCGTTTTTTCCAAAGGAGATTGAACACTGGGATGGTATTAGTATACAGCTTTGCTGTAAACTTTATCTGTTCTTTGAAGCACGACCGCTTCTAACGTGCGGATTAAACGACTGTCTCGGTGTTTTAAGCACGTATTACGGAGCTCTCTAGCACAGGGGTAGCGAGTGTCCCAGTGTTTCCTTAGTACGCGTTACATTCTAGCGCGAGGCGTGAACAAGTTACCGATGTTTTAGTGTCGTGACTACATGAGACGATGAATACGACGATGACGACTGGATACGCCAACAACTACAGGCCCTAAGAAGTAGCTACTAATACGCACATTATCAGATTGGCTATGTAAATATTGATGTTTTAACAAAAGAGCAACGCCCAATAAGAATTGTTGACGACAATGTACTGTTACGCTATCAAAAATCTTTAAAAAAAAGAAACGCGCTACTTCACGCACTGCAACTTCCAATCGCTTACTTGATGTGTTTCACTAACTACTGTTTTTTGAGGAATAAGTTTGGTGTGGTTAGAGCGAGTTTAGCTGATCACATGGCTGTGTTTTTGCCTTAAAATTTATAGTGGGGAAGTAAAGTACCTACTCAAAAATTTGAGAATAAATGACACAAATATAGAAGTGTTTGTGGAACTACTTAGTACAGGCTGATTGGTTCGGTAGTTTCAACGAAAAGAGTACGAGGGAAAGCTTCAAGGTTTTGTATAGTAAAAATGGAAGCATCTCTACTGCGTGGACGATGGCGAGAATGCGGAGTAGGGTGACTAGAAATAACACCAAAGTGGCTCCCCGGAAGCATCCGATTTGCTCCCTGACCATCATTTGACTTTAGCCGTGAGTTGCACCTTGATTATTCCCCAAATAAAACTGCTACTCACGGCTCAAATCAAATTTCGCTCTGTGTTCGCTTGATGGTGGTGTGCGCACGGATGGACACGGGGCAGACATTGGGAGGTCCTACGGTACTCCGCACCGTTACAGGCTAGGGGGTAAGCCGTTTGACTGTCGGGTACTAACTCACGGTCGTAGCACAATGGGTAAGATGAATGACACTAACTCTCTATAGTCTACAACACACAGTCTCGAATCCTGTCGGTGCCTGTGTGATCTTATGCGATTGTAATTGCTATGCGCACGCGCTAGGGCGGGCATTGCAGGGTCCTAAGGTACTTCGCAATTAAAATTCAAGACCTTAACTTTTTTGCATTGCCGGTGTATTTTTGGCGGAAACCAAAAATTGAGAAATGGTTTGTATATTTGCTGCCCGTTACAACGAAGTAAAGAAATACACCCTTTATTTCAATTTTGCTTGAACGTTAGAGACATTAATAACCTAATGAAATTTTGGGTATTTCGTAAACCATAAATGCTTGAGTATAAAGGACGGATAAGTACAACAGGTGAAAGTATGAAAAAATTGATCAACCACAGAAATTTTAAGAGCCCTAAATTAACTATACAATAGAAACTGTACGGATTTTTTTCTGTCTCCATTAGATATAAATGGTTAACCTGTGTCCAACGCTGAATTATGTGTGTTCTCCTTTGAGCATTTTGTTTCTTGTGCTAGAAATCAGAAAATATCCTGTCTAGTGGCTCTCGATTCAATTAAAAGATGAAAACAAGTGTTTCAGAACAAATTTTTTGTTTCCCCTAACGATGAGCTTCTAGTCATGATCGCGGTTCTTCCAATAAAACACTAGTAGTGCTCTTGGTCTAGATGTTGTAAAAGCGCGGTCAATCAAGTGAGCAACGCCTTCATAGCAATAATCTTGGCTCATATATGCAATCGTGTTTCACGAAGGTATATATGGTAATTGGCTCAAACTTGGTTTGGTAACCGTGGTGCAGAAGGGTGGGGAAAAAAATAATTTAAACTATTACGGGCCAATTTATGTCTTGAGCTTTTTTAATACGTTTCACAGTCCTGAATTCATACGAGTTTCAGTGATTACGTAAATCACTTCAGTATAATACCGTTTATACAACTTGGCTTTATACAGGAAAATCCTACGGTATTGGCTCTATTTGTATGCAAGAAAAAATAATTAGAAACACAGCAAAAAACCTGTACACAAGTGGTATATGTTTTCAAGTTAAAATTCATTTCCCTCCATAAATCATTGTAGGATATAAAAGCGTTACACAGTCATGGCATAACGGCAAAAGCGGAGAGCCTAATTCAAAGTTTTCTATTTCGTAAGCTCTATGCAGTGCCCTGTGAATATGCATGATAATATCGAATTATTATAAGCAGGTTCCTACAGGGTTCCAGTTTGAGACTATATCTCTTTCTGCTATATGCTGCTTAGTTACAGGTATGTAGGTTGATTGGGAATCAGATACCCCACACAATGCCTACTGAGGCGTATTTTTCCTAGTAAAACCCAGCTGTCGCATATTTCGGACGCCTACTAGACCCTTCTATGAAAATTTATCAAGTTGAGCTGCAGGATACGGAGAGTTGGGGAGAGAACAGAAGATCTATTAGCAACGACTTGTTTTACAGGTATTCTACCAGAAATAACTGGTATTTACAAGGTTTCCTTACTCTTTTAGTGTGATGTCTATGGTTCGCTGAAACGGCAATAACAGGGAGCAGCCTGAACGAAAAATTTTAGTTTCGGGCTTGCTTGCTTTTCTGTGATTCTGATTTGATTTTGCTCATTCAACAACTGGGAAACGGCCTTAAAAGCGGTAAATTTAAATGGGCTGCGCACTTAAGTGCATAACGGCACGTTGGCGTAGTATTCACTCGACATTTTTTGTTCTTTGTTGACATTTTTCTCCTTCCGTTTATGAATAAAAGGACTCCTTATAAGTGAGGATACAGGTCCTTAAATGTGTCAACCGTGGAGGCGAAAACGTTTTTCAGCCGAAGCTCTTGCTTGAAACGTCAATGAGATGAAAAAAAAATTAAGGCCATTCCTAAGAACATGAAAGCTGTCGGAACTAGAATTCACTGATTCGCCATACGCGCTGTGTCGCCGTTCTTCCCTTATTGCTACCACACCTCACACTCTCCCTCTGCCTCCATCAATTCTCTGAAGTTCTATTTTTCCACCGTCGCAGTAACTGCGCGCCTTCTTCTGAGACAACCCGCATAATTTTCTTTATCTCATGTTTCTTGATATGCCTGGAATGGCACGAAGGGGGTTTTTGGTTCGTTTTGTTCATGCTTTTATTACCCATGTCCTGGATTTTCCTGCGCCATTTTAAACCCGTAGCATTTTTTTATTCGGCGGTCATTTTTTGGCTCACCATGCTGACCAGCAAGCCCATGTGCATTGTTCACTAAATGGACGCGGAGCGCACGGGGTATTACATACATTTTGCCTGAAATATTTCTCCACTATTTTGGCGATAAATGATGGGAACAAGTATGACAAGTGCCAGATGTTCAAGGAGTTTGGAATGGTTCTGCTTATACGAACCTTTTGATCCGTACTCTTGGCCGGAAAGCTCAATCTAGGGGCAAGCGGGTATCTTTTAGAAGATTTTGATAGGTTGCGGGAAGGTGGGGGGAATCTCTTCCTGACGCCGCACGACTGCGGTGTCTAGAAATCACTACCGCGGTCGAGCTACGGCGACATGCTGGGCCCCAAATGTATTCTTCACTATAAACCTACTAAGAAAATGCCGAGCGCGCTGTCTGTGCGCGTCGTACGAGCGCCAGGTAGCACGGACCCGCGTGGGGGAATTGCCACAAATTGGGCCCAAAGACGGCTATTTTTTTAATGCGATAGATTGACCTAGGGCCTAAAAGGGAGGTTTATAGGTAAAACATTGTACCGATTGCACGCAGGAAGTCAAGAAGGGACCGGTTCTTTTTGTTTCCATATCCACCGCTTAAGATCGGGGGGTCTCTCAGGATGGAGCCCTGTGCCTCGGAGATGTTGAATGCTGGCTTTTCTAAGACGGGAACAAGTCCACAACAAGTGTTCAACGTCAGCTTCTGGCGCAGGAGTCACATAGAAGGGGCAGGTGTCCGCAAACGGGGCGTCGTATCGGGCAGGAAATGCGTGAGTAACTGCTGGGGATAACGCCACTCCAACCCGAAGCCTCCGCAGCAACACCTCCTCTCAGCGAGCGAGCCCACTGGGGAGGTCAGTTCCCCGCGGTGGAAGTAAAACACGCGTGGCGCGGTGCACGTTCTCTTTATCCACCAGCAGTTCTTCCAGTGTAGATACTCGAAGTAGCGGTAAGGGCAGTGGGAGGTAACTTTGGTGGCAGGCGCGATCTGCCACAGTGTGGGCAGGAAGCGTGTCCCGGCGAATCTATGTAACGCGGACAGGGCATGGATAAGTGTCCATAATCTCGTGAATGCGTGCGGCCAGGCTTGTACGACGCGCAACGTGACGCAAATCCCGAATCGCTGCCGTTGAGTCTGTGCAAAGTTCCAGCTTGTCCCCAGTTATCAAAGTCGATGCAAGCGCCTTCATTCCATCCCTAATGGCAGTAAGTTCTGGTAGCAGGGTTTAAAGTGCACGGAGTGACTGGTACACGCAGCTGTAATTTAGGGCAGGGTAGGAGGGACACGTAAAGGCCGTGGTGATTAAGCAGTGGTATGCCCCGGCGTCAACAAAAGCCTGGACAACCAGTGGTTGTCTCAGGTGCCCAGCCAGGGGACATGAAGGACGGCATCTGGAGGCCGGTGAAGGCCCGAGTTACGGGCGTGTAGCCTTGTCAGAGGCTTGTTGTCTGTCACCTTGTGGAACAGCCAGGGCGGCCGTGCGGCAGAAAAGGCTGGAATCGTATTCGGCGGCTATCCCATGTACGGGGCGAGAGCTGATGCCTCTGGAACCAGTCCACGTTTCAACAGGCCTGCAGGACGAGGCTGATGAATGACTTCATCAAGCGTGTTTCGCTGGGCTCCTGATTGAAGCTGCGGAATAGACCTTGCCGGAAAGTTGCGCGCGCCCCCAAACGGCGACCCCAAAGCATCTTGGGAACAATGAGCGCCGCAGCCGCCGGACCCGCTGCCCCGCCGGCCCGTATAAGAGGGCGCCGCTATGACCTCCCGCCTCGGTTGTATTCGATTGCACCTGCGAATGCCGCATCTGTGAACCCTGAAGCTTCGCATTATATGATGACAGCCACTACCCTCTGAAGTTGCAGAGACGACACAACAAAACTGCAGACCTTCACTGAAGCAGAGCCGGAGTTGCCTTGTTGCTGAGCGTAAATCATATTAATCAATATAGCTCTTTGTCCCCTTTGAAAAAGTGCAAAAATGCGTTCGCTCTGAGCGTGTATAGACGTATTGCGGTTTGGTTTCATCAGTCACTGCAGTAAGGGAGCGGCGCAAAAGCGAAGCTATCCGTGACAATACATACTATGGTGTTGGCTCGGCGTAAGCATGCGAATCGCCCCCGCCTACCTTCAAAACAAGCAACGGATACGTCATGACGAAACCTCAGCCAAAGCAAGGAATATTATTATTAACAGTGACTCTGGCTAATCAGTGAACGGATGGGGAAGGTAAAAATAAAGACAGGCTGCTATCAACATGAGTTGTGAACAAGTGTGGCAGGGAGTTGGGGTAGGGAGATCGGCTACGCTTACGAGAGATTGGTCTTGGCCGGTGTTACAATGCCCTTTTCGCGAATATGAAGTTCTTGCTTTGGTATTTTTACCTAAAGAGTGCAGCGCGAAAGATTTTCTTCTGAAAGCAAAACACAGGCAGGTCGAGCTATGGGATAGTTAGCGTTCGTGTCGAAGATGCGGCACCCGTGTACAGGGCATTTGCAGCCTACCGCTTATTTGTTATGCTGTATATTTTGCTACACGTTTATGATATAGCTACCAATTTGTAATATCTAAACGGTACTATATTCGTTTGTATTTACGTCGCACAAGTTTATCCGAAAGTATATGTTTCAACTTAGTTGTAAGGGTTTTTTAGGTTTGATCCGAAGCGTTCTCATGATTTTTTCCAAGCCATAAAACAAGGCTCATATAGTCCTTTAAAAGCTGTTGCAGCTCGCAGTTGTTAATAGGTGAAGAATTTGGCGTGACTGTTGTAAAAGTACCGAGGCCCCGTCAGGTATTTTTTGCCTTGTGCTTGGGTGCCCTCTTATTTATTTATTTTTTGATACAGGTACCCTCTTAGACAATGTCTAAGTAAAGAAAGAGGAAAAAAGAAATACGCCTTAATTTGTGAATTATACTAATTTTAGTCCGTAACATTTCCTTCATCTGCTGTGTGTGATAAGAAGTTTACACATTGATTATCACACTTTTGAGGTGTGCCCTGGTAGCCCTGGAGAATGCACATATCTTCGAAAGGATACCAAAGGGACCGTTGGACAAAGCAACTGCGGGATTTTCCCAAATCATTCAGTGAAGCCCACATCACGACATATGCAAGGAGGCATAGGGCTGACAAGCATAAAAATCGGGCTACCAGATCTTCAAAGCAAACAAAGTGCGCCAAGTGCTGCTGTGTCGGACGGATCATCATTTGTGGGTGAAAGCTTCAGTGGAGGCGTCGTTCGCCCTGCCTAAGTTGTACAAGACGTCTGTAGTGATACTCCAGAGTGATGCGAGCATTACCAAGGCTGGGTGTGAATGCCGCGCAGGGGCCAAAGGCGTATGTAAGCATGTTACCGCGTTGTTGTGGCTTTTGTTTGAGGCCGTGCTCTCGAACACTCATTTTGTTAGTGAAAGATCTTGCACATAAAGGGCAAGGTCATGGAAGACTGGTTAAAAAAAAGTCAAATGTAAGCCATTTCGAGTTTTCTGAATTCAACTTCGAGAAGCATAAGCCAGGGAAGCGAAAATTGTTTGTGCCAACCACGATACAAATTGGCATCAAAATAACAGAAGACGACCGGGGGGGCTCCAAGGGTCCTTAAGAAGCGGAAAATCAATCCTATGCTGGCTTCTGTTCTGGAGGACGCCTTATTCATGCCACAAGAAATAGCCTGCACCGCTTCTCTTCGGATTCAGCTTCCTACGGAAGTTCTGTGGGTAGAACATTTTCATTCCACCTACAATAACAATAACTGCGCATTGTCACTTGAGGAGGCGTGGGAACTTGAACCTAGCACACGGCTACAGAGTCGCATTGAAGTGTGGCAGGCGGAACGATCGAAGCGGCTCACAGCGTCACATTTTGGGGAAATTGTGTCGCGAGAGAAAGAAGTGGACGATAAATACCTATCCAGGGTATTTGGCAACGCAGAAGTAAAGACAAAACACATGTCTTTTGGAGTGGAGAATGAGGAACTGGCTGTGGCACGCTACATTGCCTTGAAAAGGGAAGTGTTACAGCGTATGATTGCGGACTGTATGTGAATCCCGGCATGCCAGTGTGGGCCGCGTCACCAGACAGAGTCGTCGCTGAAGGGGACCAGTTTGGACTAGCTGAAGTGAAAATGCTAGCAGCTTCAAAGAAGCGCCAACAACCACTCGAAGAATCAATGACGTCAGCTGTGTACCTCAGGGACAACAAGCTGTGACACAACCACAAGTACTACTACAAAGTCCAAGGACAAATGGCAATATCGGTCTTGGTTTGGTGCGACTTTATAGTATACAATGGTGCAGCTTGTGCTGATGATGATAATTGGATGTTTATGGCGCAAGGCCAACTAGGGCAAAGAGCGCCAAAGCAATGGTTATGTATGACGGTTGAAGATGTAATCCCTAGGACTACTCAATAAGAGCAGAGAATAAAATAGTAAAATCAATGAGACGATGAGGATGGCTGGTGTAAAAGGCCAGGGTGTGAGAGTGCAGGGCATGAAACTACGTGCAAGAATTACGCGTGATAGGAAATAAGCTGTAAAAATTTGATTTCGCTAAGAAACCTAAAAGTACGTTGTAGGGGGACTATGGGATCATCCGCTAAAAACAGTGCTGGATGTAGTGGGATGTGTTGTCTGTATAGTCGTGGGAAATATTTGCGTCTTGTTCTGTGGAGTGCTCTGCATGTAATGAGAATGTGAATTACAGATAGGCCCTCCCCACACCTGCTACACAAGGGTCTTGGAGAACCAGTGAGCAGATCGGAGTGTGTTGCGTGTGTGTGGCCTATCCGAAATCTAGCTAGTGCAACTTCAATGAATCTGTTGTGTGAGTCAGTAGTGTATGGTCCTAGGTGTGGTTTAATTAGGTGTAACTTGTTGTCTGTCTGTGTGCTCCAGTCGGCTTGCCAGGTTCTTCGAAGGTGTTCTCTTATGTATGGCTTGAAGTCGGTGTACGGTACTTTTGTAATGTCCACTGTGTTCGTGTGTGCCGCAGCGGCGGCCATTTGGTCTGCGGTCTCATTTCCCGCAATCCCACAGTGACCCGGTACCCAACATTCAATCACTTCGAGATTTTTGACATACGCTGACATTAAAGTCTTAAAAACTAGATTTATGACGTGATTTTTACAACGCTTTTGTGATGATAATGCTCGTACAACGCTGAGTGAATCTGTGTAGATGATAGATTTTTTAATGTGATGTTGAACAATATGACCAGCAACAAGAAAAATGCCATACGCTTCCGCCGTGAAGATGCTCGAATTTACATGCATCGATGTAGAGGCCGTAAAGTTGGGTCCGTGCGCAGCACAAGACACCGCAATGGAAGTTTTCGATACATCACTAAAAAATTCTGCAGCCTGGTATTTTGCTGCAGATGTTAAATCGCGATTTGTGGTACCCTGCTTTTCTGTAATTGTGTAAAGGACAGGTCACACAATACAGGGCGAAATAGCCAGTGGGCTATAAAGTCAATGGTAGATGTTCTGAATGTGTCCAAAAAGGAGATTGACAGTTCAGAAGCTTCCCTTCTCACCCTAAGTGAGAAAGGTAGAGACCGAGATGGACGATTTAAAAGCAGCTGTAACGTGGATGTATCCATAAAAACAGGTTTAAAAGGATGGTTGTCGATTGATGATATTTTACAAGCATATAAAAGATCAACATAAATTCGCTGGTACTCCAGGCACCACTTGTCACACTCCACATACAGGCTTTCGGCAGGGCTTGTACGAAAAGCACCACACGAGAGGCGAAGCCCGAGGTGCAGCACTGGGTAGAGCATTTTAAGGGCTGTTTTTGTGGCCGACCCGTAGACAACACTACCGTAATCCAAACGAGACCCTACCAAAGCGGTATAAAGGCGCAGCAGGAGTTGTTTATGTGCACCGTATAATTGGTGAGACAGGACTTTCAAAATATTTATTGTTTTTAGACATTTTTGTTTGAGTTGTTTGATGTGAGATATGAATGTAAGTTTTTCATCCATCACCACACCAAAAAACTTATGTTCCTTTTTAACAGAGATTGGGTCAGCATTGAGGTTTATTTTCGGGATCGGGCCTTACTCCACGTCTCCTTGAGAATACGACACAGGTACTTTTTGTGGGATTAGGTTGAAACCGTTTTCGTCTGCCCAGCGAGAGAGTTTCTTTACCCCAAGCTGGACTTGACGTTCACATATGGATATCTTACAAGATTTAAAAGATATTTGTTCATCATCCACATGCACTTAACAGGAGAGCGATGGAGGCAATGCTTTCCGAAGCGAATTCATCTTGACGGTAAACAGCGTGCAGCTCAAAACTCCGCCTTGAGGCACGCCATTTTCTTGAATGTGAACTCTGGACAGTGCTGACCCGACTCTCACACGAAATGTTCGTTTGGACAGGTAACTATCAAGAGTGTTCAACATATTACCTGTTACACCATACGATTTTAAGTCTGCAAGGATGCCGTAACGCCATGCCGTATCATATGCTTTTTCGAAATCAAAAAATATGGTCATGCAGTACTGTTTGTGTATAAAGGCATCCTTAATGTAAGATTCCAGTGCAACTAATTGATCGTTTGTGGATCACCCTGCCCCGAAGCCTGCCTGGCAGCCCTCGAGAAGACCATTGTACTCAAGGAAGTACATGAGCCTCCGGTTAATCATCTTTTCGAAGAGCTTGCACAGGCAGCTTGTCAGGGCAATAGGTCTATAGCTTGCAGAAGAAGAAGGGTCCTTCCCTTCTTTCAGAGAAGCCACAACTATGGCCTCCCTCCAAAGCCTTGGAAGGTGCCCCGATAGCCATATTTGGTTGTATAGGTGCAGGAGTGTCTCAAGGGTGCCTGCGTGTAGGTGTTGAATCATAGAGTATGTAATGTTGTCTGCACCTGGAGCAGAAGGTTTACAAGTGGCAAGAGCAATCTTCAGCTCATGGAGTGTAAATTCACAGTTGTATCCAGACTTTGAATTGTTCTTGTCGCGTATAGGCTTCTTTTCGGCAGATGTTTTGTGTTGCATAAAAGTGTTTGTATAATGCGCAGAACTAGAGACGTGTTGGAAGTGTTGTGCAAGTGTGTTAGCCTGATCTTCCAGAGTGTCCCCTGTGGTGCTAACCAGGGGCACGCTATGTGTGTGTTGTCCTTTTAGTTTACGTATTCGGGTCCATACCTTGTGGGTGTCCGTGTATGAATTTATGGATGTGACAAAGGCACGCCGGCTCTCCCGTTTTGCCTCACGGCGCACACGCTTACCTAATGCCTTCGCTATTTTGAAAGAAATAAGGTTAAAACTTGTGGGGTGTCTACGGAGGATGCCCCACGCCTTGTTCTGGGCCTCCCGCGCACGCTTGCAGTCGTCATTCCACCAGGGCCTTCTCGGGTTGCGCGGGGCCCCAGAGGCCTTGGGTATTGACTTTTTGGCGGCGGCGAGAATGTGCTCCGTGACGAGCTGGGTTGCCTTCTCTACAGGTAAGTGTGTTATGTCTGCGTAGTGTAGTTGAGATGTATCTGTGAATGTGTTCCAGTTTGCTCTTGCTTCTATAAACTTGCAATGGGAAGGGGAACTGCTAGGGCCTTTATCTATGTATGTTAGTGAGGTAGGGAAGTGGTCACTACCGTATAGGTTAGTGCCAACATCCCATTCAAGTAATGGAAAGAGTACTGCAGAGCCAATGACCAAGTCGAGGTGTGAATAAGTGTTGTGTGCTATATTATGGTATGTAGGCTTGTTTTTGTTAAATAGGCATGCTCCTGAAGATATTAGAAATTTTTCGATTAGGCGACCTCGGGCATCTGTGCGGTGAGAGCCCCAAAGAGTGTTGTGTGCATTGAGGTCACCTATAAGAATGAAAGGTTCTGGTAGCTGATCTACAAGGCCCTGGAAATCGGAGCTTGAAAGCTGGAAATCAGGAGGGATGTAGATGGAGCACACTGTTATTATCCTATTGAAAATTATGGTTCTAATGGCAATAGCCTCAAGGACAGTCTGTAATTAGATAGGGTGGCATGCCAATGATTTTCGGGCAATGATGGCCACACCACCTGAAGATGTACCACCACCAGCCCTGTCCCTCCTAAATACCATGTAACTATTCAAGACATTTGTGTGTTTGGAGTTTAAATGTGTTTCTTGTAGACACATCACACTTGGCTGATTGAAATGCAATATTTCGTAGACATCATCAAGATTGTTAAGGAGGCCTCTACAGTTCCACTGGATGATATTTTCTGTTCCCATTATGTACCTTTAAAAGCTACTGGAATGTGTGTGTGGGTTCATGTTTTGTCTATCGGGGCTTGTATTCTTGGAGCGGGTTTCTTTGGCTTTTCTGTTGGTTTGGACGCTGCAGCCAGTTCCTTGCGGAGTGATGCAGACAGGAACGGTCCGACTTCCATTTCCTCATCAGATGTTTGGGGGGTGTCCGGCGGACCGGGCACCCTGGACTTGGCACCCTTACGGGTGCCTTTGGTTCCATCCGCAAGCGCCGCGGGCGGGGCAGGCGGCGGGGCTAGGATGGGCGCTTCTGTGGGCCCTACCGTGTCCATCTCCTCCGTGCCCTCAGGTGTCCTTAGGGCCTTTGGTGAGGACAAAGTGAGAGCGGCAGAGATCCCAGCGGCGATCGCACTCGCCACATTCGTTGGAGTCGCCACACTGGGCGATTCCTGACTACTCTGGACTACCGAAGGCAGTCCGACAAGAGACGGGGCCCCCGCAGCCTCTACAGGTGTTGTAGAGGCAACAGGTGGCTGCTCAGCTGGGGGTTGGGACAACAACACGTCATCAAGAAGGCTGCACTGTGTTGCCGTGCTGACCAAACTCCGCCCCAACCCCCGGCGGGCGGCGTCTGCGTACGATGTGGCCGAAAGCAGCTTGTGCTTTTGGCGCGCTTCTGGATAGGTGATGTTTTCATTTACTTTTATGTGAATTATTTCCTTTTCAGCCTTGAATTGTGTACACGCACGCGAATAAGCAGCGTGCGGTCCGCTGCAATTCGGGCACTTCTGAGTGGTGCTTTCACAAGCTTCTGTGGAGTGACCTGTCTCAGCACAGTTGGCACATGTCAACTTCCCCCTGCATGATTGGGTTCCATGGCCGTATCGTTGGCACTTAAAGCAGCGCCTCGGATTTGGGACATACGGTCGTACGTTGCAGCTAAGAAAACCCACTTTGACCTTTTCTGGAGGCGTTGTGCGATCAAACGTTAGGATTAGATGCTTTGTCGGAGTTTCTTGGTTTGCTCTCCGAATCACGATTCGTTTTACTGCAGTTACATGTTGAGGTTGGAGCGCCTCAAGAAGATCTGCTTCCGTCTCAGACTCTAGTTCTTTCTCTGATATGACTCCTTGCGAGGAGTTGAGGGTCCGGTGTGGTGTCACAGAGTGACAGTCAAGTTGGCCAACGTCGTCTGTTTCAGTAGGTTCTCACTCTGATTTTTTCTTTTTACTTCGACCCAGTACATCACCTGAGGCGAGTTTCTTAGCATCATAGTCTCAACCAACAACAGACTCAATGCACTTTGCCAACAGAATGACAGACACCTTTGCAACAGGAGTGGTTTCTGCAGAGTGAATGACAAGAAATTTGTGGAAATGTTCTGGTTTACCTTTAGCTAGTACTTCGGTGCGGCCCCTTTTAGGGCGCCGATCATTGGATTGGGGGGGATAAAGAAGAAGCCATGCGATATTGAAAAAAGCAGGGGACGGGGGTACTTTCTTCTCAAACCTTACCCCGACAGCCTGAGAGGTCCCGGAGCTCCCTGCCTGGTAAACAGACAGGGAGCCCATCCGCCGGAGCTTGACCTGGGCTCCGACGGCCACCGTTTGTGGTTTCTGCCCTTCACCTTACAACTCGTAGCCACGGTAGATTACAGCAAGAGTATGGGGGCTCGGGGTCCGCGGTGTCGCCAACACCGTCACCAAGATTACTCAAGGTGCCCCGTGCGGGGGGTGCAGCTTGTGCTAGCGAAAGAATCCCATTTGACAGAGACCTCTGGGTAAACAAAATGTTTCCCGGCCTACTGTGTTTTTATGCGTTGCACAAGTGCAAGGGATAGCAACAGTCCTAGAAAAACATGTGGCATTTCATTAGATTGACTTTAAGAAGTGTCAAGGCTAATCATACAGAAAATCAATTTTTTGGTTTCATTAAGAAAGGCTTGGCAATCAGCATATTTTGTTTACAATAACACACACACTTTTATTCCTTTATCAACAACTAAGCACTGAAGACAAATTAGAACTGTTCAGAGAACACATAATACAAAACATGCATATTTTAAACTTTGCGATTTCATTAAAAAAACAAGGCAGCCAGCATGCCGTGATTACAATGAAACACACACACACGTTCATTCCTTTAGCAACAACTAATCAATGAATAGAAATATAAATGTTCAGATAACAATATTACAAAACATGGCATAGTTGGAACATTGCTTATCGGTTAAGACGTGATTCGTGTGTAAAGTTATTGAGGTGACTGCAAATTTTCCATATTTGATTTAGCTTCCCGGCCATCACGTTTGGAAAAACATATCGCAGTATTATAAAGTTCTTCACCTCTCTGATCATTCCTCAACGTGGATTATCAGGTTAGCGATCTGACGTGTGCGAGTTTCCTCCGCTACTGTGAGTTGACGCCGACCATTTAACATTGGCGGCCTGTTCAGTTTGACACCAAGTTCACGAAGGTCATCTTCTATCAAGAATCCTCTGTCCTCCATGACACTGTCTCCTTGCTCCAGGAGCTTGTACAAGCCGCTGCGCTTTGTAATCTTTTTGTCTGGCAGCCTGCCCGGTGCCCGGTTAGACACGAATGAAACAAACCCATTTGGCGTAATGCCAATGAGCCCCTTGGCGGTGTTGTGCCCCTTGTACAGTCTGTACTTGTCACTTTAGGTGTTGTAGTCTGATGGCATTTCAATGAATATTTCCGTATAATAGACTACCACTCGAGTTGAACTGTCCCAAGTTCGGAAGCTTTCTGGCATGAACATATCAATAGTTCCGTTGGCTGGCCAAATGGGCATTTGGACAAGCATTTTGTGCAAAAAAATTCAGCTAGTAAACACACATGGCGATTATCGTTGAGACACTGGCGCCAAATCGGTAAGCAAGGACCTGCTCCAAAGTCCCATCCTTAGCAGGCAAAGTACGACGATTATTTGCTCACGCATCTATAGTGCTAGCCGTCGGCCCCCATTTGACTTCATTGTTTTATATTTACTCTCTACAAGCTCAAGGAATGTGATGAAACGTTCACGGGAGCAAAATCCTGTGTAAAACTGCAGCCTTTTCTCGTCCGCAATAAGGAAATCTGTCGGGGAAATATTTTCCTTGTTGCTGGTGGCTTCGTTTTTCAACCTCTCGATTTTTCGCTTGCACACTTCGGCCTTCAGAGCACAGTTCTCGGCCTTCACAGCACTGTTCCCTGCCTTCATATTAGAGTTACCTTCTTGAAGGCTGGTGCAGAGTTCCAGAAGCATATCCATTTGTTTACAGATTGTAGTGGCTGCATTCTCTTGTGGTCCAACCGAGTACGTGTGGTCTGCACCTGAAAAGATTGTCAGAAGCAGCACACACAAGGAATGTTTATATAGGTGTGTCACTGAAGTGTGAACACAAATTTGCCTATAGCAGGGGCCTCAAATACACAACCAGCAGAACTTTCAATTGCGGCCCGGCCACTCATGGGTGTGTTCATTCATTTATTTTTGTTTTTTAGAGCGAACGTGTGAGTGCAAGCCTTGGACGCGTTTCCTAGTTTCGGGTGGAAAATATGAAATAAAACGTAGTTTCTGGTGGCTATAATGGAATAAAATCTAATCAAATGAAAATTTGGCCTCCCTTAAGAAAAGTACACGTATATGTATATTCTAAGCCGCCTGTATAAAAGCCGCCTAAATGCCTTACAATACTACGGTAATAGCATAGAGTTACTTTTATTATTCAACAGAAATCAGCAAAGTTTAATAATCACCATAGGAAGGGTCTCCATACAAAAAGGAGCCTGCCCTACGGTTTTAAACTATGAAGCATAATCCAGTGACAATGGTTACGTTCCACACATTTACATAACAAGCAGGGCGCGTCGCGGTGAGAACCATTGTTCTCCGACGGAAAGTACGCCACAGCTTATGAGCGGAAAATAAATCAGCAATGAGCGACCGTAAACACACAAGCAAAAAAATCGCCAGAAGCTGAACTTACAATAGAAACCTTGTTTCTCCATTGGCTCCGGCAATGGTCTGCCGCTAGTCGTTGGGGTTAGGCAGACAGGATCGTTGCCTGCGACATTAAAAGGATTGACTTATCACCCTGGTATGCCCTTGGTGATGAACTAGATTCCAAAGCGAGGTTTGCTTTCGTTGATCAGGCAGGGATATTTCCACCGTGCTGGATATCACCAGCTCGTCTTGGAGGCAGGGAAGCGGGACGGACGCGTTAGCTGGGTGGCATTTCATTCGCTTTGCGGCACCTAGGAAGAAAAACAAATATTGTATCAACTACAAAAGTACGATTCACATTATACTGTCTAGCTTACCTGGCTTTACCGGAGGACACCTCTCGGAGTAGACGCGGTGCGGAAAGATGGAAGGCAGGCGGTCCATGTAACTTTTGCGTCTGCTGGCGTTAAAGTGCGCTCCACCTATTTTGCGTATGCTCTGACAGCTTCCACAGAGCAAATCGGCCGTCATGTCCCTGGCGATGTATCCGCCGAATTCATTACTTCTTCAGTTTCTCGTCCTTAGGTAATTTGTGAAAGGAAACATGCCGGTCTCGTAGCGTGTTGTCGTCGCAACCGGGCATGCAGCTCGTTTGTCCGCCTCCTAGCTTCCTCGACGCCATAACGTCAATATCGCGAAAGCGAAAACAGTGAGCGGCCCAGCACATGGAAACTTTCCGAAGCTTTAAACACGCAACAATGCATTAGTCAAACGTAGGCACTCGATAAATGGAACGCACGTGGGCACACGAGCGTAGAGACGCGAGGGCGAAGCAGCGAGCGAGCGCGCTGCTCCACACAGCTCCCATGACACCTTGCGTGTTTCCGCCAGGGAAGGGGCGGCGCTACAGCTCTGGAAAGGTCTATTGGTGTTAGGATGGCCTGCTCCACAACTGCAAAATAAAAACCTCAGAATTTCAATTGAAGAATGAGCATATATTCACAAGCCAGAGTTTTTTTTATAAACACGAATGTAGAAAATCTAACAAAAGAATCAGCTTTGCGTTTTAGAAGAGCGCATGGCGGCACGTACCCACATAATGATTGGCCAGGATTCGGGTAGAAGGAAGGCTAATGCTACCTCTATACAAAACTGCAAGTTTTAATCTATAGGAGTGAACAAAGAAGCAGCTTATAGCTGAAGAAAAAATCGGTTGAAAATTTAAAAGAGGAGGCTGGCACAAAATACACGTCTTTGTGCATCGGGATAGCGCACGGTGCAACGTACCCACATAAGGAATAGGCCAGGAATCGTTGCAAGTAAGAATAATTGCGTCCTCTACAAAAAAAAATGGAAACTACAATATTTGGTGTTTCAAAAAATAAAGAGCATATAATTACTATCTAGAATTGGAAAAAAGTTTGAAAGTAGAATTTGGAACAAAATAATTAGCTTTGTGTGTTGTGAGAGCGCACGGTAGAACATACACACGGAGGGAGATTGGTCAGGAGTTGGCCGTAAGAAGGGCGAATGCGTCCCCCGCATGAAACTGCGTCTATTAAGCTGTGAAGCGGTGTGTCACGGCGCCAGAATTGTCCCTGACTTTGTGCCACGCACATAATGGAAGGTACAACCAAAGAAGCTCCGGATGCCCTAAGAAAGGGCGGCCTACCAGAACTCAATATAACAAGAAGAAGTAGTAGTGCAGGTCGGCACATCCTAAGGCGGGCAGATGCTGCAAACACCACCCGCTGCAGGCTCCACGGCACCACTATGAAGACGATCTTTTTCTATCACAAAAAAAAAACCAGCTCTTCTTCTGCGTTAGGAAGATCATACTCTGTTTGAACTGGCCCACACAGTCAAAAGTTGACAAAAAATGCATGAAGTAATTTAGGGCCCACTTTTCTTCGTACCTTTTTGACAATTGTTGAATTTTGTTTATCGACCGGTTCTTCAAGCATTTGTAATAGTTTTCTTCAGTAAAGGTGGGCTCGAGTTGACGTAATCCTACTAGGTCGCTGCTTACCTGATAAACTTCTAGTGTCCACTTATTGGACATCATGCCGTACTATAACCGCGGAGACTGCTGAAGTAACAATTGTCCCTTCATCTAGGTAGCCTACGCTTCTCATTTTGAAAATTGTACAAAAATTTGTTAATACAAGTAGTACTTTGAATTCAGAAGAATAAAAAAGATATACTCTACGCAGATGACACTAACTTATTTTTCACTGTGCATAAACAGGGAGATCATCATATGGAAGTGAACCCTTAGCTTAACTTCCGACTAGTGCTCTGGTAATAACTGCAAAGATTACAAAATACGTCGGGTTCACCGCTCACAGCAGTCCTTTCGGTAAGAAACTAACACTATGTTTTTGAATGTAGGCATTCCATCGGGAAATAGGACAAATCACCTTTGGGTACATTTTGAGGAGTTTTTACGTTGAAAGAACATACCAATCAACTATAACTCAAGCTGTCTAAAAATCATGGTGCATTATGAAAATTCCGTGATAAAATTACCAAGTTTCAGAATAACCATGTTTTACGCAGTGTTTTAATCACAATTATATGACGGCCTGTTATTCTGTGGCCCAAAAATTAGCTGTGGCGTTTTACGTTCACTTTATAGCACAAAAGGCATTCGGGCTCTAGAAAATTCTTGCTACCGGCACAAAACGCGACAATCCTTGGCAGCACACGCAATTCTGAATATCCAACAGCTACAACTGTATTAGCTTACCACAGTAGTATACATTGAAATGCGAAGAAATCACCAATAGTTTCAGCAAATAAATAGTGTTAAAACTGATACTTTTAATTACAGAAAAATAGGCTAGCGGTTACCTGGTATTATAAAGAAAATATAACTTTAGGGCGATGGGGTATTTTATACGTGATTTTTTTTATGAAAATGCATCCATCGCTTAGAATATTGTAACGCGTCTTTTAAACTTCTGTAGACAAAGTTCACAAAAACACTGGTTCACGAAATTTGTGATTCAAATCTTTAGTAAGAAAACATCGCTATTCGCATCATTTGCTGGACATGCTGTTTCCCCTTTTGTACATATAATTTCCTCCATGGACCACGGGGCTTTGTATGTGTTACTTGGGGTAAAATTATTGTTTAATGATATTTTCGGTCGTAGTCGCACTGGTATGCAAAGTGATGAGAGTGCTTCTAAAATGGTAGTCTACTGGGCGCGGTTGTCAGCTGCAGTAAATATTTCATTTAGCGTTTTTTATAGTTGTAGTACTGCTGGTATCTGTAGAGGCAATGGGTACCCTATCATGGACTTATGTGCGCTCGCTGTTGGCGCACATTTTATACCGTTTGTGGAAAACCGGAACCTAATAAACTCTCAAACTGTGAAAAGTCAGACAAAGCCAAGGAGGCTCAGTATGCCTCTTTGAAGGCTGCGTTCGCAGTTAGGGCTGTCTTGACCAACTCAGGCCCCTGGGAGCGTTTTCTTGTGCAGTGTTTCCCGAGCGAAAAAGAGTTGCGTGTATTTTTAAGCCCAAAAGACAGACCTTGGCACAAGCACTCAATTTCGTACGCGAGACAAACGTCCGTATTCGAAGGGAGGCCTAGAACATCAAAATATAGTGCTATGCCTGTTGCATGTCGAGACAAAAAACGTCTGTAATTGTCGGGACCTCAATTTATTTTACTTAAAAACAAGATATGTCTCAACCCTGCCCTCTCCTCCTCTGCTCTCATTCCGATGAAGTCAATTTACTCGGCACCTCTCCGAAGCTCCTCCGCACCCAGGCGATCCTTCTTTCACAACGGTTCTCCCGACAATTTTTCCTCTCGGCACCAACGATGAACCTTGCACAACTAGAGCAGTCGCCTACAACCGCCGTAGCGCCATTATGAGCAGATTGGGGAGAATCAAGGCCAACGCGAATGTGTGAAACCTCCTCAGGCCCAGTGTCCACGTACGTGGGCATTGGTTCTGAATTTCTGTAGCAAAATACGGTTGACCCAGCGTAGGAAACGGGTGTCCACTTCAGGGGACAAGACATGTAGCGCCACCTCTGATGCAGCCGTGAACTTACAATGCCCTGGGAGAAAAACAACATGGCGGAGATCAACGCGAACTTGATCTATCGAAGGCGCAGAGGTGAGAAACAGTTTTGTTCCTATCAAATCTTTGACACGAACTAAATTAGTGTATGATTAGTGCTTTGAATGTTTCTGGAAACGATCGGTACTATTTTTGGCGTGACGCGGCTATGTGTTTGTAATTCGCGAAGCTTTTCTCGAAATGTCCACGAGCAAGGACGCTGGGTCGCTATTCATATTTTTTGTTGAATTTTTGAGGTCGGCTCCGCGCGTTTGTGTCTTTAGAGTTTATCAAATTTTGGTGCAAAATTTGAGCCCACCTTTCTTTTTATCGCAGGTTTGTCTAACAAAACCGCGGAGGAAATCCTGCTGACAATTTGTGATGCCGAAAACTCTGATATTTCGGGATCGGAGGACGAAAACCACGTGGATGACGCTTACAACGTCGATACAGAAGAATACGACGAAGAGCAGTCAGGAAGTGATGATGCTGTTCTGGGGCCCGGTGTTCATCCTCCACCCACGCTTTGGAAAAAAGCCACATCTCCACCTGACAATAACCCGCAAGATATTGAAGGTGGATGCACATTTCTTGAAGAGCGCTCAGAATATAGACCTATTCAGTATTTCAGACAATACTCTGAAGACGTTGTTCTGGAACAGATGGCAGAAAAAACAAACCGTCGGATACTTCAGGAGCGCGCGGAGTAATCGCAAAGATCACCACAGAAGAAGCCAAAAAAATTTTTGGCTGCTCCATGATGATGGGAATAATCGGGTATCCAGGAATGCGGTTTTTTTGGAAGGGAGGTCTAGCTGTTGGCATCGTCGCTGATGCAATGTCTCAAGACCGGTTCTTTCTCATAAGGTCTAACCTTTGTTGTGAGCTGCAAGCGGACATCTCTGATGAAGACACAGCGAAAGAGAGACTATGGAAAGTTGCGGTTTTTGTTGAGATGGTGCGCAAAGGATGCTTGGCCCTGGAAAGGCCAAATTGCTTTTGCATTGACGGGCAGATCATACCCTTCTCAGGCAGGTGTGGTATGAAACAATACGTGCCCAACAAGCCAAATGCCGTGGGACTCAAGAACTTTGTCCTCGCCGGCAGCGATGGAGTGATATACAATTTTGCCATCTACAAGGGCCGGGAGACATTCCCTGACATGGGTCTTGGCGTGTCTGGGAACTCTTTCCTGGCTCTAGTACAAACAGTGCCCACTGGCTCCACAGTCTACTTTGATAGGTGGTTCACCTCCGTTTCCCTCGTGGAAAAATTGGTCAAGAAGAACATCTTCGCCACTGGGACGGTAATGAAAAACAGTCTCCCAAAAGACGCAAGCCTTGTCAGCGACAAAGACATCATGAAGAGCCCACGAGGCACAGCTGACCAAAGGACAAGGTCAAACAACGCGGTGGCTTGCATAAAGTGGGTTGACAAGAAGCCCATTGCAATGGTGTCAGCTGCCTTTGGAATAGAGCCAACAGACACATGCAAAAGGTGGTGCAAAAAAGAGAAGAAATATTTGGACGTGCCTCGACCATCCGTAGTCAAACACTACAAGAAGAAAATGGGGGAAGTGGACTTAGCCGACCGCATGCTTTCCTTTCTACAGCCAAAGAAGCCGCACCAACCGCTGGACGATGCGCACAATGTTGCACATGATGGACCTCACCTGTGTGAATTCTTGGCTACAATACAGGTCCGACAAGTTGGCACAAGGGCTCCCCAAAAGAAGCGTCATGGACTACCTCGATTTCAAGCTCTGCATAGCTGAAACTCTCATTTCCGAGAAGGCCACCGACCTTGCTTCCGACGATGAGGATGGAGCCGTCATGGTTCCAAGGAAGCGGGTGAAGGAGCTGCCTCCTGTAGGTTTCCGAAAGAAAGACGCCATGCATTTGCCACTGAAAGACGACTTGCCAAACGCAGCAAGATGCCGCAAGCCGGGCTGTAATAGGAAGACTCGACACCGATGCTCCCGGTACGATATCTACCTCTGCCTCGAAATCGGCAGGAACTGCTTCTTTGTGTTTCATGCATGAAGAAATACGTCAACACAGACCCAGTGTCCACAGGTGTGGACATGCGTTTTATAGTACTTTGAATAACAATACTGTAACAACAATTTTTATTGTGTTTTTGGTGGCCAAAGAAGTAATAAAAACCACCAAACTAAGCTTTTTGTTTGTGGGAATTTTCTCAGGTCTGAGGAGGGTAAAAATGCCCGAAGCAGTGATGCTCTGTACAGGAGAGAAAAAATTCCTTTCTGTATTCAAAAATCGCCACTTTTTGCCCTTTTTGTCCGCAGGTTTCGGAAAAAAGTTCCTCAAAATTTCTCTGCTCCTCGTTGTGCAGCCGTAGATCATTGAGTAGATTTTTGTTCTGTTTTAGACATTAGCCAGATCCACATATGCTTACTTTAGGTTGTGTTCCGAACGCAGACGGCGCGCAGAGAATCAGAGTTTCAGCACGACATAAATTCTGCTGCATCTGCAGCTTAGTAGCATTTGTTTGCGCATTTCAAGTTTTTTACCAAACAGGATGCTTACTTTCTATGGCAACGTTTCATGTTTAAACTGCATGTATAAAAAAGAAGGTACGATTGCGCAATTGATGTAATTTTGTTTTAGCGCTTGTTAAGCTGGCCCCATCTCTTCTTGGCAGTGCGCGGGTAAAGGCGCACCCGGAATATACCTGCCTGTATATTGCACAGTTGCATATGCGAAGTAGCTTTAGCCATCCCGGTGCCGGCTCTTCACGCTGTACCAACCGTTTCTGATGAAGTATTCCTTCCTGTATGCTCCGTCCTGTTTTTATGAACTGGATTGGAAGCGTTCTCGAATGCTTGCAATTTGAGTCACACGAATATTTAAACACCAATTCGAAGAATAGTTAAGGGACCTTTTCGAAAGAAAACAACGTAATAAATGATGCAATGTAGGGTTTACTGACATTAGTTTTTGTTTTTACCTAATGATTAAGAAAAATGTCTGCATCCCTAAATGATTTTCTTGTTCCCTTTTCCCCGAAAACAAAAGAAAACCCCTGAAAAAAGAAACTTCTACTCTCGGAACATCACTAAGCCGAACGGCGCCGCCATCGCCATCGCCGAGAATGTAGCTGCGGCCATTCCAGCCTCACTTTCCACTTCGCCCACTAGCTGCAGACCCTGCTGGTTGAATGCAACTAGCTCCGTTTGAACGCTGCCGTGAGCACGTGAATCTTCTTTACCATGAAAGCCATGCAGAGCGACGTTCTCCCGTCCGTGGGTGTCTTTCACCAGCATACCATTGTTGTTCTGGTGGAAGAATAAGATATCTTAATCTCGCCGCACAGAAACTCATTCTCTCTTCAATCGCTGGTGTATCTCAGGCCAAATAATGCACCAATGCCTGGTTGCCGGTCTGCGCGTGCAGGGGGGCTGGGCGGGGGCTGTCTGGGCAGGGCGGTATACACGCAAAGCCGGGCTTCATGCCGCTACCGATGGCACACCGTTGTGGTGGCTGGAGATTTAAACGTGGGAGTCTTATGGCTCAATATGCCCCGTCAACTGTCCTCCGCAATAGAGCAGTTTGGGTGTGAGTTGGTGTGTTGCTAACGCAATAGGATCGCTACGACTGGGCAGCCAGAGGGACAGCCACATGCGTCTGCTAAAATACAGGTGGAGGCCTTCGAGGGGTTAACTCGCTGTGCCACGCATGAATCACATTCGCCTCAGAAAGAACAGTGGAAACTGAAGAAATGTCAACTCGGACAGGAGCACGAATAGTCGAACAAACAACAAAAAGCCACTGCCACGGCCACTGCCCCCTCAACTTCCACCTGGTGAAGTCGCTGTGAATTCCTACCGCATGAAAAGCAAATACCCCGATTTTAACCCCAACGTAGGCCAATATTACTTTTCAGCTCGAATGACTTTCCGAGCGACATGTTCGACGGCGTCTTTCACTTGTAAGCAATTTATCATGACCGGTTGCTGGTTTATGCATGCACGAAATTGGAGTGGAAGGAGGGTGGCACGTCCAGCTAAAGGCTTCATGCCCTTCCTGATGACATGTCTGTTGTGTGTGCTTTCGAAAAGCCCAGTGCCACCCGTCCGGCGTCGTCAGCAGTAGAATGTATTGGGTTGTGTTACACAAACCGCAAGATGCCTACGACGGGGAAGAGAAAGAAAGAGACAACACTTCTTTTGTCCGTCGGAGAAAAGTTCGGGTCTTTCAAAGTTCATTCATGTCTTTCCAAATTTCATTTCGTTCAGGACTTGGTGTGATTGCCTAGCAAGTACACCAAGTCGTAAATTGCAAACAAAGCTGTTTTGTTCCGTGCAATCCGTGGAGGGCATGAAGATTGGCTGGTCGTCTGTTTTCAGAGTGGAAGGGGACTATCTTTTTTTACCAATGGTTGTCCGCTCTTGTTGGTTGAAAATATTTTCCGAAACGGCAATTTGGAGCATTGGAGCCTTACATTGCAACCACATGTGTTTAGGGTAATTCATAAAGGAATGTCTTCTTCACGAAAATGCAGATGGCTCTCTCGTTTTACGCATTAAATAGCAGGGATGCAGTATTACAATCATTTTGAATTCATTCCCCGGCTATTGCCTGTCGCAGGTGCTCATTGGTCGCCAGTTCTGTTTCTGGCACTTGCTTTCTGGCACTTGCGTGGCTTGCATTGTTGAGTTAGATGTGTTGTTGCGCAAGCTGGTTTACAATACGTATATAACATTTCGCCCGTTTAGCGCAGCAAAAGCTAAGACGGTGAACAAACTAGTTGTTTGAGAACGCACAGGACATTCCTGGTAACAGGAAATTCCTCCCGGTGTCCAAGATCCTGCCGTTGAACGCTTCTGGTATACCAATCCTGTGACGGCTGCAGGTCTGAGCCTCTGCCCACCCTTGCTTACGTCTCATGAGCTGAAACGTTATTTGACGCCATGTGCTCACATGCGGTGCCGACGAAAGCCCCTTACAAGCTTCGGTTGAGCGGCATATTCAAGAACAATCCTCTTCACTCCTACTTTACCTTTCAATATCTCGTTTTCGCCGGTGGTAGAAGTGTCCAGCGATGCTCCTTTGGTGCGTCTTCCAAAGAACTTTCAACTGAAGTTGTGAAAATTCCAGCATGGCGAGTTGCGGACTACTATCGGCACTTGTGGATAGCTGTGAGGGAGCATACACCCCAACCTATGCAATCCTCCGACAGGAGCAGCTGTTACACTGAATCGCTAGCGTAGCTTCAGTGTGTTTAAAACTATACCAAACTGGGAAGCGTCTGCACTGGAGCACGCACGTTTGAATAAGACAAATACGGTCACACCTGTGGCGCTAGACCTCAAGTGTGTGTGTGCGTTTATTCAGCGCCGAAGCAAGACAATTCTTTCCAAAGCGTCTTCAGTCGAGCGCACGTGGGATGAACGGCCGAGGCCACCCGAACTCGTCGCTGTACTCAAGTGTTGCGCGGACGCAATCTATATGCCTGTGCTGTTTCACCATCCCCTTTGATACATCGGCGCTTAAAAAGCAAGCCGGTGCTCAACCGCTGGGTCGTTTTCTCTGTTCTGTCGGCGAGTGCGCCGCATAAAACCTGGCTTCTGCAGCGTTCTGCGTCAAGCCCATTTGGCGAAACGTTAGACTGGCAGTCAAAAAACGTTTTTTCTGAAGACATCATAAAATTTTCGCGGGTTTTGTAAAGACATGTAATAGCCACAGGCGGCGTGGCCGCTCGTTCCTGGCTCGAGCTGAGGGTAAATCGCACAGGGTTTGAAAAATACTTCGAGAAACGGTTTTTAATAACATCTTTTAATACGAATAGGCGTGTTCGCCAGTCAGTTCCAGACAGGTTTATAGTGTAGAGTATATCAGAGGAACATTTTAAGACAGTATATAATATATTGTTTCCTCAAAGCTTGAGCCTGGTCAAAATGTAACTGTCAGTAGTACCGCAATCTGTCTAATGAATCTTATAAATGTATTGTGTTTTACATTTCAGATGAATTGTTTGGGAATGTTTCGGGTAAAGCGTTTTGAAGTATTGTTCTTTAACGAAAATTTCAATGTCATTGCAACCTAGAAACACAAAGGATAAACTTGTTTGTCTCGTGGAAGGCCGCAAATATTCGAAAACTTTGTTATAAACACAAGCTGCATTAAAACAAACCTGACGACTACAATATTCACAAAAGCAAACTTTATGGGTCGGCTTTCACCGCAATTATTTTATAAATCAGGTTTTCGCATGGCATAAGAGTAGAATTTGCCAAAATTCATCGTTGTCCAGCCCCATCAGTGGCAAAAGCTAGCCACACTACGCTTTACACTGTCATTCAAACTGTCAAACCCAAAGCGGATAACGAAGCACCACCAGATTGCCAATACTGACGCTCACGGGAAATCATCATTGCAGTAAGAGACAGAAACCATTTGAGCGGTATAAAGAGGAATAGTAGGTGCCACATTTAGGGCCCACCTTTTTGCGCCGATCGGGCTCGACAAAGTCCGACGGGCCGGTTTCTATCTTAATCAGTTTTCACTTTTTTTGTGGGGAATAGGAGTAGAATTCCCCCAACTGACGAGCGCCGAATACGATGAGCTACATATACTAGTCACATTGCGGTAACACACGGTCACCTTACTTTACCACCCAAATCGGACAATGACTAGCTGAATACTGGCAATAAGGGCGCTTATGATAAGCCATGATGCATTACGGGACTGAAACCATTTTTTCGGAAAACCACGAGTAATTTATTATCATTACGGCACGATATTTTTCCGCTCATGGGACACCAGGGTAACACCTCGAGATTTTTATAGGACGTCCAACTTCATTGTCGTTACCACCGCCGCATCCAATGACAGTCGTCCAAGTTCATAGTCTGGTTGATCTAAGCGAACAGATCACCGCGATACCAGGGAGGAGCACCATGTTGATGTTCCTTACTTATCAGTACGATGATAGTTTTGTACAGGAATCAGTTTTACGCGCAAGATCACGGCTCCGTGCCCTTGGTATCTGAACACAATGCACTAAAGAGATAGTATTGACTCTGCCTTCTTTTGCTGCCTCCGAGGAACATGGCCAGACACACGTCATGTGCCTGGAACATTCTCCTTAGATTATCGACAATTATGCTGAAACGGTAGCTATTGTTTGATGCGCAGCATTTTTGCTATATTAACCAGTTTTTTAGGGGTGCTCGGTACACAGGAGACCAGAACTCGCTGCACCTTTCTGGCCCAAAATACCTGACCAGTGAGTGTCAAGCTTCTGCCACCCGCAAGTGCTGCACGATTGGGAATGTGCATCACTGCACCACATACTCCCTTAGCGTTGAACTGAAATTTTCGGAGATGCTTTACCCCAGTTTAAAATCAATTTTCTGTTATCTCCGGTAAACGTTTTCTTGTGATATGTAAGTGCGACAATACACGTTGCTTTTTGTTCATACTGATTTCCTTTTTTTTACTGTGATCTGCACATTTGAGCTATTCTTTGATTATGTCAACGTACAATGGCAGCAAAGCCTCCAAATAAAATGTACATAACGTCAAATACAACGCACAAAAATGCTATAATTCCAAACTCAAAAGGAAGCAATAAATTGCTCAGAGGAAGAAAATTTGTATATTGTATAAAATGCATTTGCAACACCAAAGTACCTGTCAAATCTTTCTCCAGATAAAATCAGGAAACTTATGTTACCTGAATTCCACTGCGTCCGTCATAGCAATACACTTTAAATTGGTATAGAATGAGGTGTTCATTAACGTAACTAACCTTAACAAGTGTCGGTTACGTCTGGAGCGAAGTCAATCCAGACCATCAAAATAGAGCATGACTCCTCATTTATATTTGGAAAAGCAAACGGCGAAACAACACTGCGCGGCTGCATTGTATTACGCCCTCGGAGTGGCACATACGATATGCTCGAAGATACGATTTTTAATCAAACTACTGTTCCACGGCGAAAATGTTTTGTAAACGCTCCTAAATCTGTGAAAGTGTACTTTCGGACATTTTGCATGAACAATGTGGGATATATTATGCATTAGAGAAAATTGCTAGAGATGAACAAGCGAGCCAGCAAGAAAAAACCTGTTAATTATTTTACAAATTAATCTCCCTGGAATTTATTATTTCTGTCGTTTTTTGTGTTGTCATTATTTTGCGCAACCCAGATATATGATAGCGCTTTTTACAAGTATATACAGCTTTTAACATTTCCATTTTTTCCTATTTTACTACATCCGACAATCCAGAAAGCGACAGCGGCCATTAGCCGTGGATGGGACCAATGTGCGGCTTGAATTCGGCTTATGGATCGTAATTATCCTTGGGTGTTTATGCCTACCGTGACTTTCTATCTTAAAATGTTGGCAACTTTGTGTCGTCATAAATATAACAACGTTTTCTGTTTGGGTGTTGTACATACATGTCCCAGACATCTTATTTTTAAATCAATTTCGTTTCGGTAGAATATATCGGTTTCTTTATTTACGACGTTGGAAAACTAAAACGCTGTCCTGGTTGTTTATTTTAAGCGCTAAACCCTATGTTCTAAGTTGAAAATCTATTTCGCGCAGTTGGAGTGAGATGATTTCGGGATAACATGATGTAGCAGTATTTGTGTAGTAACATGACGATAAACAAGTCTTAAAATAATAAAACGACTGCTGCCAGGAAATGCGGCGAGTAAAATGTAATCCACATGACAGTTCCTCTCTTTCACCCAGAAATGGTTTGTTGGATAAAAATCTCGGACGCAAGATACCATGCACATTTTTTCTTTGTGTGCGTATCTTTCTGCGCAAGCTAATTTCAACGTAAGTTGTTGCTGTTTTTTAGTGTTGCCAGAAACGTATTGTGTTTATTGCTCTCTTAACTGTGATGGGGACATCATTGGGAGGAGAAAAAAAATTGATTAAAGACAGAGACGGACCACATGGGCAAAGGCTCCTACAAAATGAGAGTTTTTGCCAAAACCACTAACATCCCACCCCACCGCCGCACATACGCACACGCACACAGATGGACAGACATTGATGAACACATGGATCCAACACAGATAGGTCCATCCATTCATCCCTTGAATGGATGGATGGATGGATGGATGGATGGATGGATGGATGGATGGATGGATGGATGGATGGATGGATGGATGGATGGATGTATGGATGGATGGATGGATGGATGGACGGACGGGCGGATGGACGGACGGACGGACGGGGATGGATGGACGGACGGACAGATAGATGGATGGAAAAGTGCGTACAGAGGTTTAAAGAATGCATGGTGCAGGGCACAGATGCCATTCACCGCACAAGGGAAATGGCGCAGAACTGATTGTGCGGTTTGGTGACAACAACATCAATGTGCTTTCAATCTCCAAAACCGCAAAGAAATTCGCTGATTTAAACAAAGCACGTGTTCTCACTGGACGGTAAGGATGGACGGATGAGCGGTTATATCCTGGTTTATGTTGTTTCAAGTGGTTGTGTTGCTATAACATGAATGTATATATTGTTTCCCGTGTCAGTGAAATACCTCCTTGTGAGGGTGTGTGTGTATTTTTTAATGTGCTGTAGCTGAAACTGTGGTCAATATCGCGTCTTGCGCAAGTTACAAAAGTAACGTACGAACTCTCTCCCGTGGCGTCCACGCCGTCGAGGCCTCTTCTACGCACAGCGTGTCTGTAGTACGAGTGAAGCCATATTTTTTACTGGACTGTGTTAGCCCAAAAGCACCGGGTCGGCGCTTGTTTCGCCCGCGGAAATGACACGAGGCAGTGCAAAAGTCCACAAACAAACAATGGGGTTATGGGGGATTTGCACATTACACAAGGAAAATGTTTCGACGAGGTCCGTAGAAGAGGAGTACAAATTGTATTTGTGCGCATTCCTGTTTGTGTGTTTGTGGCGCCAAACTTTTTCTTTTGTAAACACGGCAAACACATTTTTCTATGCCTTTTTTCCCCTGGCACAATTTCAAGTCTGATGGAGCCCATCGAGCTAATGCCCATTAGCTCCATTATCCCGTAGTTTCAACCAATGTCCGGAGAGGGGCACAGAACAAGAAACATCTAACCAATAAGCACGAACTGCGGTTACTATATTCTGCCCTTGGCACGCGTTAAGCTTTTGTCCCAAGATTCTCCCAGGGTGCAACAAGATTACATCTTGCTAAAACCACCATGCTACTCATTTTTATTCCTACAGATTAAGGTTTGTGCCCCAGGCGACTCGCAAGGTGGAAGGCGTAAGTCGGCAACATCCTTGCCGCCCTGGTTGTCCACACTAGAGAAGCCCAGCTGTTCATCAGGCACAAAATAGATTCAAAATACCACTTTTGCTTTACTTTTAAAAACAATCTCTGTCCTGCGTTCTTGAATGAGACGATAGTGGTAAAGGTTACCCAAACATTATATCGCGCAAGAGTTGTTACAGGCTTTTTTGGTCGAGAATTCAGCAAATTCTGCTATCACGCCTTCATACTGACCTCCTTAAGCCCGTATCCAATACGCGACATTACTTTTTTTTCGTCTTTGCAAAAACATTCAGTTTTCAGTGTGCGCTCGTACAATCTTGATGCACCTTACTTCATGCGCAGTTTCTTAAAGGGTAACACCAACTAACCTGAGGACATGCTGCACTGAAGAATATTTACCATGCTTTTCCGGCCCTTCCTAATGACATAATAAGACTAGCCCTTTAAGCCACAAAGAGTAGCCTAAGAGGCTGTAAAAATAAGAAATATTGGTAATTACCATGTCCTGTTGCGTTTTGTATAAAGTACGCCTGGTTTGTTTAAAAAACCAGAATATGATACGCAATATGCCGCAAACAGTGGAGACCACTGCTTTGTATATTGACCGCCCCATCTTTAAAAAACACAAAACACAAAACTCTGATTTCTCAATGAAATATTTTAAATACGTCTCCTGAATTGATTCCGTGTTTCAGTTAAGCTTTTGTTCAGAAATTAGGATGGCAGTCTTACCCTTTGCTTAACATTGGATTAGCTTAGCAAATAAAATCATGAACACTACATCTTACAGTACTTGGTGCCCTGTTTCTTATACGGGGAAATATACACCGGCTCAGATCAAGTAAAAAACTTTTTTTCCTCTGCAGCGATGTTTCGTCAGAGCGCATGCACCATAATTAGCGTGTGTAATTCCAGACTACTATTCAGTTGGCGCACACGTTCACTACCCATTAGAGTAGAAACCCCAGCAGAAAGTAGCGGCAAAGCAAGCTTTGATGTACTGACAGCGAGAGGATTGTCTGCATCATTCTGCATGGCCAGGCTGCACTGAGAAAAAATAGGACAGTTTATTTTAGCACAAGGGAAGAACTTATCGAAGAATTGATGTTCGGTATGTGGGAGAATCTTTTGTCACACAAAGGGGGAAATAAAAACAATTCGCTTCAATATTATTCTAAAATACAGAACCTAATCTCGCAGTCAAGATGCAAAGCACTCCTTTTTACCGAATAGCTGTGTGTTGTTTTGTTTATTCAAAATATTTCACAAACATTCAGGACCACCTTGCTGAAAGCGCAAGTTGGGGTGCTATAAATATAATTAATATATCCTAATGCGCAGTTAACGCACCGGTTTTATATCCATCGAACGGTGCAAAAGGCTACTGCGCTCAGTCCGCTCATCTCGACAATAAAAGGGTAGATACTACAATCGTCTTCATTAAAAAGAAGGGCATTTAAAACGTATTGACCGAGCGTCTTTACAGCAGACCTCAAAGTTTTAAGGCGGCCACAAGTTGTTGGATAATCCTGTACCTACAACGGCATAAAAAATTTTGCGCAGATTGCTCTTCTGGTGCAAAGCTGTAAAACCGGCAGAGGCCCCGTACCTTCATGCTGTTTTGTTGACCCGGCTGTAGCATCTCGCATGAATTTTGGAACTTACCGAACAAAGTGCTCCATGACATCAAACACATATCGTATTTTCCGCTGGTTTCACATCTCTTTCAATGTGAACCGAGTTAGCACAGGCTAGAAAGGCGGCAACCACTTCGGGAACTGGGCGTCTGCAGCTCCACCTGTTGAGTTCTGCCGACTTCGGGCTCTAATTCACGCTGAGAATATGCCCGCTCGTGAGCTCCATCAAGCCTTCTCTTATCCTAATTTCGCCTAACCCTATACCACTTCATGCCCGCGAGACCCTCTAGTAATAAAGCTGAGCTGCCTTCGCTAGACCGAGTGCGTGCGTTGAACGTTGCCACGGTGATGTTTTATTGGTGGCCTCTCCGAAACCATATTCTTAGCACCCCCTCCTGTATCGCTTTTCTGAGTACACCCGGGTGGCCAGATCTTTCTCAGGTGGGGGAGTGCTGTATTTGTCTGTAAGAGCCTTGGTAGCATGGTTGAACCTTTCTTTTGTAGCGTCTTAGGTATCCGGGATGATGGTTACTTTCGGAGCAGGCAGCACTCAATGCCTGCATAGGTAGGGCATAGAGCTACAGACAAAAAATCACGTATCTCTAATAAGTGAATTATGACGAGTGGGCGAATCACTGGGGATCGTTCTTACCGTACATCACCCGTGAGAGTATTTACAGCTGCCAAAATTATTTACAAACCAAACCAATGCAACCCAATTTATTATATTCCAACCTACTCCAATCCAGTCGAATCAAAATCCAATTCTAAATCAATTCAATCCAATCAAGTGCTCATAATGCATGCGCAGCACGGCTCTCCGGGAGCACAATATCTCTCTGTCTCTCTCTCTAACATATTGTGGACCTTTTTCTATTCTTGTTATTCTTTGGGAACCTTTTGTTCACAGATGTTTCGATTAACACGGTGCTGTGCGTCTTTCCCTTTCTCCATTTCTCCCTCTCCCTCTCTCGCTCTCTATCCTTTTGTCACCTTCTATTTTGTTCTTGTCACAACCTTTTGTGCAACTTTTGTTCACAGATGTTTTGATTTATACGGTGCTGCGCCGTCAGCCTGGACGCCGGACGGACGCCAGACACAGCCTCTCCCTAATCCTATTCACCCCTAAAAGTGAGTAAAACCATGAAAACATACCGGCGGACGACCTCGCCGCGGACGCCTGCAGTAATATTAAGACCGCGTTTCTTCTTTAGGTTTTTTACGGGCGGTTGTGACGGAATATCCTGAGACGCTAGTTCTTATAGAAGATGCATGAACCTGTAGCCTCTGAAAAATCGAAACAGTGCTGTGCTCAAGTGCATAGCTACGATGTATGGGTGGTGTGTGAGGATCGGCTGATTGAAAAGGCCACTGAAGGTATATTAGCACAATTCCTCGCCGTTTGAACGATATTCTATGCAGAAAAATTGTTTATCGGAATGACGGTAGCCCTTTGGCAGGGCTGCGGGAAGGTTAGGCAACACTGTGTTTTGAGAAGTCTCACAGACTTGGTTCAAAAACTGTTTCCACATTTTCTTCATAAAATCCCATTATATATTTTGGCATCTCTTGATTAGGCGGTCGCAATGTGCACCTATGGGTTGTCGAGTTATTAAAATGTTGGCGACGTTAGCTTGGTCACTCTGAAGCCCGTTCGTGCAATTAGCTCAGTGTGGGCACGGCGCATTCAAAGTAGCAATGAACGTGTCAAGTTTTCCACTTTCGTTAATTAGAGTTTGCTGCTGTGAAAGGTCTTCTATACCATTTCCAGCAATTATTGACGCCTGTCAAGGTGATAATTTTCTTTTTGTTTGAAAGTAACCGCCCCGGATGGGCCGGTCATGCTTGTGGTTACTGAAGTATGTTTATATCACGTTTCAATGAGCGCTGTTATTAATCGTTCTTTCGTTGCTTTTAAGTGCCAGTCCAATTTAGAATTTGCGTTTTAACCAATTTCATTGTTTAAATGTGCCACCGGCTTGATTACTTGCTTCTATCACAAACATCCACTCTGCCAGAAAAGCTGTCATAAAGTTCCTTTATGGTAGATGCAAGTGGACGGTTCTGCGGGAAGTTTCACCTGTTTCGTCAAGAAATCTGCATGTAAGTTCTAATCCTTCCGCACTCCTCCTTCATAACGTTGTGGAGCACCTTTGTTCCCCAGCTGAACATCTTAGGACCAGTAGTTTTAAACTAATAACATTTCTTTTGTTCACGATGGGGGATCGTTCGCACTCGCTGTGTCACAAGCAAGCAAAGCAATTCTCGCTAAGTTCCGCCACAACGTTCTCCTTTTAAATGCATACACGCTTTATCGCGTTGCTGTGGCGACTTTTTGTCAAGTAAATACTCTCGCAAAACGAAGTTTTGTTTTAGTGCCAGCCAAATACAAAACGCAACAAAACCCAATATTGCCGTAGCCATAATCTACAAGCAAAGCGAAGAGGACGGCGGCCGAACGTAATACGCGAAAGCAGGAACGCCGGACTCATTCCAGCACAGAATACACATGATGTGTTTCTTTGTCGGCGTGTTTCTTGCTTGCTCCTGCTTGCGGGCTGAAGGCACCTCCTCATAGCTGTATCGCAGAAGTAAATATGTGCATCAGACTTTGGCTGGCCATCTGCACTCGGGATTGTTCGTGTAGCAAACCCAACCTTCTGCATAGCAACTTGGTACGGTAAAATAAACACATCTTTCTTCATGTCACCAACAAAGTCGCAGCCCGTAGTTTTACAGCGGAGCGGTTTAACAAATTGTTTTTTTAATGTCCACAGTTAACATTACAAAAAATTGCCGAGAACGCACACGTGAGCGCGGCCCTTTCGGCGAGGGCGCTGCCGTTATGGAAGGAAGAAGATGCCAAGCGCTCGTGCGTGGGTGCCTGGAAACAACCGTCAAAAGTCCCAGGCGCATGTTTGTCCCATTAGGGAGATTAGCCAAAGGTTTGACCCATTAGGGAGATTGGCAAAGGTTGGCGAAAATACTTAAGCATTGGCCGTGTTTGTCGCAACACTTGCACACAACCAGAAAGACTCCAGCGGTCACCGTAATCGTGGCAACACTTGCTCGGAACGAGAAAGACACGTCAGAGTGTACGCCCCTCCAAGGTCATGTCCAATAATTATCCCTTCCAAAAAATGAAGGAAGCTCACACGAATTGCACAATGGTGCAGTAAAGCTGGCAGGTACAGCGAAGAAGAAAATCGGCTGCAATAATGGACCTAAACCTACCTGATGGCAAGGAACATTGCGTACAGCTTTGCTACCTTCAAGATTTACGCGTTAGTGTCTGCTCTATTCATTTTTTTAGAGAAATGCCAGATGATTTTTAGCAACGGTACCAACAAATATTAACCTAGTTTTTTTAGGTGCACGTGAGCAAACATGTGGACAGATGTTTATAATTCGTAACTATTTGCACCACATTCTGGTGCTTCACGACAACGCAATGTTTCCACAGGGCATTCTTTCTTTAGCCAAGATCTTGAACCCAGCCGTCCTGGCAGAAAACAAGCACGGTTCCTCCTGCCCACTGTGGAACTTCATGTGCATGTTAAGAAGGTTGCACTCCGAGGAGAAAATATTGCTCTCCCTCCTTCACCTGTGTATTACGTTACCGCAAGTGACGCCTTTGTGCATGAATATGAATGGTAGGCAGGAGAGGCGCGGTACGCCGGCCGTCGGGTGCAGCACCACTTGAATCAGGGGCGGCTTCGGCTGTGATTTTTTTTTCCGCGGGGCAACACCTTAACTTCAGCCGCAAAGACCACTGTTTCGGTTAACGAAATCAACTATGTTTCTCACTGTCGCTAATAAGGCTGTAAAATTACTCGCCGCCTTGGCAGTTTCAAACACTGGCAAGCTATGTAATTTGGCCTTTTGGACACACCGCACCTGTCATGCAACACGTTTGAGAAGCATTCTGCCAAAAGTGAAGGATTCCCCGACGCAGTGGGAATTGTCGTTGCAGCTTCAAAAAACCATACGTAATCCCAGTGGCGCCGTTTCCAACGAATAGACTCCAGCAGCTGTGCCGGCGATGCACGCTTACGCACGGAGCCGCGATTGGCCGTGACGAATGCGAGGCGCGGAGAGTGAGTGGATAGATTTTTTCGTCCCAGTGAACGCACCCTCATAAACAGTGTCACTGTGCTCAGTATTAGCAGGAGCTTTACAGCAGAGCTGTTGTTACTGAACGTAACGTGTGCAGCGTGATCAAAAACGCTTGTTGATAGTCATTTTTGCAGTTTACCGCGTAAGTGAGCCCGCGCTTAACGAGCAGTCCCAGCCTGTGTCCAGGCTTGCGCATGCTGCTCTTAAAAGTACCAGGAAAACAGTTCAAAAGCATCCGCGCCTCGAGGAGAGAGCACAACACCGCGCCCGCTGAAACGCCCTCGTCCCGAAGCGTTTTTCCGCCGGTTCTAGCGCGTGCTCCGGCATTCGACTTTGGAATAAATGTAAAAACCTGGGGACAAAACGAACCGGGCCCGCCAGTCGTGCATGAAGGAGACGGCGATATAGATGGGTAAATGAATGATTATTACTACCAGAGTAAAAAACGGCGATAAAACATTAAATTAGCTCTTCCAAACATAATACAATGCGTGGGAGCGTGTCCTTCAATGCGTACATAGAAAGAAATCCTTCCCCTTCGCGGTGCAACGCGCATTGCGGGTCTTAGTGCAACCTTCGCCAATTCTTTTTACCACCTTAAATTCTCGTACGCATTGTCTAGAGTGCCGTCCGACGGCACTCTAGCTGGTCGTTGGAGGCATGGCTAGTGTGCCGTCCGACGACATTCGAATATTTAACACTAGGCTAGCCCCGCCCAAACAGTCTGCGTTGTAGTGTAGGGGATCTGTCTTAGCCGATTGATCTCCGAGTCGGTGGTTCGACACCGGATCTTGCCTCGGTTCTTTTTTTTTTCATTATTTATTTCAAGTGTATCTTTGTGCCTTAGATTAGTTTGGTGTTTTAAATGATTTCTTTGTGTGCGTTAGGTTAGCTTATGTCATGTTAGGTTAGGTTGCCTAGCTTTATGTTATCTAGAGCGATGTAGTGCCACACGCGGCAATTTTGTCATAAAACGCTGGTGAACGTTGATATAGCGGAGTGCTTATAAAACCGTCGGACGGCACTTTAGACACAGACTTCTCATAATATATGGTCATTTTGTGGTACATATGCACAACGGTGCAATTGAATACTTGTGAAACATACTGGAAACACGCAAAGTAACGGCTGTTCTCGTATATGGCAGCCAAATTATATATATTTGCCAATAGAACTTCACCTAACTTTATGTCAGTAGCACGGTTCCAAAGTATGCGCAGTATAAAGAGCGAATTCTAGTGAGAAAACTGACTTTGAATGGGGAATAAAAAGAGGCTCATTAGTGTCAGCATATGTGGTCAATAAAAGGCCACTAGCCAAAATTCCTTTTGTGCTCAATGAAAGGCAAGTAGCACAAATTGGGTCAACCCCCAAATTTTAAAAGGATGCAAACAAGCAATTGGGGCTGCCAATCTCATTGCCACAAGCCGTTAAGAACATGGGACGGGATATTGGAGGATTCTGTTAGCTACTGGGAACTCTTTTTGAGCACTCCGAATGGGCACGTCTCTTATCACTTATAGGGCATGCAGTATAGTAAATATCCTTACAAACGCGCAAGAGTGAGGGCTCTGTACAATGAAAAGAAGGTAGAATAAAAACTCGATATGAAAATAGAGGAGATTCCCATTACCTCACTCAGGGCAAGGGCTGATTCGGGGTCAGAATGGAGTTTATATTTTATCATCATGTATGGAGTCAGTGTGGAGCTCTCCATTTACGGCGTCAATGTTCTGTCTGTTTCGCTTTCTCGTGCCAGATTTCTTGGTTGCCAATCCAACACTTCCGGTACGTGGCACTCAGGAGGTCAGGACCACTTGTACAGAATAACCGTGAGAAATACCGGGTAAGCACTTCGTTGGTCTATCGTTTAGATTTCTCTTCTACTGCATAATTTGGTACGTACTACTTCACGTACAGTGAGTGCATTGTCTAGTGGGTCCTTAATCAAGGTACTAAACCTCACTATCTCACTTTAGGTCTTACGCCATGCTGCTAAGAGCCTCATGAAAAGGTTAGCAAAATACTCATGTGTCGAGTTGTGGCTAAGGGCTGTGGACGTTAACCTCCGAACATTACGTTTCGCTTATCTAGGTCTTCTGGTGCACGCATGCGGCATCTACTCTCAGCTGCATATCAACCGCAATCGCAGGTCTAACGTTGCCATCATCTGGCATGGAAGGTGAGGTTTTCAATATTCTACCCTTCACCGCCATTATAATCATTGTGAAATAAATTTGCCTTTCCATCGGGATGTTTTCGTTTCTTGACATCATCAGTGAGAGGCTAAAGTCTTCCCTTTAGAACTTTTTGGTATACAAAATAGAGGATATTTATGGGTGGTTTCATTGCCGAAGATTTCGACTAGATGATTTTTGTACGCTGGGGGTGCTTTGGTGGGGTTGTATTTCCGTAAGGTAAACCTCAAGCTTGCCCGACTTTTTTTATTGTGGAGTCTGAAATGTCGCAATGAATGCATCTTAGCCGGAATACAGGTAAACGTTGGCTCTTTGAGTAGGTTATCATTGCAGTTTTATGGCTAGTTCAAGAAAGCACCGGAAAAATAGGAGTTGCAGAAAACCTGGGACATTTAGAAAAAACCGCTGGTAATCGAAATATAAAACAGAGCCGCAGTGTCCTTGACATATTAAACAGTTTTTTTTATCTTGTGTCCAAAAAGGTTTATTCCCAAGTTTCTCTCAGTATATCGCCACCGGGGAGGGCGGAACTTTATGTTTATATAAAGTTCTTACAATAACTTGTAAATTCGTGACTGAAAAAAGCAATTGACAAAGGTTTGTTCATTACATCGTAGAGGTGGGGGATAACGGTTCTGTTGCATAAATAACCGAAAATATTTCTATTTTCAAGGAATATCTATGTAATTTGACTTTTGTATCCGGAATTTCAAATTTGCTTTTAAAAGATGGCCGTAAAATGTTTGCAAATGCAGGAGGGCCGCTAGGAGCCAGCGGGTGCGGCGTGTGTCACGTCGACTCCGTAAAATGATAAATTTCTCTAGCGGAACTAAGCACATTTTGGCCTGAAACTGGTGTGAGTTCACTCCGGAAGTGACGAGGATCCTGTGGATACCAAATCAAGCCCGTGAGTGAACTTTTTAAGACTTTATTCCATCTTCCGCGGTCGACCACGCCGAACGCCTAGCTAAGCCTACGTTAGGCCTGGCAGCCCAGCAGCCCGGGCGGCAGCCGCCAGCCTCGGCGGCAGCTCGCGGTCGCCATCATGGTGATGGAAGTGATAGTCAACGGCACGGACATCGATCCGGCGGAGCTGAAAAAGTCGAATTGGGTAAAGAAATTGACCAAGAAAGTCAAGAAGCTCCAACAACAGGGGCAGCGAGAAAGTCAAGCTGGTGTTTCGGGCGCGGCCGTAACAGCTGCGGTCGGAATGGAGCGAAATGCGAAAGTGTTTTTCACAAACGTGACCGCAAAACAAGAACATAAGACGAAGCTAACCGGCAAGCAGCTGGCAGAAAAATCGATCGCGTCGAACCTTCCGAGGCTACCGCACGCGGATTACAAAGTGATTATACGACCCAAGGAAGGGCTCGCACTCACCAAGCTCTCGCTACCCGTTATCGGGGGGCTACTGAGACTATCAGCCGCCATAGAGTGGAAAAAAGGACAAGAAGAAGACCAGGTCGTGATGAACGACAAGCAGGGGACGATAACCTACAGCAGACCTAAAGAAGAAGACGCCGTCAAAATGCTTGCGTTGAGACGGCTTCAAGTCGAAGGCAAGGAGTTTGAAGTTCTGACCTACACGGCTGCACCCGACAACTGCGGCAAAGGAGTGGTACATGGACTAGACCCGAGGCTGGCTGAAGAGGAGCTGGAGACTGCCTTCTCCCACCCCGCAAACACCCCTATCATTGGGGTGCGAAGGATGGGAAACTCTGCCTCGGTGATCATCACCTTCGCCGGCCCCCAAGTCCCCAGGTGGATGCTCCGCTTCGGGGCGCCCATGAAATGCTACCTGTACAGAAAAAGGTACGAGGTGTGCTTCAATCCGGCGACATCGGCCACTGGTCGGACGTCTGCAACAACCCTACGGAGACGTGCAAAGGATGCGGTGAACCATCGCCGATGAACGAACATCGATGCGAACCTAAATGCAAGTTGAGTAGCAAAGAGCACATGACGGAGGACAAGAGGTGCAAAGCCCTTTTCCGAACTCCCTACATCGTCAAGAAAAGACAGTGGGAGCGCAAGCTCGAAGCGGAAGCGCGGAAGCAAGAAGAAGAGGAGAAAAAGAAGAAACTCGGCACCCGCAGCTCGCCACGCACAAGCAGAAAGGACCAAAACCAGGACCGCTCGAGGAGCAATCCAGGCAACGCAGTAGGTCGAGGAACCGATCGGAATCCTTCCCTCGCCTGCCGGTGTTGAGAACTGAAACATCAAACACCAAGGACTCACGTGACAGTGGCAGTGTTCGTGCAACCTCGGGATATCCGGCAACAATCGCACCAAAGGTAGGTTGGGTGGGTAGGGCCGCCCAGGATGCTAATGCGGAAATCTTAAATGCCCTTAAGGAGCAGAATAGGATCCTGATGGAACAAAATGCAGAACTAAAGAAGCAGTTAGACGAACTTAAGTCAGATTTGATTAAAAAAACAGAGCAGGAGGCTACACCGGCTCTGGCAGTCAGTCCTCCTCCCTTCAAGAAAGTTAAATCCAGGCAGAATGAAGAGGGCGTCAAATACGAGAATAGGATAACGAACCTAGAAGCGGAATGCAACTCGATAAAGGGCATGCTAGAGTCGATACTTGAACAAGTAAAATCGCTGGGCAGCGCTATGGAACAGATGAAAGGTGAAATCCAATTCAGGGACAAACAAATTCAATGGCTATACGGGGAAGCTCAGTCAAAGCAAACGAAACGACCTCAGGATGACACCAAAATGCAGCAATAACACGATCTGGCAATGGAATTGTAGGGGCTTCATCAACAAACGTGCGGTCTTACAGGCATTTCTCGATGGAAGCGATCGCCCGGAGGTCATTGCAGTTCAGGAATGCGGGAAAAATTCAAAATTGGCGGGATATAAATCCTACCCGGGCATTGGAAACGATACCCAGGTAGTCACTTTTGTCAAGAGAAATGTAACGGCAATGCAGCATGAGACGGGGAACACCGAAATCGACCACTCGCTGGTGGAGCTCATACCGCGCAAACGTGCGCAAAGGAATCTATACGTACTAAATATCTACAGTTCACCCAAGCAAAGAAAATGTGATTTCGGGGACCTGTTTCTCAAAGTATAAAGCCTAGCCCAGGGCGACCCTCTGCTGGTAGTGGGGGACTTCAATGCTCCACATTCAGCCTGGGGTTACAAACACACTCTAGCTAAATGTAGGGCCTTATGGGAGAAAGTTCAACATCACAACCTGGTGCTGATTACAGACCCCATGCGACCGACGAGGCAGGGAAACAGCGTGTCAGCAGACACGACGCCAGATCTGACCCTCACGCACGGCGGTATCGAGGCCACGTGGTGTAATACCGGGGAAGACCTAGGCAGTGATCACAAGATCATAGAGATCGTGGTTAGCAACGGACCCCAGTTCCGAAGAAGCGCAAGCACAGAGTAACTAACTGGGAGGCCTTCAGGAATATAGGTACAGATAACGAACCGATAGAAGATATTGGGGCATGGAGCAAGAAGATAATCGCTGCCACCCAAACGGCCACAGACGAGCTGGAGGTGGACGAGGTGCTTGAGATAGTTGACAGCCACCTCATCGGCCTCTGGAGGAAAAAGAGAGACATAGAGGAGAAAATCCGAAACAAGAGGTGGGATAGGAACCTCCGTAAGAGGATAGCCATCCTAAACAAACAGATCGAGGAATACTCGCTAGAGCTGACCAAACAAAATTAGGGAAATCTATGCGACCAAATGAACAGAGAACTCAGCAGCGCGAAAACGTGGAAATTACTCCGGCACCTGCTTGACCCGGATAAGACTAGATCAGAAGCGCAACAGCAACTTCAGAGACTCCCACTCGCGAAACTCTGCCCGACTACACAGGTTCGGCGAATGAGGCCCTGGATGCCCCCCTAACGGTAGCGGAGGTTAGAGCCTAAATTAACCGTCTCAGGACTAAAACGGCTGCGGCCCCGGACCGAGTCAGTAACAAAATGCTAAGAAACCTAAACGACGAGTCCATCTGCAACTTAACTAATTATATGCAGAGATGTTGGGATAGAGGAGAGATACCTCCGCAATGGAAAGAGGCTAATTTAGCCCTCATTCCAAAACCAGGAAAGAAGCTCGGACTCGAAAACCTCAGGCCAATCTCCATCACGTCGTGTGTTGGAAAACTGATGGAAGACGTCATCCAAAATAGACTCAGCAGGTACCTTGAGGACAAATAGCTCTATCCGGACACCATGATCGGCTTCAGGGCCAAATTGTCCGTCTGCGACGTGATGCTCCAGATTAAAGAGGAAATCATAGAGAAAGTTACCCAAGACACCAGAGTTATCGTTGGCCTAGACGTCGCTAAGGCTTTTGATAATGTAAAGCATACCGCAATCCTGAACAACCTGAGCTCACTAAACGTAGGTGTAAAAACATACAACTACGTGAGGGATTTTCTCTCTAACCGGACAGCGACCATAAAGCTAGGGGGAGCATCCCTCGAAAACATACAACTCGGAAATCGGGGAACGCCGCAGGGGTCGGTCTTATCCCCTCTCCTTTTCAACATCGCCATGATAGGGCTCCCCGAGAGACTAAATAAGATAGAGGACCTACATTACACCATATACGCAGACGACCTCACGTTATGGGTCAACCATGGCAGCGATGGGCACATTGAGGAAGTCCTCCAAAAGGCCATATGCGAGGTCGAAAAATATCTAGAGCCAATAGGGCTAAAATGCTCTGCGGAAAAATCGGAGGCACTGTTCATTGTTCCAAACAATTTTAGGAAGGCCTCTCGAAACGATTATGACATAATGCTGAGAGCCGGCGGAAGACCGATACCCGCGGTAGAACGCATCAGGGTACTCGGACTTCACGTCCAGGCAAATGGCAAGAACACAGAGACAATTACGAAACTGGAAAACAGTATAGATCAAATCTGTAGAATGTTAAAACGCATATCTAACAAACACGGTGGGATGAAGGAAGCAAACCTCCTCAGACTGTTTTAGATCTTTGGCGTTAGCCGCATTTTGTTTGTTTCCCCGTTCCTGAAACTCACCAAGGCAGAGAAAAGTAAGTTAGACATTATCATAGGAAAAGGTATCAAAAGTGCATTGGGTCTTCCCCCGAACACCTCGACGGCCACGATACTCAGCCTAGCGTCTCGAACACCATAGACGAGCTCATCGAGGCGACCAAGGCGTCACAGCAACAACGACTGCTAGGCAGCAGAACAGGTCGGAGAATACTAGAACGAATGGGTTACAAATCCAGAGAGATTGCTAAGGACATGAAGAACCTCCCTAAGAATGTTAGAGAAAAGCTAACAATATCGCCCCTGCCCAGGAACATGAATCCGGCATATCATGAGGGCAGACGTAGGAGCAGGGCCATCACCCTGCAAATCAGATACGGAGGCAGGCCGGACGTCCTATACACCGACGCTGCAGAACACATAGGAAAGAAAGCTTACGCGGCAGTGGCAGTAACGGAAGACGGCGTCCCGCACTCGTGCTGCACAATACTTAGTTGCGACACGCAAGAAGCTGAGGAGGCTGCCATCGCCCTGGCGCTTACTAAGCCAGGAACGAGGGTGATAGTTAGCGACTCTCAGTTAGCCATTAAAAATTACGACCGAGGCAGGATTTCCCACGCTGCCTGGAAAATTCTCGCAAATGCGGAAGTGACAGCGGAACAGGTAACGCTTATTGGGGCTCCAGCTCTTCGGGGTCTCATCGGGAACGAAAAGGCGCATGCGGGGCCGCCCGAGGTCTTACTTTCCAGGCGATCACCGAGGATGCCCTAGACCCGTTTGTACAACCATCCCTGAGGGTAGAGGAACTGGGAAATTTTCACGAAATTACCCAACGTTATAGACTAGCGCGTAAAGTACTTCCACCGGCTAATCCACAGCTTAGCAGGAAAGAAGAGATCTACTGGAAGAAATTACAAACCGGGGTCTTCACAATCCCTTTATTATACAGCAAATGGCACCCCAACGTATACGACTCTAGATGCAAGAACTGTAACGGCTTCGCGGACCTTGTCCGCATGGCGTGAACGTGTCCATCTCACAACAAACCTCATAGAAATACTGCATCCTGGGAGGTCCTGCTACTCAGCCTGACCTCAAGCACTCAGCGAAAAGTCATCGGTCTTGCCTTAGAAGCCGCCGTGTCCCAAGGGATCCCGGCCGACTGATGGCGGGGGCACTGAGGTTACTCTGTGCCTTTGTCTGGTGCAAATAAAGTTTATTATGTATGTATATATGCAAATGCAAGCACGGTTTACACCATTACAATTTTGCTGTTGAAATGTTATGTTTGCTTCTTGTTTGGGCAAAGAAAAGCTTTTGGGGTTTTAAGATAAGCCTAGGAACTGTGAAGAAGAAAGCTTGGAGGTACCAATTAAAACTTTGCTGCAACATCGTACATGCATCTCTTTCTTCCCTGTTTTGTTGCATCTTTCGGACCGAATATCTTGGGCCAGTCTTGTTTAACCTACATCGTGCATGACTCTTTTTCTTAAATTTCGCCTATTTGTTTAACAGGCCTAATTACGTCAACAAGCAGACTGGTCCACAAATAGATCTTCTTTCGATCCAGCAGTGCGTGGCTAGTGTGCGACTGTTAGAGGCGGGTGAGCACTAAAATGTGTAATTTGGACAACCAAATTTTATAACGTTTACACTTAAAATTTATGGTTGTGAATATTTGATGAAACGAGCGTGTTAACCCTTAAGTGTGTATACAGCCCGACTGAAGGAACAGCAACTACAACTTTTGTGTTGGAAAGGCGATGTTTGCTTGAGCCATAAAGCACTGGTCTGCTACTATACATACCGGGGTTTAAACTAATCAAATCACTTGTCTGTTTTCAAATACTCTTATTGGTGACGGCCAATTTCCTAAAATAACGATGACGGCTAAAACAATGATGAAAATTTTCAGAATAGGGCACGCTAAAATGCCATGCTGTTCAAGGTGTGTTTATTAAAAAAAGGGACTGTGGCAAGTAAACAGTTCTGCCTGAAACCTAAATATTTACCGATAAGAAGCTGGCAAAAAAACATTGCATGGGTTATTTGGTACTGTTAGTACTGGTATTGCTTTGCGAAGTGACCCTTGATATAGTGGGCTTTAACAGGTGTACAAAATCGCCAAAGAAACACGAGGTGAAACATTGTGCGACTTAGTCTAAGTACTGGGTGCCCTGCTTATTTTGAGATTGTTTTTTTTTCTAGCCGGTTCTGCAAGCACACCTTATAAATTAAACTCTATTCACAGTATAAAAAGCAGATATTTATATGAAAATCACATTGCAATAAAGTTTTTACCAAACCAGTGGTCGAATGCACGTTACCGTATATACTCGTTTGTAATGAAACTTTTCTTCTAAATATTGCAACCTGAATTGCACCCTCGCGTTACAAAAGAATACCGAACTTCAAGCAGCTAAAATGTGCGCCATTTTCAGACCATTCTGTGGTAATACTTGCACAAACGGGGCGGCTCTTGCCTTTGGAGAAATCCGTCCCCGTTTTGTCACTTTACCGTCAGTCTGTTTCACCCAAAACAGCAGCGCCGGAAAATTTGGGGAAAAAAAGGGTTTGGGAAAACGTTTTGAAGGGAAAAAAAGAGGCTCAATGGAAACCCCGGCTCAAGGGCAAGGCCTTGGGTCCCCCAAAAATTTTAAAAGGTGCAAAAACTTGGGGCTAACTCGCCCGCCGTTAAAAATGGGGGGGATAGGAGGATTCTTTGCACTAACTTTTTTGAGACCCCGGGGGGGAGTTTTACCAAGGGAGAGAAAAAAAAAACCTTCAAACCGAAAGGGGAAGGGGCTCGACTAAAAAAAGGGGGAAATAAAAACTCGTTGTGGGAACCCTTTCCCCACAATGATTCGGGGAAAAGGGGAGAATTTTTTACTCTTTGGACAGGGGGATCCTTTAGGCCAATTTTGTCGGTTTGGCTTTTCTCCAGTTTTTTGGTTGGAATCCAACACCCGGTACGTGGCACTCTAGGTGGAATTGTAAGAAAAACCGGGAGAAAACCGGGTAAATTTTTGGGTTTTTTTAAAACTCCTACTGAAATTTTCGCTACCCGACAGGACATTGCTAGGGGCCTTTCGGTAAAACCCTAAAATTCGATTTGGACGCCAGGTGAAAAACCTCTCAACTGGCAAAATATTTTTCGGGGTTTTTAAAGGGGTGGGACTTAATCCAACATTACGCGCACTAGGTTTTGGTCACCATGCGGCTTTCCCTAGGCTTAAAGCAATGAGGTCAAAATATCTAGAGGAATATTTTTTAAATTCCCCCCACCGAATTCATTGTAAAAAATTTGCCCTTCGGGACGTTTTTGACATATCTGAAGGCAAAGCCCCAAAACCGGTAACTAGGGAATATTTAGGGGGTTTTTTCCCAAGACACAGAGATTTTTGACCTGGGGGGTTTGGTTTGTATTTTAGGAAACCAAAAACCCCGTTTTTTAGGGAGCAAATTCCAATGTGATCTTGGGGAAACATGTTCCTTTGGATTACAGCTTTTTTTAGGAGTTAAGAAACAGGAAAAAAAGGATCAAAATGGTTTGCCCTGGAATCAAAACCCCAAAACAAACCAGGTTTGAAAATTTTAAACTTTTTTTTTAGGGCCAAAAAGGGGTTTACCCAAGCTCTAGACGCCCCCGGGGGGGGAACTTTTTTTTTTAAAAAGGGGGAAAAAAATTTGTAAATTCTAAGAAAGAGGAATTCAAAGGTTTGTTAAACTAATATGGGCGGGCAAAATAACCGAAATATTTCACAAAGAAACGCATTTTTTTTTACCCGAAGTAAAGGGCTTTAAGAGCAGAAAAATTTAAAAGAAGCACGGAAACCCTTTACAAGTTTTTAAAAATTTTTGGGTTTTCTTTTTTGGGAAAAGAAAATTTGGGTTTTTTTAAATCCTAGGCTTAAGAAGAAACTTGGGTTAAAAAAAATTTTGCGAACTCTATTGCATTTTTTTCCCGGTTCTTTTTTTCGGAAAATTTTTTGGGCATCGTTTACCCCCGGCAGACCCTTTTTTTTCTTTTTTTGGGTTTAACGGAAACGAAAAGCAGCGGGCCCAAAAGTCTTTTCGCACAGGGGGGCTGGGGCGTTTTACACTTGAGTAAGGAAGGAAACCCAAATTTTAAATTTACAAAAATTTAGGGGGGTTTTTTTATAAACGGCTTTAACCCTTAAGGGAAAGCCCACTAAAGGGAAAGAATACAACGGTTTAAAAATTTTTATCAAAAGGCCACTAAATCCGGGGAAACTAACTCCGCTTTTTCTTTCCTTACGGCACCCAATTTCCTAAAATAACGAGCGGCAAACCAAAACCTGTTTTTCAAAGGGGCACACAAAAGCCATGCTTTTAAAAGCGGTTTAAAAAGGGACGGGCAAAAAAAAGGCCTGAAAAAATTTTCCTGGGGGGAAAAAAAAATTTGGGGGGTTTTTTGGGTTTTTTTAAACGGTTTCTTTTTTTCCCTTGAATAGTGGCTTGAAAAGACCCTTGGGTTTTTAGTTACCCCTAGGCCCTGTAAAAATTTGTTTTTTTTTTGCGCAATTTTTAAATTTTAAACTCTTTCCTTTTTGAAATTTTTTAAAAAAAGAATATTAAAAAAGTTTTACCAAACATGGTAAATGACTTCTTTTTTTTTAATCTTTTTTTAAAAGCAACCTAAGCACCCTGCACAAAAAAATCTTTCAACAGAAAAACGGCGGGTGCACGTAACCGGTACAATTTGGTTTGCAACCATTAAAAGTTCAAATTTGTAAAAAATGAAACCGGTTTTTTTTTGGTTTGTTCCGTTTTGGACGCAACTAATTTGGGGTGTTGAGCATTTCCCGGCCCCCCGGCCTGGTTTTTTGCTTTTTACTTCGGGTATTTTTTTCTGGTGTTTCAATTTTCCCCCCTTGGAGGAATTCCATACATACGTTTTTCAAGAATTAAAAGGGGGAAATCTTTCAGGGGGGGAAATTAAAAAGGGTGGAAAGGGGGACATTCCCGGCGCCCCCCCAAAATTTCCGGGGGGACGGACCCATCATAAAAAAATGTTGTTGAGTTTTCCCTGCAAGAACCCATTAGGCTACGTTGAACATGCAACAAAAATTGTTTATTTAATGGGTGCTGCAATTTAAAGATGGTTTTACGGTTCGAAAAAAAATTTTCTCTTTTCCCGGTTTTTAGCGTATTTTTTTAGGAAAACCCTAATTTACACATGGTCGTGTTACAATAACGTTATGACTTTCTTTTAAAAATTTTTACCAAATACTTAAAAAAAAATTTTAAAGCATAAAATGTGCGCCATTTTCAGACCATTCTGTGGTAATACTTGCACAAACGGGGGCTCTTCCTTTGGAGAAATCCGTCCCCGTTGTCACTTTCCGTCAGTCTGTTTAAACGATCGTGGTTGGAAGCTCTAAAAGTCAAAAACCCCCAAAGGGGAAATGACGATACATGACGTTGTGTTGTGGAACTGGATTGCCTTTTTTTTATGGGGTTTTTTAAAGGAAAATTCCCTTGGGTTTCTTTTGTGAGCCCGATGAACAGAGCCTCCACCTGCCTTTACGGCATATTTTCTCTTGCCCCAATATTTTATAGATGAGGATACGCTGAATAGTGGACCCCTTCGGCAACATGCTAGGCAAAATACATTACAGAGAATGTGTCGTTTTTTCCCCGGGCATGGGAGAAGTACCCCACGTCCTCTTTGATTCCCCGTCAAAAAACACCATTTTCCCCAACCTCACGGTAAAAGTCAACGTACTGCAGCCTAATTACGGGGTCCGCGGTTTTTCTTTTTGGGTTCTCACAATCTTTAAAGGAAAAATTTCCCGGACAAAAAAAAGAAAAAAAAGTTTTTTTCAAAAAGGGAAAATTTTTTGGGGGAAAACCTTCAAGCGAGCTCATGCAACAAGTCTCACCATTTAGCAGCACGGATTACCTAATAAACACAGCATACACCCACCCATGAGCAAACGGATTATCTGCATGCCTGAACAAGAGGTTCCAGATATGCTGCACGTCGACGTTCTTAAGGCGGGGTGTGTAGTCTCTCTTTTTCAGGTTGTGTTGCTATTCAGGAGTCTATGTAGATGGCGCCATTTGAGCCTGTCTAATGAGGACAGCCGACTACAATGCTCCAGCCATGCTTTCGAATGTTCTGCTAACAACGCATTCCACCGACATGAACTCGACGCCGATGTTGAATTGAAAATGAAACATCTTTCCCGTGAGCTCTCTCGTATCGTGTCACGTCCCAGCCTCTCGCGTATACCTCCGTTTCCCAAATTGAACGCTGAGAGTCGGAGTATCGACCAGTGGACTTTCTATTGGTTTAGACCCCACTCCACCAATGTGGCGTGCGCGACGGCTTTCTCCCACAGTAATTCGCACCCTTCAGAATCCAACCACAAATGCCGAACCAATTCACGAGCTTGCTCGAATAGTGACTCAGGCTTATAATGACCATGCATGCTCCTCGAAGTGCCCGGCTCCATGGGTTTTGGCGACTTTTTGAGCACTCCGCATGGGCAAGTCCTTACCACTTAGGGCTGCATATGTTAATAGCCTTTCAAACGCGGAAAAGGAATGGCCTTTTAAAATAAAAAGGGGGAACAAAAAACTCGAAAAAAAAATAGAGGGAATTTTCCCTTTGGGGCCCGGGCAAATCTTCTGCGGGGTCGACTGGAGTTTATATTTTATTATCGTGTATAAAAAATCACAGTGGAGCTTTTCATTTACGGCGTCCATGTTTTGTCGGTTTTTACTTTCGTGCCAGATTTTTGGGTTGGCCAAATTCCCCACTTCCTGTAGTATACTCTGGAGGTCCAAACCCCTTGTACATATTTCCCGCAAGAAGTATGGGTAAGCACTCCGTAGGTCTATCGTTTAGGTTTCTGTTCTTCTGCGTAATTTGGTAAGTGCTACTTCACGTACAAAAGATGCATTGTCTAGTGGGTCCCCATTCACGGTGGTAAACCTCAAAATCTGACTTGAGGTCATCCGCCATGTAGGTAAGAGTCTTACGGCAAGCTGAGCAAAATTGTAATGGGTCGAGCTGTCTTTAAGGGCTGCCGACGTAGACCTCCGAACATTACGTTTAGACTATATAGGTTTCTACCACGCTTTCGACATCTACTCTCTCAGCTGCACATCAACCGCAATAGGAGGACTAACGTAGCCATCGTCTGGCTTCGCAAGTGAGGTTTTCAATTTTCTACGCTTCACCACAATTATAATCAATGTCAAGGAAGTTTGCCTTTCCTGCAGGAGGTTGGCGCTCGTAGACATCATCAGCGAGAGGCTAAATTCTTCCATTTAAAAATTGTTGGCATACAAAATGGGTAATATTTACTGGCGGGTTCAATGCCGAACATTTTTACTATACTGTTTTTGTACGCTGGCGGCGCTTTTGTAGAGTTGTGTTTTGGTCAGGTAACCCTAGTGCTTGCCCGACGTTTGTCATTGCGGAGTCTCAAATGTGGCCATGAATGCACCTTAACCTAAATATAAGGAAACGTTAGCTCTTTGAGTGCGCGATCGTTGCAGTTTTATGGCTTTTTTAAGAAAGTATCGGAAAAATTGGAGGTGCACAAACCTTGGGTCGTTTCGGAAAGCCGCTGGTAATAAAATCGCAAAACAGAACTGTCGTTGCCATGGCATAGAAAGCAGTATTTTTGATTTTGTGCCCAAAAACTTTATTCCAAAATTTTCTCATTTATGCCAACCGGAAGGGGGGGGGGATGGGTGTTTATTTTAAAGTTGTAACAATAGGTTGTAAATTCTTGAACGAAAGAGGCAATTGACAAACGTTTGTTCATTGCATCGTAGCGCTGCATGATCACAATTCTGTTGCTTAGATAAACAAAGATATTTCTATTTCCAAGGAACATCTATGTCATTTTACATTTGTATCTGAAATTTTAAATTCCGTTTTGAAAGATGCCAGTAATATTTTTACATATCCAAACACCTTTTTCAATTTGAATTTTGCTTTTGTAATGTTGTGTTTCCTCCATGTATCGGCTATAAAAAGCTTCGGGGGGTTTTAAGATAAGCCTACGAGCTTGAAGAAGAAATCCTGTGATATTAAATTTAAAAATATTGCTGAAACATTGTATTTGCATCTTTTCTTTCTGTTTCGTTGCTTCTTTGAGGGAATATCTTCGGCAGTTTGGTTTCACCTCATGCGCATGACTCTCTCTTTAATTTTGCTGCTTTGTTTTACAGGCCCAATTACTTAAAACAGACTGGTACCCAAAAGCCCTTTTCGATCCATCATTTGGTGGCTATTTTGCGATGTCTACGCGGGGGTCAACACTATTGTGTGTTTTTTGAAAAAAATTTTTTAACATTTACGTTTCTGATTCAGGTTGTTTTTTTTTGAAACGAGCACGCTAACCCGAAGCGTGAAAACGGCCCGAATAAGAAACAGCAACGACAACTTTTGTGTTAGAAAGGTGAAGTTTGTTGATTTCCACGCACTAAAAAAGAAATGTCGACAGCATAGTTATAGAGCACTGGACTGCAACTGTACATATAACGCGGTTTAAACTCACCAAAACACTTGACTGTTTTGAAATACTCTTATGGGATGGCCATTTCTAAAAAAAAAGACGGCTAACACAACTTGAAATTTTGCTGAAAAGGGCAAATTAAAATGTTATGCCATCCAAGGTGTGTATTTAAAAATGACAACTGTGGCAAGTAAACAAGTCAGCCTGAAACATAAATATTCATCTATGAGAAGGTGGCAAATAAAAAACTTGCGCAGGCTTTCTTGGTATTCTTTAATAACAATATTCCCTTAGGTAGTGACAATTGATATAGCGGGCTTTAAGGGTGTAGAAAATCGCCCAAGAAACACAAGGTGCAACGGTGTGGAATTTTGTCTCTGCCCTGAGCGGCCTGTTTATTTTGATTTTGGATTTCTTTAGGCGGGTTCTGCAAGCATGCTTTTTTAATTTAAACTCTTTCCCCAATAATCAGCCGCTATTCTTATGAAAAGGATACTGCAATAAAGTATTTACCATAGCCATGTTGTAATGCTAGGTATTGTATATACTCGTTTGCAAAGATTTTTAAACTTTTGCAACTTACATAGGTCACCCGGATTACAATAGAATGCCGAAATTTAAGCAGGGTAAAACGGCTACGGTTTGACCATTTCTCAGTCGGCGTTGCAGAAAGTGCCAGAGTAATTCTAATCCACTACAATGCAATACCGCCTCTATTTGTTTTTGTTTCGCTTTTGTGCTTTAGTACTGATCAACGTTGGCACTGATGGCATTGACGCACGTTGACGGCGCGCGCTGCGGTTTGCCTCTGTTTTTGCGTTGTACTGTGCAGAGCTCCCAGCGTTTTTTCCCCCCAACTGTTCCGACTTCTCATCGGCTCCCCTTACGATGGTAACGTGTCGCACTCACCACTACGCCCGTTACCATACCACGGCTAATATATTGGCTGAAAAATCGATAATTCAGATGCTGCCAGTACACTTGACACTGTACGTATTGACCATCGGCGTGTGGCGTCTCCAGCAGGAGAGCCTTCTAACGAGTGAACCTGTCGAAAAGGTTTCTGTAGGCCACGATACGGCTGTCACGTCGACTAGGACAAGCGTCTGTTGCAGATTTTGCCACAAAACAACGCAATCGCAACAAAGCATTCAGTGTTGAACTGATGCAGCTCAAGACGAGCAAAAGTCGCTATGTTAGATAGGATATCTCGAATGGAGTTAAAAGCATCTCAGGTAGAAATGTATACAGTGTTCGAAAAATATTCGTTGTTCTGCTGGCTTCCGCTGGAATCGCTTGAGTGCAGTAGCGATTCTTTTTTTACCCGGCAACCTTACCCCTTACGTTACAATCACGGTCGAGGTGCAATCAAGCAAATACGCTAGGGCCACTTAAAACACTTTAAACACTTTACCGAAGTGTCAATATAACTAATATTTTTTTATGGCAGCTAAAGGTGCCCCTTTTTAGCCGGTTCTATAGTACTACTTGCACAAACAGGCTGGCTCGAAACTTTGGATGCTTCCGTCCTCGTTATGCCGCTCCCATCATCAGTCTGTTTAGATGATCGTGGTTGGAAGCTGTTATAAAGTCATAACCCCAAGGAAGTGAATATACATTAAAATTGTGTTGCGGAACTGTATTGCTTTTTATATAGGGTTGTGTTAGGGAAATATGCCCTTGGGTTTCTCTTGTGAGCTCGAGGAACAGAGCCCTCAACTGCCCTACGGCATATTTTCTCTTGCCCTAATTTTTATAGATGAGGGTAGAGGCATCTGCAAAAATGGTAATGAAGGATACGCTGAATGCTGGACCCCTGTTGGGAACATGCTAGACACTAATGACAATACACAGCATAGTGTCATTGTTCACGCCACTTGAACACGTAGCCCCACATCCTCTTTGATTATTCATAAAAAAACACGCGTTTTTCAGACCTCACGGAAAAGGCCCGTACTGAGGCGCGTACCTTCTTGGGACACGTTTTTCTTTTTTGGGCACTTCTCCAAATTTAAAAAATTAGGGCCGTTGACACCCTGAAAAAAAATAATATTGGCTGGGAAAAGCTTCCCAGAATAGCTCAGCAGGGTCTGACTGTATAGCAGAGCAGGTCATCTAATAAGCACAGCATGCCCCCAAAACAAACGATTAACGCACGCCTGAACAAGACGATTACGAATATGCTGCATGTCGACGTTCGGCTTAAGGTGAGTTTATGTCTCTCTTTTTCACGTTTTCGTACGCAAAGCTATTCATGAGACTATTTAAAGCACCATTTGAGCCGGGCTAATGAAGACAGCCGACTAATATGCTCCACGCCGTACTACCGAATGTCCTGCTATGAACACATTCATACCGACATCTAACTCGTCGCTAATGTTCAATGGTAGATACAAGATCCTGAGGAGCGCCGTGAGATCTTTTGTGTAGGTATCACGTCCCCGCCACTCATGTAGCCTCACGCTTCCACTTCAATGCTGAGACTCCTAGTATCGACCAGTGGAGTTCGGTGGGTGTACACCCCAATCCGTCGAGGTGGCCCCCCGAGGGCATTCTCCGACAGTATTTTTGACCCGACAGAATCCAACCACATTTTGGCGAACCCATTCACAGCTTGTCCCGAATAGTGACTCCGGCATACCCGACTGCATGCTCCCTAAAGTCGTCAGACGCCCCCGGGGTTTTGGGGACCTTTTTAGCACTCCGGATGGGCAGTACCTTATCACTTATAGGGGGTGCAATAAATAAAAGCCTTACAAACGCCTAAGAGGAACGGCTCTGTAAAATGAAAAGGAGGAACAATAAAAACTCGTTTTAAATATACAGGGGATTCACCTTGGCCCAGGGCCAGGGCTGCTTTAGGTCAGACTGAAGTTTATATTTTTTCATCGTGTATAAAAAATCGGTGCAGAGATGTACATTCATGGCGTTCATATTTAGTCGGTGTTGACTTTATCGTGCCAGATTTCTTGGTTAGCCATTACCACACTTCCAGTACGTGGAACTCTAGAGGTCAGAACTATTTGTACAGCATACCCCAAAGAACTATCTATCAAGCACTCCGCAGGTCTACCGTTTTTTTCTGTTCTAGTGGTAATTTTTTACGTACTACTTCACTTACAGAGGTACTTTGCTTGTGGGTCCTTATTCAAGGTGCTAAAACTCACAAACTGATGTTAGGTCTTACTCCATGTGGCTAACCGTCTTCGGCTTTGACAAAAAATTTTCATGCCTCGAGTTGTGGCTAAAGGCTGTCGACGTTTACCCCCGACTTTAGTTTAGCCTATATAGGTTTCTGGCACAGCTTCAAAATCTACTCTTCAGTGCACATGAACCCCAATCAGGTCAACGTAGCCATTTTTAGCTTCCAGGTGAGGTTTTTATTTTTTTTACACTTATTACGACTAAATCATCGTAAGGAAATTTTCCTTTCCCGCAGGTTGTTTTCGCTCGTGGACATCATAGTGAGAGGGTAAATTCTTCCCTTTAAAACTTTTTGGGTTATAAAAAATATTTTTGGGGGGGTTCAATGCCGAAGATTTTTTCTAGATGGTTTTTACGCTGAGGTGGGTTTGTGGAGTTTTTTTTTGTCAGGTAAACCTAAGCTTGCCGATTTTTCTTTGGGAGTCTCAAATGTCGCCATGAATGCATCTTAGAATAAATACAGGGAAACGTTGTCTGCTTGAGTACGTCATCTTTGTAGTTTTATGCTAGTTCAAGAAAGCGCCGAAAAAAGGAGGTGCACAAGACTTGCGACATTTACAAAAAAAAAATTTCACCTCTTTCCGTGGAGAACCAAAAGGATGCGAAACATCATGGGGGGTTTCCCTGTAGGTTCATTGTGTTCCCTTATGTTGTTTCATTTTTGGAGCACGAATGGAACGTAGTCTTCCAAACTCCCAAAACACTTGTGTTTTAAATCTTTATTGAGGCCTTTTCCCAAAATAACAAAGCGGTAACACAACGTTAAATTTTGCGAAAAGGAAAATTAAAATGTTATGCCATCCAAGGTGTGTTTTTAAAAATAAACTGTGGCAAGTAAAAAAGTCAGCCTGAAACTAAATATTCACCTATGAAAAGGGTCAAATAAAAAACTTGCGCAGGCTTTCTTGGTATTTTTTAAATAACAATATTCCCTTAGGTAGTGACTTGATAAGGGGGTTTTAAGGGTGTAAAAATCGCCCAAGAAACAAAGGTCAACGGTGGGGAATTTTGTCTCTGCCCTGGGGGGCCTTTTATTTTGATTTTGGATTTTTTAGCGGGTTCTGCAAGCACCCTTTTTAATTTAACCTCCTTCCACAAAAATTTCAACCGTTTTTTATAAAAAGGGATACTGCAATAAAGTTTTTACCATACCCATGTTTAACGGGAGTTTTTTTCAAAAATTTTTTAAATTTTCAACTTAAAGGCCCCCGGGATTACAAAGAATGCCAAAATTTAAGCAGGGTAAAACGGCTACGGTTTGACCATTTCTCAGTCGGCGTTGCAGAAAGTGCCAGAGTAATTCTAATCCACTACAATGCAATACCGCCTCTATTTTTTTTTGGGTTTGGTTTTTGTGCTTTAGTACTGATCAACGTTGGCACTGATGGCATTGACGCACGTTGACGGCGCGCGCTGGGGTTTGCCTCTGTTTTTGCGTTGTACTGTGCAGAGCTCCCAGCGTTTTTTCCCCCCAACTGTTCCGACTTCTCATCGGCTCCCCTTACGATGGTAACGTGTCGCACTCCCCACTACGCCCGTTACCAACCACGGCTAATATATTGGCTGAAAAATCGATAATTCAGATGCTGCCGTACACTTGACACTGTACGTATTGACCATCGGCGGGGGCCCTCTCCAGCAGGAGGCCTTCTAACGAGGAACCCGCCGAAAAGGTTTCTGTAGGCAACGTACGGCTGTCACGTCGACTAGGAAAGGTTGTTGCAGTTTTTTCCCAAAAAAACGCAATCGAAAAGGTTCAGTGTTGAACTGATCAGCTAAAGACGAAAAAAGTGCTTTTTAGATGGGATACTCGAAGAGTTAAAAGCATCCAGGTAGAAATTAAAGTGTTCGAAAAAATTCTTGTTCCTGGCTTCCGCTGGAATCCTTGAGTGCATACGATTCTTTTTTTCCCCGGGAACCTTACCCCTTCGTTACAATCACGGTCGGGTGCAATCAAGCAAATACGCTAGGGCCACAAAAACACTTTAAACACTTTCCCGAAGTTAATATAACTAATATTTTTTTATGGCAGCTGAAAGGTGCCGTTTTTAGCCGGTTCTATGGTACTACTTGCACAAACAGGCTGGCTCGAAACTTTGGATGCTTCCGTCCTCGTTATGCCGCTCCCATCATCAGTCTGTTTAGATGATCGTGGTTGGAAGCTGTTATAAAGTCAGTAACCCCAAGGAAGTGAATATACATATAGATTGTGTTGCGGAACTGTATTGTCTTTTTATATAGGGTTGTGTTAGGGAAATATGCCCTTGGGTTTCTCTTGTGAGCTCAAAGAACAGAGCCCTCAACTGCCGTACGGCATATTTTCTCTTGCCCAAATTTTTTATAGATGAGGGTAGGGCATCTGCAAAAAGGGTAATGAAGGATACGCTGAATGCTGGACCCCTGTTGGGAACATGCTAGACACTAATGACAATACACAGCATAGTGTCATTGTTCACGCCACTCTGAACACGTAGCCCCACATCCTCTTTGATTATTCATAAAAAAACACGCGTTTTTCAGACCTCACAGTGACAAGGCCACGTACTGACGGCGCGTACCTTCTTCGGGTACACCGTTTTTCTTTTTGGGCACTTCTCGCAATCATTAGCGATTAAGAATGTATGGCGAAAATTAATTTTCTTCCTGACGCTCAGCGAGACGACTGAGGAACAAGTCGCATAAGATAAGTTGTGCTGTGACATGGGCCCTGAAATAATAATATTGGTCTGTGGAACAAGCTTCCCAGAATAGCTCATGCAGCGGATCTGACTGTAAGCAACATCATCTAATAAGCACAGCATGCCCCCACAATCAAACAGATTAACGCCACGCCTGAACAAGACGATTACGAAAATGCTGCAGTCGACGTTCGGCTTAAGGTGGTTTATAGTCTCTCTTTTTCACGTCTGCGTACGCCATGCTATTCATGAGACTACATAAATGACACCATTTGAGCGCGTCTAATGAAGACAGCCGACTAATATGCTCCACGCCGTACTACCGAATGTCCTGCTATGAACACATTCATACCGACATCTAACTCGTCGCTAATGTTCAATGGTAGATACAAGATCCTGAGGAGCGCCGTGAGATCTTTTGTGTAGGTATCACGTCCCCGCCACTCATGTAGCCTCACGCTTCCACTTCAATGCTGAGACTCCTAGTATCGACCATGGAGTTCGGTGGGTTTACACCCCAATCCTCGAGGTGGCCCCCCGAGGGCTTTTTCCGACATATTTTTGACCCGACAGAATCCAACCACATTTTGGCGAACCCATTCACAAGCTTGTCCCGAATAGTGACTCCGGCATATCACGACCATGCATGCTCCCTAAAGTCGTAAGACGCCCCGGGGTTTGGGGACCTTTTGAGCACTCCGGATGGGCACGTACCCTTTTCACTTATAGGGGGTGCAATAATAAAAGCCTTACAAACGCCTAAGAGGAACGGCTCTGTAAAATGAAAAGGAGGAACAATAAAAACTCGTTTTAAATATACAGGGGATTCACCCTTTGGGCCCCGGGAGGGCTGCTTTGGTCAGACTGAAATTTATATTTTTTCACGTGTATAAAAAATGGGGCGAGTGTACATTATGGCGTTCATATTTGTCGGTTTGACTTTATCGTGCCAGATTTCTTGGTTGCCATTACCACACTTCCAGTACGTGGAACTCTAGAGGTCAGAACTATTTGTACAGCATACCCCAAAGAACTATCTATCAAGCACTCCGCAGGTCTACCGTTTTCGTTTCTGTTCTAGTGAGTAATTTGTTACGTACTACTTCACTTACAGAGAGTACTTTGCTTGTGGGTCCTTATTCAAGGTGCTAAAACTCACAAACTGATGTTAGGTCTTACTCCATGTGGCTAACCGTCTTACGGCGTTATGACAAAAATTATCATGCCTCGAGTTGTGGCTAACGGCTGTCGACGTTTATCTCCGAACTTTATGTTTAGCCTATATAGGTCTTCTGGCACATGCTTGCAACATCTACTCTGTCAGTTGCACATGAACCCCAATCCAAGGTCTAACGTAGCCATCTTTTAGCTTCACAGGTGAGTTTTTTTAATTTTTTCTACACTTTATTACGACTAAAATCATCGTGAAGGAAAGTTGCCTTTTCTGCAGGTTGTTTTCGCTCGTGGACATCATGAGTGAGAGGGTAAATTCTTCCCTTTAAAACTGTATAAACAGTTATAAACAAGGCCATATTTTTGGGCGGGTTCAGTGCCGAAGAATTTTACTAGATGGTTTTTGCACGCTGACGGTGGCTTTGTGGAGTTTTGGTTTGCTCAGCTAAACCTACAGCTTGCTCGAATTTATTCTTTGTGGAGTCTCAAATGTCGCCATGAATGCATCTTAGAATAAATACAGGGAAACGTTGTCTGCTTGAGTACGTCATCTTTGTAGTTTTATGCTAGTTCAAGAAAGCGCCGAAAAAAGGAGGTGCACAAGACTTGCGACATTTACAAAAAAAAATTACACCTTCTTTCCGTGCAGAACCTTAAGAAGGATGCGAAGCATCATGCGGGTTCCGTGTAGGTTTCATTGTGTTCCCTTTATGTTGTTTCATCTATGGTTGCACGAATGGAACGTAGTGTTAACCCTCCTGTGGAGACAGAGAAAAACTTAGAAATGTAGAGAAATGTAAAGACAGCGAGGAAACCGACACCCGCGTTACCTGATCGAACACCTGCTGGTTCTTGTCTTTCTTTAATGCGTGCTCACGCTCCTACACCGCAACCCGCCCTCTTCGTCCGCTTCCCTGGTTGAGCGGCAAGGCGCGTGGCGGTTCCCGCCACAGCGTTCCCACGGAAATTTAACATCCTCCTCTTAAGTTTTCTGCGCGTTATTTTCGTTGACGTTCAGCTTTGCGTCGCTTCCCTGTATCAGTAGCTTCTTGACGTAGTTTGAATGAGTGAAGGACATAAGGGGTGTTGGTAGAACACGCTTCCGTATAGATTTGTAACGCAGTGGGAAGAGCGCCACGTTCTTTCCGTTGCGGCCAGAGATCATGGGTTCGATACCGGGTGCCGCCTAACTATTTATTTTAGTTATAGGGGAGGGCGCTGACGTCAGGCCAAATGCTGACGGTGCAGAAGAGACCCGTATACGGAGTAGAGTGTGGACGGCGGACACCAGCGACAACAAGTGAGGAAGGGACAAAGCCCACAGCAGAGATTCTTCGTATTTAAAAGCCGCTGCTTATCAAAGTCACTAGAATACAACCGCAGTGGCCGTGAGATATTGAGCAGTATTTTTGATCTTGTGTCCAAAAAGCTTTATTGCCAAATTTCTCTCAGTTTATCGTCAACCCGGGAGAAAACTTTCTGTTAATTTTCATATTTTGAAAATTTGTTGTAAATTCTCAGAGGAAAGAGGCAATTGACACATATTTGCTTATTGCGTCGTTGCGCTGCGTGATCACTGTTCTGGTGCAAATGTAACCGAAGATTTTTCAAATTCCGAGCAATATCTATGTCTTCTGACTTTAGTGTCCGGAATGTGGAATCCGCTGTTGAAAGATGGCAGTAGCATTTTCCCAAATACAAGCGCCGTTTACACCATTTGAGTTTTGCTTCTGGAATGTGAGGCTTGCTTTGGTTTGGGCTACGAAAAGCTTTTGGGGGTTTAAGATCACCCAACCAGCTCTGAAGAAGAAAGCCTGGAGATACTAAGTAACAATTTTGCTGCAACTTCGTACTTGCATCTATTTCTTCACTGTTTTGTTGCATCTTTCGGAGCAAAATATTTTTGGCAGTTTTGTTTCCCCGACATCTTGCATGGCTCTCTTTCTTAAATTTTGCTTCCATGTTTCACAGGCCCAAATACGTCAAGTAGACTGGCACACAAATAGCTCCTCTTTTGATCCATCATTCGGCGTGGCTAGTCTGCGGCTGTTCTACGCGCGTGCAACACTATCGAATGTAATTTCGACTACCAAATCTTATAACCTTTACGTTTCTAGTTTATAGTTATGGAAATTTTATGAAACAAAACGCTAACCCCGAAGTGCGTATACGGCCCGAATGAAGGAACAGCAACGACAACTTTTGTATTTGAAAGGCGAAGTTTGCTTGATTTTCACGCACTAAATAAAGAAATCTTGACAGCATAATATATAAAGCACCGGTCTGCAACTGTACATACTGGGGTTTAAACTCATCAAACATTGTCTATTTTCAAATACTCTTATCGGCGACGGCCATTTTCCTAAAATAACGACGACGGCTCACACAACGATGTACGTTCGCAAAAAAGAGAACTTTAAAATGCTAGGTCATCCGCGGTCTATGTATTTAGAATTAGTAACTGTTGCAAGTAAGCAGGTCAGCATGAAACCTAAATATTGACCTATTAGAATGTGGCAAATAAAAATGTTGCGCTGAATTTTTTGGTATTCTTTAATACTGAAATTGGCTTATGAAGTGACCCTTGATAAAGTGGGCTTTAACAGGTGTACAAAAGTGCCGAAGAAAGACGAGGAGCAACATTCTGCAATTTTGTCTGTGCCCTGGGGAGCTCTGTTCATTATGAATTTGGATTTCTTCTGGCGGGTTCATGAAGCATCCTTTTATAATAATACCCTACTTTGAGAATAATACCAAGCTATTGTTTATATAAAAAAATATTGGAATAAATTATAAAACAAAGCAGTGTTGCAATGCACGGTACCGTATTTACTCGTTTATAACAGCAGTGTTCTTCTAAATATTGCAATCTGAATTGGACCCTCGCCTTAGAAAAGAATACCGAAATTCCAGCAGCCTAAAACGTGCAGGGGTGCACCTAATCTGGCTACAGTTTTTTTTTTATTTCGCAATCTGCGTTGCAGAAAGTTCCAGAGATATTCTGATCCTCAATAATGCAATACCGGCTCTTTTTTGCGTTTGGTTAGTTTTTTTGCTTTATACTGATCAACGTGGGCACTGATGGCATTGACGAAGGTCGATGGCGGGCGCCAGGTTTTGCCTCTGTGCTTCCGTTGTTTTTTTCTCAGCGTTTTTTTTTCGAATATTTTCGACTCCTATCAGCACCCCTTGCGATGGTAACGTGTCGCACTAACTACGACGCCCGCGTCTAGAGAGCCACTATTATAATGGCTGACGAAATTGATAATGCAGCTGTTTCCCGCAAACCTGACCCTAACGTATTGACCATCCGCAGGTGCCCTCTCCAGCCGGGGTCCCTTTTCACGAGCGAACCCGCCGAAGAGGTTTCCGTAGGTAACGGTACGGCTTTCACATCGACTAGAAAGAGCTTGTGTGGTAGATTTTGCCATAGAACAACGCAACCGCATTACCGGAGGTCAGTGTCGAACTGACCGCCGTAATACGGTCCAGCACAAGCAAACTTGCTCGATCAAATGGGAATATCTCGAACGAAGTTCGAATCGTCAATGGAAGACATATATACAATGTCCGAAAAATATTTCTGCTTCTCTTTGCTTCCACTCGCATCACGCGAGTGCACTAGCGGTACTTTTTTTACTCGACAAACTTACCCCTCACGTTATAATCATAACCCATTACAATCAAGCAAATACGGTAGTGCCACTCGGCTTTGGGTTTTAATCATTTTACAGAAAATACAATATGATAACACTTTTATGGCAGCTGAAAGGTGCACCGTTTTCAGCCGGTTCTACGAAATTTCTCGCAGAAACAGGCCGGCTCTTACCTTTGGTGGCTTTTGTCCTAGTTATGCTGCTCTCACCGCCAGTCTCTTTACACTATCGTGGTTGGAAGCTGTTATGGAGTCCCTAATCCCAGGGAGTGACGATACATGGCGATTGTGTTGCAGAACTAGATTGCCGTTTTTTATAGGGTTGGTGTAGGGAAACATCCGCCTGGGTTTCTCTTGTGAGCTCGAAGAACAGAGCCCCCAACTGCCTGTACGGCATATTTTCTCGTGCCCTAATATTGCATAGATGAGTTTATGGGCATCTGCAAATATGTTATTGAAGGATACGCGTGACGGTGGACCCCTGTAGGCCACAGTGTAGGCACAAATGCTGTTACTCAGCATATTGTCGTTGTTCACACCACTGGGAATACGTATCTCCACGGCGTCTTGGATTCTTCGTAAAAAAAAAAGCGTTTTCAAGACCTCATGGAGAAAACTCAACGTACTGACGGCGCGTGCATTCTTTGTGTACCAGGTGTTTCTTCGTGGGCGCTTTTCACAATCACTAGCATTTGATAATGTACGGCGAGAATTACATTTATCCGTGACGCTCAGCAAGAGGACTAAGCAACAATTTGCTTGAGATAAATTCAGCTGTGACATGGAGCCCCTGAAATATGATCCATGGTCTCTTAAACAACCTTCACACCAGAGCTCATGCAACCATCTCACTGTACAGCAGCAGGAATCATCTAATGAACACAGCATATCCCAGAAACAAACGGATTACCGCACGCCTGAAGAAGACGATGAAGGACATGTTGCACGTCGACGTTCAGCTTAGGGCCGGGTTTATAGTCCGTCTTTTTCACGTTTGCGTACATAATGGCTATGCAGAAGACTACGTAGATGACACCATTTGAGCACGTCTAATGAAGACAGCAGACTACAATGTTCCCCGTCATACTTCCGAATGTCCTGTTATCAACGTATTCCTACCGACATCGAACTCGACACCGATGTTGAATTGGGACTGCAACATGCTGCGGACCACTGTGAGCTCTTTCGTATAGGTATCACGTCCCCGCCACTCGTGTATGCCTTAGTCTTCCAGTTTAATGCTGAGACTCCTAGTATCGACCATTGGAGTTCGTGTGGGTTTACACCCCAATCCATCGAGTTGGCCTCCGCGAGGTCTTTCTCCGACACTATTTTGAACCCTACAGAATCCAACCACATTTTGGCGAACCCATTCACGAGCTTGTCCCGAATAGTGACTCCGGCATATCACGACCATACATGCTCCTTAAAGACGTCAGACGTCTTGGGGGAAGCAAAAGTATGCCACTTGCGGACCTGCTATTTTTTACTACGACCTTTTTTCTTATCGCGTCGATACAATCATAAAGAGGGTAATCTTGCATATTATGAATTGTGTTTTACCTATAAAAAGGTAGGCGCACACTGCATTTGTAAGCCTAAATGGGATTACGGGCGCCATATGCCGGCAAACCTGTATACGCAATGCCTAATGACCGCAATTGTACCGGGAAAACTTGGAAGAACGCAAACATCATCCTAATCCATAAGAAAGGGGACATGAAAGACTTGAAAAATTACGGGCCCGATCAGCTTACTGTCAATCGTCTACAAGGTATTTTACCAAGGTAATCGCTAACCGAATCTCTGCAACCTTAGATTTCAGTCAACCTAAAGAACAAGCAGGGTTCCGTAAAGGTTATTCAACATGGACCATATTAAACACGATCAATCAGGTGATAGAGAAGTGCGCTGAGTATACTGAGCCCCTATATATAGCCTTCATAGATTATGAGAAAGCATTTGACTCGGTCGAAACCCTAGCAGTCATTCAGGCATTACGGAACCAGGGGTAGATGAGCATTATGTAAGAATACTAGAGGATATCTACAGTGGGTCTACAGCTACCATCATCCTCCATAGGGAGAGCAGTAAAATACCTATAAAAGGGTGTCAGACAAGGAGACACAATCTCTCCAATGTTATTCAAGCATGCTTACAAGAAGTATTCAGAACGTTGGATTGGGAACAGGTGGGAGTAAGGGTTAATGGAGAATACCTCAGTAACCTCAGATTTGCTGATGACGTTGCCTTGCTAAGTAACCCCGGGGACGAATTGCAAAGCATGCTTTCCGCACTGGGCGAACAGAGTAGAACCGTGGGCTTAAAAATTATATGCAGAAAACTAAAGTAATGATCAATAACCTAGGACAGCACAGCATTTTGAGATAGTGGCGAGGCAGTGGAAGTGGTTAAGCGAATATATCTACTTAGGCCAAGTTGTGACCCCAAAATCCAAACCATGAGGCAGAGATAACTAGAAGGATCAGAATGGGGTGGGGTGCATATGGCAGACATTCTCAGATAATGAATAGCAGCCTACCATTGTAGCTGAAGAAGAAAGTGTATGACAGCTGCATCTTACCGGTACTCACCTAGGGGGCAGAAACTTGGGGGCTCACTAAGAGGGTTCAACTTAAATTGAGAACGACTCAGCGGGCAATGGAGCGGAAAATGATGGGTGTAACATTAAGGGACAAGAAGAGAGCGGAGTGGGGTCAGGGAGCAAACTGGTGTTAAAGACATAACATTAAGGGACAAGAAGAGAGCGGAGTGGTTCAGGGAGCAAACTGGTGTTAAAGACATATTATTAGAAATTAAGAAGAAGAAATGGGTGGGCAGGGCATGTAATGCGAAGGCAAGATAACCGCTGGTCATTAAGGGTGACAGAGTGGTCCCTAGAGAAGGCAAGCGTTGCAGGGGGCGGCAAAAGTTAGATGGGCAGATGAGATCAGAAATGTGCCGGGATAAATTGGTCACAGTTTGCACAGGACCGAGGTAATTGGAGAATAATGGGAGAGGCCTTTGCCCTGCAGTAGGCGTAGATAGGCTGGTGATGATGATGATGATGCCGACGCCTTAACGTAACGCCTAATAAAGTTGAATTGCAGATATACAACTCTATATTGTTTTGATCGGACGCCCTTATCGGGATACACAGCCTTAATGTATGTGCTCCGAAAAAGGTTTTACGGTCTTTCTGCAACCTAACGTTATAGCACCCACATTCAATTTGTTCTGTACTAAGAGTGACATTTTGGAGTAAGGATAGTAGAAAGCTACAAAAGAGGCTTCGTAAGCGATATATCGTCCTAAAAATCTTGCATTTTTTTATTGCAATGCCCATTCGTACAAATAAAGAACACTGGTTCGTTGAATATTCCTTTTTTTGTAGTACCAACTAGATTATTGCTAGCGTGCCCAATTGGTTGCTTAGTCTTTTAAGTGCAGTACATGCGCTGAATGCGTACGCTTCCCAAACGCCGCTGAAAAAGTGCGTGCCAATCCACGCTGTGAATGTGGTTGGAAAGCAAAGTTATAAACAATTCGAACATCCACAATAAAGAAATCACGGATTTGATTCCACGATGGCATCTCCACCTTGTGTCGTGTGACTTTTCGTTCACCCATGTTAAGAAAAACTGGAGAGCAAGGATTGTGATTCTGCAGCGTGTCTGTTACTCCAGGACAAGTACTGGTGTGCTGAGTTTTACAATGATGCTTCCACGACTGCAACTGCTCGGTCTTGTGGTGCACATGGGCAAAAGATGCACGTCAGTAAAACAATGAGCTTATGTAAAAGTTTATTTACAGCAAATCATACGATATTTTAATTTTCCTAAATCATATTCTCCAACTTCAAATTTTAGAGTCCATCGTTCAGACGGACTCCCCTAGCGTTGTACGCGCGCTTGTATCTGGAAAGCATTCTAAAATCTTTGCCATAAACCTTTCTTGAAGACAATTTTGTCGCATACGGATTCAACCTGGAAATAACTTCCTACTGGGTTTCAGGCCATTCTGGGATTGCCGGAAATGAGACCGCAGCGAAACTCCTGCAAAACTCCTGAATAAAGTACACTTACCGTAGAGTACAGTACAGCACTGAATACAGTACACTGACCTCAAGCCGCACATAAGACAACAACTTCGCAATACATGGCAAAAGAAGTGGAGTGAAGAGACAGACAGCAAATTACACATAATAAAACCACTCGTGGAACCATACACCACAGTCAAACGCGACAGATATACAGAAGACGCCTAAGATACGCCACGAATAGCACGTAGCCACGCAGCTAAAATCTGCTCGCGGGATCTTCAAGACCCCCGCAGCAAGTGCGAAGAGGCCCTACCAGTAGTTCATCTACTCATTCGATGCATGGCACTCGACACTACACGACATAAAGATTTTCCTTAACTATACAGACAATACATCCCGCTGTACCCATCACACTTCTTCCCCGAAAGCCGAATGTTTTCAATTAGGCTTTTTTTTTCAGTTTTATCAGGTGTCAATTTGTCACAGTTTTTTTCATATTATGCATAATCATCCTAGCCCTATACACCAGGCTTCTTCTGGGATTTAATGTGGCTTCATTGTTGTTTTGTGAGATAATTTAGTATTTAGTTGTGCGTCTATATCATCATCAAATAACTTCGTCTTTGGCCCTCTTTGACCTTGTTGTCCTTGCGCCAATAAACCAAACCATCATCATGAAAGCTCTAAAGGACACCCTCAACCCCTTGCGCCGTCCCTTAAATTCACTCACGTGGCTCTACAAATAGTGAAACCAGAGACAAGTGAAATGCACGTAACCTCACCTTTACTTCAAACAGGTATTCTTGGCTAAGAATAAATGAATGCATGATTCATGAACGGCGGTTGGTTGAGTTGTATTTGTGAAGCACATGAGTGGAAACTTTAACAAAAATAAAGGGAGCTAAAATCAGGTGTTACACGACCTCACTTCTCCGTCTCTGCCGCCGCCCGACGGAGGGAACGAGATCGGTGGTAGAGACTGAGAAGTCATATCCCATGTATTGGTGCGAGCTGCCTTCAATTGTGTAAGTTCCTGCGCATGCGCAAGAGGCGCAAACGGCCGCTACGCGTGTCCTGGGTGGAGCGCAGCGCGGATCGCACAGCGGCACGAGAGGTCACGTGAGGCTAATACATGGCCTTTTGCTAACGAAGCAGAGTTTAACAATTGTGAAACATGCTCAAGTAGCGCGGTAGAGACGGGAAAATTAGTAGACACCACATTAGTACTAGCGGTGAAAACCAGCGCTAGTACAGTGTGGTCTGTACTCTTTTCCCCTTTTTTCCGCGCTACTTAATCATGTTTCACTGTTCGAACCAGCTATCCCGCCTATAACGGTTGACGAGTAATCTTTTTAACATTCCTTTCAATCGTCGCTGTGCGTCGCGCCATGTCCTTGTTTATTTCTTTCCGCACCAGAGGCTGTGCTATTTGACCTTGATTTTTTTTGTACTCCACTGGGATAAACACAGACGTCGTAAGAGCTGTGAGAGCTAGTCTGTGTTTTACCATCAATAAAGAGCCTACATTTTGTATATATTCTTTTTTTGCGACTGCCTGCACCAACCGTCAGTGGGTGGACGTGTCTTTCACGATCAATTCATCATCCACCCACTTTCCTTTTCGTCTTGAGTTTGGTTTGTGTAAAACGCTCTGTATTTTTTCACTCTTTTTTCTTCTCCGCTCAAGTGAATACCGTGTGTTTTGATGATTACAATATGTTTTGTGAGAATATTTTGGAACTGTGAATACCAGTTTTAGGACTTCCCACATGCTGTCACTGATTAACAGCGCCAGTAAGCCAGTATTTCACCTTTTTCATTTTTCCCAAAGTCCGAATTTTCAAATGTTTTCCTTTCGGCGTCTAGAGACGGCCAGCTGGGTCAGCTGCGTTCTATGGGAAGTGCGATTTTTCTTAACTTTCTGTTTATATGGATTGGTGGCTATGCTATTTTATAAGTAGCGTCTTTCAAAGAAAACGTTCATTTTCCTTTGCCGATCTTTGTGATTTCACTCGTATTGTTTCCAGTTGGAATACCACGGAAGAATAAAGGTTACAAGGCGAAGGCCACGGCATTCGTTTGGACGACAAGTGTTTTGTCACGACACTGATCATGCTTCCCGAGGCTTGTCTACTGAATTTTTTCTTTCTTCAGAGGAAATTAGCTGAAATAAATTTGCTGCATGAGAAAAGCTAAGGTCTTCCTTTGCTGCGGCACAACATTTCAATTTCAAAAAGTAAGAGATATAAATACAACGGACAATTTCTCTGTATATAACTACTGCTCGGAGGGAAAAATCAAAAACCTGCGGTTTTATTGTCGGCTATGTTCTTGTAACTGTCGTGTTAGAGAGAACCAATTTCATCAATGAATTTGTTTTTATTGTCTGCCAGCATTTTGCCACGTGGGTGGACTTTGTTTTATGCTCCAAGCTTCAGTTCGTTACTTCTGGCCCCTGATTCTGCCGCTAATAATTGTATTGGAAGCAGTAATACCTATTTATAACTGAACTGAACTGAACTGAAATTAACGACTAAAATTTATGGCTAACTGAACGGAACGTTTGTTGTTTTATCAAGCCCCAGGGAGGGTCGTGTGTAGCATCGAAGTTCTTGCAGTTTTCTCAGCGTTTTTTGCCGATCGCAGCAGCCGTGGGTGGAAGTTGAGCACCACCGGGAATCATTTTATTATTATTGAATATGAGGTTCAACAAAACTACGCTTCACAGGTGACGATGCGCACCGTAATTGACGGAGCAGGAATATTTTAAACATTTGTGGATATTTTGCCTGCGCCATAATCTCAAACACACCAGGGATTTCGCTTTCCACCTCCATCAGAAAAGCAGTGTTGTTGCTGGGAATCAAACTCAGGCTCTTGGGTTCAGCCTCACCGGGCGTTCTTAACAGAGCCACCGCTTCGGTATAGAATCCTTTTAAGGCGTTGTACAAGAGTTTTTCTTTCCTGAAAGTTGCATTTGGATTCCAGATAATCAAAAAAACTAATATTTGCAGATTTTTATTATTGTACACGCAAGCAAGTTCAACCGTGCCAAGCAGGCCATATTCAGGTGGTCTTTTATATATCCATGTGCGAACGTGTCTCCATACTAATGTAACGCGGCTTCGTAGCTGGAACACGTTCAATATATATTATCGTCACTATAAATGATTTTTGCCGTTATATTGCACGGAACAAATCGTCTACTCGGAGTGTAGGCATTGGGGAATTAGGGCAAGAAAAATATCTGAATGAATAACTTGCTACTGAATACGAATAATTTCATCTTCGCTAGGATGGTCAGGGTTGATTCAATAGTGTTTCATGGGAAAGAAAATCAAGGCAAATCCCACCACAAACGAAACTGGCGACAAAGACAACCCAGGGGTCCACCCGAGCAAGATGCGCCACGGTCGTTAACCTTGCTCTTGTGCCTACGTTTTAGAGGAGAATAGACGATGTCTTGACGGGCGGAGACCGAATGGGAGCTGCGAGCGACTGTGGCCGGGGAGAGGAGTGATTTTGTGGTGGAACAAAGAAAGGCGGTTTGAATTCTTGCCGGAAATATTAAAATAGGGGCGGTCGGATTCTGGCTCTCCCCCAATAGGTCTCCCACAACCGCAAGCTCTCGCCCCTCTCCTCCGCAAACCAAGCAGTCGCCTTATGGGGTGGCCTTCGATCAGGATGGCGGCGTGTCCAAGAGCTGGCTTCGAGACACGAGCAGTACCTCGAAACGCGCCCTGCAACCAAGAACAGTGACTTGAGACCTGGTCGAGTAAGGTGTAGGCGCACGATTGTGTTTATAAAATTTTGTAGGCACTACCGGCCTACGCAGGTAACGAGCAGGTACTGAGACGTCGTCTGGTCTGAGAATTCTTTTCGATTCCGCCAAGACAAAACCCCACCAACGTTCTGTTATTCGTTTTTCTGGGTTGGTTGTGTGTACATATGCTGTTTCGGAACATTAAAAACTGACCTTGTTGGTTCAGCATTTTTTTTATATTTTCTCGAACCTGTCAATATTTGGCGTCCACGACGGAATGAGTCTAGTTTTCTTGTGTAACCCTAAAACAGAATGTGGACACAGCAGGGTAAACAGAACTTGCGGGGCGCCAAGGATTAAGCGACGAAGAACTGTCAAACTTGGTGATCGCCGAGCAAGAGGGTGCGTACAAGAACTGAGTCCTAGAGGTTTGAGCACTAAAAAAGAAAGGCAGAAATTGAAATCTGAAATTTGCGGCTTTGACTACACCTGATGAAAATTGAGGCGACGATTATTAGCACGGCAACTATGCAGATAAACAAAATAAATTAACACTTATATTTGTTCCCGGTAATACTCATTTTCATAATTTCAGGCGACTTTTCACGGAAATAAAAAAAAAATTAAACACTTGGGTAATACTCATCTAAATCTGCTAATTGAAAATTTGCAATTTACCAAGCTTCTCTTACGTTTTCGATAAAGCCTTGCCTTGTCATTTATCTAAAAATCCCTCTCGTATGAAGAACAAGTTGTCCTTTCACCACGGCGACGTGCGCCAAGCAGTTTGTTCTGCCTAAATGTCTTCCGTAGTGACATTTTGGCCGGTGTCTTTCATTTCTGAGCTCGCGCTCATCAGCGGTGGCCAGTTCACGCGGGCGGATATGCTGGGTGGAAGGAGCCTGCGCGTGAACGCGCCACTTGGTGCCAGTGCCTAATGTTAAGGTGCCCCTTGCAATGGTGGGAGATTTAAACGTTATAATCGAATGACCCAATGACACCTTGGTGGAATCCTCTTTAGTCTAGTGGTTTGTGTTGGTTGTTAGATAATAACATACTTTGGACATGCGAGGCCGACAGACATCACATCTTTGTGAGCATCTATAAATCTTGACTACTTCAAATTTTCGTTGAGCAGATTGGCGGGGAAGTAGGCTGGATGGCAAATTGCAATCAAACGCTTTTTTTACATCCAGCTTCTCTAGTTAGGTGTGTTCACAGATTGGTGGGCACTAATTTGTTTTGAATTATTAGACAAGAACATAACCTTCAGGTTTGGGGACTTCGGTGTGTGCAGAAGTGGGTTTTCTTCTCTCAAGATCCTAATGTTACGCAGAAGCACAAAAGAAAAGTAGTTTCTGTTTGTTATTGAATTTTATTTACCTCACCGTTTCGATGGCTTACACGTTATTCAGCTTTTATCCTCAAGCCTTTTTACATTGCGTTTCTAACAAGCGTGAAACAGCATTCCGCACTAACAAAATTGATCTTGGAGGAATAGCTCACCAGTGGTAGTGTACGTGCATCGGCGCCTGTGTTAGCCATAACATGGTGCCCGGCACTTGCTACCCGTCACTAGTAACGAGGCCTCGCTACCTAGAAAACAATTAGATTGTGGGTTTTTATACGCAGAATTTATTGGCTTTCGTTACCAGCCCTTAGTGGGGAGGGGTCTGTGGCGATAAACTAGTGGATACTTCTAGGTTTCTCGAATAAATAGTAGGAGAGCCAGAGAAAATTTTCCTAATGAGCAGGAGCATTTCAGATAAGCGTTGTTTACTGATCATCTTTGGGAAGCAAAACTCAGAATGTGTGGTTTTAGAGAAGAGCGAGACCAGGTTTCGCGTTCGAAAGCAGAAGAACTATTAATCTAGAGCTACAGCGGCGGCTGTTGCATTCGTTACTTTTTTAGCATCCACTTAGCTCCTCAAGACGTATAGTGAACTTTTCGGTGCTGTCTCATCTTGCAAAAAGTGAAACCTTCAGAATTATTCTTTATAAAACTGTAATTTGAAATGCCAGTCCAAGTTTCAGTAAATAGAGAAATTGCAGCCCCCTCAAGAATACACCCTACCATGTCCACCCATAGTTCGATGGACATCAAATTTCCTGCGCAAATTCAGGACCCACGTTGAGACGAGCTAGAAAAATATCTCCCACTGCGCTGTGGCCGATACGGAATTTTCGGTGTAGTCTGATGTTAGCAAGTTGACCCACTGGCCCGTCCAGCGCAAAATGTGGAGAGGAATTTTGCGAGGAGTAATACTGATGCCCCGCTGCGGCTCCAGAAAATTAGGTACGCCATATCCAGAAAAAAAAGCTCGCCTAAAGTCGACGACAGGCAATGCAGATCGTTGGTATAAGGCATCTGCAACAGAAACAAGTCCGGTGACTATGACCAGATACGACGGCAGAGCAGTCAGTCGTTCACACGGAGATGAGTGCACTATTAGGGGTCTCTGCTTCTTAAGTTTATTGCAGCAGTCATACCGCTCTAAGTAACCTGGATATAAGGAGTAACAACAGTGTTTCGCACAAACGCAGAGAACGGCAGACAACAAGACTGTTATAAAGCTCTTTTAGTGTGGATAATATGAACAAATTGTTCCGTCAAAGCTTACAAGGTTCTATCACTTTAGTTGTTTCTTTGACTTAGGATGTGCAAGAAGGGGTATATGTCTATTTGGAGAATGATAGCTTAGTCCAACTGTATTCTCCATTATTTGCGCAACCAAAAACTTCTGTTACCATTAAAATGCTGGACTACGTGCTTTTCTATTTGTTCTAAGCATGTGCTGATTCATTTGGTTTCATACACAATTTGATGTTTGAGAGATTTTGGTCCCAATTTATTTCCTAAGTGCGGCGACAACTGTGACAAGAACGTTTTGTCTTTGTCTTCAATGTGCCGTTGGTTGTTGGTCGATGATTGTGTAACCTACCATCATGTTTTCTTTAGAGAGAGAGAGAGAGAGAGAGAGACGAGGCTACCTTCTCCAAGCAAGCTGACTCTGCTTTTCTCGAAAAGTTTTAATATAAACAAACCCCCCTTATGTCCACAACCTAACAAAGGAAACTTACGTAGACCCTGGAAAATATGGCACCATGAACTGTAAACAAAATAAATATTTGTCTAGTAATAATTTCAACGTTCAACTGGAACGCAGAAATCGCAGGGATATTTGAGAGGCGACGTCGACGACATTATGTCAAAGGGACAGAAAAAAAACACTGTTATCAACAGAAATCATTTGACATACACGCGTTTTACCAGCTCTTGTGAAACTACAGAGAAGTGCTACAAATACCCTAAAAAATCGTACATAACTGCTGGAAACACATTCAGGTTAGCCGACGTTGGTTCTTTAAAACGCGTACGCCATGCATGTTTCTCTATTTGAAGTAATAAAACTAGACTACGGGTTAAAGAGTTCAACTACTGGCCCGTCGGAAACTACGCCCCTGAAATGCGTCTAAAACATTTTTAACGATCACTGAGAAATAGGTTTTTACACAGCCATACTTTACCGCTTTCTTCTGCAGAGACTCATGGGTAGACTCTGAGAGGAATAAACCCTCAACTTTATGGAACACCCAATCGCGACAGTGGCCGTATGATGCGCGGCTGTTGCTTATAAGAGAAAACGACTGACAGATCCTCGAATAAACAAAAAAGAAAAGATTATATTTCAAGAGCTCAGTAACTGAACAGAAAACGGCAGTTTAAAAACAAAGGGGAGAAAACAAAAAAATAGTATAAAATTGAGCAAGTAAAAGTACATGATACAGTCAAGGTAAACAAACGAAACAAATGTTATAAAGCAGAGAAATCAATTTATTGTAAAACATGAACAGTTCGATGCCTTGTCGGATAATGCACCGCCTACCGCCCATGAATCCTCAGCATCCGCTGCTCTCGTCAGCCAAGTTCCTTCCACCAGACGCTAACCGAATGCATCGCCTGAGTAACTATTCTGGGAAGCCCGCTGCTCTTTTCGCAAAACTACTGATTGGCTATGAAAATATCCGCTATCCCTCTTTTGCCCTGAACTTTCCCACATGCCTTCCTTTGTTATGTGCTTCGCTGTGACGCGAGATGTTCGATTCTCTACAATTAGGTATGTGTATATTAGCTGCCATACCTATTTTACCTGCAAACACGCGGATTTCAGTTTGTAATCCTTTAAAACGAAAAGCCGAAATTCTTCATCCGAGCCTTCAGTAGAGCAAAAGTAGTGGCGAGAAAACATACTTTAGGCCCCCGTCTGCACATGTTTGGCAATTCCACCATAATATACAGGAACAAAATGTCCTGGTTTGTCTGACAAACATGCTATTTTACAAAGTAATAAAAGCACAACAAAGACAAAAATAGTTATGCATTGGGTGTCAAAGATATTCCGGTATAAGTTCTTGCCATTCGAAAAGCCATACAAAATTTGTTGAGAATGAATTACGTCATTTAAATTTCTGCTCTGCTACCTCGGTGATATCCTCGTCTTAAGCCCAATCGCCTATGGCCAGATACTGCTTTTTTTGAGTGCACTCTACAATATTCAATTTTGGAATTTTTTTGTTTCCTGTTGGGAGCTATTGCTCAGCGTTGCGGAGTTAGATTCTCTTTGTAATTGTTTCCACAACCTTTGAAGGAAACGACGCCTGAGCAGTTTTATTGGGGTTCTTGTAATGGCGCTAATCGCTGCACGTAATCGCTGCATGTATCCAGTAATCATTGTGTTCCTCGCTGCGATTACATGCTGTACGTCGCACACGACCTTCTCAGTGGCTGCAAGGTAAGTAGTGCGCCAAATATTTGCAGCAACAACGCTGACCGCGTTTTTACAGACACGAAAGAAGCCATTGGCAGTGGGAAATTACTCCTAAACCTGATAAGACGTCCCAACATCTGTCACAGCTAACATTTCTGACAGAGCGATGGTGCGATCTTTCAGTAGTTCACTACTTGTACTCAGCAAGCCATCACCTTTCCCCCTAAGCAGCTTGCGCCTTCTGTGCGTTGCTTAGGCTTCTTTGAGCCCGAACATGTTGCCGTGTGATTTGGCCAGTGTGGTAAGATCCCAATGAAGCTGTGGACAGCAAGACTCACTTCTCAAACCTTTCCATGCACCAAAAAAACTTGTACCATCCCAAGACATGTATTTTCCGACGTTTGTGTACAAAGACGAGTGTATGTTCTGTTTGCGCAGGCTGCACTACAACCGCGGCCATGCTACAACCTGGTAGCCGTCATTTGCGTGGAGAATGGGAGTTTGGGTAAAAGACAGCAAAATATAGCCGGCGGAGTTAGATTGAGCCTTTCACTTCGGATTTACTCTGTTCAAATTGCTGACGGGCTGTACCAGACCGAAACTGAATGCAGTGGGCCCGCTACTATAAGCAAACCGGTAGGCTTTATTTTATTAGTACGTCCCCATGACACCAAACAATCGAGGGGAACTCCGGTAATTGAAGGCTTCCGGAGAACATTGTAGGCTCAATATAACTGTGGCGGCTAATTTGTTTAATAACAAATTGCGTGCCATTTGAGCTGATGGGGGTGGTGGTAGAATTTTGTTTGCTTATGGCCAATAGAGTCTAACAGCGCCAAAACGTGATAGGCAACGGAGATAAAAAAATAAACCACGATCACAAATAATAAAAGTGAAATCATAACGGCAAACCAGGTGGCTGGTGCAGAGCGCCAGTTTTAATTAGGCATGACATAACATCAGCTCTAAATTTTTCTCTCAAAGAACCATTCAGAAACCATTTTAAAAGATATTCGATCATAAGCCCCAAAAATCAGGGGGGGATGAACACTTTGTAGTGTTGGGCGAAGATTTCGTGTAGTGTTGCGTCAAGTGCTAAAATTGAATTAGGATGTGAGATACGGATGGGAGTTCTTCATACCTGCAGGTGAGCATGTGTTTGTGTCTTTGTGTTTGCGTGTCACCTGTGTGTTGCCTAACGGTAATATTGTTAATGTTCCTTTTTAGTGTCTGTTGCTTGAGTTAGTTATGTATCGTCCCAAATGTGGTGGTTCTTGGTGTAAATGTTTGTCCAGTGCTTGTCTGCCGTCTTCTTCTTCTGTTTCAGGAAGGCATTTTCTGATGTGTGACTTCACACCGCAGTAAGACAGAGCCACCAGAAGTTCAGCATCTGCGGCCATTTGATCTGCGGCCTCATTCCCTTTGCTGTCATATTAGCCTACACCCACAAACAGGCAATTTAAGGTTCGAGGCAAATATGGCAGCCTTGTGTTTGTGAACAAGATTCATGATGTGAATTTTGGCTGGCTATGGTGATGACAAAGCAAGCCTCTCACTCATAGTGGGTATACATTACATGTTCATAAATTGTTGCACACTATCATGCAGAAATAAAATTCCACATGGCTCTGCCATACAAATACTGGCATTTACCTTGTTAGTTCTGATTTGATAACGTCGAAACCAAGCGCAAAACATGCAAGGGTGTGTGCAGGTATTACACGTCACTGTAAAAGTTAGCACACTAGATTTTTCCGGTAAAAAACAAAAAAAAGCTCCACAGAACGGCACTTGTTGGAACGTGATTCTTCCAAGCTATAAAATAAACAATTCGAATAACCCAAGGAAGAGCTTCAATACTGTTCATATTTCGTTACAAGATGTTTTAAAGCGAAGTTTTAACCTTTACCAGCCAGAAGTTCTGTCGCGACCGTCGGTGTTAACAGAAATCCCCTGTGAACAAATAAATTATATTTCTGGGACAGCCAGGAAGTGACCCTAGACCAATTAAAGAAACGGAGCGAGGGCCCGTTGTCTTGCCATTTGAGCTACGAGCGCATGCGGAAACGGGGAGTACGTACGGTGTTCGCACCGAGCACAGCTCTGGTTCCCGCGGGAGGTCACGTATGTTACTCTGTTCCCGCGGGATGTCACGGGATAGCGTCAGGCGACCTCTCACGTCACTGTGGGCTCTGCCCACGCTATGTGCAGCAGCTGTGTGCGCGGCAGTGGTTCGTGTATTCTGTCCTCGAATAGTTTGAACTGGTGTGCAACCCCGATACGAAACAACTGACTACCATCCTTGGAACGCGCATTGACTTCACGTTCACGATGAATATAACTGCAGGGGAAAAATTGCGCCCACCTCCCCCCCAGGGAAAACCCCGTGTAGATGGAAACATCTTTTAGGGGTTTTCCGGGTTGATTTTTAAAAAGGCGCGAAGTGTCGGGAACGCGTATGATTATTATGTTTTATGATTATAAAATTTCCCCAAAATTGGTCAGTCTCTCTAAGTGGTATGCTTGGGGTTTGCTGTCGCAACGACATTGCTCCATCGTTGTTTGTGGGGGGCCTTTTTTTATTGCAAGGGTCATTGATCATGCGTTGTATCAGTTGTTTTTGACGTAGTTTGAAGAGTCAAGGACTAAGGCGCGTTCGTAGCATTTTTAAAGTCTCGGGGTTTTTTGGGGCAGTGGGAAGAACACCATGTACCTTTCGTTCCCCCAGGGACGAGTGATCGAAACCGGGCCCCGCTGACTAATATTTTTTTTTAGTGTAGGGGGAGGGGTGTGGAGACAAAAACCCGTATGGAGGACAAGGCGAGTGGATGAGATGCAGTCGCGTTTAAAACGCAATGTTTGATTGTGTATGACACCGATCATAAGTCCGCTCTGAACGTCGTGCTTAAGAGAAATACTAAAGAACGTGGTACATGTGCAGTGAAACGTTCGAATAACGCAAGCTGAAGGTAGTCACTCGTTGTAGGTGGTGTAAAAAGCTTGCTTAAAACCACCTAAAGGTGGGGATTGGACCGCACTTTTTTTGCGGTATTTAAAAAGCAGACTTTTAGATTAGACACTTAATTTCTTCTCCTTGCTTTAGAATTTTTCTTCTTTTTGAATTCTGGGTGCGCCGAAATTTTGTTGAATGACTATAACAGCTCCGCTGTAAACGTTGCGCCTTGATGGCACAATGACTTCATGCCTGATGATTACTCTAGAAAAAACTGATCAAGCTTAATTGCCTTATTTGTAAGTCTAGAAGACAGCTGTGCAAATACCCAACAGAACTTCCACTGGAAGATTTGAAGAGTTTGGCATCTACAAACACAGCCGAGGAACGAATAGAGACGCACCACGCTCAATAAGTTATAGAGACTGTCGGCATCCCCTACCGGCCAACAATTATGCACAGGCTGAATCTGCGAGCCCCGCGAAGTGCCGATGCCAGGGTCCCCATCATTCATAAAATTCAAGCTCAACTTCTGATTGGCCTATCTCTCGCGAAGTATGCACCCTTACACAATCAAAAATTGCAGGATAATGAGTCCGAACTATAACCGTGAGATACCGAATAAACAACAAGCACAGTATGTGTGAATGCGGCCGACTATAGGCATCAACGACGCGTAAGCTGTGTCTGCTCTATATGACCCAACATTCCACGCAACAAATCCACCGCCATCCAGCAAAGGCAGACGAGGCGGTTATTGCGCTGGGACAAACCTTACAGGCCCGACACTGCAATCACGCTTTCAGATTCGAAAACGGCCATCAAAAACTTCACGAAAGGGACTGTTTCTCCTCAGGCACTCCAAATTCTCGTACACAAGGGTGTACTGAAGGGCGTGTTGGTACACCATATAGTTTAAAAACAGCGCTCAAGCGAGACTAAGGAAGGAACAGCGCTTGTGTCGTCTGTTCCTACCTAGTCTTCTTTTCCGCTCTGTTTTTAAACGATATGATATTCGTAAAAAACACTCTTAACGCCGTAATGGAATTGATCTGTATTCCTGGCCATACAAGGTTGGGGGTAACGAGGAGGTCCACAAAGCTGCTCGAGAGCTCAGAACCCCATAAGGACCAAGCCTTGTTCATTTACATATAGCCAGATCAGCCTCAGAGAGCTTAATAGGCTATCAAAAAATCACCGCACATTACCGCCTCTCCCGCCGAAAGCATACGACCGCACATTGGAATCTTACTAACGCCAAAGAACATCCGTGGTCCATTCTACAGACGAGCAACTGCCATGTCGCTCAATAAGGCACCATATTCACCCGAATTTATATCCGTTGCCTCATTTCCATGCGTGTCGTGCAAAGGACGTAGTCGCCCATCTCATATGAGCATGCTCGGAAGACACGTTTCCCTGAATCCCCTCAGTAGAAGCTCTGGGAGAAGGCGCTGGGCTAGCTTGTACCTTCAGACCCAGAAGGGCCCCCGCAAATGTAGCTGTAAATGGTCACCGGCAAGCTGTGGCTGTCGGTTCCCGAACGCACTTATCCGGGCTTTTGAATGAAGTGTTTTCTGTCTCTGAGACTGAAAAAACCTTGCGTGCTGATGGCAACATTGTGTTTGCCTTCAAATGAATAAATATCAGTTCTAGTCATGATGTCTATCTAAAAAGCTTACGCGAAGTGTTCAAACAACATATAATTTATTAACATAAAGTTTTTTTTTCTGCCATATTTACACCAGTGCAACCTCTTTGTTTCCTATCATTTAAAGTTTAGATGTGTTTATTTGGCAGAAATATTTTGCTGGACGTATCACATAAATTGCGCGAGCGTTGTAAGCTAGTCTAGTTGGTAGTGTTCTATGATGGCTAACAGAGCAAAACCTGGCGGATAAAAATCAAAAAGGGTGTGACACAAACAAGCACTTTCAAGTAACTTATTCAAACAATTATTTAAACGCATACACAATCGCACCCGCACAAAGCTAGCGCCTCTACGAGCTCTCTGGTCTGTTTATAGAAATAACAGTTTCGGAGTGTCGGCAAAAGCAAATCTGCGGCCGGGCGGCTAACATTGTGCCGACAAGCAGGAAGGTATAGCTCTGGCATGAATTGTAATATTCGCCTAATTTCAAGTTAAGGAAGCACTCCCCCCCGTCTTCACAACATTGATACGGTCACTAGGCAAAGAGATGGTGTAGACGAAGGAGTGCGACGAGGTATATAGCTCTGATATGGTTAATCGCGCTACCCACCCATTAAAAAATCTATTTTTGTTGTTTGCGTTCTAGTCGACGTTGGCGGAATATCTGCTGAAGTGTTGTGGGCAGAAATTACAACCTTACGCATAGTGCAAATAGAACCTTTTTTTGTTGCGAAGCCACGTTTTAAGGCGGTACAGCAATTTTTTTTGCAGTAATATTTCTCGGAGGCGCGCTTAGTTATAACACCATTCTTAATGATCTGCAGAAGCTTCTGGTGGGCCCTAGAGACTGTCTCAAGCGAAAAGGCCGCGTCTCTTAGTTCCTGCATTTGACCAGCAATACTTGGTTCCATCAGATGAGGACACGACTTAGTGACCACCCGAATAGAAGTACCAAACCACCTGATAGTTTTTCGCTGATTTTATGTGCCTTCACCTCCATTTTAGCAAAGTTTTGATGGACGTTGCAACACACAACCAGCCAACGTAGGGACGCAGAAATTTTCTTTTCTAGTCCAACAATAAATACATGTTTCTTTTATGCTGTCGTCAGTGAAGCTGAAGCCAAAACTATTCTGCCCAAAGAGAGATAACACATTCACAAACACAGGTCTTAGGCATTCGTGTCGAAGACAGCAAGGTAGCCATTAGCATTACCGGTAAAAGTTGACTGTCAACAGATGCAGTACTACTTCAATTGCCCCGTCAAGTTTCTCAATAAGATGCCACAAATAACTGTGGCGTCCCTACCCCCTACACAAATTCTGGTTTTTCTGTATACACCCAATTGTTGTAAGAAATAAATAACAAACCAAGATTAGGAAGAAAAGGTGGCGTAAATTGTTGTGGTCGAAGACATGATATAATGGCTGCAGGCGACCGTGCCTGTCGTATCTTGACGTCATCGAAGTACGTTTGGTTTTTTTGTTTCGCAAACACATTTGCGGTGGCGTATCACCTGTTCAGTTATGCGTTTCTTCGACTTCCGGCATGACCAATGGGGTATGTACGATCATGGCCTGCTTGCTCTTTCACCGAACATGAAGTTATTACGGCTCACGAAATACCACATAACAGAAAGGAATTTGGCTACGTCGTAGCTCGTAGGCGTGCTCAGTAATAGTGAAAAAAGAAAACGCAAAATTTCACTCATCTCAACGTAGTGAATCATGAGGAGTGGGCGAATGACAGGGAATCGTTCTTACTGTAATCACTCATGACATTATCCACTCGCGCATAAAAATGAGTGACAACGCGTGTGTACAGTATATACAGCACCAATCAATCTAATACAATTCGATTTATTTCAATCCAATTCATCCAATTCATTTATTCCAATCCAATCCAGTTCAATCCACATCCATTTCAAGCCAAGCCAATATATTTTAGCACCATCAAATCCAATCCAAATTCAAATGCCATCTGATTCTCTCCAATCCAATACAATCCTCCTTCCGCATGCCCAGCACGGCTATCCAGAAGCCATAAAAAACTGCTCTCTCTCTATATTATTTCTCTCTCTCTCTCGCACATTTTCTGAACCTTTTATTCTGGCCTTGTTGACCTTTGTGAGCCTCTTGTTCACAGATGTGTCAATTTACCCCGTGCTGTGCCTCTGTCTCTCCTCCTCCTCTTCTTTCTCTCTCTTGCCATTTCTGAACCTTCTATTTTGTTCTTGTGAACCTTTGTTAACATTTTGTTCACATATGTGTCAATTCACAAGGTGCTGTGGGTCGGTCTCTCTCACTCCGTCTCCCTCCCTCTCTCTTTTCTCTCTCTCTCTCTTTCTCTAACCTTAATTTTGTTCTTATTAATTCTTTCTGAACCTTTTGTACACAGATGTCTTGATTTAGACAGTGCTGGGCCGTGAGCACGGACGCCAGATGCCGGACAAGCTGGCAGCTTTAAGGTGCTCCGCCGCTAAAATAACAGCTCAAGGCACGACTCCAATGGCTAAACGACAGTGCGTACGGAAGGCGAATTTATCAGTATTAATAGATATGCAACCTTTGACAGCATTCATGAGCTGTTTGTGTGGAATGAAATAGAATATACCTTGTCAATCTACAGTGTAGGCCCCACAATTACCGAGGTTGGCGATGCGCAGAAAATCAGGAACCCCACCATAGATTGGGATAGGTAGTATAACCCATAGGCGGGGATGATAAGAACTGTTGCATGTAGTCAGGAACACAATACTGCCCCAAATGACGCTGGGTGACAAGGACACATAAGGAACAGTAGGCGTGCACGTTTTTGCTGCATAAAAAACTCGAACTGCAACATGTCTCGCCTGTTTAACAGACTTTCACGTTTAGAGCAAATTCAACTCATACAAAAGCACGATAGCTTATTTTTTTCTTGTCGGCGGTATCATTCATTGCCCTAAAAGCACTATGTGCGTGCTTTAAAGCCTTCTCAAAAATATACCTTTAAATAAAACAACAAATTGTCCCCTGTTATAGGTGCCAGAGATTCTCAGGTTCAATCTTCACATAAAAATCACCATACCATTCTAGTTAAGGCTGTTTCCTGGCTCAGCTGTAGAACGCTATTGGGCATTTATGCACTCCCAGATGCGGCGCTGTTCACAACATTTAGTGAGACAACAACGAAGTCCACCGGCCAAAGATACCTTTTCCACAACCGACAACCAGAGCTCAAATGCAAATTTTGCTTAACGCCAGAAGTGGGTGATAGGGCTGCGAAGCATCACGCCAATAACGTGACTTCGTGTCTTTGTATTGGAGGATATCTTTTCCTGGCTGGGCGAGCAGACGCAAACAATCTTTAAAAGCGCTTCTTCTACTAGGACAGTGGAAGCGTAGCGCTCATGGAAAAGTGTATTTCATGGGCTTTGGTGATCCTTCAAGCCGCAATGCGCGCCCGACAGTCCTTGTAAAACCTAAGCTGGTTAAACCATTTTGATCGCAGAATACGGCAGAACGTCGAGTGTGTGCCTGGGAAGGTTGTCACCAAGTGTACAGCGCTTGGATTTGGCGGGGGGCGGTACCCTCACCTGATGTGGTTTGAAGAAACGCAGGCTTTCTTCTGGAGATGCTTTATCTAGCCAACGAGAACTTGCTTCAAAACACTAAGAAAGTGTATAAACTGAGGGTGTACCAGCTAAAAAAGCGCACAAGAAAATTGCTGAACCGGCCTACATACCTTGCGTATTTTATGGTCTTAAAAGCTTACGTCTCGCTATGGTGCGTTGGTTTTCATTTGCGAGCTCAATGCGTTTGCCAGATGGTACATAAAACTCGACCGTTCTGCAAACAAAAAAAACAGGATGTTTCTACGCCTAGCTCCTCGGTGAAGCATATTCATAGATATGTACCTAGTCGCACTTCTGTTGTCAATTCCTTTCTTTTTCCTTGCAAGCATATCTCCGTAGCGGAGACGAGGCCCTGCTTTTACGATTGTTTAAGAGAACAGTAGAATTGAAAGGAAATGACTACGGGTTCCCGTTTTTCTGCACATTGTAAGCAGTGTGTTGCACACATCTTTTTGCTGAAAATTTTATAGTGTTCGATAGCGCACCTTCTTAAACGGTCAACTAATTGCATCAGTCATTCGCCTTTTCTGATGACAAAAGGAGATCTTATATCTAGGGATAATCAAAAACATTTTTGTAATCTCTACGTTATGTATGAGCTGCTAGGTTGTTTCCTTCGTGCTTTTCAGGCATGCTCCTAATGGAGCAATATCTGTATATATTTGTGTTCTTTTTCAAAAGAAGCTTAGTTTTAGGTCAGCGGTTATTTTTGTCCCCCCATAATAAACCTGTTAGTTCTATCTCCTTATTATAAAAGCATTTCGGGATATGTGCGTTCCCAATAAAAGAATGCCCCATTATCTGTTTCTTTTTAAACTTTCTTTATATACTTGCATATATTCACTGTGTAGGTATACATTGTTGCTGTTTATAGGGAGCCTAACGTGCCGACGCCGACGCATATACACCTGGCTATAGAAAGTGCTCTGTTTGCATCAGCTCTACAGAGTTATTCGAGAGTCTAAAGCTGCAAATATATTCTTTTGGTGACATTAATGTTCCAGGCTCTTGGGGAGACCCAACAGAAATGCCAGTGAAAAGTGCAAACGTAGCTCACTTGTTTAATTTCTTTTCTTTCAATGACATCTAGCCTGCGGTCTTCCATCTAAACCCTGATTGAAATGTTTTAGACACGGTATTTACAAACTGCAGCTCAGTCGATGTTGAATAATTACCCATCTTGTTGTGGCCCGTGATGCCTGGGATCCTTGTTTTGTATTATAGCGGACGTATCCGGACGCCTGGCCAGAGCGGTAGCATTCCTAGGCACGACTTGCTTGTGGTGATTACACTTTTCTACCAAAACTCGCGGCAATGCTGGACTGGTCCTGTGTGTACAACGCGCGCTGTGTTGACGTAGCCATTGATGATCTAACCAAAATTGTGCGAAACGCTATGAACCAGCCCATCCAAAAGAAGCGAAAAAACACCATTTCCACCCCTTGTTTAAGGTCTCACAATGACCCGTCTTCTAGCGCAAGCTCACAGTATATTAAGTTCCGCACAAGTCATGCACACAATAGCATAACTTTTCAGGATGGTGACGTGTGTGTCTGACCCGGAAGGCCTATGTGAACCTTTCTACGTTATTTTTTCCTTCGACCTACCTGACGTCTTCTGACATCGGCAGTGAGCTGATTCCAGTGTCATGGGAAGGTACTGCAAATCCCAAAAATTATCGACAATGATGTCGTGTCCGCTATTCGCCAAATGCACTTAGCCATCTGCCACAGCATTCCTTCGTTTATCGTGAAAGGCTATTGTGCTGTCTTTGGTACTCTGCTGAGTCACATCACGCACATGTCCCTTGTTGAGTAACATTTTCCAGCAGACTGGAATTAGGCGCTATCTTCCCTTTGCACAAATCTGGAAGAGCAACTATCCCCGGAAACTATAGAACTATTTCCTTGTCGTCTTCATTTTTCAAAGTCTTTTAGAAAGTCATGAATTGTTATCTTATAGCAGCAATGCCTGCCTTAATCCATTCCAACCATCACAGCTTCATGCCCGGAAGGTCATTAGAATCAAAGCTCGCATGTTTTCTAAGCGACATTGGCTCTCCAGTGCTCCCTCGTCAACAGGAGGATACAGTATATTTCGATTTAGCAAGGCCTTCGAAGGTGTAATCATGACTTACTTTGGAAATTCCCCGCATAAGGTCAATCCAGCGAGTTGTGTCATAAGTTAGGAAGTTATGTAAAAGGCAAGTCGAATAGTGCGTGTTATGAAGGCGTCACATCTTGGAATTTCGCGATGATATCAGGGGTACCAAAAAGGTTTGACATTGAAGCCTCTTCATAACGTTTTTCTTAATGACATTCACCATGTTATTAGGCACTTTTCGCTGGTCCCAGTATGCTGATGATATAAAACTCTACCGCGCGCTGTCTTCACGAACGATCGCATCTTGCTGCAAAATGATTCAACGCACTTTCGGCATGGTGCGGCAGCAACTATTGAAAGCTAAATCTCTCCAAAAGTATCGTAATAACATATTCTTCTAAGACTGCCCAGCTCATGTTTCTGAAATGTGCTACGGTTGTGCGTGATTAGGGAGTAATGATGAACGTAAAACTACGGAATGGATGACCAACTCCTCTCTCCGAACGATTGGCTTGATTTTCCGGGGAACCAGTAGATTCGCCGACAGATAATGCTTTGTCTCCCTCCACCGCGCCATAATTTTACGAAAGCTCGACTTTGCCGGTGCTATTAGGAATTTTCTAAACCCTTCCTCGTCCGTTGGCTTGGAAAGGATTTAGAATCGCTTCACTAGAACCGTATTTTATCGTTACTCTCAAATGGGCCATTATCTGCACGGTATGCTTCTGAATCTTGATGAGCTAAGTCCTGAAACTTGATGAGCTATGTATTAGGGCTTCCAGTCGTGGCCCGTTTTTTTGTTTTAATTCTATTCAATAAAAGTTTTAATGCTTTGCTTTGTAAGCTCTGTTCGCCTGCGAGTGCTAAGAAGACCACTGGTGCAGCATGGCTAATTTAATGCTGAAACAACACTGAGACTGGACCACCTAACCGATACGAAAATGAATACAACAGTCTGTCTTTATCTTTCATTGGATTTTTTTGCAATGACATGGTTCTGTTAAACGCTTATAAAGGCATTGGCATTCTGAATGAAAATGTTGCAGAGAGGTCGCACATGCACTTCTGCCTCTGCTTTTGGGTTTCCACGGCACAAGCTGCCGGTTGCTTGTGCTTGTTTGTGTTGATTAGGGCATCCTCTTCACACAACCTCCGGGTCTTTTTGTTCCGAAAACAGTTTCGCTTCTACGATCAATCTCCTTCTTTTTACATATATCAACACAGTTACTTTTTACCCTTTTTATTTATTTTCATTCCTTTATGTTGCCTTTTGTTTGCCTTAGATACATGTACACAGCGTATCACCCGATTAGGCCCTTGCGGTGTTGGTGAGCACTTCAAACAAATAAACATATAAAGAAACAGGTGATGAGATGCGCCGTAGTGGAGGACTTCGGATTAATTTTGACTACCTGGAGATATTTAACCTGCGCCTAAATCCCGAACACAAAGGCATTCTCGCTTTTGGCCTCTATCTGAGAAGCCGCCGCGGCCACCGGGAAAAGAACCCGCGTCATCTGGCTTAGCAGCCCAACGTCATAGCCGTTCACTGAAATCACTCTGCCGAATATAGAAAGCAGTGTAGGAGATCCCAATGTTAAGATAAATAAATTTTATTTTTCTTCTTCGGGGTCAACATATGCTGCATGCTCCCGCTGTACATGCTCGAAAAAGCGGTTTCGTTGAGCCAGTGCGTATGGCTGCGATTGGTGTAAGAAATGCAAAGCGCTTGGTTTCACTTTTTTATTCTTTAGCACCCTATGCAACATATTTTCCGACAACCATTTTGCGGTTCATACCAGTTGTGCTGGTTGGGAAGTGTCTGCACTTATCCGGCAGGAAAAGGTTGACCCATCCCAACCATTGGTGTACACCAGCCATAATCGCTACAATAGCATCTGAGGGCTCGACAAAGATTATGCGTTGTGTTGCACTGAAAAATAAATTACAGGGTTTATTTATACCAATAAAACACTAGCTAACAGCACTTTTTAAATAGAGCAAACATTTGTGGTCGGCTAAATATGAAAACAAACATAGACCTGAAACTTTAACAAAATTAGTAAGCCATGTACACATTGTTTCGTATGTAACAACTTCATATTCTTCATTAGTCTTCCCTTTGATAATGTATTGACAAAAGTTACCTTTTCGAATTGTTTGGGTCATTACTGTAACGCTAAATTCTTTTAGTAAAGACATTATAGGGAAGAACAGGCCACCATAACAAACGACAACGAAAAACGCTCGTTAATTCAAACTCGCCTAATTCGAACACACAGTGAATTGGAACTGGCGCCATGGGGCGCGCACAGCTCTTTGTACATAAGTGCGGGAAATCTCTCAATAATGCTGAACCCATCAACGGTTATTTCAAACGGGGATACACTGGTTTTTATCGCTGCTCGCAGAAGATGTGGGCCAAGAGTGGTTACAATGTTTTGCAAATTCAAACGAACCCAAATATAATAAAGATCAAGAACAACAAAAGAGAAAAACAACAGAGTTCTCTGCACGCTACACTGCTACAACAGCTTATTTCGTCCCACAGCAGGCGCCGCGCGGGCGGCGCCAGGGCTACAGCTTATGCCATTGCAGATTTTATTTGTGCCGCGGTCGCCGTTCTGCGAATGCACACATGTGGCATTTGCAACAAACGTGTGATAGGGCATCATTCGCGGTAATGGGTCCAAAGGTGGCTTCTTTGTTTTGTGCCCGCGTAGTTTGGAACGATATCGATTCATTGTAGCGCCGGCCCGTTAATTAAAGCTCCGCTTATTTTGAACAATTTTATCGTTTCCTTCGAGTTCGAATTAACAAGCTTTCACTGTACTTTGGTTTTTATCCTAACCATGTGGCATATAAGTGCTTACGACGCTACCAATGTTTCTTGCCATTTAATTGAGGAAACTACATATTCAGAGTCGAACTTCAGCGCTGATGGCTCTTTTTGGTTCTTATTACCGTGTGTATGCGCTGTATATTCCACATGTACGGTTACCCACTAGTTTATTTTAGCCTCCAGAAGCCACAAACACCAGGTAGACACGGGCTAAAGCGGAGCCTCGAGTACCAATGAAGGAGGGTGTTCAGTTCTGGACATTGCTTCAACGAGAATGTTTTTTAATCCGCCTGCGAAACCACCTGCTATTTTAATTGAAGACCTTATATACCTCATCCTCCCGCGACCCTCCCTTCGCCCGCCCCCGCCCACCTCCCCCAGTTTTCATTCCGGTGAAGTTGATTTACTCGGTGCCGCTGGAGGGCTCCTCGCCACCGCTGACCCGTCGTTTACTACGGTTATCCCAACGATTATTCCCCTCGCCGCCACTGATGCCTCTTCCACAAGTTGCGCAGTTGGCTGCCAGCGCCAATGGCGCCTTTATCAGATGACTGGGGAGAATTAACACTAGCGAGAATGGGTTAAAGATGCCCGAAATACGCCGCCAATACCGCCGCAGAGAAAGTGGCCTAGGCCGTTGCCGCTTCAAATTCCACCTCGCCCAGTAGCTCTGCGCCCCAGCCGGATGAAAGCAACATGCCCCGTTGGAACGCCGGCCTGAGCACATTATCCTCCTTTAGCTTGAAAGCCATTCCGAGCAACGTTGTTAATTCGGCGGTCCTCGTTGACCAGGAGCCTTGTTCTAGACTCCTCAAATTCCCTGTGAGTTAGCCATGCCTTTGGCGTAAGCAAAATGTAAGCAATCAGTGATGTGATGCAGGTATAGCTATGACGACATGCAGTATAATTTTAAGCTTCACTCATAAAGATCACAACCCAGCTAACCAATATTGTGCATAAAATATATACAAACACTTGGCATGTAATATAAAAATGAAGATGGCAGCTTAAGTTTGCGAATGGTGAGTCGTCCCACGGGTTAAAATGGGCTCAACACCACAAGCCCATCATGTAACGTTGATCAAACAGCGAGCGAAAGGCGGGTGATGAGGTAAAGGACACCACAATATCTCTTTTAGCACATCTATCTATATATTGCACTTGCTTTTAGTAACATAGTTGGGCTCTTTGCTTCAATGCAATATTTTGTTGCGTTATCATCTACGCAGCCGTCACCGCATCCATGCTATCGTCTGCTGTACGTTGCATGTTCATTGCGTGATCAAAGAAAAAGACGGCCATGACGATCTGTTGTATCACGCGTGAAGGGCAGCGAAACGCTACGCCTGATACCGACAGAGCGTATTTCTGCCGTTAATACAATCATTTGTCAAGCTCCAACTAAATCAGCGCGGTAATAAAGAAAACCGTCTGTTTTCTTTGGCATTTTGCTATTGAATTCGATCATGTGACCCACCAGCTGTGGAAGATTTAACGTGGCAGTCTCATGGTTCAATGCGCCCAGTCGGCTGTTGCCCGCAATCGAGTGGTTTGGGTCTCCGGTTGGTGTGTTGCACCGACAACGGGATAACTACTACTGAGGAGCGAAAGGGACACCCAAGCGTGTGTCCACTAGCAGAGAGTTCGAAGCCCTCGAGGTGTTAACTCGATGTGGGACGGACGCATGTCGCTCGTTTGGGGGAAGAAGTGCGGAAACATAAGTTTCAGCATGAACAGAAGCATGAATGAGCGCAACAACCAAGGAAAACCTCTACCGCCGCCGTAGACCCCTCAAGTTCCAGCTGGTCGTGTAGCTGCAAATCCGTCGCGGGTGGACAGCAACTGGCCTGCTTGGAACACCGACGTGGGCAAAACCACTTGTTCACCTTAAAGGGCTTTCAGAACGACATCTTCTACTGTAACTTTCACTTCTACGCAGCTGCTTATAACGGGTTGACGCCTTATGCGTGCGCGGGTTGGAGAGGAGGTTGGGCTTGCGCAGATATAAGCTTCATATCATTAATGCAGACACGTTCGTTGTGCTGGCGTGATGTTCAAAGTGTGACCGTCAAACAGCCCAATTCGACAAGGCCGATGTCATCTGTGGTAGAGTGGACTGGGTAGGCGTGTTACACAAAGAGCAAGATGCCTACAACGCGGAAGGAAAATAGCCCTACGTTTGTCGGCAAGGGAAAAGCTAGGGTGTTTTCCAAAGTCCAAGGGGCCCGAATGTGGGACAGGTGGCGTTGCTGGCGCTGTTCAACAGTGCCACCGGGGTAGAAAATGGCAAAAATGGTCTTGACATGCCCTGGCGTGTGAATGTGGATCACGCGTGTTTCCGTGTTGTATAAATGTGCAACCGCTCGTTTCCTTGACAATGTTAGCCATATGGCAAGCACATTTTTCTGTCAGAAATTAAGAACGGGCGATGCTTGTTCGTTTAAATAATTACCCAATTCATGTTATTATTCATTATTCATTATTCATTGATTGGGTTAAATGTAAAACACTATCACTAGGGCTTGTGTGGTATAAAATAAAGGTCTCGATGAGGGGAATCACGTAGCCGAATTAAATTACGTGGGCAAATAAGTAATGAGATAGTCACGTGAGTCATGGATTCTGATAAAAGTGAAATTTATGCCACTAGAGCTTGTGAGGTACAAGTTAAAGGTCTCGTTTAGGGGAATCATGTGGGACAAATTAAAAATTGCTTCCTGGTTATAGTCAGTCACGGGAGTCGCAAATTTGGTTAAAAGTCGAATTGATGGCACTAGTTCTTCTGATGTATCAAATTAAGGTCTCGATGAGGAAAATCACGTGTTACAAATTAACAATAACTTACTGGTTATAGTCATGAGATAGTCACGTGAGTTATAGATTCAGTTAAACACCAAATTGGTGCCACTAGGTCTTGTAAGGCATCAAATTGAAGGTCTCAATGACAGGAATCACGTGGGACAGATTAAAAAATTACTTTCTGGATATATTCATGAGATAGTCACGTAAGTCATGGATTGGGTTAAAGTGAAATCGGTGCCACTAGGGCTTGTGAGGTATCAAATTAATGTCTCAATTAGGGGAATCACGTAGGACAAAGTAAAAATTGCTCTCTGGTAATAGTCATGACATAATCACGTAAGTCACAAATACGGGTTAAAAGTCGAAGTGATGCCACTAGGGCTTCTGAGGTTTCAAATTGAAGGTCTCTATGAGGGGAATCACGTGGGACAAACTAAAAATTGCTTACTGGTTATTGTCATGAGATAGTCACGTGAGTCATACATTTTGTTAAAAGTGTAAGGGGTACCACTAGGGCTTCGGAGTATAAAATTATAGGACTTGATGAGGGGAATCACCTGGAACAACTTAAATTTGCTTACTGGTTTTAGTCATAAGATAGTCACCTGAGTCACGAATTATCTTAAAACTCAAATTGGTGCCACCGGGCTTATGAGGTATCAAATTAAAGATCTCAATGAGGGGAATCACGCGCATTAAATTTAAAATTGCTTCCTGGTAATAGTCGTGAGCTATTCACGTAATTCATGGATTTGGGTAAATTCAAAATGGGGACACTATGGCATGGGAGGTATCAATTTGAAGGTCCCGATTAGGGGAATCACATGGGACAAATTAAAAATTGCGTCCTCGGATAGTCGTAAAATAGTCACGTGAGTCATATATTGTGTTAAAGGTTAAAGTGTTGCCACTAGACCTGGTGAGGTATCAACTGAAAGGTGTCAATTAGGACAATCGCATAGAACAAATTAAAAATTGGTTCCTGGTTATGACGAGATAGTCAAGTGAGTCATAGATTGCCTTAGCAGTGAAAGTGATGCCATTAGGGCTTGTGAGGTATCAAATTAAAGGTCTCGATGAGGGGAATCATGGGGGACAAATAAAGGATTGCTTCCTGGCTATAACCATGTGATAGTCACGTGAGTCATCAATTGGGTGAAAAGTCAAAGTGATGTCACTAGGGCTTGTGCGCTATCAAATGCATGCCGATTTATTGATTGCACTCTTAATGAGGAGAAAAAAGTATAGTGCTGTCACGTTACAAGAGTAAGCCAGTGAAACATCTTGCAGGGCACATCATGGCGCTGTTGCGCCATGTATTCCCTAAGAAAAGGGTGAAGTCGCCGCTAGTATTCCTGTTGACAGTCCTCCTGGATGGCGCATCATACGACTGTGGCGTTACTCGCTCCATCGGTGGCTTGCAACATGCTCTCTAGAGCATAAAATCGTGTATAAAAAATTTTATTACAGGAAAGTCTGGCACTGCAATCAGGTGCCGTCATTGGAATGCTGGAAAACGTAACATTTTTATTTCACCTGCCTTTCAAATTCCGGTGCTTCGTGATTGACAACTCTTTTCCCGACGGTGTCTCGAGTTTCTTTTCCCCCTAGCAACACGACGGTATCTATCCGCTACTTTGGAGCAAGCACAGCTTGCTTTCTTGAGGCGCTGTGTGTTGCTTTTTTTCGGGCGGGTAATTCGCGGCAAAGACCTATAGAAAAAAAAGGTCTGAAAAGATGGAGCTAACGTAGGAGAGTCGTATCGAATTGAGCAAACTTCGACTGCATCTATGATGGTGGAGGGAGAGCGGAAGAGACCAGGGTGGGGGGAGACAAGGGGGATTTACAGGCACGGATGGGATAAGATTACTGTCTTTTGATGACATTTGCAGCAAAGGACGAAGGTATAGGCCTTATAATTCTTTCCGTTCACAGTTCAAATTATGGGAGTTTAAAGGGGCCCGGCTGTGCACCTGGCCGACGAGGGCTCTGGATTACTTTTGAGCAGCTGGGAATCTTGTGAGCACCTGGGATTATTTTGAGCGCCTGGGATAAAATCTCGACATATGATCGTCTTTTTTTCTCCTCGATATATTAGCAGAGATTGCGTAATGGATCAAACCCGCGTCAATGGGCTTAGCAGCATCACTGAGCCACTGCAGAGGGTGGTATTTTAAGTTCCGGCCGTTAGGCTGACAGGGGATGTAAAACGGTTTCTGAAGCGCGCTGGTTCGTCATGGGTATATTCGTTTACTACCATAAAAAATTACCATAGATATGTTTACCATACTGGTACATTATTGTCTTGGTGTTACGAATGTTGATCTATATGGCATATCCGTCACAAGTAACAAAGTTGTAATAAAGAAGCAAACCAAACGAATATATTTATTTATATATAAGACAAAAGTGTTATTTCGAATTGCAAGGAGATGCCACCTCAGTGGAGTCGTAAGTTTCCATCAAATAGTGAAGGGCGTGAAAAACTTTTCTTTTCATGTTTTTTTTTCAATGTCAAAAATATAAAAAAAATTCCAAACATCAAAAGCTTGACATGCTTTTTAAGGGCTGCTGAAGAGCTTTTCAAAACATTCGTTTGTAGATCCTTTATAGTTTTGTTGACGCTGAATAAGGAAAAGGTTTTTATTTCTTGTGAAAATACACCCAAACAGCCTTTTTTCTCGCGAAAGCAAACGACCCCTGCCTATTGTGCGGTAAGAGCACTGGCTGCCTTTCGCAATCGAGCCCCGGTAGATAACGACCTATTCGGTTAGCCCCAGAGCTGCGTCGACCGCTCAACCTGCAGAGCTCATTCTGTTCCCTCTCAGAAACGTATCAGAAAGTCCCTAGAAAAAGTGAAGACGCACAAAATAGGGGAACTTGAAGAAAGCACAAACTGAACAAGCCTGCCCACGGAGAGCTTAAAAAAGGAGTTTTCCCCGAACGACTCATACCCGACTTTGTATTTTGGGATACAGGGATCTTGTGCAGATATGGGATTGTCCCTTTCACTAACAGCGCGAACCACACCCCAACAGCACCCTTCTCGCATGTGCAACTTTCGTTTTACATTTGGGAGGGCGATAACAAGCTCTAGGGCATCACTTTGGCTTTTAACCCAATGTATGACTCACGTGACTATCACGCTACTATAACGAGCAAGCAATTTGTAATCATTCCTGTATGATTCCCCTCACTGAGACCTTAATTTTGATACCTTCCAAGCCCTAGTGGCATCAGGCTGACTTTTAACCCATTGTATGACTTACTGAACTATCAGGCGACTATAAATTGGAAGCTATTTTTATTTTGCCCCACGTTATAACCCTCGTTGAGACCTTTATTTGATGCATCACAAGCCCTAGTGGCATCACGCTGAGTTTTAACCCATTGCATGACTTACTGAACTATCAGGCGACTATAAATTTCAAGCTTTTTTTATTTTGCCCCACGTTATTACCCTCGTTGAGAACTTTATTTGATGCCTCACAAGACCTAGTGGCATCCCATTGACTTTTAACCCAATATAAGACTCACGACACTATCTCATGACTATAACTAGGAAGCAATTTTAAATTTTCCGAAGTGATCCTCCTCATTGAGACCTTTACCTCGATACCTCACAAGCCGTTGTGACACTACTTTGACTTTTAACCCATGTATGACTCACGTGACTATTTTGCGACTATAACCAGAAAGCGATTTTTAATTTGTCCACCATGATTCCCCTCATCGAGACCTTAAACATGATGCCTGACAAGCCCTAGTGACATCATTTTGAATATTCACCCAATATATGGCTCAAGTGACTATCTCATGATTATAATCAGGAAGCGATTTTTTACGTGTCCCCCATAAATCTCCTCATCGAGACCTTTAATTTGATACCTCAAAAGCCCTACTAGTGTGACTTTCACTGCTAACCCAATCTATGACTCTCGTGATTATTTCATGACTATTGAGAGAAAGCAATTTTGAATTTCTCCAACGTGATTCCCCTCATTGAGAGCTTTAATTTGATAGCTCACAAGCCCTAGTGACATCACTTTTACATTTCACCCAATTTATGACTCACGTGACTATCTCATGATTATAGCCAGGAAGCGAATTTTAATTTGTCTCCCATGATTTCATTTATCGAGACCTTTATTTGATACCTCACGAGCCCTAATGGCATTACTTTCACTTACCCCAATTTATGACTCACGTGACTATCTCATAAATATATCCAGAAAGCGATTTTTAATTCGTCCTCAGTGATTCCCCTCATCGAGACCAATAATTTATTACCTCACAAGCTCTGTTGGTATCACCTTCACTGCTAACCCTATCTATGACCCACGTGATTATCTCATGACTATAATCAGGACGCAATTTTTAATTTCTAATAAGTGATTCCCCTCATCGAGACATTTAATTTGATACCTCACAAGCCCTAATGACATCCCTTTGACTTTGAACCCAATCTGACTAATCAATAATTAACTAATTAACTTAAATGACGTAATTAACGTTCGGGCCCTACTGCCTCGGGGAAAACTCGCGGCAAGCAGTGATAGCGGTCGTGCACAAAAAAAAACAAAAAAAAAACAACGTGCCGCCGCTGTGCGAATCTCCCAGGCGGCACAGAAAGTGTGCCCCAAGACCGGCCCGTCTATGGCCGCTTTCTAGCATGTCCGGCCAGCATCCAGGTTCTGGCAGCCACTGATCATGCCTTGAACGGCTAACATTCGGCAACCAAGGCTTCGGTATTTTTCCGTCCGCCCGTGTCCGGACGCACAACGGCAGCTAACCGGCTGCCAGATATTCAGTTCACTTTCGGCTGCCGATGTTGAGAAAGAGAACGGCCGAAGTACGGCTTTAGGGCATCCCTTTTTCCTTCGGGAAGCGGTGTACAGTCGAAGCGCAGGAAGCGACCGGCCGCAGAATATCCGTATTGTTGTGGCAGTTGGTGCTCGAAAAGAGACCGCCCGGAGCGCGGCTGCCGCGCATCCGCTCTTTCAACGGTGCCGCGCCTCCGGCGGTAGAATATTCGTTTTCTTCGGGAAAGCAGTGTTATGAAGGATACCAGCCGACGTACGGCCCCAGAATATACGTTTTTCATTCGTTTAGCTGCCCTCGGCCGAATTACGGCAAGCGAATGGCCACCGAATATTTGGCAACCGGTGTTCAAGAGGAGACCGGCCTACGTAAGGTATCTGGTTATACGTCATTTTTTCTGCAAACGGCATACAGCCGAACAACGGCACTTCCCTGGGCGCCGAGAATTCATGCACAGACGTGTTTGGAAGGAGACCGACCGGTTTTTTCCTGGGGGGAGAAAAAGCCGTTAGGGAGCCAAACGACGGGGACGCGTTTTTCATTCGCTCCGTGTTTCTACGTTTTCAATGAACGAACATCGTTTGTCAAACAGTAATGAGTGTTCTCGGTGAACGGGCAAGGTGCAAGGACTCACTGGACATTAGCAGGGAACTTTTTAGGCCATCGAAATGTCATTTATTGCCAAAAGAAGATATGCCAAACCGAAGGGTGAGCTAAGCCTCGCCAGTCAACGCCGCTACCACGCCTCTGCTGCCGGCTTCGTCGACGCATCAGTTCGAGGCTATTCGCCCCCTTAAGAAATGGAGAGCATTAGAGACATCGACCCGGCAGAGATGTCCGATCCGAGATGGAGATGGTTCACCAAAATAACTGGCCTTCAAGGGCGTAGTACATTTCATCCTATGAACTGAATGAATCGGTTTTTGCATTGTTATTACTATTGGCCCTATAGCTTTGTTCAAAAGTACTGTGTAGTTTACCGGACTATAGCGAATGAACGTGCTTCCGTATACCTGCAGCTTTATTCGAATTTAATAATATCCTAGTGTGCTGATTCAGAAAAGTTTTTGGATGTTAAACAGTGTGTTAACGGCACCTTTACAAGAAAACCTTCATTCCAATTGAATACGTATACCGTAAATTATGCTGCTGTGACAACGGCCGAGGAATACAAATACCTAGGAATTTATTTAGGGAGTGTTTAGAGGTTCAATAGGCAGGTTCTCACCATAAAAGTTACGGCTGCATATGTTTTTGGCTTTCTGAGACAAAATTTCAGTTCGTATTTCACTCATGTGCTCTCAGTCTTTGAGTACGCATGTGTTTTCGTGGATCCTAACACCAAAGAGCTGGTTGATACGCTCGAAAACATACAGAATATGTCAGTGCAATTCGTATTAGGTAATTGGCACGCTCAACTTAGCATGAGAGAAAGTAAAAGTAAAGTGAAATGGCAGGACGTGAAAGATCACAGACGAAACGACAGGCTGAACTTTTTTCGTAATATCTATCATTCGAAAACTGGAGTAGAGGGAGAAGTATGTCCAAGCGCCATTCTACATATCGCAAAGTGGGACCGCCAGCTTAAAGGAGCCATGAAGACAAAATACAGGTTGGGTATATTAGAAAGGCTGCTTAGTCCCGATAACAATGATACCAATATCATCGCGATCTTCGAACAAATAACGGAGATATTAAAGAAAACGTGTGAAGCAGTCGCGACCCCCTAGCCAATTTCCCGCAACTTTTCTATGACGTCACGGAACCTTGTTTGTGCGATTGGCGGCCGCCTAACTGACCTGTCGCGACGACGCATGACGGGACGTCTGTAATGGGGCCTCTAGTTCCATTTGACCGCATCACTTGAATGCTAACGTGCAGTTAACGCACTGAAAATTATGTTTTTTTGTTGGCCCGTATGACATCATTCTTGCTCATAACACGTCACTGTGGCGCAAAATTTGAAAGTTTTGAAATACTTCTTGCTTTTTTTCGTTAAAAAAGCATCTTTTGGGGCTGTAATGGAGCGGAGTGAGATACTGAATCCTAGTTCTTTCCAATTACAACTAGTTGTATTTCCTCTTCATGGCTCCTTTAAAGCAAATTATTAACTTTCCTTTAAAGGTGACGCTATGCGGGATTCATTTTATTTTCATCAATACCGCAATGTAATTATCTTCCACGTATGAGAAATAATTATTTATTGGAGAGTTTAGCTCCAACCCAAACAGGAGCTGGCTACTCCACGCATTGGAGTATACAAAAGGTACAATACTTGCCCTAAGGAACCACAAGGGGTTAGATTAAGTGCATTGAGACAGCAGCGGTCCTTACAGCAGTGGAATAAAGTAAAAAAAAACCAAAAAAAACCAAGAGAACTATACACATCAATATACAGACGACATCCACGACGCGACACAGATAGTTTCGCCAATATACATAACACCCTTGTGTGTTTCCACACCCATTTCAGAGCGTTTCAGAGGAAAGTGCACTTATTTATTAGTGTTCACACATCTTCGTCATTTGAAAAAAATCCCTTAGGCAAGGAAGGCTTTCGTTTGGTTGCGTACATTGTCCCACGGACCCAACAGTTTCGCCAAGGATAGGGGTGTCCGAGATAGCAGGTTAAGCTTATCACTTAGTTTTTCCCGATAGGTCGCATATAGAGGGCACTCAAGCAGGACATGATGTACATCTTCAGTTTGGTGTCCATAAACACAGCAGGTGTCATCAGCGAATTGAATACGGTAAAGAAATTTCTTGGTGTAGGCCACGTCAAGGCGAAGGCGATGTATTAACGTGTCGAAGGAACGACCCAGGTGAGACGCACACGGGTATGTAAGGTATGGGTCCACTTGGTATAACAGCGATGAACGATATCTATCGGTCAACCTGGTTTCCAAAGTAATGTGTGTCCTTAGTTTTTTCAAATAATTTTTAACATCACCTCTGGTAAAAGGCACGGCGCTACACGTGGAATTTGAATGAGCGGTTGCTGCTAATCGGTCAGCTCGTGCATTTTCTCTTATTCCAATGTGTCCGGGAATCCGCTGAAATGTTATTTTCTGCGTTTTTCCTATTTCAGTTGCAATCACATCACAGATGTGTCTTGCCAAGATATTGTGATGACTGTAAGCCGCAATTGGATTTAGGGCTTGAAGAGCCGCTTTTGAATCTGTGAGAACTGCCCATTTAGTCGGTGAAGTCATTGTAGCAATAAATTTGACTGCAACATATATTGCGTAAAGCTCTGCAGATTGCATTAACTGTCGATATTGACGATTTTCAGCGCGCTTTGTAGAATTATTTTGTTATTTTATCTCATATTTATTGCTTAGTGTTATGTATCTCCCTTCTATAATGCATGCAAAGGCAAGCAGGGATCAACTAAATAAATAAATAAATAATACAATGTATAAATAAATAAATAAAAATAAATAAATAAATAAATAAATAAATAAATAAATAAATAAATAAATAAACAAACTTCCAGAGGCGCAAGTTTGCCTCCGACGGGTTAAAAACCCTACGCATTCAACCTTGACCAATAAAATATTTATTGCCCTATTCGTTGCAGTATGCAAGGTTTCCTGTATGCATGCTATTATTGCTATGTTATTGGTTTGAAACAAATTCTACAAGTCTAATTTTACGCCTTTCCTTGCGTGAACATAGAGGGATACAACTGCAGCCACCTGAAGCAGGGCGTCATTCGCAACGCGTCAAGAATTTTTTGAACGTAGGATGTCATCAGAAGAAAATTAAGTTCTTTTGGACTGTTAAGTGGTGTGGACGTATACTCATAAAAACAACATTAATAGATTGAAAATGTAAGTACCCGTTGGCTCCTTCTTAGGATCAGGCCTGCGCAAGATCATCAGAGAAGTTGATCGAGTAGAAAATGTCTTTGCAAGAAAAATGGGCAAAACTGGATATACTTTTTTGTGAAGGAGTTATATTAAATGCTCCTGAGTGTTTTGTTGAGAACCGAAACGCTTCGTAAAGGCATTCACGCCGGTTTTATATACATAAAAATTGGTCAAGCAACTGTTATAAAAATAGTTTATGTAGTCAATGCATGAAAGTGTTCCGGAATATTGCCCTCAAAGAAATTGGCTAAAGGCGGCGCAATTTATCTCTCTGAAATTCAACCCACTAAAGTATGCGCCCTCCGCCCCCCCCTCCCACCCTCCTCTTTCCCCGTTTATTACAGGTAAGCCGCCCCACAGAGGATACCAGGACCTGGACAATACATCTATTCAAGCTTTACAAAGAACCGAATATTTTCGGTGTTCTACAGTAAAAGAGGCACAGCAATTAAAGGAACGACAATTTGTGAGCACTGTTAAATAAATGAATTTTGCTGTCAGCTGAGGCTGGTAATTAAGCAAGGCTGCGCTGAAAGCTGGACGGCTGGTGGTGGCGCGCGAGCTCACTTTGATGTGGCTGCATTGGACCCAAAATGCTGGGTTTGTGCTGCTTCTGCACTGCGCGAATGAGTCATCTGCTTGCGCGACATGGAGTGATCGGCCTCAGTACAGTTAACGTACCGTGGCTGAACTCCAATGCCCGTAGCACGGCCGTATTTCCGGTAGCTGTAGTCCGGCTTGAGTCCAACGACCGCATCTCGGCTGTCCTCCGGCAGCCGTACTTCGGCCGTACACGGGAGGCTTTGGAATGGCCGGAGCCCTACGGCTGGAATCTGGCCGTATGACCGTAGGCCGGTCGACTGGCCGATGGACACTGGCAGTTGGACAGCCATGGGAGTACGGCCGTATACGGCCAAAAGGCCTACATTTGGACATGGGCCGAACATGGCTGCCGGAAAACGGCCGGACAGAAAATCACCGGCCAAGGTACACAGGCCTGTTTTAGCCCGAACAGTCCTGTGCTGCCTGTGCTCCCCCACATCTGCGGCACGCTCTTTTTTTTTCAGTCCCCAATTTCCATTTTCCGCTACTACGGCAAAAAATGGCACAAATGTCGCGCGGCAAACGCCAGGTTCCGGTTCCTATTCAGGTAATTGGCCAGTAAGTATGCGCGGTCGTGATTACAAACCAACGTGCTTTGTTTTGTGCACTCCGTGGAGTGCGCGCTGCTTTGCAAGTCATCCTTCTTCACAGAGTGGCATGCCACTATTTTTGTTGTTGTTATTAAGCCACCCAAGGAGCTACTGGCACCAATCTTATTTCTTTAAAGTTATTTTTATAATACAAGCAAACGATCAAATTAATTCAAGTTGACGATGTAATGCTATTGCTTGGCAGTTCTTCGAATATATACAGAATAACACTATGTGTAAAGGAACATTCAGCGAGCATAAACTGCTAGCATTTAGGTATTCTTTACGCTAATTTGAAACACTATCTCATATTAAAAATACAAAAGTATGGAAACGATTGCAATAAAAATTAAAAAGTTGACTTGATTTAACACATGACTTTGCCTTTGTACATTGTATACGTTTTTGCATAGGCTTCCTTGAGAACATTCCTCTTAATAGGGCAACTTATTTTAAAATATAGTACAAAACGACTTGACAATCAACTTTCTACTTAACTTTCACACATGTTATACCTATTGTTGTCGTTGCTGAATAAGTTATTAGTGATTATCTTCTCTGTTGTTGGCTAAAGAGTAATGTTACGGATAGGGCTGGAAATGTACTTGCATCAAACTAAGATATTGCAGAGCTGAGTTATATTTGAAAAGATTTCTGAAGATTTCCCCCACAAACCCATGAATATTTAATGACCCGCAAAAAATATGCATGTCTATGTCTTCACAGCATTTCTAGTGAATGCTCCGTTACATAAACGTTTTACCTAAAACATGCAAACTTAAGAGGTTGAAGTACGTAAATTATTGGCGCTATTTGAACATATGTGTCAGACGCACGTTCAATTTGCTGGGTACTCATTTGGCACAAGCTATTTAGGCCTACCATACTGATGCACTTGAGATGTTACCGGTACTTTAGTTAGACTTATACAACGCATAAAACGATGCTTGCCTTAGACAATTATATTCAACTTTCGTAACAGTTTCTATAAATACGCCACAAAAAATTGTGCAGAAAGTTTCTTTTTCTTGACTGCTACTCGTCCCTATAATGCAAATGTACTGCGATCTGTGCTGTTGCAATGAAAGCACTTCAGGGCCATTTTCACTTCAGGACCAGCACAGCCTGATAAATGCATTCGGGAACAACGTTAGACGATGGTGTAGCATTACAAACTTCCTACCAAAATTATTACTTCATAACTATGAGACATATGCAGATTTTCTACTTGTGGCTTCGAAGAAAAGTGACCAATATTCTCTAGATTGTAGTAGGTGCCTTGACATGCCGAACGGGACAACATTAAATTCGAAGTAGTCTTCTGGTATAAAACCTGGTGTGTTCTATTTCTCTTCCGCTTTCGTACGGATCTCCAAATAGCAGATTGAGGGTCTACTGAGGCAAATTACAAGGCGGAAAGAAGGCAATCAAAGGAGTCATCATTTCGAAGAAGTGGGCAGACGTCGTTGTTCGTCACATTGTTACGGCGACGATATTCAACAGAAAATTGTTACGTGCTGTCTTTTTTTCTGTCCAGTAAAACGACTGCGACCCACGGGATGATTGATACCTAAACAACTTAATTGGGAGAATTTCCTAATGTTGCTGGTGTAAAGTGCGCACTATCTATAACACATGCGTTAAGGCCTCTGCCTGATTAACGTTGCATCTCCAAAATGAAGTATTTGCGGCATTCAATATTCTGGTGGCGGGGGAGAGTATTTACCATGCGCAAAGTCAAACACGGAAGCATGCTGAGGGAGCAATACTTCCATTGCGCCGTTGCTCGGAGGTAGCAAATGGTTGATCAATTTTGTGCGTTTGGTAGGGTAGTCTGGTCCCACCTAATTGGCAGTGTCAGGCAGAGAAATAGCGTGGGGTGAGGTCTCTAATTGCCTAGCATACATGGAGAGCGTGAACCCACAAGTGGCCGAATTTCCATTGACTGTCCACACATGAGCATGACCGTCACCCTAATGAAATAAAGGCCGCGAAACAGAAACATTTTTATTAAGTGTTATGTTTTATTTGCGCTCAACTAACCTTAGACTGGAGCTAACCGCGGTATTATGGCTCGACTTGATAGAAGTGAACGAAGCTGACAAAAGAGGCGCGTCATAAAAAATAGAGAATACTCATTTTCATGTTACGGTTGCCTTCTCTAGGTAGGCAGTCAAAAAAAATTCCCAATAAAATTTCTCAGGAAACTACGCCCCACATTCATGCAAATTTTGATACCCAGAATAATTTCGTGTATAGCCCATTCCGCTAGAGTAAACTCAATTGTGAAGATGTCGACACCAAACACAACGTCTGCCGAGATAAGTGAAACTACCTGCAAAGGCTACCACAAGCACCAGGGTACATTGGCGAGACTCTACCAGATCACTGCTGAATTTTTTAAGGAAGGCACGGGTTCCTCAGGATAGCTTCCATGCCGAGACGGTGCGAACTAAGGCAGTAAGGGTATGAACCGCGGACAGTCCACAAAAGATATAAACCAGGCTTAGTCGGGAATAAGAATACGGAACGTTTTGTTGAAGTAAAAAAGCATAATCACAGTAACCCAGACTCGCTATTTTGCTTTAATGCGTCATAAATATAATGTGTTTGTTTCTCTACATCCCCGCTTGCGGAAATCAAACTCGGAATCCTGATTTGGTTTTTATTAGAAAAATTTGTATGCGACAAAAATATTTCGTCGAAACATTTTAAAAGTGGATAATACAAACGCACGCATATGGTTATTCTTGTCGCTTTTAATTGTCGGATTACAAGTGAGCTGGAACAAAATTTATTCCTAGATATAGGAAAACATGCCCAAATAAGATATAAAGTACGAATATATTCTCCTGTCTTGTCATTGCTCAGGAGTTGACCAATGTAAATAGAAAGATGCATGTATTTATATTATTGATGAGCGAAGTATACGTTCGGTTGCAATCAGAAATATTTACTTGCCTGATTTGAATTACTGTGATAAAAAGTTATGAATACTCACGGGTTCATAGTTGCAGGTTTCGTATTTTCTGAAACAGCGTTGCGTGGTTATGGTTAAAACACCAAAATTGGAACTCATTACAAATTTAGCATTTTTTAAGAAAATTTCTAAACAATTCATAAAAACCAAAATACGCCTAAGGGCTTCAAAATGGCAAAGCTTTATCAACTTAATGACGTTGATTATTACTTGCCAGATGAACGCTTACATCTAGTGAAGCCAATTTTTTTGCACCTGTGAACTAGATTCTTGTGAATAATAGGACGCGACTTCTCATAAAAACAGAAACTGAAGCTTACATCTAAATTATTGCCACAAAAGAGCATTTTAAGGGACCACAAATGGCCTGAATTGTATCAATATTTTTTTAAAATATTTACATAGCTCTGCATTTGGCTGACGACGTGTATTTTGGTACCAGATGGACTCAAATGGGAAAATCATTAAGTAAAATGTACACGAATTTTGTTGCACACTTCTGAGAGTTCTCTCACAATTAAAAGCAGCTTCCCGTAGGAGAACCCTGACTAGTATGCAAAGCAGGCATGCGGTCGATTCAAGTGCCCATTAGTTGGAAGTTTGTATTTCTCTGTAGTGTGTGAGGTACTAGCTGCGTTATATTTACCCTTTGGTTTCCATGGTACTTACGACACTTTTACTTACCGGGAACTACGAAAATAGTAAATTGCGTTGACCCCATGGCTGTTTCGCATACTACTCAAAATTCCCCCACGGGAAGAAAGGGTAATTTCACTGGAGGGGGGTGGAAGGTGTTAGAGTGGAGAGGCATAATGGAAGAAAGAGAGAGACGTTGGACGTGGTATGAGTTTGCATTTATTTAGGGCGTTATCATCAACATGTTCAACATAGGTGACGTCGAGCTGTGGTTGGCGTTCCGCTATGAATATGACCGCCTTATGTTCTGTTAAATATAAAGACAATGGCTGTTGTTGTGTATGAACCCTGAAGGTGCTGAAGGTGAGGTCGATGCACGTTCCCCGGATGGTTGTGGGCTGCTTGTAATCACGGCCCGCCGAGACTCGCCGACGCACGCCGCTGCCGACGACGATGAAACGTCGAAGGCGCGTGAAGCCTGCTCGTCACGTGCCAGCCCAGGAAGACACCGGCAACATGGTCGCTCCAGGAGCCATAGAAGGGACCGAGCGTTCAGCATGCCCAGCATGCGCCGGGGGGTGTGGATGGCGTCACAACGACAACGACAAGGGAGCGACATGGCCCCGACCATGAGATGATTCGCATCTAAAACAGCTTCGTTAGCTTCTGGCCTTTACAATATATGAACAATAAAAGTAGAAATGACGACTCCTGGCGCAGTCGCGACAAAGATGCCATACTGAGAGGAAGGGTGTGGTCATGAGTGTTTTCCAAATTGTTGAAGTGGCAAAACCAACAATCTCAAGAGTGCATACTTTTATCAGCAGAGCTGTTTAAACTCTTGTTTGCAGTGTCTATAAACAAACAAGTGGCAAGAAAATACGCAGCACACCCGCGCGTGCGTCTCGTAAGCAGAACCCGGCATCATCCACGTTTGAACCTAGACTTACACCAACAATTGGGTACGCATCGTCCAACTCTACCTTGGAGAACATTGCCAAGCATTCGGGGTGTGACTTTTACGCGCTCTTCTCTTCGCCATTTAACTTGCGTACAGGCCTCGCGTGGGCCGCAAGAAACAGCTCAGGCTAGAGACGCCGAGTTATCCGACTCTGTGCCACGCACATAGGAGAGGGTGCGAGCAGAAAAAACTCGTACAACCGAAGAAGAGGGGCTTCCTGGCTTATCAGATAGTGCCCCGCAGCCGCGCCAGAATATAGTCGGCGGCTACGAGCGATGTTCCCGAACTGGTGCGTTCCACTTAACGTTTGACAAAGCAGCGTAGCCGACAAACTGCCCCGGCTACCGAGTCTTGGCCAACTTTCAGCTCAGGTTTATTGATCCCCAAGCGGCGGGAACGGCTGCTTTCAATGATTAGTACCGAGTTTAACTTGGACATTCTCAAGAAATGTTACTCTTAAAGGACATGCTTTCCACGTTTGGAATGCGTTGTTCCTTTCTCAGGGGGGGCGGGGGGAGAGGGCGGTGTCTGCCTACTACCGTTAGGATAACTTGCATTACCTGGTCTTTGCAAAATACGATTTAGTGAGAATTTCAAGCCGGTTACAGTCTACCATAGTGATCATGGGGCCATCCTAAACAATCTAAGTAAAAAGTAGACGGCACTGATCATCCTGCGTAATTTAGTGCTATAGGTACGACCATCAGTTGATCCCCCATAATGCCGACAAGGAGTAGCAAAGATCTTAATGGGGGGCGAATGGATGCAGCCAACCATTAGGTATACCAAGACTTAAGAGGCAGTCAGCATTTGGGGTATATACGTGTGCACTGGTACAGCCCCCGACTTATTACCCGTGGCTGTCCCTCAGTAGAACCAGTACAAGGTCTTTTCGCTCTTCGATTCACCATTTTTTAGAGTTCAGCTCTAATGCATCCTTTTTTATGCAGTCAAGTATCATATCCAGGCGGTCAATAAACTTCTTGAACTTGCGGCAAAAAATCAAAGCGCCATCCACGAACCATAAGGAACCTTTCATTTTGAACTGTGCAAGAGGGTTTTCATAAGAATTTGAAAAGTGGCAGCCCCATTCCAAAACCCGCACGGAGTCTCCTAAATTCGTAAACGCTGTCTAACGTTTCGAAGGCCGGATATCCTGAGCATGAATGGCGGATTAACAAATCACTTGATCGAAATTTCATTTTCGAAAGGTAGGAAGCCGAGTGTAAATTGTCCATGATGTCTTCACTGGTCGGAAGGCGATGAACATGTTTTTTCTGATAGCGTTCAATCGGCAATAACCAACGCAGAGCCATTATCATCGATGTTTATTTCTTGTGAGAATGACAGGAGCCCCCATGGACTGCATGATTCGTGTATTACAACCTCACGAACATGTCTTGAACTGAACTGTGAGAGAGACACCCGATACGGCTTCTGACAGTTGGTTTTGCTCCTCCGTTAATCATGAAGTGAGCAGTTTGAAACGGTGGAATTGGAGGTCACCTTTTATTTCTTGAGTATTACAATACTGATGGGCACATAAATGTTGTTTGAAAAGACATATCGGTCAGGCAGGTGCAGAGGCGTCTGGATCAAGCGAAAAAACTGTGAGCCTCGCGGGGAAGGGCTCTGACGGATCAGCGGGTTTTCTTCAGACAGCCACAGAACATGTTACGCATTTGTCATAGTTGGCGAGCTTCAACCGGCGTGGTATCGCTGTCGGCTGAGCTGAGTAATTTTGTCGTGAACAGTGCAGAACGCCCTTCTTTTACGGTAACCGAGGAGCGAGGAACAACAATGTTCTGATTAGCGCAATACACAGCAGCAGCATCATTATTAGCGTCTAATCAGTTAGGTGTGGCTTCTGGGTCCACTATTAGCACAAACGCAGCCCAGGGTCCTGCAATAGCCTCCTCGTCCAACACATTCAGCGTGTCAGACATTTCATTACGACCATCCTTGCGATGGGCTGAAAAGAGGGATCCATTTACGTGTGTTTAACCACTTCTGCAATCGATGGTTCCACCAGACAGTTCCAAAAAGCGAATACTCAGTATTACTTTATATGTAGACAGCGGAAACAAAGTGAACCCATACCCGCCGCGGTGGTCCAGTGGCTAAGGCGTTGCGGTGCTAAACAGAAGGCCGCGAATTCAATTCGCGGCTGCGGTGGCCGCTTTTGCGATGAAGTTGAAAAGCAAAAACGTCCGTGTGTACGAGACTTCGGCGCACGTAAAGATTCCCAGGTGGTCAAAATTAACCTGTAACCCTCAACTATGGTGCGCCTCATCGCCTGCGTTGTGTCGGCGCGTTAAACCTTACAATCAATCAATCAACCCAATCAATATCAATCACATCAATCAATAAACATCAATCAATCATCAATCAATCAATCAATCAACCAACCAATCAATCAATCAAAATTAACCCAGTTTTAAATTCGCCTCCACCGAAAATGAAATTAACCAACAAACACCAAGCTGATGAGAACATTCACCTATGACGCGACAAAACGTTCCAGGACTGTCCAAGTATAACATCACAATCCGTCCGATTTGATTTTTAGCTCGAAGTACGAAGCAGTAAAACACACACAAGGACTGCGCTGTAGCTTCAGCCATGTAGAACCAACCAGCCTACACACCTACTTTACCGAGCTAATCTTTGACCCGGCAACCCATCATGGAAACAGTAACGAGGGTGTTCACCATAGTGGGCGTTCGCCCAAAGGGTCAATAGCGACTTCAACTGTGTTTTCAAGAATAAGAATATGTGGACGCATGTTGATACTGGCATACCCACTGACTGGCGACCCAGTTTTTTGGTGGTGGGGAACGGCGTTGTGGCAACGAATAGCGATAGTCCACTGGTGATGTTACCCTGCGGTCCAAACATGGCGACCTTTTGGACGGAGGCTGGGCTGGGGGACAACGTTTCGCACGAACCTGGCCGAAGGCAAGCGGAGATTATTGCAATATTACATAAACAGTTGGAATTGGTACGTAGAAACGGTGACGGCGGGGCATCTCAAGGATATATTCGGCTTAGACAAAAATATCTTGAAATGAGCCCAATTTCGCTATCACGACAACAAACGGGGTGGCAGTGATCTTTCTCAAAAGCAGTGGCTGAGTAGCAAATGTCAAATCAAGAGCTCTTGTAGGCGTTGCAAAGCGCCAATCCGCATGTACGAACTTTCCTGTCCGTACGTACAGAGCGCTTTCGATTTCAAGAGTTGTAGCATTTGAAATCGTGGTGCGTAGGACAATACGGATGCTCATAACGGCAGTTTACAAGCGGGGGACGGTTGCGGTGGTATTTTTGATGCACGTCACAAGTCCGCGGAAATCTATCCCAAACCGCGCTATCCTAAATGTGCAGCAATTCTTCTCGGAAAGCGCGCCTGATGGTTGCAGCCATGTGTACTTGAATATAAAGGTCACAGCTTAAGTTCGGGGTCGCAATATGTAGTCGAACACACGTTAAAGCGAGGCGACGCAGGTTGACGGCTTCAAAACGTAGACAAAGTCCGGTGGCACTTCAAGCGGTGTACACATTCTATCGGCCAATCAATATGCTATAGACATCTTCATCTTAAACAGACATCTGATAATGGCCGATGGTGTACAGCTCTAGCACTTTCTTAAAATACGTAGTCCTGTTCTTCTCAACACGTGAAGTGCCTGAAGTAGTGGTTGCTGTGCAGAGTTCTTCTTAGAAACAGAGTAGTCAAAAGGGTCCCGGACCTGCCCTACAAAGTGGTCGCCACTGGTTACAGCGTCTTTATAATTTTTGAAACCAAACGATGCAGTCTCATCCAAGGAGAACGTGACGTAAGGTAGCTTCACTCAGCGTCCCAGCAATAAAGCTACTCACGGCTTGTTTTCGGGTGGGCCGTTTGTCTACATTTAAAGCGAAGCTTTAGTGTTTTCTCTGATTGCGTCTGTAACGTACAACCGCTACGTGGAGTGAACAAATGGCTCCAATCTACGCCGTGAAGCTGGATCGAAAGCAAATCTGTAAACAACACCCATACCAATTGCCCATACGACGTTATTTGAATTCACACATGCGGATTTAATAAGAGATATAACCAGAGATTTGGTAGCCGTTACCTGGGATTCGCGGAGGCAGTATTCCGAACACAGCAGCGCCGGCCACGGCCAGATTATAGCGGCGGAGGCCACTGCATTGCAGCTTGGCCGTGCATCGGCAGAATGATAACCCAGAGGAGCGTTTTTCGAAGGGCGAGACAGCGGAACCTACCCATCCTGACGTGCTATTTTGGGGCCAACACGAAAGCGCTGCACAAGCACTGATACCGAAATAATAGGGCGTGCGACCTTACGCACTGCCATATATACCGATTTAAACTAGTTGGTTTTTAGGATTGCGAGAAATCTGAGGGAACGTTTATAATCACTCCGCATGAAACCTAGAAGCTCCTTTTGCCTGTCGTAATGCCTGTTAAGACACAACCGAATTGGATTTCAACAATTTGGAATACGGGGTCTCAATCTTGACAAGTGTTGTAGAAAACGTATCGTTTCGCTAGCGGCCAGATGTCCGTATGTGGTTTCTACATTTTGTTTTCCCGCCCTGCACACCATTTCTTGCGTATCTTTGCAGTACGAATAATGTGTTCTTTCGGGTCTGGGTTACCCAAGAGGTGTAGTCGAACAAGCAATCAAGCTGTGGGAAGGAAGCGCTGAATGGACGCAAAACAGCGCCATTACATGCCTGAAACAACCGTCGTTAAAGCAGACGACGAAGCCAAGGAAACGGGTCCCGCTGTAACGCACACCGGGGTGAGCAGGTGCCGTGGCACGGGGGGACGGTGGGCAATAGCGCAAAATTGTCGCGCCATCTACACTGTGCTCCTTGCGTGAGGGACATAATGTGCCCGTAAAAGAGAGCCAATTTCGCGGTCCTCTTTATCTTACTGCGTGGTAACCTTCAAAAGGCATCCTGCGCGTCCTCAATCGCTGGATCAAAATCGGCATCTGTCTGCCTGTTTCGCAATGTGCTGTTTCGCAAAGACGGGTGCTCGCTGCGACTCTCTTAGGGCGCAAGATCGCTCCCTTTCGGTCACAGTAGTTTTATTTAGCCTGGCTGGGAGTTTTTGTGGCGCACTCCACAACTTCAACTGGAAGATATAGTAAGCTTTCCTGTCAAAAAACACCTTTTGGCCGGAATTGAACCACGGTCCCTCGCGTTACAAAAACACGTGTCCATCCGATTAGCTTTGCTTTTCAAAAACGATTCTTCTTGCGGGAATCGAGCCATGGTTTATAGCATTATGAACCCGGGATATATTTGATTGCTCAACTACAATACGATTGAAAGTCAGTGTAAACTCTGACTACAACCAAACAATCCGTCACGAGATATCTTCGCGTTGAACTATTGTAGTGGTTAGACAGAGGGTATGGCTCTTTTTCTCGGCTCTAGCACCAAACGTATGGGGCTCTGTGTGATGAGTCCAGCCCTATGTAGAGGCTCGTTGCTGAATGTCCTGGTTCTCATTCACTATAGTAAGCGATAGAAGCTACCCCGCATGCCATCGGCGTCAACGCAGGGCATTCTTGGGCACCCGCTGTGACAAACCCTATTCCTATAAAAACATGTTACGGGTAAAGATGCACTGGAGTTTATTTATATCGGTGAATATGACACCCCAGGTGGAGCACCGGTTCCTGAGCTTTTAATCGTCGAACTTTCATTTTTTTGGACGACCACTATCTTCATCAATGTCAGTCATCGTACCCGTTTGAACGCTTAGAGGAAATCACAATGCAAGATCTCGATCAAACACGAGTAAAATAATATGAAATACAAAGAGGCGTCATACCCACTAGTCAGCATAGTAAAAAACAATGCCATAGCTTGCACTTGTGCACAGCGGCAAGAACGCCATAGCTGCTGGGCGCTCTCTTCGTCTGGGATCCTGCCGTTGCATCTCACCGGCAGTTTCGAACTTTCTGGTGAACACTCCCTATACCTGCAAGCCCGGACCATTTTTTTCCTTTGGCTTTGGGTCTGTCAGGAAGTACCCAGCGTTAGTACGAGAAAGACAGAACATACCGTATGCCCTTCCAAGGTGATGTTTAATGATTATCAAAACACAAAGAAAGCTCACACATAAACAACTATGGTGGAGTAAACATCATTGCGGCAGCACCGAAGAAGCAAACTGGCTGCATTTGTGCACTTAAACCGTAGTGATGAGCCTGTAGACTTTGTTCAGCTTCACTTCCTTCAAATAATACGCATCAGTGCGAGCTCCTTCCGTTTTTTTTGCACCAAGGGCTCGGCGTCGTGGAACACGCAATACAATGAGTCTCAATTGCTAGTTTGTGTAAGAATTCTTATGGGACCAACGGTCAACTGAATATCTAGCGTTATGTTTGCAAAAATTGAGTATGCCCATGTCCTGCCGTCTCAGCACTTAGTTCGTCAGTCCTTCATACCCGCGCTTCTGGACCTTTAAAGGGCCGCAAGGTCATATTCTTAAGTTGACGTAACTCACACCTGTGCACAACCCACTAACGCCGCCCTTCTTTTCGTTGGAGATAAGCTAAAGGCATGGCCGGGCTAGAACGGACAGGCACACCAACAAGAACCTCGGCTGTAAAAGACGTGTACACCACTGAGTGTCGTCAACACAGGGACATGGCTTTGCGGTTGTTTTCAGCCGCTGAGCTACAGGTGCGCACGTCCGGATGAGAGAAGTACCCAGCACATAGGTTTGCGGGCAATTACGACTTCATAAGTTGCACTGTCATGCTGGGTCAACCAATGACCCTCGACGATTTCCTGATTAAAATCGCAAGCATAGCTGCAATAATTAAAATCTCAATAAGAAGTACTACGTTGTGGCTACGCAAGAAAAAGACGGCAACCTGTTTTTTTTTGCGCCCGCCACTTCCTGCAAGAAACCCAATTGTAGGTCTGAAAGCCTAGTTTTAAAATTACATAAATAATTCCTCAAACCCCCGAAATACAGACCAGGGTTTGAAAAATGGCTTCACTTTCTAAATTATCACTCAAGCGGTCCTAGCAATATTCATACCAACTTTCATGTGTGTAACTGAAAAGAGGAACCACTACTGTGAGATACGTACAATTTTTTGAATTGTTCGATGTGATTGTTTTGAATATTTTAAACAAGCACAAAGCTTTTGCACTGGTAAGATTTTGAAAAATACTGTACAGTACGGAAAAATATCCAATGGAGCTATTTAGTGTCAAATCAGTCATTTTTTATACCTGGAGACTAATATTGTTCAGGGGACGATTAGGCGGATGTCAAGCGGCCAGCGTCTAAAAAATAACTGTCATGTTGGGGCACAATTTTCACGAAGGGACATGCCTTTCCTGGCCTTAGGACCACTTTATCTACGCCTACATGCGGTGACCCTTCAAGTATCCCCGCTTGGCTCCAGCATTAAAGAGACATTACCCTTCACTACCACCTCCTCCACCGCCAGTACCCTCCACCACATCCGCAAATCACCCTAGACGCAGCTCATGGTATAGGTGTCCTCCAGGCCCACACCTTCCCTCACCACACTCAGCTCATTGACACACACCCGCACCTTTTTGACTCCGCAACATTCCTTGCCTGCGGTGGCCTCGACAACCACTATCTTTCTTTGTGCGAGTGCCCAGCAGACCCCTTTCCCTCCTTACTTCCCCTTTTCCCTTGGAGCAGGCGCTGCGTGACCCGGAGGCATCGAGTCGACTTGGTGGCCACCCGGGCACTGGCAGTCGCGGTGGCCCTCTGGACCCCCCCCCTCCCTTGATCCCTGAGTATCAATCTCAAACAAACGATCGTTTTTTGCATTTCGACTTCGTCAAAAACGCCGCCTCCTCGGCAGGCAATCCAATCCGCGTCCTCGAGCTCAGCAGTGCAACACTTTGGCCACTGAGCTACCGCGGCGGGTAACAGTGTGGATCTAAATGTTGGCTTGCTTTTGTTTTAAACAAAAACTTTCAATTTTTAACAGCCAATAGTTCTTTCTTGGCATGCGCAAAAAAAACTCCCACCGCGGCTGGTCAGGGCGAGGGAGCTTTTTACTCACGGAGCACAGTGTAGATGGCGCGGGTATAGAGCGCTATTACCCAGCGTTCCTGTGCTCACCCCGGCGGTTGCGTCGGCACAACCCTTCTGTCTGCTTTGTCGTCTTCTTTAGCGAAGGTTAGGCCTCCTTTGGCGCGACTTCACGTTCATTAGGCGCTTACTTTGCACGGCCTAATTAACTTGTTCGACACCACCTCCTCGTTATTAACCACTACCCGATGGAATTTACAAGGCCGTACGGCCGAGATACATACAGGATTAATTTGCTGGTCGGGAAAACAAAATGTAGAGACAGACCACTTACAGACAACTGGCCGCTAGACAAACGCCAATTTTTGCGCACTGCTTGTCACGAATGGTACTGCGTTTTCTAAATTACTGAATACCAATTATTTGTGTTTAAACGTCAATTACAATAGACAAACGGAGCAGCTGGTTTTGACAGACAGCGATTATAAAACTTCCTTCAGTTTTCTCGCAAATCTCAAACTTACGAAACTACTTAGTTTAAATCCGTAAAAATAGGACGCACCAAGATCACTTGCCGAATTGTTTCGTTGTCAGCGCTAGTGTCGGGCGGTTGTGTAGCCCCGAGCTAGCACATCATGATGGCTAGGTTCTTCTGTCTCACCATTCGAAACAAACTCCTCTCCGTTCCCTTTCTGCCGATGCACGGCAGGTCTACAGGGGCACTGGCCGCTGCTCCAGGCCAGCTGTGGCCGACGCTGCTGCGTTCGGGACGCCGCCCCCCACGAATTCAAGGTAACGCTGGCAGAATCTGTGCTTTCACTCTTCTTACAGCAATGTGTGTGAATTCAAGTGACGTCGCATGTGGAATTGTTGTGGGGGTCGTTCACAGCTTTGCTCTCCCACCACCTTCACAGCGTAGATTGGACCCATTTTTTTCCCTGCATTTTACCCCCCCCGTCCAACCACACACAATTCAGTGGCCGCGATTCATTTTGAGCGCTTACATAAAACTATATTGTGTGCCATTTTATCTTAACCCCTTTTATATGAACTGTTTCTTTTTCGGAGAGTTTTATAATGGTGGGTGAGTGCACAGGAACATATAGATTCCTTCCAACATAAAAAGTTTCAGTGTTCGTCTCTTTGTCGAGAAAAGCTGCACCTGGAGAAAAATGTGCGGTAGTTGAGGTTGTTGAGACAGTTTCGACAACACCAAGTGATTTTCAGCTGTCACAACAGAATGATAGATATGTGTTTGTGGGGTAGGTCGTTTTTTTAAGGCCACGAGGAAAAAAATTGGCTCCAATTCACGTTGTGAAGCTGGTTGGAAAGCAAAGGTATCAACTACCCCTGTAACAATGCCACATGCGACGTCACATGAATTTCCCACGTGGCTCTACAAAGAGACAAACCAGACCTTCAGTCAGCCATTTCCTGTTTGTCCGGGGGGCGGTGTCCGGAACGCAGCAACGTTGGTCACCACGCGCTCGAGCGGCGGCTGCCGCCGCTGTATGCCGGCAGTGCGTCGGAAGAAATAAAATGAAGGGAAATATTATAAGGGCGAGACAAAAGAAACCAACCATCCCGATGGGCTTTTTCGGCGACACCGCGCGACACAAGCGCTGACACCAAAACTCTCTACCATGCGACCTAAGGTATTCCTGTTTATACAGAGCATACGCTTGAGAATTGCGAGATATGTAAGGGAAGTTTTATAATCGCTATTTCTCAGAACCACTTGGGCCAATTCTTGTTTTGTTATGCCTGTTAAAAGGCCACCGAATTGGTATTCAGTAATTTAGAACACGCCGTCGCATTTGTGACAAGCACTGCGCAAAAGGGAGCGTTTCTCTAGCGGCCAGATGTCTGTAAGTGGTCTCTACATCTTGTTTTACCGCCCAGCAAAGCAATCCTCAACATATCTGTGCCGCACGACACTTAATTCCGTCGGTCCGGCTTACCCAGGAGAGCTGCAGAAGAGGTTAATCAAGCCGTGCGAAGTAAGCGCGCAATGTACGCGAAGCTGCGGCAAAACAGGCTCAACACCCGCGGTAAAGCAGACGACAAAGCCAACGGTACGGTCCCGCCACCCCGCCGGCCGCGGTGGCACGGGAGAAGCTGATAGTAGCGCCTATTGCAGCGCCATCTGCACTCGGCTCCGTGAGTGGAAAGCGCCTTCCGCCTTCCCAGCCGAGTTGGGAGTTTGTTGTCCCCGCACGCCATGAAAGAACCGTTTGCGGGTGAGGTGCAAAGCTCTGTTGTAAAAGTAAATTGAGTGTTTTGACGTGCACGTAAGCCGAATAAAATTCTACAAAATAGCAAAATTGGCGAGAATTGACACCTTCAAAAGAACACAACGACAAAAACGTGGATTACGATGCGATCAGAAATGTTTCTTCTGTTAGAGGGAATGGTGTGAAACCTCGCCACGTTCAGAAGAGGTAACAGAGCATTTAAGCGGTGATTGGAGAAATGCAATACCTGTAATAGTGGCTTGCAAACAATAACGAGCACTTTGTAGTGTAGAAGTATCAGAACAGATGTCAATTGAAAGCTACAACATAATTGCCACCGAAACTATCACCCAGTGTACGTTACCGACTATAGCTCCCATAAAACCTACCGATCGTACAGATAGGGCATTGCAGTTTCAACAATATTGCACCCGTTACTAGCGGGCTTTTTAAATCATTTAAAAATGTTTTGCAAGCACTCTGAAACGTTCGTATTCATACTGACGTGAAAATATTGTTATGAATTTATGTAATAAAGGGCTTTGCTTTCTGTTCACCTTGTGCTCCAAATGACTATTGTTATCCTATATAACACGCTACCTGGAAGATTTGCAGATTGCTTGATGTTTAGCCGTGACGGAAGACACCACAATAAATTCCGATATTAAGCTGTGAACAAAACGTTTTGTAAAACGTGTCTACAAAAAGATTCCGACATAATAAAATAAACAATCTGTACTACTCACTTTACGGTCGCACCTGCAGCGGCTAAAACAAGAGCCCCCAAAAAGATCACTTGTATACACTTTGTCTTCATTAGAGCTCTGCAAGCCAAAAACGGAAAGCCAGGGATGGTTCTTCTCTTAAATCCTGACTGCTCCGATAAGAGAAGTATTCATTATATATAGAAAAGATTATTGCGACAAATAAATCTGGGCGTGTGTTTAAAATATTGCTTAAGCGTCCTCACAAGACCTCGATCGCCCTCTGACATTGTCCCCTGGAAATTGACCTATTGCAATCTGGCCGCACAAGTTTCTTTTTATTTTTATGAAACGTGCTTTTATTTGAGTACTTTCGCAGAAATTCCAGAACTTTATTTGGAATACTTCCTTAAAGACTTTGGAACAATTACTGCAAATGATGTGTCGTTTCCCCTGCCTACGTTCATACGTTCATCAATTGTTTGAGGAAGAATAAGCGAGCGAGCCTATTTTTGGATCTTTGTTCAGAGTTGTTTTCCTGTGCAGCCTGTAAGGTGTATTTATTTTGGAACCTTGATATATAAATGCATATCTCTTTTTAAAACTAAAAATAAATAAATAAAACAAAAGTCATATTCTTTTTTGGAAAAAGTAACTTGTGCGAATTCAAAGAACCTAAGAGATAAGTGTTAAGGGTCGAAGACCTATAAATCAAACGGCGCAAAAAATATAAATAATTGGGGTGAGTTGCATGCGCGGTGGTTTTGTGAAAAGGTGCTTATCCTAAACAGTACAGGATGAAATATTAGTAAAAAGTAAATTTAAAACAGTTTATACCTAATGAAAAGATTTGGGATTCAAATCCGGGTGACTTTCGGGGAAACGTTTTCGGCAAGAAAACGGTGAAGCCCTTGAGTAGCACAGAAGCTCAATGAAAATATTCCTGATTGCTAGGGGACTGCCTGTGGATCTGCCATATAAAAAATCCTTTTTACGACCTCCCGGCATGTGGCCTTATTCTCTATATAAGTGGTCATTTTATTGATGCAAAAAATAACGTGGCGTGTGTAAATGTGCGTTTTAGGGTCAAAACCTCTTATGGGTTGGGGCTGTTGGCGTCTCCTGTCATTGTCGTCGTCGTAATCGTAGTCCCATGTAGTGACGGTAGCAAAAAGCACCTAGCCTCTCATTTACGCCGGGTGCTTGAGTGCTTCGCAACGCGTATTAAAAACACCGGCACACTCGTTTGCACCTCCCGCTAGAGACCATTGGGCTTCAAAGAAAAGACACTTTTACAGCAAACCCGTATACGTCTACCACCAACGGTTTTATCTCCGTTGGCAAAAACGCCAAGGCCGAAAGAACAAAGCTTGCTTATGACATCTATGTGAGGTTTTAAAATGTACGACGCGATCGCGTTACTTCGACGTCAAAGAAGGATTTTGGAAGAGTGTAGACACATTTACAATGAATGCTTTCCAAACAATGATGTTCAGTAAAGAGAAGAAAACTAGCGGCTAAAGGTTTTAATTCAGCGTTGCACAGAAAAGACACAGGTCATCTGCGTTTGTGTAGCCAGATACAAGCCTCAAAGTTTGCAGCTGCGGGGGTTGCTAGACAACGGGACGCTGGCGGTGTTTCCGAGCTTTTTACTCTAGGGTCATCGCCAACCTTGAAATTTTGGCTGTCTTGATAATAGCGAGGGTGACAGAGGAAAGATAATTATTGAGTACGTGATCAAGTTCGAGTTCGAGAAAAAGTGGTGACGAGATGGTAGGGCGCTAAATGGTGAAACTCCACGTGCTGATTAGGGCGGAACTCCTTCCCATCACCAAAAGTACCGCTACCACTCAGCAATGGGTGATGCTTTACCGACACGCGGCCGGCCCTCCCAACACTGATGAAGCCATCCCACCACTGCAGCCAACTTGTTCGCGATCTACACCCATTGCACACGTTTGCGCTACGAGACGGGCACTCAATGTCATTTCAATGGCTTCCAGGTCATTCCGGCATCCAGAGGAACATCGTCTCTGACGCAGCAGCGAAAGAGGCGCACAATCTACCTGTGTCTAATAAAATCCCGTATTCCAGACAAGACGGAAGTACGGCCATGTATGCACTGGGATAGAAACTGCCGTTGCCCCTTCAGGTGATCCGCCCTCAGTGCATTTTCCTGTTTCCGCAAGGCCTACAAATGTAAACAGAAGGTCTCCTTAACCAACAACGCCGGAAAGTTGCCTTCACTGGTAGTTTTTTTTAAAGTATGCTGGGCGTACTCGCCATTGTGCTCTGTGTGCTGTGTCAGAGAGGACATACGGCATGTCTTGTGTTACTGCCCGCTGCATACAACTCATCGCGAAACTGCGGAAAAAAAACTCTTGTGCTACGGTTACGTGGAAACTCTTTAAAGCTGCATCAGTTTCTCGCTCCGTGGCAAAATCACACAGATACGGTGCGAGGGATAAAAGGCTCTCTTAATCTTTTCCTGACTCGAGATTAATCGAGGTTTCTTTATTCTTGGGATCCTCAGATTTCTTTCTCCTTAGTGCCCTAATTTGTTTTTACGTTCCGAAGTGATTTTATTTTCTTCTCAGGTAATAATACTGTTGCTGCGTACTGTCTTCCCCAATTTCTTTTCTTTTTTCGTCTAACCATGTTCACCCCCCTCTAAAGTAGCAATCCCCGCTGTTGTGTAGGCTAATCTCTTCAGATTATTAAAGCTTTGTTTCTCCCGACGTGCTGGGCCAAAATGCAGCGGCGATTTTCCTTGCTGTCAAAAAGCTCACGCTGACCTGGTGGGGGGGGG